>JAWHQI010000503.1:0-600000 GCA_033032865.1 Dactylorhiza incarnata | reverse complement strand
GCTAGAATTGTGCTCTAGAATCATTTGTATTTGCATGCGACAAAGGTGGGCGATGGCTCAATTAGGGCAGAGGTGGCCGACGACCATTAAATGCACAATCGGTTGGAGAAATCGAGGCAAGTGGCAAAATTAATATACAGAAGTGGGTGGTGCGGCCTCTTCGATTTATCACAAGGGATAGAAGCGGTGAGTAAGGAGGAACAACAACTAGAAACGGCCGGCGGTCCACGGTCGAGGAAGTAGCATGACCTTGGTCAAGTTGTTAGAAAGGAAATCGACGGAGAAGTTGCGTCCCTAGTCAGAACTATACGCTGACGGCTGGATTGCAGAACACCGAAGGAGGAACGTCGAGCCTGGTGAGCTGTTTTTGGACAATCTGGCCGATCAAGGCTGAGTGAGAGTCAACAACGAACCTGGCGAGATGATCAGACGAGTCTGGTGAGCGACTCTTGGACTCGAAGGTGTGTCGAAGGAGATCGATTGAGTCGTAAACTAGATTGAGCGCGGCGCTGGCGGATCGTAAACAACGGAATCAATAGAGGCAATCGATTGAAATAGTGAAAGGGGAATGGATCTAGGTTAATTCCTGTGATCTAAGCGCAGTACAATTGAGAGGTATACTCACGTCCAAGCTCCTGAGTGCTGGTTCCCCCCAAGGAGTCCTCTCCAAAGAGAGATCCTAGACCAAGACTCAAAAGATCCATAATAAGACTCCGCACCCCTCCTTATATTGGAGGGAGTATAATATGAACAAGGGGAGATTGCTTGAATTAATGAAACAACAGATACAATCCGGAGCAAAGCTCCGGCCAACTCTCGGAGGCTGGTTCCTCCAAAGAGTTTCTCTCTAATGAGAGCCCAAAAGATAATAGATCCAAGGATAGTCTAACTCCCAAAACCACCTCCTTATATATGGAGAGAGGGGGGGGGGGGGGGCTCACAACAACCTAATACATTTAAAAGAAAAGCAATAAGAAATTAAGAGGACGTGTGCGCGTAACAATACATCCCATCAGAAAAGCGACCTTGACCCCAAGGTCGGAGAGCCGCCCGTCGTTCAGTAGTGATATGCTCGCAGTTGTGATGTCGTCGATGTGCCCGGGGGTCGTCCGGTAGTCTGTCCGAGAGCAGCATGGCGTCAAAGTCGGCGGCGGAGAGCGTGACCACGTCGTCGCCGATGAGGACCCGACACTCCTTCACCGAGCACACATGACCAGGAGAGTAGGGTTGCTTGCAGCGGAAGCACAAGCCCTTGCTCCTTAAGTCGTTGTACTCCTGGTTGGATAGGCGGTGTGTAGGGATATGCTGAGTGTTGGGTGGGCCCCTAATTGGTGGCCGGGGTAGAGGAGGTGGCGGAGGTGGAGGAGGTGGAGGTTTAGGATGGGTCGAGAAATATGGTTGGGAGGGATGCCTGGAGGGAGGTGATGGAGAAGGAATGTTGCCTTACGTTGCGAGGAATTCCGCCTCCACAAGGGGGGAGAGGTTGATGGCTTGGTGGACCGTTGACGGTTTGATGGTGCGGAGGCGACAACGGAAGTGGGGTTGCAAGTCGTTCATGAAGAGCCCCAAGCAATGTTCTGGTGGGAGACCGGGAACATGGGTGACCAATTCCACGAAGGCATCAATGTACGAGTCAATGGAGCCGGTGTGACGGACCCCGCAAAGTCGCTCGATCATGGGGCCGGAGTAGCGATCTTCATACCGTTGTATGAGGGCCTCGGTGAGAGCTGTCCATGTGAGGTCGGGAGAGGTCTGGCGGAGCCAACAGACCCAATGGAGGGCAGACACTTCCATGCCGATAAGTGCTGTGGAGACCTGTTGTGTCGGAGGGGTCTGGTGAATGTCGAAAAACTGTTCGGCACGGACAATCCACCCGAGGGGGTCAGCCCGTTGAATGGAGGGATGTCAGGTCCACGGTACGGTGGAATAGGTAAATCCACCAATGCGGGTGTATCGGGGATCATGGTGCTGGGGGATCCCACAGCAGAGGTGGTAGAAGGCCCGATGGGCTGCCTGGGCTGCAAGTTCTGGAGCATGGTCAGAATCGAGGCGAACTGCTCTGCCTGTGCCTCGAGACAAGAGTTGATGGTGGTGAGGGAGTGTTCGAGGGCTTCCACGCGAGATTCCATCCTCCCCTTTGGCATATGAGGATGCACAAGGGATAGATGTCGCCGCAGAGTGTCAGAGAGGGCAGATAAGCGAGCTGGCGGCGGGAAGCAGGCTGGGCGCAACGGCTACGGCCCGGAGACGGAGCAGATGGTGCCAATCAAGGTCGGTTTACGGCAGAACCGCCGCTGGAGAAGCAGGCGCTGGAAGCAGCGTTGGATCGATCGTCGAAGTAGGCGAAACAACGCTGGATCAATCGAAGCAGGCGCTCATCGTCGAAGCCGGCGCTGGATCGATCTAAGCGGGAGAAGCAGGCGCTGGAAGCAGCGTTGGATCAATCGTCGAAGCAGGCGAAGCAGCGCTGGATCGCTCGAAGCAGGCGCTAATCGTCGAAGCCGGCGCAGGATCGATCGAAGCGGGAGAAGCAGGCGCTAACCAGACGGAATCGTCGAAGCAGGCGCTGGACGTCGAAGCAGGCTCTAACCGGTCCGGATCGATGGGGAGACGGACTGGATCGTTGAAGCAGGCGCTGGATCGGTCGCTGGATGCCGCAGTCGAGCGACGAGACGGACTGGAGCTAACCGGTGGCTTAGAGCGGGCGGCCGGGCAGGTCGGACCAAATAATACGAACACGAGGAAGATTGCTTGAATTAATGAAACAACGGATACAATCCGGAGCAAGCTCCGACCAACTCTCGGAGGTTGGTTCCTCCAAGGAGCTTCTCTCTAATGAGAGCCCAAAAGATAATAGATCTAAGGATAGTCTAGATCCAAGGATAATAGATCCAAGGATAGCAATAAGAAATTAAGAGGACGCGTGCGCGTAACAGAGTACTTCTAATTACCCTAATGCATCATAATACTACTACACTAGCTGGAGATTGTCATCGGAATAAGTATCAGCATGCCACAAGCCTTTAGAATGATTATGAGCTTTGAACTACTTTTTGAAGGTGTGATCTCAGTTTCAAGTCCAGAGGTTTTGTTGATGTTGGATACATATGTGCACCCTACGCAGAAGCAGTACATACTTGATGTTTATCACACCCCTTAGGCACATTAGTGCAATATTTTGTATGCATAAATCATATGCTAGATCACACATATCTGCCAAATTCCTGTTTGCATTTCATATATTTTCTTAGGATTTTTATTAGTTGCGTGGTCTTTTGTCATATAATGCCCGTTTGTTGCAGGTTTGATGAATGAGATCTGTGACTTATCCTTGATGTTCTGGCATTTCAAGTGGAATGTTTTGGTTACCTTCTTCCCTTATCTTCTGGTTTTGGTGGCATTCGTAGCCTTTGTTTTCCATAATGGAGGCATTGTCCTTGGTACTGCAAATTCCTTCTTAATTTCTCTTCTTATGTTGAAAATTGCTTGTGATGATCATGCTTGACATCATACGTACTTAAAAATGTCTAAATTTAACATTTACCACTGCAGGTGCTAAAGAAGCCCACGTGGTTTCACCTCATTTTGCCCAGTTGATGTACTTTGGTCTAGCTACAGCTGCCGCATTAGCTCCTGTGCATTTCACATTTGGGCAAGCTTCAACTTTGTGGCAATTACTAAGGAGAAATAAGACTGGCAATTCTGTTAAATTATTGGCATCTCTGGTTATCTGCCTCATTTTTGTGCATTTTTTCAGGTTAGATATCTTCATTCACTCTGAAAAGATAAATATGATTGAGTGGAATCAAGGACTGCTCATAAAATTATGTCAAACCTTAGAGCAATCTATTACAAAACAATTTTTTCTATTGCCTAATTTTTGTGTTCTGTTTTATGGTGATTATGTTCCCTATTTCGGGTGTAACATATATATATGCATACATACATGCATGCATATCTATCTATTTCTTTCTCTCTCTATATATATATACATGCATACATATCTCTCTCTCTGTATATATATACATATACATACATGCTTAATATATACATATGTGTTGCTTTACATACATGCTTTATATATACATATATGTATATTTACATATACATGCTTTATATCTACATATATGTATATATACAATACATATACATATACATACATGCTTTATATATACATTTACATATACATACATGCATACATATACATGTATGTACATCAGTATATGCATATTTATGTGACTCCGTGCATGAGCGCCCATACGATGATTGTAAATCACTCGAGCGGAGACTGAGTACTATTTCCGCTGCACACTGTACATGAGGGACTCCATGCATGACTGTTGACCTTCTCCACCGCATCCTCATGCTCAAACTACAAACACTTTGTCGGTGCCCACATAACCTTCTCCACCGCATCCTCTTTCGCTCCACTGACATCCTCTCCGTACAGGCGATTGATAGTTGAGACGCTGGCCAATTCGAGGAGGCTACTCTCCTTATGCGAGATCTCATAAAAGAGAGGATTTGGAAGCAAAATTTAATGCTATTCATTACCAACAGTGTGTTTTAAATAAGGGAAATAACTAACCATGGTTGGTAGTGGGATAACTAATGCTATTCAGAATTAGGGAAATAACTAACCATGGTTGGTAGTGGGATAACCACCATGAGTGGTGGTGGATACAAGGATAAAATAGAAACAGTAGCTTCCTAAAATTGAAAATAACTGCAGCAAGGAAATATGTGGGTGTTTGGAGCGACGTGGAGTGCATGGATGGTGGATGTGAGATGCATGGCTGGGAGGGAGGCGTGGGGTTGTATGCCTATTTCATATTGTTGAGATTATCAGTATTATTATATTAATATTTATGTGCGAGATGGTATTAGTCCCACATTGCTTGTCCTTCTTTAAGTGTCTCTTATAATGCTTTAAGTATACACCTATGTGGATGAATACAATACTCTCTTTTCTTTCCAACATGGTATCAGAGCCTTAAAGCTTAATCCCGCCTCTCGCGCTTCTACCTCCGCTCGTCTCGCGCTTCCGTTTACGCGCCCCGAGCTTCCGCCTCCGCTCGTCTCGTCTCGCGCGCCTGTATCTGCGTCCGCTTCCGCCTCCGCCTCCTCGTGCGCAACATTCGCCATCCGCAGTCGCTCCATCTTCTGCAGCAGTGGCTCCTTCCGCCGCAGTCGCTAGCCGCTTCTTCCTCCGTTCTTCAGCCAACAGTCGTCAGCAGTCGCCGCTTCTTCCTCCGTTCTTTGCCAGCAGTCGCCAGCCGCATCGGTCGCAGCCGCCCCTCTAGTCATTTCTCCGGCGGTTTTGCCGCGCTCCATTCTTGGCACCGAAAATGCGGTTCTAAGCTGATGGCATTTCCGGTGTCGGTCTTTATGGGAGGCTCATACATGACCTTGGTATTATTCCTCCTTCTATGAGCCAACCGTAGTTTCTATCTAGGTGTTGTGGTATTTCCCCTTGGCTCCTTGATGTTTATTCTTGGATCACCATGCAGGGGACTGGCGACTCTCCCACGGTCTCTTCCGGTGCCGGAGTTTCCTCAGCTACTTTGATGTCTAGTGGATCCGCTCGGACCGGCCATGACCACAATACCCCTCAAACCACGACTATACGTCTGGACGGCTCCAATTTTTTCCCGTGGTCTCGGGCTGTTACTCTTGCCTTGAAGAGCAAGCGTTTGTTCGGTTATGTTTTGGGTACTACTCCGACACCTGCCCAGGATTCTCCTGACTGGTTGCAGTGTGAGACTCAGAATTCCCTCGTTATGTCTTGACTGACTAACTTCATGGTTGAATCTATTGCCCGAAATTATCAATTTTTGAATACCACAGCTGTTATTTGGAAGAGGGCCAATGCCACTTACTCCTGCCGGGGCACTGCTGCCCAAATTTTCCAGCTGCGACGGAAGATCTTTCTCCTTTGTCAGGCTACCTGGAGTTCACTCAGCTTTATCAGGAGTATGATCGTTTTGAATCTCTCACTCTCGTGTGTCTTGAGGATGAGATCCTTGTTCGAGCTCGGGAAGACCGAAACAGAGTTTTTTGAGTTTCTTCATGGTCTGCATCGGGACTTTGATCAGATCAGTGTTCAGATCCTTGGGCGCTCTCCTCTGCCCTCTCTTCCGGAGGTTTTCAGTCTTCTTCAACAAGATTTGATCGGCGACAGACGTGGACCCCCTACACTACTCCTGAAGGTTCTGCTCTGGCTATTCAGTTTGGCAGTAGAGCTTCTCGTGATTCCAGGACCAAGTCCATCGACAAAGATCATTTGCTCTGTGATTACTGCGGGAAGTCCCGTCATACCCGGGACACCTGCTTTCGTCTCCATGGCTTTCCCACACCCCGTAGGGGTTCTGCACAACGTAGAGGTCGTGGTTACGGTCGCTTTCCTCAGCCCCGCTCTGCCCACCTGTCTGATGCCTCCGAGGAGACCCAACCTCTCACTGTCCAGTCTGCTCCTCTGGCTCTGTCTGCCGATGAGATCCATGCCTTCCGCCGCCCGATGCATGGACAGTCTCCGGATCCTGCTGCCTCTTCTTCTTCGTATGCTCACCAGAGACCCTCAAGTGCTCATGCTGTGTCTTCTCGTCCTTCTACTCATTGGATTATTGATTCTGGAGCAACAGATCATATGACCGGTTCTGCTACAGGTTTTGTGTCTTACCTTCCTTTGTCTGGTAGGGACAAGGTGAGCATTGCGGATGGTTCCTTCTCTCCGATTGCGGGGAAATGATCCATCCCCTGCTCCTCTCTCACTATTTCTTTTGTTCATGTGCTCAAGTTTACTCGCAACCTTCTCTCCCTTAGTCATTTGACCTACTCTATGAACTGTTTTGTGACATTCTTTCCCTCTTGTGTTTTTCAGGACCTGAAGACGGGAACGGTGATTGGCTCTGGTAGTCTGGTGGATGAGCTCTACGTGTTTGATTTTTCCACTCATACTCCTCCTCCCCAGGCTCTTCATGCTGATCAGGCGACCACGTTGGGGTCCTGGCATTGTCGCCTTGGACACCCTTCTATTATGTCTATGAAGCGTTTATTTCCTACTTTACATTATGTATTAGTTGATAATTTTATTGTGATGTTTGTGAACTTGGTAAACACCATCGTGTTTCGTTTCATCATATTTCCTCGCCTAGTTCTGCACTATTTCATATTATCCACAGTGATGTGTGGGGGCCTTGCCTTGTTGCTTCTATTTCTAGTTGTCTTTGGTTTGTAACTTTCATTGACTGTTTTTCCCGCACAATATGGGTATACCTCATTAAAGCTAAAAGTGAAGTTTTTCCCGTATTTCAACGGTTTCACAAAATGGTTTCTACGCAGTTTGATACCTCTATTAAAATCCTTCGGACTGACAATGGTCGCGAGTTCATTGACTTTCGCTTTGAACACTATCTTGCTAATCATGACATTATCCACCAAACATCTTGTGTTTACTCCCCTGCTCAAAATGGGGTGGCTAAACGCAAGAATCGTCACCTTTTGGAAGTTGCCCGATGTCTTCTTCTCCAAATGCACCTTCCCAAATACTATTGGGGGGATGCTGTTCTCACTGCCGCCTATCTTATTAATCGTATGCCCTTACGTGTCCTCGGGTATAACACTCCCTTTCACACTCTTCGGGTGTCTCCTACCAATATGCAACCTCGTGTATTCGGATGTGTTTGTTTTGTCCATATTCATCAAAAGACTAAACTTGATGCTCGTGCGCACAAGTGTGTCTTCATTGACTATTCTCCTACTCAAAAGGGTTATAAATGTTTTGACCCGCTACACAAGAAGGTTTTTGTAACCATGGACGTCACGTTCCTCGAATCTGAGAGCTATTACAGACCCTCACTTTAGGGGGGGACCTCTCCTATGTTGGAAGTGAGCCCCTTACCTCAAACTGATTCTTTGTCTACCACTCCACTACCCATTCCTCCGTTGTATTAATCTCCCTCGACTCCGTCTCCTATTGCTCCTGTGTCAACTGCTGCTGCTCCTATGGTAAAACCCCTGCAGGTTTACTCTCGTCGTCCTAAGGAAACAAACACACGGGCCCCTATCAGAATCCTAGAGCAGACATCTGATCCGTCGTCAGGGTCCATGAATCTAAGGGAAGGTACCTCTACACAACACCTGTTATCTCAGTTCGTCTCAAATGGCTTCCCATAAAGCTTTTGTCTCTTCTTTGTCTGCTACTTCCATCCATACATCGTGGCAGGATGCCCTTTTTGATGACAGGTGGAAGGCGACTATGCTTGAAGAAATGCATGCCCTTGACAAAAATCACACATGGGACATGGTACAACTGCTTAAAGGGAAGACTGTCGTAGGATGTAAGTAGGTGTTTTTTGTCAAACAGAACACCCTGGGTGTCGTGAAGAGATACAAGGCAAGGTTGGTCGCAAGTGGGTACACGCAGACGACAGGAATTGATTACCAGGAAACCTTTGCTCTGGTCGCTAAGATGAATTCACTACAACATTTCAGATCTATGGCAACGTTTTTTTTGCGGCGTTTTTAGAAGCGTCGTTGTAGTTTTTTGGTTTTTGCGACACTTTTAAAAAAACGTCACGGTAGATCACATTATTGGCGACGTTTTTATTAAAAACGTGGCCATAGCTCAGAAACCTAATAAAATTGAATCGCGCTCATTTTTTCCGCTATTCCTTTAAGGCTCCGCCAAAATTGGACGACAAATCGCAATCGCGGCATTCTGCCCTAAATTCGACTGAAGCGCGGGGAAGAAGCAAGCCAGGCGAGCGAAAAGTAGAGCCGACATTCAAGTCCTCCACCATCCTCCATTCACATTTGGTCTTCCTCCTCAATCACGCCGGTGAAGCTCTGCGGTCCCGCCATTCTCTTCGATCTCGCTAGGATTAAGCCCAACATTTTGATCTAGATTTAGGATTCCTCCGCTTATTTCCCAGCTCTTTCTCGCAACCGCCAGTGACCTCTTGGAGCCCCAACATCCTCGCGCGCGAGAGAGCGGCGGTGCCGGATCAGGTGAAATTTTCTGTCGAACTGGATCATATGCCCTTCCATTTAGTCATCTTCTCTGATTTCGATTTTTTAGTCTTCTTCTCCGATTCTGATTAATCTTCACGCTTCCATCAGCGTGCACTAGGGTTTCTGTCGGCGGTATTTTCCAGACGGCGACGGGATTCCGGTGACGGTAATCCCATTTCAATGCTCTTGAATTTTTGTCGATTAAACTTCTCTTTTCCAGAATGCTGTAGTTTTGGTCTATGATTATTGAATTTTTGACATTTTTCATTTCAATGTTCTTGAACACAATTTTCTTCGCATAGCCAATTCAACCCTATACAAAAACGCCGCAACATCATTGGCGGCGTTTGAAAAGCGCCGCTAAAACCCAAAAAAAACATTGTCGTAGTCTATTATTCTTGTAGTGATTCTATAATGATTCTCCTATCGCGTGTTGCACGTAAGGGATGGAATCTCAACCAACTTGATGTGAAGAATGCGTTCCTTCATGGCTTCATGATGATTTAGAAGAAGAGGTATACATGGCTCTACCTCCTGACCTTTCTCCTAGAGGATCTGAAGGTAAGGTGTGCAAGCTGAAGGTAAGGTGTGCAAGCTGAAGGTAAGGTGTGCAAGCTGAAGGTAAGGTTTGGAAGATTTCACAAGGCCATGACATGCTTCGGGTACTTCCAGATTAACGCAAATCATACCCTTTTCATCAAAAACAAGAAAGGGAAGTTAACAACTCTGATAGTTTATGTGGATGATATCATTATAACAGGAGACGATCATGATGAGATTCAGACACTGAAAGAGAGACTGACGAGAGAATTTGAAGTGAAAGACTTGGTGGACCTCAAGTATTTTTTAGGTATTGAGGTGGCGAGGTCCAAATATGGGATTTTCATATCACAGAGAAAATATGTTCTTGACCTCCTTGAAGCCTCAGGAATGAGTGGGTGTATGTTACGGAGGTGGAGATAACGGAGGCGGAGATACTACGGAGCTTTGACCGCGGCTGCCTAAGCGGGGCGTGCTCGAGAGAGAGAGCTTCCAAGATCTCTTTAGGGTTTGTGGAAATAGACTTTCTTCATTCATGCCAATACAAGACCCACTGCGTCCTTTAAATAGGACTTACAATCGACATAAAGGGAAATAACGCCAAAGGAAATAACGCCAGACTTGGACATGCGACTAAAAAAAGACACCTCATAAAGACACGACATAAATAACGACGCCCAATAAGGACGCGACTCTAAGACAAAATAAAAGCATATTAAGAAATACTTGATACTAAATAACGCCATAAAAAACCCGTAACATCTCTCCCGCCGTGCAAAGCGAGCTTGTCCTCAAGCTCGAGGGAGATCGTTGGTGTCCGCGTCAGTCGACACCCTCATCATCAGAGTCCTCTACGTGCAGATAAAAAAGCCGTTTGCACCTGTGGCCGCGAGTGTACTGCTCATCGCAGTTGAAACATAAGCCCTTGGCGCGTCGTTCCATCATCTCGTCCCGAGATAGTTTCCGGACTGGTGTGGATGGATGTCCCTCTGAATGACCTGGCTGAATGCCCGTGTCGGTGGGCAAATAGACCTCCTGTGCCAGTTGGAAGCGACAGTCACATCCTAGCCAGACTCATAGCAGTCACTAAGTCTGGTGGAGCCTCAAATTCGACATCAAGTCGCAGGCGATCGCGAAGTCCGACGGTGAAGATGCCGACCTGCATCTCTGGGGCAAGCGTGACGTGCGCCAGAAGAAGTTGAAACTGGTCCAGATAGTCGTCCACGGAGCCTGTCTGGCGTAGTGCTGTGAGGGCACCAAGGGGGTTGTTGCGGATGGGTGGGCCGAAACGCATGTTGCAAAATCGCTTGAAGTCGTCCCACGTTAGGCCCGGCTGATCACCGAGGAGACGAGTGGCCCAAAGCAAAGCCGAGTCGAGAAGGTGGAAGGAGGCTAGAGGGAGCCGTTCAGCTGCCGGAGTTTGTTGATGGCCAAAGAATTGTTCTCACCTGGTGAGCCAGCCCAAGGGATCAGTTTTACCATCGTAGGTGCGAAATTTCAACCTGATATAACGCGGTAGAATAACAGCTTCAGGGCGTAAAAGTGTCTGCGGCGGCGGATCATGGCGAATGAGCGGCGGTAGTGGAACTTGACTGCTGCTGGCGTGATCCGTGGGTGGGGTGGTAACCACGGGAGGTGCTATTGTTAGTCCATTAAGCTTGGTGGTGAGGGTTGCCATGTCATCCTGATGATGTGCGTCGGCGTCCCGAAAGCGTGCCTCTACATATTGAAGGCGTGCGTCCATGGAAGATATGACTGCGTGCAGCCGGTTCATAGCATCCAAGAAATCGGGTGAGTCTCCCATAGTGTGGATGGAGGTATCAAGAGATAAGGAGCGGGTGACGGGACGGCTGGAGTTGTCGGAGGCGGCTGAATTTGTGTTGCCGCGAGTGTCGCGCCATCTCCCAATGATGGCGTCACAAATTTGATTAGCGTATGCGTCGGTTACGCGTGCGTGTAATGTCGGCAGAGGATTATTAAACGCCCGCTGGGCTGGTTTGCCGAGGATGCAGCACCGAGAAAGCAGTGTCAGAGGAAAAGGATTGAGATCAGCGTCGGGGAAGCAGCGTCGGCTGGAGGCGTTGCATCGACAGGGCTGGAGCGTCGGCGTTGGAAGGAGAGAGATCTGCTGCGGAATTGACCGTCGGGGAGGGCATCGATTTTAGGATCTCAGAGGGGGTTGATCGGCGTCGAGGAGCTCAGAGGGCTCAGCGGAAAGAGAAAAGGACGCCGCAGGCGTCGATCGGCTGTGTTGCGGAAGTCAAACAGCGATCGGAAGGCGTCGTCGATTTCCTCGGATCGGAAGGATCTGTCGCCGGAGTGTGGAGGGCTGAACGGAAAAGTGCGCTGGGGTCGCCGCTGGAATGGGTTGCGACAGAAGACAGAGAAGTTGCCGGGTGGGACGTAATGTCGCATGGCTCACGGGGTTGAGGATCGTCGAGGCTGTCGGTTTGCGAGAAAGAGGGGAGGAGTGTCCTCTGATACCAAGATGTTACAGAGATGACGGAGGAGATGACGGAGGCGGAGATACTACGGAGCCTTGACCGCGGCTGCCTAAGCGGGGCGTGCTCGAGAGAGAGCTTCCAAGATCTCTTTAGGGTTTGTGGAAATAGACTTTCTTCATTCATGCCAATACAAGACCCACTGCGTCCTTTAAATAGGACTTACAATCGACACAAAGGGAAAGAACGCCAAAGGAAATAACGACAGACTTGGACATGCGACTAAAAAAGGACACCTCATAAAGACACGATATAAATAACGACGCCCAATAAGGACGCGACTCTAAGACAAAAAAACATATTAATAAAAAATTAATACTAAATAACGCCATAAAAGGACCCGTAACAGGGTAGACCGGCTGACACCCCAATTGAAGCTAACCACAGACTTGGAAGAGATGATGGTGAAACAATTGAAGGCATCCCCAACTTTCAGAGGCTAGTAGGAAAACTGATCTACTTGTCGCATACTCGACCAGATATCTCCTATGCTGTGGGAGTGCTCATCTAATACATGCAGTCCCCAAACACCCGTCATGTTGATGCTGCTCATCGTATCCTCAGATACCTCAAGTCCTCACCTGGGAGGGGCATCCTTTTTTCACCAAATGATGAGCTGACTATTGAGGTTTACAGTGATGCATCCCGGGCTGGATCGATTGAGGATCGACGATCCACGTCAGGATATTGCACTATGGTGGGCGGAAATTTAGTTTCCTGGAGGAGCAAAAAACATGTGGATCGCCAGATACAGCGCTGAGGCGGAGTTCAAGGCTATGACTCATGGGATCTGTGAAGGGCTATGGATCCTAACCATCTTGAAAGATCTTGGTCTTAAAAGAAGCGAGCCTATCCGACTGTACTCTGATAACAAGGCTGCCATCAATATTGCTCACAACCTAGTGCAACATGACCATACAAAACATATTGAGATCGGCAGACACTTCATTAAAAAATATAGTCAGAGGCATTGTGGTTACTCCGTTTGTGCCATCTGAACAACAATTGGCAGACATCCTCACAAAGGTATTATGTACACATGTCTTTAGAGAGCTTGTTGGCAAGTTGGGCATGGTTGACATCACATGCTCAACTTGATGTGTGTGTGTGTGTGTGTTGAGATTATCAATATTATTATATTAATATTTATGTGTGAGGCGGTATTAGTCCCACATTGCTTGTCCGTCTTTAAGTGTCCCTTGTAATGATTTAAGTATACCCCTATGTGGATGAATACAGTACTCTCTTTTCTTTCCAACACATATCAATCCATACGCCTTCAAGGAACCTTGTCCGCAATGTTGAAATTTTAGTAGTCTCGCTTCATAATTTATCTGTTGACCCACGTGGTTTCGTCCGCAGTATAAGTATATAAATGTGTTCGTGCAGCCCTTTTCCTTCCTTACGAGTTGTTAGAACATGGATAGGTTGGAGAGTTGTAACGTCATCGTCTGATATGGTAGGCAGATCCACGAGAGAAACATCATTAGCACCAAATTTCTTTTTTATAAGGGACACGTAGAACACCAAATGCATGCGAGACTCCGGATGAAGCCGCAATTTGTATGCAACTTTACCGATGCGCTGTATTACTTTATTGGGGCCATAAAACTGAGCTAGATTGATATTACATCAAAGTGCAACAGAACTTTATCTTGACTGAGGAATGTGATTTACACTTCTGTGATGACACTGGTTCCACCGACATAGGAGAGTAAGCGAGGAGGATCGACCTGATAAAGGACACGGAAGGGAGTGAAATCTGTGGAGGTGTTAGTCTGTGTATTATGTCAGAATTCTGCTAGCAATAACCAGCAAGTCCGCTATTTTGGTTGCATTCCGGTGAAACAACATAAGTAATTTTCTAGGCAGCAATTAATTACCTCAGTTTGCCCATCTGTTTGTTGGTGTTAGGCTGGGGATAATTTGAGCTGGAGTCCTTGTAATGTAAACATTTATTACCAAAAAATGCCAATAAAAACTGTCTTGATCTGAAAATTTCTTGCTAGAGCTACTCTAGTGTAATTTGTGAGTGAGTTATGTGCTCATCTAGCTTGCCGCTATATATAATATCATAAAAAACATGGTAATAAATCTTCATATATGAGGACGAAAACTTCATTCATCAAGACTTGAAATGTACAAGGCACATTAATGAGGTCGAATGACATTACCAAAAATTTGTATTGACCTTTATGTGGGCGAAGCAGTTTTAAGTATGTGATTTGGAGTAACTAATAGTTGATGATATTCAGCACACTGGTTGACCTTAGAAAAATTTGAGGTGCCTTGTGACGCAGGACGAATGTAGAGGGTATGTATGTGTCATAACGAAACTCTAGTGAAGCGACACTACTGAAGTGATGTTAGTGAAGTTTCGTGGGAGCCTAGTATAATGTAATGTGCATGCGATTGCCCAATGCTTAAATTGCAATAAATTCTGAATATAGTAAAGAAGTTTGCAAGCAACTGTTGATATTAGAGTATTAAATAAACAAGCAATTGCTAGCTGAATTAAAGTTAAGAATACTTCGATTGAAGGGTAAGCGAATAAGCCTCGCAAGTAGAACAATTAACAGGCAAAACAGTACAAATTATATCCCAAATGATATGTTCTCCAAATATTCAACAATAAGTAATAATGACTTCAAACAAGAACTTACACAAGTAATAGGAGTCTGGAAGGCTTGAACTGACGCTATTTTTGGACTAGACAACTTAAAGATAATTACGTGCATATTTAATTTCTAGATTAGCTGGGCCTTGAGAGGAGAAGATGAAATTTCTTTTTGGGGGAAAACGGAGTGGGATCTGGGTCGCGGGATCTGGAGAGTGGAGAATGGGGTTTCAGTGGGCTTTTGATGGTTGGTTAGTGAGTTGGAGTTTGGACATGTTTTGGACAGCCGAGCAAGATCTTACAGGAGTGGGAAATTACTGTAATTTCTATATGGAAACATGTGTTGGAGCAGTACATGAAATATAGGGTTCAGTTGGGACTGGATTGTGTTTTCTAGGAGGTAATTCAGGCTGTATGGTGGATAGTTGTAGGTAGTTACAGCCTTAAGGGTGGACGACCAAGAGAATAAGACTAGGAAAGGGCCTTCAGGGGGTGGAAATGGTGAATTCTGCACTAGTTGTTGACAAGAACGAGATGAGTGGTTCGTCTGTGCAGGAATTGGAGTGGGATTGTTAATTAACTGCTGGATAGGATTGTTGTTGGTGGTTATGGGTGGTTACTAGTGGGGGAGGTAGTTATTTGGTAGTCATGGGCGGTTACTAGTGGGGGGAGAGGTAGTTTTTGGCGGTTATGGGCGTTTACTAGTGGGAGAGAGGTAGTTTTTGGTGGGTATAGGTGATAACTAGTGGGTGGTTACAAAAAGTACCTTGGCTTCCGCACCAAGGGTCCCCGGAATCAGCATCGTGGGAAGACCGCGAGAGTCCGTAAATTCTCTCCAAATTCTGTGATGTCTGAAAACCTGCCCCTATACCCCTATTTATAGACTTAGAATCCACTACGGACGATCATGATCGTTTGAAACATAAAACCACTAAATATACATGTAATAAAAATACAAAAATTACTTCAAAATACATAAAATTTTGTCGTGGTTCTAAACGCAACTATCGGCTCAAATTGTCCATCCGACGATCCTAACTCTGTCTCACGTGTATGAAATGTGATCCCCATCACCTGATATTTAATATCTAGCTAGAGTCAAATCTACTCGAGATTAAGGTGGTTGAGATGGTCCACCACTGGCACACGTAACGGTCCTTACTGTAAGAGAGTTGAGAGCTCGGTAATCTACACAAAATCTCTAGGAACCATAACTTTTTTTATTAGGATGGGTGAAGAATATGGATAATGACTAGGTTGGATGATACTTTTCTTGAGCATTTGGGAAACTGTCATTCAATTTTTGTTTTTGAAAATGGCATAGCAATATAGTTGGATCTTAATGAGGGTATTGTTGAATAATGAGATTTGGTGATCACGAGTGATTTGGAGGAAGGCCCTTTGGTTCTTGAAACACTTATGGGAATTTGTTTAGAAGCTGCTGAATTTGTGCTGGTGGTTTGTCTTGGGGAATGGTTGAAATAAATTTGAGAAAGGATCTGATGGTGATCGACTTGGGAGACGGTGATTCGTTGTCCGCCCGGACGATCTAAGTCCACGAATGTGCCTAAATGGTAAGTCCGAGTCAATTTCATGTATTTACTTTTATTCCTCGAGTTGTATTTGACATTTGACCGCCTCGGACATTATGAGTCATCCGATTCGGGTGACCTAGTCGTATTCCTCTCTATATATGCGTGTAGGCTGCGGTTTGAAGGTTTGAGGTTTTAGTTCAGTTTTCTGAAACCGACGGTCTTCCTCCCAGTGCGACTTCGGGAGACCCCCCCTTGGTGTGACTCCTAGGGTTTTGTTCCCCGTTTCCCCTCCTATCACCATCGTTCAACCCTTATCCCATGATCCCCACCAAAACCCACAACAATGCCCACGACGATCTCGTTTCACCCACAACACTCCCCCCCACTGCCGTGACTCTCGATTCATCTCATACAGATCCAACTTGAAGCCCATTCACGCGCAATCCTCCGCTTCCTCTCTGACAGAAAACCTCCTCCGTCCCCCTTCCAACACCTCCAGCCGCGCGACCCTCCACCTCCAGCCATAGTCCTGATCAATCCACAGCCATAGTCCTGATCAATCCATCACCTCCCAGTTCCCCTTCCTCCTCGAGCCGCCGCCGCCCAGTTTCTCTCCTCCCTCTAGCCACTGCCTTCCTGCCCCACTCGACTTATCCCCAACTGTAGCCCCGACTCCCCCTCACCCAACCCCAAACCTCATCTGAACCACCCTTCCCCGTTCCCTATCGCCAACATCTGCCCCCAGTTGGAGCCTACAACCCTTGGATCTTCACCACCGCTGCATTTCGCCTTCGCCTGCTTGTGTATGTCGTATCTTGGTGTCTTGTTTTCTATTATTGTATGCCTGAACTATATTTCATTGGATGCAATTTTTATGTGTTGTTTCTGTGAAATCGCTTGACTTGCCGAGTTTATTTGTTGCGTGCTTGAGATATTTGCACCCCAATTGCTTGTGAATTAACGCGCGCTTATTCAATTTATGTGAACAAATGTGCTCCTGGATAGACTTTAGCTTTATCAATTACTTAGTGCTAATTTTAATCAGACTATTTCAATTGCATTCACATCTACATTAGGATTTTCGGTAGTCACATTGCATTCCACTTAGGGTTGCATCTTAGAGCATCCACACTCACGACCTACCTGCATAAAATTGGTATTAGTGCCCATGGTTGGGCCACATTATATGCTACGTAGTGGTATTAGTGCCCATGGTTTTTCCAATCATCTATGTCTGATTCGAACCTCACAGGCAATCAAGCTGCCAGTTCGAATATAGCCATAACACCCGCCGAGTTCCAATGACTTGTATTTGATCGATTCGAGCAGATGGGAGCCCAGTTTGACATCATTAGGGATGACATCTCTAGAGTTAGCACTAGAATTGATCAGTTAGAAATATCAAGAGGCCAGGCCCGTTATAATGATCTCCTCGACAATCTCTGAGATGATGCACCACCCTTAAGGAGACGTGCTAGAGACCTGCCTCGCCGAGATCTTGCTCATCCTGCGATAAGGAATTTCGAGTAGGCCTATGAGTATCGACATGGCTCAGTCCTATTGAGATAACATCGCCCTCTCGATGAACCTTGTTCTCCCCCTCCACAGGCTCGTAGAGGTTGTGCTCCACCAGCACGACACAATTAGGACCATGGCGATCATTATGATGACTACTAGGAGCCACGTCGCGGAGCGGCCCCTGCCGACGATGACATTAACCGACGCATCCGCCTCAACGCGCCATCCTTCGACGGTCACCTGGACCCGAAGACATTTAGCGACGGGCTTCTGGACATGGACCACTACTTTGAGTGGTGTAAGATGAGTGACGAGAGACAAGTGCGTTTTGCCAAGATAAAATTACATGGGCAGGCCAAGGTTTACTTGACGAGCCTTGAGAGATCTCTTGACCGAACGAATATTACCCCATCACCCAATGGGCTGACATGAATTAATGGATGAAGTACAAATAACTTCCCTCCTCCTACAATGATCAGCTCTTGGATCAGCTCTACGCCCTTCGAAAGGGTACCCTATCCGTTACCGAGTACATGTCACAATTAAACAAAATAGTGGCGAGGATCGACATTTTAGAGAAGTCCATTGCGACCGTGTCCTGCTTTCGGGCTGGACTTAGATCCGATATTTAGAGGAATTGATTCCCCATACGGCTGAGACGGCCAAGCAGGTGTTTCAGGTCCCCCTTGAGTATGAGCAGTACCTGCGCACTGCGGGCCCAAGTCAGGTCACCGCTTGACCCGATACTTCCACATTTAGGAGGCCCGCCCCGACCATGAGCACTATCGCACCGCCTCCTCGCACTCCCACAGATGCGAAAGCCAAAGGGTTTATTCCTGGAGCTCGAAGTCAGGGGGCGTCCAGTGCTACAGATGCTCTGGCAAAGGACACAGACGCGCAGTGCCCCACTAGAAATTTGTTGATTGAAGAGGAAGTGAGTCAAGCACCGAGGTTGAGGATGTCCCTGTTGAGGAAATCGTAGAGGCCGCGGAGGACGGTTGGGAGAGCGGCGTTGAGAGGTCGCTAGAGTTGGGAGTGATTCAACACTGGCAATTAATATCAACTGTCTACTGAAGTTTATTGAGGCCTTGTAGTACCTCAGGCCGACAATGGTAAACTTAACTGAACTTGTTAACACAATCCCCGAATCGTCATCATGCTCGTCTAATGATGTCTTCCCATCCCTTGGTAGCTCTCACTGGATAAAGAAATCTTGCATTGGCATCTGCATGTCAACGATAAAGGCAAGGTAAAAGAATATTGATCATATGCTTTCATATTTAAGAACTACCCAAACTCAACCATAAACATATTATAGGTTGCATGTATTTCAACGTTCTTAATCACCAGAGTAGTACTCCACTGAATATGTCGGCGAGGACCCTATACTCTCACGTTAAGTACTTGACAATCTCATATTCTCCAGCTGAGTTCAATGCCAAATAAACCGTACATATTCTGATTAGAATGATAAGCATTCTTAAATATTTTTGTCAAATATGACTTAAATACAATGGTAATATTGAGCATAATCTTAACTCTAGGGTACCAAAGATTTGAAATTTCTAAATCCAAATCTCCTTTTTTCTAGCCCCATTTCTGGAGCTTATCTTTCACTTGAAAAAAGATCATATCATTGATCCGACCCGTCAAACGTCACACACTTACAATGACATATGAAGCTAGATTGAAAATGCTTAATAGGTCTTCCTTATGTGCCTCAAAGAAATCTCTATCTAGTAATCCTCCGCCATTTCCACCTTTACTGCCAATGTTCCTAACAACAAACACTTAATTGGAGCCCTCAACACCAATTATGAACAAATCTTTACCACGGTTGCTACTCTCCTACAGATTGTAGTCATCCTTGATAACTGAAACTCCTGCATACCAAAGATACTTGTCTCCATCCCTTAACACCGTGTCCATGATCCACCCATCATCCATCTGTCAGTAGGTCCATCACCACTCCAATGAGCCAATCTAAAACTTATTGGCCCATCTCGTTCGTATTAATTTTCTTCATTTTGATGGCTCTAATTTGTTAGGTTGGATCTTCAAAGATACCCAATTATTTGCCTACCACAACATCCAAGATGAGCAACGTTCCTTATTGCCTCCTTTTACACAGACGACCCACCCTCACTTGGTTCCAGTCGATGCAATTCGACAAACATTCTTTTAATTGGGATGTACCTTTAACTTTCTCGAGACACTTCAATTCCTCCCGTACATTGACCGCCAATGTGCCCTCGCCAAACTCATTGAGTCAAATACATTTCTTGTCTGCCAAAGTGCGTCAAATTGTCCACCAACCACACCATTAGTCTCTATGACCTTTTCATACTAAGATGCTTCATCTCCGACCTCAGCACTGATATTTGTTGCGAGGCAAACACTCGAACTTGCAACCTTGCCCCAAGTTGTTGGCCTAGCAAAGTTTCAAGAAGATAAATTTGTTGAACAATGCCACTCCACTTTCTGTGCATTTCAACCAATTCGCCAATACCTTATGACTTCTCTGTCGACACATCCACCTCCATCACACAACTTGCTCAACATAAACATCACTCAACCCACTTAACACCAGGTCGCGCCAACCCCGACACCATACCCATTTGCTGCCTTGCACTTACCAAGATCCAAACCCATCCTGAGCAGGGAATCTGCTTTAACTGAAGTTCCACTGCGACCATTGCTGCAAACCACTCTATTTGTCCCTTCTAGTTACCTTTTCTAAGGCTGACACCTGCCGCTCAATCTCGCGAGCAAGCTAGTCAAGGAAAATGTCATTGAATCCGCATCTCACAACCAAAAATCTCCTACGCCCTCATTGTCCACTTGCTCTCTTCTACCCTCCACATCATCAATTTCATCCGCAATATTGAAGTCACCATCCCAATCGGTGGCACCAGTGCCCACAACTTCATTCAAGAATGAATTGCCAAATACATCGCTCTCTCCATCCACCCAGCCAATTCCTCAGTCATGGTTTTTAGTGTCAGTCAACTCCAGTGCATTGACATATGCACCCAGATCTCCTTCAACCTCACATATTGCACTTTGTTGTAGGACTTTTATATTCTGCTCCTCCATAACGCAAACTTAATCCTTGGCGTATCGGGGATCCAACAACTGGGCCCTATCACCTTTTGATTACTTGCAGCTTATCATAATCTTCCTCTACCAAAATAACCCCACTAGCCTCTAAAGAGCCACCTTCATTGAACTCCACCTCATACAGCCTACCTAATTTATCCACGAGTTAACCAACTTCTTAGTTGCATCAATATTCCTCTGTCTCTACCAACTCATAACACTTACCTGTTTCCCAAGACCAACTCCACGCCAAAGTCACCACCCGAATTCAAACTTTTGTTCCATCATCCACATGGCCTCCCACCTACGTGCCATACAATCAAAATATAAAACTTCGACACAATTGCTCTCCAGTTAATACTTTCCCATATACTATTACATGCACTTCCGAGAGCAAGAGCTGAAGCAACATGCGAGAAAGTTGGTTCATGGCACTACTGTGTCGATTGCCACCCTTCAATGTCATCACCATCCATAGTCATTTCCCCATCCCCAACTGGTGGCTAGTTCGTCGACGAACTTCCTGACGCCAATTATTTCACCAAGCTTGATCTCCACTTGGGCTTCCACCAAATCCTCATTCAATTGACTCCATACCTCAAACTACCTTCTGTACCCACTTAAGTCATTACTATTCCTTGTCATACCCTTAAGTTTGTTGAATGCTCCATCCACATATAGCCACAATGAATGCCACACTTCACACATTAGTTTTTTCATTTTTTTTCCTCTTCTGCTTTTATTACATTCTATTGTACAACCCTTGTGCACTTTACCTGGAGCACATTCCTCAAGTCCTTACACCTTAAACTCCTTAAACGAATTGACTCCTCATATCTTCCCCATTCTTATCATGGCGTTGCCTAGGCGTCGCCTAGGCGACGCCTAGGCGTCCAGTCGGCCGATTGAAAACAAGACGAAGGCCGCCTTATTTTTTAAAAAAATTAGGGGTATAGACAGCGGTTTATATATAAACCGCTGTCTATACTCTCATAGACAGCGGTTTATATATAAACCGCTGTCTATTGTAACATTACGCGTACAATAGACATCGGTTTATATATAAACCACTGTCTAGTTGTACAATAGACAGCGGTTTATATATAAACCGCTGTCTATTGTACACGTAATGTTACAATAGACAGCGGTTTATATATAAACCGCTGTCTATTGTAACATTACGTGTACAATAGACAGCGGTATATATAAACCGCTGTCTATTGTACACGTAATGTTACAATAGACAGCGGTTTATATATAAACCGCTGTCTATTGTAACATTACGTGTACAATAGACAGCGGTTTATATATAAACCGCTGTCTATTTGTACAATAGATAGCAGTTTATATGTAAACCGCTGTCTATTTGTACAATAGACAGCGGTTTATATATAAACCGTTGTCGAATAGGGATATAAACGAAAGAATTTACCCTGTCTTTTTACTTTTTACCGTCGCTGGATCGTTTGCTGCTCTGTGCGAAAACCCTAAAGGCGATTTCTCCTCGACAAGTCGACATCTTCCTTAGGTTCGTTTTTACGATTTTTTTCTTGCTCTTTTAGCATTTGCTCGCCTTATTGTCGCCTAGGCGTCCGCCTTGTCGCCAAAGCGTCAAGGCGGTCGGGGCTCGCCTTGGTACGCCTTGACGCCATGAAAAGAATGATCTTCCCACAAATTTCATGTCGGCCTTCAAAAGCTCCACAATTAGTGATTGGCTCAGACCTACCAACCTATGCACCTTACATGGTTTTCTTGAACTCTCTAATTATTATAGGTGTTTTGTCCAATGCTACACATTGCAACCTCGCTCATGGACTTCTTCACGATGATTCTTTCCACTGGTCTCCCGTAGCCAACATTGCCTTCACCAACCTCCAACTCACGCTTACCAGGACCTCAATCCTCTTCCTCCTTGACTTCAACCATCCATTCCATATTGACACCAACGCTCCCATCAACAACATTGACACCGTCCTTTCCCAGCATACCCACATACTTGCGTTTTATAGTTGAAAGCTCTCTGCACACATGCAAGCCACCTCCACCCATACCTGCAAGATGTTCACCAAGAGCCTTTTAAGTCAAGTTCGGTGTTGCTGAGACCAAAAGCGGCTATTGAAAACCTTGTCGCGGTCCGAAACAGTTGATCTGAGTATGCCACGGAGATCGAAACTGGTTCAAAGAATAAAAATGCCACATCGACAACAGTGTAGGGGTGGGACCTTGATGAGAGATGTGTGGTCTTTGAGAACGGTCTACGATCAGGAGAAAGGTTTTACCCTTTTATTTGGGCAGACCCTCCACAAAATCCATGAATATGTTGGCTTAGATCTGTGTTAGAAAAGAGAGAGATTGTAATATATTGTTTCCAGAAGAAATTTGTGCACATGCGATGAAGTTTTTTTTGAAACCCTTCATGAGTGTGGTCGTACTGAAAAATATGATTGTGGAGGTCAATGGCGACGTGGAATTTGTGTCCTCAACATAGTCAGGGAGGGTGAGTTATCAATTTTTGTTTTAATATCCGTGAATATTTCGAGGTCTAGAGATAAGACATATCACCCTTGCTCTTCATCGGGGACGAGATAGGGCGTCGAGTACTTGATTGAGTTGTCTTGCTTTGTTTGTCAGTTTCTGAACTAACAGGTACTTAAGCCTAAGTGATATGTCCGGTTGTGGAATTGCCAACCTCGTAGGTAGAGTCACCAATTGTGGAATTGTCACCAATTTTACATCTTTTGTGGAGACTCGTTGACAACTATCGGGAAAGACAAAAAGATTTACATATGTTGTTTATCGATCTGGAGAAGGCTTATGATAGGGTTCCAAGAGAGGTCTTGTGGAGAGTCTTAGAAAAGAAATATGTAAATGTATCATACATTGACATAATCAAAGATATGTATACAAATTCAGTGACCAGGGTGAGGACATCTGGAGTATTAACACAGGAATTTCCTATCACTGTTGGCCTACATCAAGGGTTAGCTTTAAGCCCTTATCTCATTACCCTTATCTTAGATGAGCTCACCGGACATATCCAACAAGCAATACCTTGGTGTTTATTATTTGCAGATGATATTGTTTTGGTCGATGAGACGCGCGAGGGTGTAAACGTGAAACTTGAATTTTGGGGAGACACTTTAGAAAAGAAGGGTTTTAGGTTGAGCAGGACAAAGACAGAGTATATAAAGCTTAAATTTAGTAGTGCAAGAAGGTCAGATGACTCCGTCATTAAATTGGGTGACCAAGATATTTCCCGCAGTGAGTGCTTAGGCAAGTTTTACCGTACTGCAATTAGACCAACAATGCTCTATGGTTCTGAGTGTTGGGCAGTGAATGGTGTACATGGGCAAAAAATGGGAGTTGCGGAGATGAGAATGCTTAGGTGGATGTGTGGTCACACGAGACTGGATAAAATTAGGAATGAATGTATCAGTGATAAGACAAGAGTGACGCCAATTGTAGAGAAGATGCGAGAAGCTCGTTTAAGATGATTCATACATGTACATAGGAGACCATTAGAGGCACATGTTAGGCGTTGTGAGAGTTTAGTCACTAGACATGTTAAACGAGGGAGGGGTAGACCAAAAAAGACTTGGAATGAAACTATAGGGAAAGACATGAGGCATTAGTGAGACCATGATTAAAGATAGGGCACAATGGCGACAGAGGATCCATATAGCCGACCCCACTATGGTGGGATAAAGGCTTGAGTGTTGTTGTTGTTGTATTAGCTAACCAATTAGTTTTTTTCGTTTGTTGGCTGCTTTTGGTGGTGGGATGTCGTTGGTCTGGTAAAGTATGTTATTGCGTACCTCTCATTGTAGAACAACTCCAATACTGCACTAGAAGACGTCACACTCCACTTGAAATTCCATCTCAAAGCTAGGTAATTGTAGTATAGGAGTGATGAGAAGCATCGTATACAAAGTTGCGAAGGCATTAAACGCTTCCAATGACTATTAAAAGAAACTGCGCTTTAGTAAGTTGGTTAATGTGCATGCGAGCACACCATAGTTTTTGATGAAATGGCGGTGGTAGCCTCTTAGGCCAAGGAATCCCTGTAAGGCTCTTGGTGAGTGCGGTTATGGCCAATCAACAACTGCGTTAATTTATGCCGGGTCGGTAGAAACCCTATCACTGTGCACTACATGATCCAAGTAATGCACCTGACAATCGCCAAACAAATATTTGTGTCGATTTAGGAAAAAAGTGGTGTTTTTGGATTAAACTAAAGATTATTTGGAGGTGGTAGACATGGTCTGATTCACTTTGGCTAAAAGAAACCAGGACAAACTTGCGAGGTGGACATGGCGTTGGTTAGTCCGAATGACATGATTTGTTTTTTAAAGTGGTCGTGGTTGCTACGATAAGTCGTCTTCATAATGTCTTCCAAATCCTTACACACGTGATGATAACTGGATGAAAGGTCTAGTTTAGAGAACACCTGAGCCCCATGGAGTTCCTCGACTGCCGAAATTGAAAATTTGTTCTTGATAGGTTTGAAATCAAGTTCCCGATTATCAAAGCAAAAGAGCTAGAACCCTTCTTTCTTGTTAACTAGCAGCGCCAATAATGAGAATGAGGATTGACTTGGTCGGGTGATGCATTGGAGAAACATTGTGGTGCATTGAAGTTCATCTTGTCCTTCTTTCAAAATGGGTATCAATATGGTTGCAAGGCTATTGGGGGGGGGGGGGGGGAGGGTTCTTGGAATGAGGCAGATGTGATGATCATGTTTTTGTGGCGGAGGACGACCCACTGGTACTGCCAAGACAGAGGCGTAATCGAGCAATTATCGTCCGAATATTTTGGATTTCGCAGATGTCGAGTGTACATGCATGAGCTGAGATGAAAAGATTACTTTTTGCCATGCCAAATGACCCGTCAGCCGCCATTATGTATGGTCATTGTTATAGTTGTATAGTCCTTCAGGATTGGGCCTAACATTTGTAGCCATTTAACATATAGGACGGTATCAAATCCTCACATAGGAATTATGTACAAATTGACCTAGAGCTCTTGGTCCATCTGAAATTGGACTATGACACATGCCTAGAATGTGAAGTTTCTCCTCATTTGGCCGTTGTGAGTTGCATCTCTTCGCGTGTTTGAATGGAAGTTGTAGACATTATGTTGTATTGACACTGATAAAATTGTCAGTGTTTCTGAAGTTCAGTAGTGTCAATGCGGGTTAGCTCACGATTAGTAACATCTTCCTTGTCCTCTGGGTTTTCTAGTTCCATCCAGAAGTTTCCTTGATTATACATTTTTACTATGAGTTGTAACGGTTGCCGGACATGTAGGGCTCGTTGCAATTGAAGCATAGACCACGAGCCTTTTCAATCGACCATTTCCGTTTGTGTGAGCTTTTTAAATAAGGTCTGGCTTAGTTCAACCCTGGCTTTTGGCCACCTCCTCCTTGCAAGGATTGTGATGGTGTTGAGTAGTTGCCTTGTGGAATTCAACTCGATTCTTAGACAATCATGAATGCCTTATGTAAAGAGGTACTTGTTCTCGAGAGACCGATGTTGCTAGTGTGATTGTGTGAGGAGCTTTTGTAATTTCTCCAAATAGTTGTCCATCGACTCTGTTTATTTCAATGACATTAGCTCTCCAAATGGAGTACTCCTTAGTGGTGCCCCAAAGCGTGAGTTGTAGCAACTTTTGAACATTCCAATTTAGTTGTGGCTTTTCTTTGTCCAACTGGAGGACCATAGCTGATGACGACCATGAGATGGAATGACACTGTGTCAATTTATTCTATCTACGGGGCGTGTTGGTGAAAAAGAATTGCTTGCATTGACAAGTTATCCCATCGAATTATGTTAGGGTGAGAGTTTTTGGTAACCCTGATTCAAGCTAGTAGTTGACCTCCCAATGCTCTGTGGTGTGGACGGTGGTGAACTAATGTTATCCATGTGTGTAGACAATTGATCCAAGGCAGCAGCGCGACCAACCTTCATCTGCTGTAGGACCTTCCTTATTTGTCCCAATGTAAGAACGCCTTCGTCCATAAGCGTTATCCGTAAAGTTCCAAACCATCTGAAGGCTCACACTTTGAAATTACCATTATTTCTCATGCAACGAGAGCCATACATTAGGAAAATTAGTTTCTTGTAGGTAAATCCTTTACAATTTAATCTCGCATTATACATACTAATATTTCCGTGCATAATCACCGCCTTATCCCTCTCTCTCTCTCACACACACACACTGTTACGCATACACTTTCCCGCAGGTGGATCCCCCGGATGGAGATCATCGACGCACGCATAGGGAAGCCGCCGCACTTGGGGCACGCGCATGGAAGCCGCCATGATTTTCCTTTTTAAATTATGTGTTATTTAATAATTAATTAAATGATATTTAATTAATATTAAGTAATAATTAAATGTATTAAATGTATTAAATGTATTGTCTTAATTAGTGTCTTATTTTGTGTGCCCTCCCTCATCTATATAAGAGGGAGGAGTTGGAGTTGTAGGGTATGCTTGGAATGTATGAAAGCTTTTAGGGTTGCTCCCTAAGTTCATCTTTCTCCTTCCTCTTTTCGTCTCGCCTTCCACC
This sequence comes from Dactylorhiza incarnata, assembly GCA_033032865.1. NCBI lineage: Eukaryota > Viridiplantae > Streptophyta > Magnoliopsida > Asparagales > Orchidaceae > Dactylorhiza > Dactylorhiza incarnata. Next base: position 572,608 of record JAWHQI010000503.1, on the reverse strand, counting down.
GCCGGCCCTCCCCCTTGCCGGATTCTTCTTCTCTTCCCCGATCTAATTTCTAAACGGTAACAATTATCCGACCTGCCGCTCCACCCGCCATCGCGCCGCCGGGATCTAGCGCCTGGATCGACCTCCACCGCAGCGACCTCCTTGCCATCCGCAACGAGGTCCAAGCTATGAACGACAACCTTCTCAAGTACCTCGCTGACGACAAACGCCGACAAGAGGAGTATGCTCTGGCATGCCGCCAGAGGGCCCTCGCCAGAGCACAACGGGAGGCAGCCAGGTCCATTGCCGAGCAGCCCGCCCCAGCGTCCCCGTCTGGCGTCGAGTCGCCAGCCTCGCAGTCCCTTTCCGGCGTCGAGCAGGCCGCCCCACAGTCCTCATCCATCGCAGGGCAGCACGCCCTTTCTTCCCCACCCTGCGTCCAGCAGCATACCCCCAGCGTCCAGCAGTCGGCACCGCTCTTCCCTCCCAGCGCTGAGCAGCAGCCGCCGCCGCCGCTGCCCCTCCTGCGTCGAGCAGCCGCCGCCGGAACCCCCGCCACGGCTTCCGCACCGCCATCCGCTGATCCACTCGACCACGGCGCCGAGCAGCCACCTTCCAGCGTCGAGCAGGCGACCCCATCCTCCCCTTCCTGCGTCCAGCATCCGCCACCACAGTTCCCCTCCAGCGTGGAGCAGCAGCCACCGCCGCCACTTCCCCCCCTGCGTCGAGCAGCGGCCGCCGCACCTCCCAGCACCACAACTCCCGCGCCACCTCTGACAGCCAATCACCGCACTGCAGCGCTCGCACCAGGCTCGCCGATCAACAGCCCCGATCCAGGACCGGCCTCGCCGCTCCTGGACCTCCAGCAGTGCATCCCCATCTCACGCCGTACTGCCGCCAGCCTCATCTTCCCCACTGTCCCGCCGACAACCCCGACGGAAGTCCCTTCCGCTGTGGCCCTCCCTATCGATTATCTGATAACCCGCCCAGCCCTCGAGCCACGCGTCAGCAAGGCTAATTTCCGCAGCCCATCATGCCCTCTTTCCCATACCATCATTACTATTCCGGGCCCCACATCTGAACCCATGCCAAATTGTTTATCTTATTTTTTCTCTTGGGACCCACCAGCACACCCCCCTCTATGTTATCCTTTTGCTTCTCCTCTGCCACGCCCAACACCCTCCTCTTTTCTAATTTCTGCTACACCGGGCCCCACACACAACAGCCTCCAGCCTATCCTTGTGTTCCCCACTACACGCCAAACCCCTCTTTATCACTTTCTTTATTTTCTATTCTCTCAGCACGCCCCACACAAAGCCACGCCTGCAATTCTTCATCTTGTCCTATTTCCCATCCCTTCTTTAATGCCACCGGGCCCAACACAAAACAGCCCCCTAGCTGCCAACAAATGTCTCTCATACACCCTCAATTTTTGCATGTCCCTTCCATTGTCTTATCACATCAATTTATTTGTCCTTTCCTTCTCCATTCTCTTCCAACCAAATGCACACCCATCCTTTTCCCTCCTAGTTGCCACCCCCATTTCTACACGCAGCCAACACTCACTCTCACCCTCACCAGCCCACCCACTCTTGTCGTCCCCCTTTCTTCTAACCGCACTCCTCTAACACATAAATATTCAGCCCAAATATTTCGCTGTCTAACACCTCTTCGTTCTTTCTCCTCAAGGCACTCGCCACCGCCACTACCAATACACAACTCCTTTCTCGTCAACATTATTAAAGATCCCGATAAAAGCGTGACACTCGACCTTGAGGGCAAGATCGATTTTCAAGAGCGGTATAGTGTTACGCATACACTTTCCCGCAGGTGGATCCCCCGGATGGAGATCATCGACGCACGCATAGGAAAGCCGCCGCACTTACTTGGGGCACGCGCATGGAAGCCGCCATGATTTTCCTTTTTAAATTATGTGTTATTTAATAATTAATTAAATGATATTTAATTAATATTAAGTAATAATTAAATGTATTAAATGTATTGTCTTAATTATTGTCTTATTTTGTGTGCCCTCCCTCATCTATATAAGAGGGAGGAGTTGGAGTTGTAGGGTATGCTTGGAATGTATGAAAGCTTTTAGGGTTGCTCCCTAAGTTCATCTTTCTCCTTCCTCCTTTCGTCTCGCCTTCCACCGCCGGCCCTCCCCCTTGCCGGATTCTTCTTCTCTTCCCCGATCTAATTTCTAAACGGTAACACACACACACACAATACCTTTTTTCCCCCTCTCCTTCCCTCTCTAGCTCCTGTGCATAGGAGGGTGATAATAAACAAATAGAGCCTTTACCTGGACCTCCCCACTAAGTTTGCTAAATTACAGGTTGCACCTCTCTTACTTTTGAAATTACGAAATCTTAAGTTTACATTTCATAACATTCATGAAAAAATATTACAATTTCTCCATTTTTCATAACATTCATGAAAAAATAATACAATTTTGGCCAATTTTCAAAATTATTTGGTCCGCATTATTTTAAAATGGATGGCCCGATAAATAACGCATATAAATGAATGGACCGCCATGCCTACAAATTTCTCCATAACCAAAGACAAACAATAATGAGGTGACTTAACTGGGTGAGGTATTTGCATTATATCAAAGTTGGAGGAAAAATATTACAATATTCTACAACAAATACAACAATGATTATTTCTTCAAAGTGACATTATAAATTTCTACATCATAGGCTCTGTTTGGCTCGGTAGTGGCGTTCGTGAACGTGGTGGTTATGAACCGTCGTTTGTGACCGCCCGTCCTCACATAAGGAATTTTATACACTTTTATGTTCAAAACTATTTTTTTACGGCGGTCATAATCATTGTCATGCATATTTCACTTCATTTCCTACTGGCTTATCTGACGGTTTGAGCGTTTACCTTTTGTGTTACTTTTTTCGTTTGCCTTTTGCCCGGTATAAATAAAGATTGTTGTAACTATATTTTGGTAATAAGAAAATGAGTTGATATGTTTTCTTTTCCGCTCTTGGTCTCCTCCCATTTCAGCCCTTTTCATTTATCCTTCACAATCCAAATTGGGATCTTAATATGGTATCAGAGCGATAACCCGATCCTTCCTTTGTTCTTCTTCGGCATGGCAAATCAGACGAATGCTTCTGCTTCCAGGAAACCATAATTGATTCCTCAAATTCAAAAAAAAAATTTGAATGGCGTAATCCTTGGTCAATCGATCAACAACAAACACCGGCAAATTTGCTTTTCCAATATCCAGATTCACCAGGTGTGGTACTTGTCAACCAAGACCTTCTGGGCACTACAAATTTTATTCCTTAGAAAAGATCCATGGAGATCGCCCTTTCCTGCAAAAACAAATTGGGATTCGTCAATGGTTTTATACCAAATCCTAATACTCTTTACTGTTGAGGAAATCGTAGAGGCCGCGGAAGACGGTTGGGAGAGCGGCGTTGAGAGGTCGCTAGAGTTAGGAGTGATTCAACACTGACAATTAATATCAACTGTCTATTGAAGTTTATTGAGGCCTTATAGTTGTGAGGCCCCCATTTCGACCCCACATACATGTATCTCAGCTATATTCATAACAATTTATCCCAGACTGAAGTGCGGCTAGTGAATACAAAATAAACAACACATAATATAAATTTACTTTCATACCTTGTTTTTTTGTTGAATCTTTTCTGTCTTATCATAAGCAGTTCTTTTGTTTTGCGTATCCAATGTCATGTCCGTTACCTACAAAATTTGACGACGGGCTTAGTCATATAAATATGACTAAGTGAGGATATACCTTTTTCATTTCTCTATATATAATTAGAAAACAGAAACTTATGCAGTTAAAAATACATTTTTTTCCATACTAACCATTTTTCTGTCTCAGCAATGAACTTAGGTAGCATATAACTAGATGAACATGTTAGTACCAGTAAAACAATATGAGCAATTATAGGATCATATCAGTATCTATATCATAATGACTGTGTAAGAACGAAAGCTATGCAACATTTATCTCCATATATAAGTAACCTATGAACCAGTTATCATGTTCCTGTTGTAGTAATGAAGCAATAAATTAATGTATCAGTATCTCCGTGTATGCAGTAAATCAATAAATCAGTATTTCTATATCAGTGTATCAGTATGTCAGTATCTATGTATCAGTATATCTTTATTTCTATGAATGTTTCATTTCTTAGGATATATTAGGGGCGATTGAATCCATATTCAGTGTACATGTTTCATTCATGTCATGTTTCATGCTTTGGGCCCACCCCGAAGGGTCATCAATGTCCTCACCAGTACGTACAACACGCGTTTATGCCTTTCGGCCGACTGGTTTGGCAATTCTTCTGTGAGATTTTATTCATGTGCTAGCAGTTCATTCGCCCGTAATATAACCTCGTGTCGACACGTTTACATTAAGTGAGTTATTCATTTTTATATATCCCCTCAGAATTTATTTGCCTGTTTGCCTTAAAGGGGCCATACATTAAAGTGATATTAAATATCAGTGATATCAACTATGCATGTAACATTCAATATAAAAAGAGTGCGCGTGTAAAAAGAAAGTAAAGCCATAAAGCATAAATGAAACAGGTAGCTCTCACCATCAGTAGCTTATATCATTGTCACGTCAATTTTGAGGTGCCTTCCTCCGTGGTATCTGTATATGCATCATATCATTTAGGGTCGTTTATATCGGGGTTGCACATCGCTATAGCTACAATATTGACTGCTATAATTACATCATTTGAAAGCTAGTTAACCGCCCCTCTATTTTTGCTTAACCATAAAAGAGTCAAGTTCAAATCAATGATCATACGCAATTCAACTCACTGTTTTAGTATGTCCTCAATTTATAGCGCAAAGCCCATAACAGCAATTTCCTCTTTAGAACTATGCAATAAGGAAAATACTTGATAAGCATAAAAGAAAAAGATAGGTCTCACCGCTACTTTTTCCATCCCTTTGTCACGCCCGAAGTCACCGTCATCTCTACCGGTGGATGCCATTCTTCGCGATATCTGTTAAGGAGTTATATTATTAACGGGCATTCTATCGGGGTTGCATCACAATTATAGCGTTGACGTTGACCTCTAGGGGTGACCTATATTTATCCAGATTTGTTCAAGGTAAGACACTTATACATAGGCAATTGCAAATGGAGTGCCCCCAAACTCAAAAGAAAACAACAACAGCACTTAGTGGACTGCATATGGATAATTAAATAGCCTATATTGGACTGCAGAAATTCAGTTATGGCACCCCATAGATTAGGACAGTAGTAGCCGACCAACAAGGAGGAGACATAGCAGCTACAAAAACCCAGCAATCAGAGTAGTGACAGAATAAAGGGACAGCAGCATAACATCACTATGGGCTGCAGAAAATCAGCAAAATAACAACAGTACAAAAGCTGCTTCAGGCAACATAACAGCCTAAAACATCTTCCAAGGATTCCCCTCATATTTCAACAGAAATCACCCAAAATAAATAGAAAAACAGCAGCCGGCCCTATAAAGAAAAGGCCATAATTTCTCACTTTGAAAACCAATAAGGAAGAGCAGATGTATACCCAAGTAACCTCACATATCAGTAACCAATTCAAAGCCCTCAACCCAAAAATATCTCGATGAAGACAACAGTCAACTGAGAGTCAAACTCCCAGTTAAACCCCCTCAATTCACAAAATTTTCCATTCTTATAACAGAAATCGCCACCTCCAGGAGGAATCACGACAACCACCATCAATAGGTACTAAAAGGAACCTAAGACAGCAGTACATCCTTCCCAATAACCTTATATCTCTCCCAAGAATTCAATGGTAGTAAACAGAAATGAAGAGGGAAGAAGAAATAAGGGCTTACAGTGCTTTAGGACCAAACAACCGAGGTCCTGTTTCACCAAGAACAACCTCCCAACCAAGATCCAAATCAATCCTAGCCGCAAACCACCGATTCCAGAACTAGCCGCCGATTTCCACAACCTCTATACGAGTTTACGAGAGGAGTAGACTGGAGATGGAGATCGGAGTTGTGCCCTAAACCGACACCGTCGAGGAAGAGGAACAAATGAAAAGATCCGATCAATATCTGGTAGGTTTAGAGGCAAAGGAAAACAAAACCCACCGCTTAAAATTTTATGCCAGACATGTCGATTTGCAGCCCAACTTAAACCAAGGCCATTTAAGACAAAATTAAACGATAGCTATTGGTACACCCACTAACTTTTGGTAGTTCATAATTCCAGCCACATGATAAGTCCACATAAAACCAATTAGCTCCCCATTTCAGTTATAAGAATGCCCTTATTAGCACACCACATTAACTAGGAGGCAACCTTTAATAGCACACTAAATTCCTTCCACTGATTTCAATTATCATCATAGGGGATAATGTATTTGTTATAACATAAACATAATTGTTTTATTTAACAAAAATAACAAATGAAAATAACGTACGAGGAAAAGTTGAACGTCACAATTCTTCCCCCCTTAGGGATTTTCGTCCTCGAAAATAGGACACAAAAACAATTTTCAAATATATATACTACTTACGTTTCCATTAACCCAAACTTCGCTCGCTTTCCTTGGTTTCGATTTCTTAATATAATGACGATCGACAAACTGACACAATCAACATTAAAAGAAAATTAGTGTTCCATGAAGCCTTTAGCACCTTTCAATACATTCTTCAGTACAGTAAAATATTGTCAAAAAGCACACGGCTATCGCTCGTGTTACTTACTTTCGTATTCTGCAAATCGAAGTCAATACTTCATAGTAAAATGACGTACTTGGTGGCCTTATTTCATTTATAAGCCATATAAGACAAAGATAAACTTCAAAGCACATTCCTTACCTATGGCTTGCAATTAGTCTCAAGACTTTGACAATGACTATTGTTATGAAATCTTTCTACAAACGTTCACAGTATCTCCATAACATCCAAAATGTGATGTATAAGTTTACTTTTCAACCCCTTACAACGTTTGTGACATAAAGGTTAAAGATTTACCATGTTATCTTAATTCAGATTACATATTTTTGTAACACTTTTTTTTTTCAAAACCATATAGCGTATCAAAGATTCGGCCGAAATCCAAAATATACTATAGAGAGTGAAAGTGATATTACAATTCATTATAGTCTTTACTTTGCTTATTCATTTCCTTAAATGTTACATACTTATCGTAACATACTCCTTTTATTCTAGCAGTAAGTATTGCATGATTCTTAGCTCAAAGTTATATAATCTTTATAGCTTGCATTAAGAACTATCGCGTCTTTTAGAATGTTAAAAACCCTTTATTTATGCACTCTTCCTTAGCTATTCCACTTTCATATATTCTTCTTCCTTTCATATGAGACTATTATCATATAGTCAATTAATTTACAATCGTTGGTCATCTTATTTTAAAAAATGGAGAGGTTTTCCATCTCTACTACTCTTCATATCCAATCATGTCTTTAAATGTTACATATTCATTTGAAGTTTTCACGTTAGACATCATAAATATCATCTTTTTATTGCGAACACTATAGTAGAAGCTCTATATTATGGGTCGGATCATTCCTCTTTAGCATACGTACGTCCTAAATGATATATGTTGACATTTGCCATCCCATTTAAACATAATATCTTTTCGATCTGGAATTAAATTACCTCAACAATTTCTTGTTTCATTCACCATCATACATTTCTGAATTTAACGATACGGATTACATGTCGTTTTTATCCTTGTTATAGTCGAATGATTGCCTTTTGAAAGGAACCTTCCTTTTTGGGTAACCTTCACCTTAATATTTCAGTCTTAACATGTCACATTTTATACACATTCTTCTACATTTGTTTTCTTAACATACCCCTTGCTTTTTCATACATAAGAAATGTTTCTTGGCGAACATAAGTTTTGCCAAATTTACAACCGGTCATGTCGGACTTGTAAACTCTAATTGAATCTAAATCCTTTTGCGCATACGGGCACCTTAATGATAAGCACAATAATCTTTGATATTATTTCACATTTCATGTAATCAAAACTATTTTGATTCCTATGATAACACCATACACAAAAAGTGATAGGTTTACCCAGTCTGTATTTACTCATTTTGTCGTTATGCTAGTCGTACTTTAGTAACATTCCTTGTCATATAGGAATTTCAATTACTTCCCATGTCGTTTATTCAAAGCACAAATAGGACTTTCTTTATTCATAGCACTATCCTACGTTGAATGTTTAAAACCGTTGATTATCCTATCATGCCCTCTTTGCAACCCTTCTTTCAGAACGACTTATAACATATTTCATTTTCCTTAGCCTCGTATTTTTATAGTCACGTTGTTATCGTTTGCAAATTCCTTTGATCGGTTATTCTTTACCTCAACCTCGGTTTACTTTATAGCTTATCACATATTACGTCTTTTCGTATTTCTTGAAATCATGACATCGTATTAATACGACGTACATTTATAGTGTTTTTTTTAGTTATAACCATATGCCGTTTTATGCATACCATATAAGAAGAAAGTAGACTTATAATGCATATTCATTTTATTCACTATTGCTTCTTCTCGTTATTGCAAAAAGTGTCAAAATATTAACAAGGAATATCATTATTTAACTTTTCTACAAATGTTTAGCAATGTCTTCATGGACAATAAACATTTGTTTCGTGTAGAAAACTAGAATCCATCAGTTGTACACCTTTTATGACATGGTCAATCATTTGACATACCTCCATCTTCACATTATAAAAAGATACAGCGTTATTATATACATATAAACTTTCTTCCAATTCGAAATACATTCATCTTTCAACTTATTTATACTTATCATATTCGTTTATCTATCGCAAACAATACGAAAATCTTTCTTTGTGGAAACATTTGGGTTGATTTGTGCAATAGAAACAATATCAATAGTTACTTAGATTCATGTCGTTTTATGTTCGTGTACAGTTCATTTAAGTCTTATCATTTCATGAATTCTTTCAAAACCCTTGGACATACTTTAATTTAAACATAATTTCTCATTTACTAGATTTCTATAAACGATCTTCCTACCGTCATATCATGTGTGCTTATTCAGTACGCACTACAACCGAACTTCTTGAAAAACTGGCTCTGATACCAAATTGTGAGGCCCCCATTTCGACCCCACATACATGTATCTCAGCTATATTCATAACAATTTATCCCAGGCTGAAGTGCGGCTAGTGAATACAAAATAAACAACACATAATATAAATTTACTTTCATACCTTGCTTTTTTGTTGAATCTTTTCTGTCTTATCATAATCAGTTCTTTTGTTTTGCGTATCCAATGCCATGTCCGTTACCTACAAAATTTGACGACGGGCTTAGTCATATAAATATGACTAAGTGAGGATATACCTTTTTCATTTCTATATATATAATTAGAAAACAGAAACTGATGCAGTTAAAAATACATTTTTTTTCCATACTAACCATTTTTCTGTCTCAGCAATGAACTTAGGTAGCATATAACTAGATGAACATGTTAGTACCAGTAAAACAATATGAGCAATTATAGGATCATATCAGTATCTATATCATAATGACTGTGTAAGAACGAAAGCTATGCAACATTTATCTCCATATATAAGTAACCTATGAACCAGTTATCATGTTCCTGTTGTAGTAATGAAGCAATAAATTAATGTATCAGTATCTCCGTGTATGCAGTAAATCAATAAATCAGTATTTCTATATCAGTGTATCAGTATGTCAGTATCTATGTATCAGTATATCTTTATTTCTATGAATGTTTCATTTCTTAGAATATATTAGGGGCGATTGAATCCATATTCAGTGTACATGTTTCATTCATGTCATGTTTCATGCTTTGGGCCCACCCCGAAGGGTCATCAATGTCCTCACCAGTACGTACAACACGCGTTTATGCCTTTCGGCCGACTGGTTTGGCAATTCTTCTGTGAGATTTTATTCATATGCTAGCAGTTCATTCACCCGTAATATAACCTCGTGTCGACACGTTTACATTAAGTGAGTTATTCATTTTTATATATCCCCTCAGAATTTATTCGCCTGTTTGCCTTAAAGGGGCCATACATTAAAGCGATATTAAATATCAGTGATATCAAATATGCATGTAACATTCAATATAAAAAGAGTGCGCGTGTAAAAAGAAAGTAAAGCCATAAAGCATAAATGAAACAGGTAGCTCTCACCATCAGTAGCTTATATCATTGTCACGTCTATTTTGAGGTGCCTTCCTCCGTGGTATCTGTATATGCATCATATCATTTAGGGTCGTTTATATCGGGGTTGCACCTCGCTATAGCTACAATATTGACTGCTATAATTACATCATTTGAAAGCTAGTTAACCGCCCCTCTATTTTTGCTTAACCATAAAAGAGTCAAGTTCAAATCAATGATCATACACAATTCAACTCACTGTTTTAGTATGTCCTCAATTTATAACGCAAAGCCCATAACAGCAATTTCCTCTTTAGAACTATGCAATAAGGAAAATACTTGATAAGCATAAAAGAAAAAGATAGGTCTCACCGCTACTTTTTCCATCCCTTTGTCACGCCCCAAGTCACCGTCATCTCTACCGGTGGATGCCATCCTTCGCGATATCTGTTAAGGAGTTATATTATTAACGGGCATTCTATCGGGGTTGCATCACAATTATAGCGTTGACGTTGACCTCTAGGGGTGACCTATATTTATCCAGATTTGTTCAAGGTAAGACACTTATACATAGGCAATTGCAAGTGGAGTTCCCCCAAACTCAAAAGAAAACAACAACAGCACTTAGTGGACTGCATAGGGATAATTAAATAGCCTATATTGGACTGCAGAAATTCAGTTATGGCACCCCATAGATTAGGACAGTAGTAGCCGACCAACAAGGAGGATACATAGCAGCTACAAAAACCCAACAATCAGAGTAGTGACAGAATAAAGGGACAGCAGCATAACAACACTATGAGCTGCAGAAAATCAGCAAAATAACAACAGTACAAAAGCTGCTTCAGGCAACATAACAGCCTAAAACATCTTCCAAGGATTCCCCTCAGATTTCAACAGAAATCATCCAAAATAAATAGAAAAACAGCAGCCGGCCCTATAAAGAAAATGCCATAATTTCTCACTTTGAAAACCAATAAGGAAGAGCAGATGTATACCCAAGTAACCTCACATATCAGTAACCAATTCAAAGCCCTCAACCCAAAAATATCTCGATGAAGACAACAGTCAACTGAGAGTCAAACTCCCAGTTAAACCCCCTCAATTCACAAAATTTTCCATTCTTATAACAGAAATCGCCACCTCCAGGAGGAATCACGACAACCACCATCAATAGGTACTAAAAGGAACCTAAGACAGCAGTACATCTCTTCCCAATAACCTCTTATCTCTCCCAAGAATTCAATGGTAGTAAACAGAAATGAAGAGGGAAGAAGAAATAAGGGCTTACAGTGCTTTAGGACCAAACAGCCGAGGTCCTGTTTCACCAAGAACAACCTCCCAACCAAGATCCAAATCAATCCTAGCCGCAAACCACCGATTCCAGAACTAGCCGCCGATTTCCACAACCTCTATACGAGTTTACGAGAGGAGGAGTAGACTGGAGATGGAGATCGGAGCTGTGCCCTAAACCGACACCGTCGAGGAAGAGGAACAACTGAAAAGATCCGATCAATATCTGATAGGTTTAGAGGCAAAGGAAAACAAAACCCACCGCTTAAAATTTTATGCCAGACATGTCTATTTGCAGCCCAACTTAAACCAAGGCCATTTAAGATAAAATTAAACGATAGCCATTGGTACACCCACTAACTTTTGGTAGTTCATAATTCCAGCCACATGATAAGTCCACATAAAACCAATTAGCTCCCCATTTCAGTTATAAGAATGCCCTTATTAGCACACCACATTAACTAGGAGGCAACCTTTAATAGCACACTAAATTCCTTCCACTGATTTCAATTATCATCATAGGGGATAATGTATTTGTTATAACATAAACATAATTGTTTTATTTAACAAAAATAACAAATGAAAATAACGTACGAGGAAAAGTTGAACGTCACAGTAGTACCTCAGGCCGGCAATGGTAAACTCAACTGAACTTCTTAACACAATCCCCGAATCGTCATCATGCTCGTCTAATGATGTCTTCCCATCCCTTGGTAGCTCTCACTGGATAAAGAAATCTTGCATTGGCATCTGCATGTCAACGATAAAGGCAAGGTAAAAGAATATTGATCATATGCTTTCATATTTAAGAACTTCCCAAACTCAACCATAAACATATTATAGGTTGCATGTATTTCAACATTCTTAATCACCAGAGTAGTACTCCACTGAATATGTCGGCGTGGACCCTATACTCTCACGTTAAGTACTTGACAATCTCATACTCTCCAGCCGAGTTCAACGCCAAATAAACCGTACATATTCTGATTAGAATGATAAGCATTCTTAAATATTTTTGTCAAATGTGACTTAAATACAATGGTAATATTGAGCATCTTCTTAACTCTAGGGTACCAAAGATTTGAAATATCTAAATCCAAATCTCCTTTTTTCTAGCCCCATTTCTGGAGCTTATCTTTCACTTGAAAAAAGATCATATCATTGGTCCGACCCGTCAAACGTCACACACTTACAATGGCATATGAAGCTAGATTGAAAATGCTTAAAAGGTCTTCCTTATGTGCCTCAAAGAAATCTCTATCTAGTAATCCTCCGCCATTTCCACCTTTACTACCAATGTTCCTAACAACAAACACTTAATTGGAGCCCTCAACACCAATTATGAACAAATCTTTACCACGGTTGCTACTCTCCTACAGATTGTAGTCATCCTTGGTAACTGAAACTCCTGCATACCAAGATACTTGTCTCCATCCCTTAACACCGTGTCCATGATCCACCCATCATCCATCTGTCAGTAGGTCCATCACCACTCCAATGAGCCAATCTAAAACCTATTGGCCCACCTCATTCGTATTAATTTTCTTCATTTTGATGGCTCTAATTTGTTAGGTTGGATCTTCAAAGATACCCAATTATTTGCCTACCACAACATCCAAGATGAGCAACGTTCCTTATTGCCTCCTTTTACACAGACGACCCACCCTCACTTGGTTCCAGTCGATGCAATTCGACAAACATACTTTTAATTGGGATGTACGTTCAACTTTCTCGAGACACTTCAATTCCTCCCGTACATTGACCGCCAATGTGCCCTCGCCAAACTCATTGAGTCAAATACATTTTTTGTCTACCAAAGTGCGTCAAATTGTCCACCAACCACACCATTAGTCTCTATGACCTTTTCATACTAAGATGCTTCATCTCCGACCTCCGCACTGATATTTGCTGCGAGGCAAACACTCGAATTTGCAACCTTGCCCCAAGTTGTTGTCCTAGCAATGTTTCAAGAAGATAAATTTGTTGAACAATGCAACTCCACTTTCTGTGCATTTCAACCAATTCGCCAATACCTTATGACTTCTCTGTCGACACATCCACCCCCACCACACAACTTGCTCAACATAAACATCACTCAACCCACTTAACACCAGGTCGCGCCAACCCCGACACCATACCCATTTGCTGCCTTGCACTTACCAAGATCCAAACCCATCCTGAGCAGGGAATCTGCTTTAACTGAAGTTCCACTGCGACCATTGCTGCAAACCACTCTATTTGTCCCTTCTAGTTACCTCTTCTAAGGCTGACACCTGCCGCTCAATCTCGCGAGCAAGCTAGTCGAGGAAAATGTCATTGAATCCGCATCTCACAACCAAAAATCTCCTACGCCCTCATTGTCCACTTGCTCTCTTCTACCCGCCACATCATCAATTTCATCCGCATTATTGAAGTCACCATCCCAATCGATGGCACCAGTGCCCACAACTTCATTCAAGAATGAATTGCCAAATACATCGCTCTCTCCATCCACCCAACCAATTCCTCAGTCATGGTTTTTAGCATCAGTCAACTCCAGTGCATTGACATATGCACCCAGATCTCCTTCAACCTCACATATTGCACTTTGTTGTAGGACTTTTATATTATGCTCCTCCATAACGCAAACTTAGTCCTTGGCGTATCGGGGCTCCAACAACTGGGCCCTATCACCTTTTGATTACTTGCAGCTTATCATAATCTTCCTCTACCAAAATAACCCCACTAGCCTCTAAAGAGCCACCTTCATTGAACTCCACCTCATACAGCCTACCTAATTTATCCACGAGTTAACCAACTTCTTAGTCGCATCAATATTCCTCTGTCTCTACCAACTCATAACACTTAACTGTTTCCCAAGACCAACTCCACGCCAAAGTCACCACCCGAATTCAAACTTTTGTTCCATCATCCACATGGCCTCCCACCTACGTGCCATACAATCAAAATATAAAACTTCGAAACAATTGCTCCCCAGTTAATACTTTCCCATATACTATTACCTTCACTTCCGAAAGCAAGAGCTGAAGCAACATGCGAGAAAGTTGGTTCATGGCACTACTGTGTCGATTGCCACCCTTCAATGTCATCACCATCCATAGTCATTTCCCCATCCCAACTGGTGGCAAGTTCGTCGACGAACTTCCTGACGCCAATTATTTCACCAAGCTTGATCTCCACTTGGGCTTCCACCAAATCCTCATTCAATTGACTCCATACCTCGAACTACCTTCTGTACCCACTTAAGTCATTACTATTCCTTGTCATACCCTTAAGTTTGTTGAATGCTCCATCCACATAGCCACAATGAATGCCACACTTCACACATTAGTTTTTCATTTTTTTCCTCTTCTGCTTTTATTACATTCTATTGTACAACCCTTGTGCACTTTACCTGGAGCACATTCCTCAATTCCTTACACCTTAAACTCCTTAAACGAATTGACTCCTCATATCTTCCCCCAAATTTCATGTCGGCCTTCAAAAGCTCCACAATTAGTGATTGACTCAGACCTACCATCCTATGCACCTTACATGGTTTTCTTGAACTCTCTGATTATTATAGGTGTTTTGTCCAATACTACACATTGCAACCTCGCTCATGGACTTCTTCACGATGATTCTTTCCACTGGTCTCCCGTTGCCAACATTGCCTTCACCAACCTCCAACTCACGCTTACCAGGACCTCAATCCTCTTCCTCCTTGACTTCAACCATCCATTCCCTATTGACACCAACGCTCCCATCAACAACATTGACATTGTCCTATCCCAGCATACCCGCATACTTGCGTTTTATAGCTGAAAGCTCTCTGCACACATGCAAGCCACCTCCACCCATACCCGCAAGATGTTCACCAAAAGCCTTTTAAGTCAAGTTCGGTGTTGCTGAGACTAAAAGCTCTTGCCAAAAGCAGCTATTGAAAACCTTGTCGCGGTCCAAAACAATTGATCTTAGTATGCCACGGAGATCGAAACTTGTTCAAAGAATAAAAATGCCTCATCGACAACGGTGTAGGAGTGGGACCTTGATGAGAGATGTGTGGTCTTTGAGAACGGTCTACGATCAGGAGAAAGGTTTTACCCTTTTATTTGGGTAGACCCTCCACAAAATCCATGAATATGTTGGCTTAGATCTGTGTTAGAAAAGAGAGAGATTGTAGTAGATTGTTTCCAGAAGAAATTTGTGCACACACGATGAAGTTTTTTTTGAAACCCTTCATGAGTGTGGTCGTACTGAAAAATATGATTGTGGAGGTCAATGGCGACGTGGAATTTGTGTCCTCAACATAGTCAGGGAGGGTGAGTTATCAATTTTTGTTTTAATATCCGTGAATATTTCGAGGTCTAGAGATAAGACATATCACCCTTGCTCTTCATCGGGGACGAGATAGGGCGTCGAGTACTTGATTGAGTTGTCTTGCTTTGTTTGTCAGTTTCTAAACTAACAGGTACTTAAGCCTAAGTGTTGGCCTACATCAAGGGTCAGTTTTAAGCCCTTATCTCATTACCCTTATCTTAGATGAGCTCATCGGACATATCCAACAAGCAATACCTTGGTGTTTATTATTTGCAGATGATATTGTTTTGGTCGATGAGACGCGCGAGGGTGTAAACGTGAAACTTGAATCTTGGGGAGACACTTTAGAAAAGAAGTGTTTTAGGTTGAGCAGGACAAAGACAGAGCATATAAAACTTAAATTTAGTAGTGCAAGAAGGTCAGATGACTCCGTCATTAAATTGGGTGACCAAGATATTTCCCGCAGTGAGTGCTTAGGCAAGTTTTACCGTACTGCAATTAGACCAACAATGCTCTATGGTTCTGAGTGTTGGGCAGTGAATGGTGGACATGGGCAAAAAATGGGAGTTGCGGAGATGAGAATGCTTAGGTGGATGTGTGGTCACACGAGACTGGATAAAATTAGGAATGAATGTATCAGTGATAAGACAGGAGTGACGCCAATTGTAGAGAAGATGCGAGAAGCTCGTTTAAGATGATTCATACATGTACATAGGAGACCATTAGAGGCACATGTTAGGCGTTGTGAGAGTTTAGTCACTAGACATGTTAAACGAGGGAGGGGTAGACCAAAAAAGACTTGGAATGAAACTATAGGGAAAGACATGAGGCATTAGTGAGACTATGATTAAGATAGGGCACAATGGCGACAGAGGATCCATATAGCCAACCCCACTATGGTGGGATAAAGGCTTGAGTGTTGTTGTTGTATTAGCTAACCCTAAACCAATTAGTTTTTTTCGTTTGTTGGCTGCTTATGGTGGTGGGATGTCGTTGGTCTGGTAAAGTATGTTATTGCGTATCTCTCATTGTAGAACAACTCCAATACTGCACTAGAAGACGTCGCACTCCACTTGAAATTCCATCTCAAAGCTAGGTAATTGTAGTATAGGAGTGATGAGAAGCATCGTCTACAAAGTTGCGAAGGCATTAAACGCTTCCAATGACTATTAAAAGAAACTGCGCTTTAGTAAGTTGGTTAATGTGCATGCGAGCACACCAGTTTTTGATGAAATGGCGGTGGTAGCCTCTTAGGCCAAGGAATCCCTGTAAGGCTCTTGGTGAGTATGGTTATGGCCAATCAACAACTGCGTTAATTTATGCCGGGTCGGTAGAAACCCTATCAATGTGCACTACATGATCCAAGTAATGCACCTGACAATCGCCAAACAAATATTTGTGTCGATTTAGGAAAAAAAGTGGTGTTTTTGGATTAAACTAAAGATTATTTGGAGGTGGTAGACATGGTCTGATTCACTTTGGCTAAAAGAAACCAGGACAAACTTGCGAGGTGGACATGGCGTTGGTTAGTCCGAATGACATGATTTGTTTTTAAAGTGGTCGTGGTTGCTACGATAAGTCGTCTTCATAATGTCTCTCAAATCCTTACACACGTGATGATAACTGGATGAAAGGTCTAGTTTAGAGAACACCTGAGCCCCATGGAGTTCCCCGACTACCGAAATTGAAAATTTGTTCTTGATAGGTTCGAAATCAAGTTCCCGATTATCAAAGCAAAAGAGCTAGAACCCTTCTTTCTTTTAACTAGCAGCGCCATTAATGAGAATGAGGATTGACTTGGTCGGGTGATACATTGGAGAAACATTGTGGTGCATTGAAGTTCATCTTGTCCTTCTTTCAAAACGGGTATCAATATGGTTGCAAGGCCATTGGGGGGGAGGGTTCTTGGAATGAGGCAGATGTGATGATCATGTTTTTGTGGCGGAGGACGACCCGCTGGCACTGCCAAGACAGAGGCGTAATCGAGCAATTATCGTCCGAATATTTTGGATTCCGCAGATGTCGAGTGTGCAGGCATGAGCTGAGATGAAAAGATTATTTTTTGCCATGCCAAATGACCCATCAGCCGCCATTATGTATGGTCATTGTTATAGTTGTATAGTCCTTCAGGATTGGGCCTAACATTTGTAGCCATTTAACATATAGGACGGTATCAAATCCTCACATAGGAATTATGTACAAATTGACCTAGAGTTCTTGGTCCATCTGAAATTGGACTATGACACATGCCTAGAATGTGAAGTTTCTCCTCATTTGGCCGTTGTGAGTTGCATCTCTTCGCGTGTTTGAATGGAAATTGTAGACATTATGTTGTATTGACACTGATAAAATTGTCAGTGTTTCTGAAGTTCAGTAGTGTCAATGCGGGTTAGCTCACGATTAGTAACATCTTCCTTGTCCTCTAGGTTTTCTAGTTCCATCCAGAAGTTTCCTTGATTATACATTTTACTATGAGCTGTAACGGTTGCCGGACATGTAGGGCTCGTTGCAATTGAAGCATAGACCACGAGCCTTTTCGATCGACCATCTCCGTTTGTGTGAGCTTTTTAAATAAGGTCTGGCTTAGTTCAACCCTGGCTTTTGGCCACCTCCTCCTTGCAAGGATTGCGATGGTGTTGAGTAGTTGCCTTGTGGAATTCAACTCGATTCTTAGACAATCATGAATGCCTTATGTAAAGAGGTACTTGTTCTCGAGAGACCGATGTTGCTAGTGTGACTGTGTGAGGAGCTTTTGTAATTTCTCCAAATAGTTGTCCATCGACTCTGTTTATTTCAATGACATTAGCTCTCCTAATGGAGTCTCCTTTGTGGTGCCCCAAAGCGTGAGTTGTAGCAACTTTTGAACATTCCAATTTAGTTGTGGCTTTTCTTTGTCCAACTGGAGGTACCATAGCTGATGACGACCATGAGATGGAATGACACTGTGTCAATTTATTCTATCTACGGGGCGTATTGGTGAAAAAGAATTGCTTGCATTGACAAGTTATCCCATCGAATTATGTTAGGGTGAGAGTTTTTGGTAACCCTGATTCAAGCTAGTAGTTGACCTCCCAATGCTTTGTGGTGTGGAGGGTGGTGAACTAATGTTATCCATGTGTTTAGACAATTGATCCAAGGCAGCAGCGCGACCAACCTTCATCTGCTGTAGGACCTTCCTTATTTGTCCCAACGTAAGAACGCCTTCGTCCATAAGCGTTATCCGTAAAGTTCCAAACCATCTGAAGGCTCACACTTTGAAATTACCATTATTTCTCATGCAACGAGAGCCATACATTAGGAAAATTAGTTTCTTGTAGGTAAATCCTTTACAATTTAATCTCGCATTATACATACTAATATTTCTGTGCATAATCACCGCCTTATCTCTCTCTCTCTCTCTCTCTCTCACACACACACACACAATACCTTTTCCCCCCTCTCCTTCCCTCTCTAGCTTCTGTGCATAGGAGGGTGATAATAAACAAATAGAGCCTTTACCTGGACCTCCCCACTAAGTTTGCTAAATTACAGGTTGCACCTCTCTTACTTTTGAAATTACGAAATCTTAAGTTTACATTTCATAACATTCATGAAAAAAAAAGCCCCCCCCCCCCCCCCCCCCCCCCCCCCCCCCCCCCCACACACACACACACACGCACGCGCACACAAAAAAAGAACCCGGGTATTTTTGTGCATGAATGCTATGAAATGTAGACGTATAGGAGTTGTTTTTGTGATTTCAGAAGTAAGAGTACTAACTTCCAGAGAAAGTTTTGGTAATTATTTCTGAATATATATAATAAAAGGTAAGGTTTGCCTACATTTCACCCTTGTGATGGGACCCTCCCCTGGACCCTCACAGCGCGGGGATGCTTTGTGCACCAGGCTGCCCTCTTTTTTTATATATAATAAAAGGTAAAATGAGAAGCTTCAATGTTATATTATAGAGGGGGAGATCAATGTAGAAGATATTGTTTTTAAAGAGTTTTACTTGGGCAATGCAGCATTGCTCATCCATATCTTCTCGCCGACAACCGGCACTACACATTCTATATCTGGCGGAGGGTCATCCAAGCGCACTGGTCGATCAAATACCTTCTCATCCCGCTCTATGCTTATTCCTGGTTCTCTATAATCTCCACATTAGGTGAACATTTCCATCATATTATTATTCAATTCTATGCTTAGCATTCTATTTTTATTTTTATGAAGTATATAAGAATCTCTTTTCATTTCACAGGCAAGGCTCAGAGGAAGGTTTGGGTGCTTTTGTTTTGCTTGGCCACCGCAGCTGTTCTCATCCCCACCCCTCTCATTGAGTTCAGATATTTCACCATTCCGTTCTATTTCTTGATCTTAAATTCTCAAGCCGAGGATAATAGCATAAAGTGGACGCTGATCGGAATCATTTACTCGTCTATAAATATAGTCGTGATGCTGATGTTTTTGTTCAGACCATTTCGCTGGGATCACGAGCCCGGCATCCAGAGGTTCATATGGTAGCAGGTTGTTCTGGCCCTTCTTTATGCTGATGTGTTAGAAAACGAATGTTTTCAGATTCATCCGTTTATATGGAACGAATATTTTAGCCGAAAGGGGCGTGATAAATTATTGAAGATCAAGAGGGTGAGAGGAGAATTTAAGATTAGGGGTTAAAGCGGAGATTAGGGTGTGGAGGAGAGCAAGAGGAGAGATTGAGAGATACCATTCATTCCCTGATTCAATTCATACAATTCATATGTTGAGGCCGGAAGTTCACGAATAACAGTTTATAACCACCGCGTTCATGACCGCCACCACTATGCCAAACGGAGCCTTAGTTTAGACCATTTCTTTGATTTTCACGAAGCTGTTGGATTATTTGTTGAATTTGTTTTGGAAATGTTGTGATAAATGTTTACATTGATCTAGAGATCAATGTTAAGATTAAACTAGATATTATGCGTTATTATTGGAAATATATTAAATTCAGAATATCAACTAATTAGTTGTTTAATGATTTATGCAGTAATTGTAATTTGTTTTTATACAAGGATTAATGAGCGTGTTTCAGAAAATGAAAAGGAAAGTGAAGTACATATAAAAAGAGCAATGTTAGTAGCATATCAGATTTTGCTATTAGCCACCATATAATATTAGCACCTCATAAAATTTTATTTTTACACCATCAAGTTATTAGCACACCACTCAAAAAGCCAAAAAATAAATGAAGTTCATTTTCCAATCACAAAATACGACTTTCACATCATAGTAATAGTATGTACAAAAGCAAAATCATATGAACGCAAGCTGAGTAGGGTTGACAAAAATTGAATAGGAGGCAAGCTTGAACCCAAAACAAAATAAAATTGACAAAAATCGTCCTAGCGAACCTAGGATCAACTGGAGAATTCGATATATGGCTGAAATTGGATCAGTCGGATTGGAGCAAGAACGATTTGTTGCAGAACCTGAAGCAGTTGAAGCTTGATTCCAGAACAAATCGGGTAGTTGAGTGACCAGTAGGGTGATTTCGGTTGGGAGTGGGGCAAAAGTTTGCCGGCGGGGGTTTAAGGGTACGGCGATTTGTCGCAGACGAGAGGGAGTCCGCGAGGGGCGAAGGTTGAAGGGAGGGCTCGGGATTTTGTTAATTAGGGTAGGGGTGTGATTATAGGAAATGTGTATTAAAATAAGGGTATTATTTTGTTTTTTTAATGGGGTGCTATTATCTAGATGAAGTGTGCTATTAACACTAATCTATAAAAAATATTATGGAATCATGCTTTGATTTAATTTTTATAATTACAATATTTATGTTCAATTTTGGTGTCATAAATAATAATTACTTTAAAATTTTGGTGTTAAGATTATTTTGGATATGTTCTAACACATCTTTTATTTACGCTACGAGAGTGACGGTGAATGTGGTAACACGGTACTTGGTGGTGACCGTTGAAACCAGAGAACCGGTTTCGACGTTCGAAAGGGAAATGCATCTAACCATTACTTGACTCGAGCTAGAACCCTTGACCAGTCACTAAGAACCGAAGAACATTGCCCTTGAAGAACACCAAGTCCACAAACGAACCCCTTAAGCTACAGCGTGGAGGTCCCACCACATATCCGGAAGCTCACAAGGAACTTCCCCTCCCAAGCCAATGCTGAGCCTGGGCACCTTGGAGGGCACTAAGGATCACCTCATCGTCCACCTTAGATGACAAGGGGGAGGGGAGGGGTAGTGATTGCTCACAACACACACGCGAGGGAGGGGGGTATCAACATCCCCTCTCAAGGTGCCCATGAGGGTCTATTTATAGACTTCTCAAAATTGGGCTGCGGATAGCCAAAATTCTGCTATCCGGAGCTCAACCACGAACCTGGACGATCAAAACAAGAGAGGAGGCGAGTGGAGGACGAGACGTCCACTCCCCCCCCCCCCCCCTTCCCGGTGGTCGAACAAGTGGACCGAGGTCCACCACCCTGACTGGGCGAGTGGACCTCACGGTCCACTCCACCCTTCGGGCGAGTGGACCCTTGGTCCACTCGCCCAACTACATGGGGCGAGTGGACCAAGGGTCCACTCGCCCACAACCTTGGGCGAGTGGACCCTTGGTCCACTCGCCCCCCACTCGGGCGAGTGGACCAATGGTCCACTCGCCCGGGTCCTTGGGCGAATGGACTAAGGGTCCACTCGCCCGGGGCCTTGGGCGAGTGGACCCAAGGTCCACTCGACCAAGGAAATTTGCCCCCGGGCCCTCTCTTTTTGGTCTTTGATGACCTCCGATGGTTCGATCTGCTGCGTCACGGCCGCCCTCTCTTTCTCGACCTCATCCGCGTTGTGTCACACCGAGTCGAAAAATATGAGGGTTGTACGCAATCCCCGCTCTTTTCGAGCTTGCCTTAAGCTCGGAAAGAAAGTCCAACCCACCTATTTGACGAGTAGGTGGGACCTTAGGGGAATCCACGAAAGCCCTGCCAATGGGACACTCCTGCCGAGCTTACCGACTGAACCTGACTTGAGGCGGAAGGCGAACCTTTCTCCACTTAACAACCCTCCTGTGAGCTGAGCTCAACTGGAGGTGGAGAAAATTTAACATCTCTGGTCGAGCTGAACTCGACCTAAGGTGGAAGGCGGAAACTCCACACCTACCGGGGAGCCGAGCTCACCTGGAGGGGGAGGAAACTCCACACCTAACAGGGAGCCGAGCTCACATGGAGGTGGAGGAAACTCCACACCTAACAGGGAGCCGAGCTCACCTGGAGGTAGAAGAACTCAACACCTAACAGGGAGCCGAGCTCACCTGGAGGTGGAGGAAACTCCACACCTAACAGGGAGCCGAGCTTACCTGGAGGTGGAGGAACTCAACACCTAACAGGGAGCCGAGCTCACCTGGAGGTGGAGGAAACTCCACACCTAATAGGGAGCCGAGCTCACCTGGAGGTGGAGGAACTCAACACCTAATAGGGAGCCGAGCTCACCTGGAGGTGGAGGAACTCAACACCTAACAGGGAGCCGAGCTCACCTCGAGGTGGAGGAAACTCCACACCTAATAGGGAGCCGAGCTCACCTATTGGTGGAGGAACTCAACACCTAACAGGGAGCCGAGCTCACCTGGAGGTGGAGGAAACTCCACACCTAACAGGGAGCCGAGCTCACCTGGATGTGGAGGAACTCAACACCTAACAGGGAGCCGAGCTCACCTGGAGGTGGAGGAAACTCCACACCTAACAGGGAGCCGAGCTCACCTGGAGGTGGAAGAACTCAACACCAAACAGGGAGCCGAGCTCACCTGGAGGTGGAGGAACTCAACACCTAACAGGGAGCCGAGCTCACCTGGAGGTGGAGGAAACTCCACACCTAACAGGGAGCCGAGCTCACCTGTTGGTGGAGGAACTCAACACCTAACAAGGAGCCGAGCTCACCTGGAGGTGGAGGAAACTCCACACCTAACAGGGAGCCGAGCTCACCTGGAGGTGGATGAAACTCCACACTTAATAGGGAGCCGAGCTCACCTGGAGGTGGAGGAACTCAACACCTAACAGGGAGCCGAGCTCACCTGGAGGTGGAGGAAACTCCACACCTAACAGGGAGACGAGCTCACCTGGAGGTGGAGGAACTCAACACCTAACAGGGAGCCGAGCTCACCTGGAGGTGGAGGAACTCAACACCTAACAGGGAGCCGAGCTCACCCGGAGGTGGAGGAAGCTCCACACCTAACAGGGAGCCGAGCTCACCTGGAGGTGGAGGAACTCAACACCTAACAGGGAGTCGAGCTCACCCGGAGGTGGAGGAAGCTCCACACCTAACAGGGAGTCGAGCTCACTCGGAGGGGGAGGAACTCAACACATCCTCAGACCGGCTTCTCTTCTTGGAGCCTTACCAACCCAAACAAATCTACCCAGCGACCGGCATCAACAAGCCCTGGCGAGTGGTCTCCAGTCAAAGACTCGACCTAAAACGAATCTACCCGACGAGCCTCCCAGCGACCGGCATCAACAAGCCCGGGCGAGTGGTCTCTAGTCGAGGACTTGACCTAGAACAAGTCTACCCGACGAGCCTCCCAGCGACCGGCATCAACAAGCCCGGGCGAGTGGTCTCCAGTCGAGGACTCGACCTAAAACGAATCCACCCGACGAGCCTCCCAGCGACCGGCATCAACAAGCCCGGGCGAGTGGTCTCCAGTCGAGGACTCGACCTAGAACGAGTCTACCCGACGAGCCTCCCAGCGACCGGCATCAACCAGCCCGGGAGAGTGGTCTCCAGTCGAGGACTCGACCTAAAATGAATCCACCCAACGATCCTCCCAGCGACCGGCATCAACAAGCCCGGGCGAGTGGTCTCCAGTCGAGGACTCGACCTAAAATGAGTCTACCCGACGAGCCTCCCAGCGACCGGCATCAACAAGCCCGGGCGAGTGGTCTCCAGTCGAGCACTCGACCTAAAACTAACCCATCCGACGAGCCTCCCAGCGACCGGCATCAACAAGCCCGGGCGAGTGGTCTCCAGTCGAGGAGTCGACCTAAAACGAGTCTACCCGACGAGCCTCCCAGCGACCCGCATCAACAAGCCCGGGCGAGTGGTCTCCAGTCGAGGACTCGGCCTAAGACGAATCCACCCGACGAGACTCCCAGCGACCAGCATCAACAAGCCCGTGCGAGTGGTCTCCAGTCGA
Source organism: Dactylorhiza incarnata (assembly GCA_033032865.1). Classification (NCBI taxonomy): domain Eukaryota; kingdom Viridiplantae; phylum Streptophyta; class Magnoliopsida; order Asparagales; family Orchidaceae; genus Dactylorhiza; species Dactylorhiza incarnata. Next base: position 547,711 of record JAWHQI010000503.1, on the reverse strand, counting down.
GGACTCGACCTAGAACGAGTCTACCCGATGAGCCTCCCAGCGACTGGCATCAACAAGCCCGGGCGAGTGGTCTCCAGTCGAGGACTCGACCTAAAATGAATCCACCCGACGAGCCTCCCAGCGACCGACATCAACAAGCCCGGGCGAGTGGTCTCCAGTCGAGGACTCGACCTAAAACGAATCTACCCGACGAGCCTCCCAGCGACCGACATCAACAAGCCCGGGCGAGTGGTCTCCAGTCGAGGACTCGACCTAAAATGAATCCACCCGACGAGCCTCCCAGCGACCGGCATCAACAAGCCCGGGCGAGTTGTCTCCAGTCGAGGACTCGACCTAAAACGAATCTACGCGACGAGCCTCCCAGCGACCGACATCAACAAGCTCGGGCGAGTGGTCTCCAGTCGAGGACTCGACCTAAACCGAATCTACCCGACGAGCCTCCCAGCGACCGGCATCAACAAGCCCAGGCGAGTGGTCTCCAGTCGAGGACTCGACCTAAAACGAATCTACCCGACGAGCCTCCCGGCGACCGACATCAACAAGCCCGGGCGAGTGGTATCCAGTCGAGTGGTATCCAGTCGAGGACTCGACCTAAAACGAATCTACTCGACGAGCCTCCCAGCGACCGGCATCAACAAGCCCGGGCGAGTGGTCTCCAGTCGAGGACTCGACCTAAAACGAATCTACCTGACGAGCCTCCCAGCGACCGGCATCAACAAGCCCGACGAGTGGTCTCCAGTCGAGGACTCGACCTAGAACGAATCTATCCGACGAGGCTCCCAGCGACTGACATCAACAAGCCCGGGCGAGTGGTCTCCAGTCGAGGACTCGACCTAGATGCTATCTTTAACAATTTTTGATATATTATAAATAGGTTACATACCATTACAATGCGCTTCCTTGCGCTTACTCGACCACATGCACTTTGGCCGTCTCCTTCATCACTTCCTCCATCTCCTCAGCTTCCTCCTGGTCCTTCCAGGTGGAGTTGTCTCCTCTCTGTCGGGGTTCTTCCTCCTTCCCTTACGTCCAGAAACTCTGGGCATGTGGCTGTCACGTGGCCCTCCTGCTGATGGAAGTCACAGTACGACAATGCCATCATCCTTGCTTCCTTCCCTGTGCGACCCCTCTTCTTATTTCCTCTTTTTCGACCAATCGTCATGGCCTACAGGGGTTGGGGTTGTAATGGCCTTGGGTCCGGCTGCCACCCTGCTGGGTTGAACCGTCCATGTTCCTCCTGAAAGTTTCCTCTCCCTTGGAAATGGCCTCTTCCTAGGCCTTGAGGGAGTCCTCCTGGCGGCCTCCAGGTCGGTCGAGCGACTGGTAGTTGAAACCCCTAGCCTTGCTCCTGCCCAACGGGGGGTCCCTAGTCCCCCTGACTTCTCGCTTCCTCCTTCTTCTTCCCTCCTTGCTCTTTCTTCTCCTCCTTCTTCTCTTTCTCACCCTTGGTCAACCTTGCCATGAACTCCTGGTTTGCGGCCTCACACTCAATTTCTCGAGCAGCGCGCTCCATCAGCTCTGAAAGATTATATAGGTATATGATCTAATTCACCTAAAGGGGGGGTGGTGAATAGGCCTTTTGATTTTTACTTGTTTTATATAAGCAGTTAAACTATTCTATGCAAGAAATCACACACAACCAGAAAACACACAAGTGTTTATAGTGGTTCCCCAAGACAGTGTGTCTATGGGTAGTCCACTTTCCCCCTTCACCCTTCTAACAGTGTGTTAAACAGAGCTAACTCCTCCAAACTCGGCTCCAAGAGCTTACAACACAGATCCCTTATGATCTCTTAGGTTTTCCCAACCCTACCTCAGGCACAGCAACCCTACCTCAGATCAGCCACTGATCCTACAACTCAGACCACAGCAGGTCCTACAAACTCAGGCCTAAACAACCCTACCTCAGAGGAATCCACCTCCTACTGCTCAGGCAATAATGCCCTACAACTCAGGCTAAACAACCCTACTTCCTCAGGCCAACAAGCCCTACAATCTCAGGCAAATAGCCCTACAAGCTCAGGCAAAAAGCCCTACAGTTAAAAGTTTTGTTTAAGCTTACTACAGCAGACGACAGAAGAAGTCCCCTGTAGTTCCTGCACACCTGGTGCTTTCTTGTAGCTGGAGATGTTGATGGCAGCTACAACCTGATCTTCCTCTTCTGTTGAAGGATGGAAGATCACCTTGCTCCTTCTTGTGGAGGAGCTTTCTTTCTCTTTCAGTTTTCTTCTTCTTGTTCAGTGAGCAGGAGGAGAAAGACGAGAGAGGCAGTCGTCAATGGAATAGTGAAATGTTCGTTCTCTGTCGGCCCTTCAAAAGTGCCCTAACTCTTTCTTTTATACACCCTTGATCTTCAACGGCTCTCAGCCGTCCTTCTAAGAAGTATGAGAGAGACTGGTGGACCCCACACAGACATTCTGCAGCTTGCGCCACGAGCAGAACTCGCAATCTGCGTTCGACGAACTCGCCATACTCTGAGTTCGACGAACTTGCCCAACTCTGCGTTCGACGAACTCGCCATACTCTAAGTTCGACGATCTCGCCCAACTCTGTGTTCGACGAACTCGCCATACTCTGAGTTCGACGAACTGTGTTCTGCGTTCGATGAACACGGCAAGTCTCAGCTGTTTCTTCCTATCTGTCTCTGCGTTCCACGAACTGCCTTCTGAGTTCGACGAACACGCCAAATCTCAGCGCTTGCTTCTATCTGTCTCTGCGTTCGACGAACTGCCTTCTGAGTTCGACGAACACGCCAGATCTCATCGCTTGCTTCTATCTGTCTCTGCGTTCGACGAACTGCCTTCTGAGTTCGACGAACACGCCAGATCTCATCGCTTGCTTCTATCTGTCTCTGCGTTCGACGAACTGCCTTCTAAGTTCGACGAACACGCCAAATCTCAGCGCTTGCTTCTATCTGTCTTTGCGTTCGACGAACTGCCTTCTGAGTTCGACGAACACACCAATTATGCCTTCTCAGCGATTTTGACCCTTCGTCTCAGCGGTTCTGCTGAGACAATTCTTCATCTCTCAGGATTTGATTTCTCCTGAACTAAGGGCATGATTGGCCCTTTCTCAGCTTGATTAAATAGCACATCTTTGAATCTATTCCAGTGTATGGAATATCATTTCCCTGTATTATACTTAAGACAAAATAGAATGTATCAAATACAATATGTCCTTAGCATTGTGAGTGATGCCTCTTCAAATCAAGGGAACATTGAGGGCAATATTCCTAACAATCTCCCCCTATTTGAAGAAGGCAGAACATTCCCAATGCTAAAGTACATATCCAACAAAAACCTATCATACAAATACTCTATTTAGCATTCATGATATCATTGCTTCTAGAAAATAACATTGTTTAAGCATTAACATTGTTTAAGTATGCTTTGATAGCTCATGACAGATTAAGTTAAGCTTTGACTAGCTCATAGGTTATCTCCCCCTCTCTAACTCAGATTATACAGCATATTCATAATAACTAACTCTGATAACTTTATCAGACAGCTAACACTAATTTGGTCATAGCATTGGCCATCTCCCCTTTCTGATTTCTTCAATTATTTTTCCTCTAAGGATTGGGAGGCAGCATTTGCCATCTCCCCCTCAACCTGAGCAAGAACTTGCTCTGATACCACTTGTTGGGGACTCGACGCAACCAACTCGACCAAATGCCCGGACTGTTGGTGAAGGCGCTACATATCCTTAATAGAGCTGGTCACCCAAGAAGGATCCACGGGGCAGCTAGTTAGGCCCACGGGGGACACGACCTTCCGCTTCGAATAGCGCAGCACGCCGGGGCAATTGCTGACCGCAGCCCAACAATCCCCCCAGCAACGACCCGGGGTTTCGAACCCGCGACCCCCTCTGATACCACTTGAAAGATTATATAGGTATATGATCTAATTCACCTAGAGGGGGGGGGGTGAATAGGCCTTTTGATTTTTACTTGTTTTATATAAGCAGTTAAACTATTCTATGCAAGAAATCACACACAACCAGAAAACACACAAGTGTTTATAGTGGTTCCCCAAGACAGTGTGTCTATGGGTAGTCCACTTTCCCCCTTCACCCTTCTAACAGTGTGTTAGACAGGGCTAACTCCTCTAAACTCAGCTCCAAGAGCTTACAACAAAGATCCATCAAGATCTCTCAGGTTTTCCCAACCCTATAGAGGGGGTCAGCACGCTTCGGCGACTGCAGTAGCGAGCAAGCTGGAGGTGAGGGTTGTAGGCCTCACATACGGGGGTGGAGGGGAAGATCCCGCTCTCCTGCGAAGGCACAACAACCCTACCTCAGATCAGCCACTGATCCTACAACTCAGACCACAGCAGGTCCTACAAACTAAGGCCTAAACAACCCTACCTCAGAGGAATCCACCTCATACTGCTCAGGCAATAATGCCCTACAACTTAGGCTAAACAACCCTACTTCCTCAGGCCAACAAGCCCTACAATCTCAGGCAAATAGCCCTACAAGCTCAGGCAAAAAGCCCTACAGTTAAAAGTTTTGTTGAAGCTTACTACAGCAGACGGCAGAAGAAGTCCCCTGTAGTTCCTGCACACCTGGTGCTTTCTTGTAGCTGGAGATGTTGATGGCAGCTACAACCTGATCTTCCTCTTCTGTTGAAGGATGGAAGATCACCTTGCTCCTTCTTGTGGAGGAGCTTTCTTTCTCTTTCAGTTTTCTTCTTCTTGTTCAGTGAGCAGGAGGAGAAAGACGAGAGAGGTAGCCGTCAATGGAATAGTGAAATGTCCGTTCTCTGCCGGCCCTTCAAAAGTGCCCTAACTCTTTCTTTTATACACCCTTGATCTTCAACGGCTCTCAGCCGTCCTTCTGAGAAGTATGGGAGAGACTGGTGGACCCCACACAGACATTCTACAGCTTGCGCCACGGGCAGAACTCGCAATCTGCGTTCGACGAACTCGCCATACTCTGAGTTCGACGAACTTGCCCAACTCTGCGTTCGACGAACTCGCCATACTCTGAGTTCGACGATCTTGCCCAACTCTGTGTTCGACAAACTCGTCATACTCTGAGTTCGACGAACTGTGTTCTGCGTTCGATGAACACGCCAAGTCTCAGCTGTTTCTTACTATCTGTCTCTGCGTTCGACGAACTGCCTTCTGAGTTCGACGAACACGCCAAATCTCAGCGCTTGCTTCTATCTGTCTCTGCGTTCGACGAACTGCCTTCTGAGTTCGACGAACACGCCAATTATGCCTTCTCAGCGGTTTTGACCCTTCGTCTCAGCGGTTCTGCTGAGACAATTATTCATCTCTCAGGATTTGATTTCTCCTGAACTAAGGGCATGATTGGCCCTTTCTCAGCTTGATTAAACAACACGTCTTTGAATCTATTCCAGTGTATGGAATATCATTTCCCTGTATTATACTTAAGACAAAATAGAATGTATCAAATACAATATGTCCTTAGCATTGTGAGCGATGTCTCTTCAAATCAAGGGAACATTGAGTGCAATATTCCCAACAAGCTCTTCGAAAGACAGGGGTGGGTCCCGAGTCAAGCTCATCCTGAACAGCCCCTGCTGTAAGCCAAGGGTGAAAGCCAGCTGCAGGTTATGCCCGGGCACCTCAATGACAAGGAGGACTTCCTCCTGGAATCTATCCACGTAACTCCCCAACGTCTCCACTGGCCTTTGCCGAACCAAGAACAGGGCCTCCGCCCCCTTCCTCCTCTTCTTTGAAGTGGAGAACCTTAGCAAGAAACTTCGGCGCATGTCCTCGAAGCCGTAGATGGTTCCCGCTGGAAGTTGGTGGAACAGTCTCTCGCCTTCCCCCTGAACGTGACTGCGAAGAGTCTGCATTTAAAGGCATCCGACATTTGCCTGATCGAGGCCATGCCTTCGAACCACTGGAGATGCTGAACAGGGTCATCCTTCCCTGCGTAGTAAGACATGTCAGGCTCGCTGAACCCATCTGGAACGGAAGCTGAGATGATCACCTCGCAGAAGGGACTTCCCCATCCTCCCTGGCGAGTCGAAGGCGTTCTCTCTGCCTCCCTACTGGGGTAGCCGGTCCCAGTAGAGCTGTTGAAGAGCACTCTTGTTTGAAGACCCGAGCCTTCCCCTATGGTCAGCTCCTTCCCTTGCCGATGTGCTTGCTCCTCCTCCATCGGAGATTGCGAGGCGAACATGGGCACGGGTGGTGTCGAGCACTCGCCGTGAGGGGGGAGTGCGACCCGCAAGAGCTCCAGGATCAACTTCCTGAACTCATCAAAATCACCCTTCTTCACGTACTCGCTGGTAGGGGGCAAGTCCCCCAGCTCATCGCTTCCAGCCATGAGACTGGCTCAGGGCTTTCCGAACTAGCTGCTTCTACGCTCACCGCACCAGAATGTTGAAACCAGAGAACCGGTTTTGACGTTAGAAAGGGAGATGCAGCTAACCCTTACTTGACCCGAGCTAGAACCTTTGACCAGTCACTAAGAACCGAAGAACCTTGCCCTTGAAGAACACCTAAGCCCACAAACGAACCCCTTAAGCTGCAGCGTGGAGGTCCCACCACATACCCGGAAGCTCACAAGGAACTTCCCCTCCCAAGCCAATGCTGAGCCTGGGCACCTTGGAGGGCACTAAGGATCACCTCACCGTCCACCTTAGATGACAAGGGGGAGGGGTAGTGCTTGCTCACAACACACACGCGAGGGAGGGGGTATCAACATCCCCTCTCAAGGTGCCCATGATGGTCTATTTATAGGCTTCCCAAAGTTGGGTTGCAGATAGCCAAAATTCTGCTATCTGCAGCTCAACCACGAACCTGGACGATCAAAACAAGAGAGGGGGCGAGTGGAGGACGAGACGTCAACTCCCCCTTTGTCGGGGGTCGAACAAGTGGACCGAGGTCCACCGCCCTGACTGGGCGAGTGGACCTCGCGGTTCACTCCACACTTCGGGCGAGTGGACCCTTGGTCCACTCGCCCAACTACATGGGGCGAGTGGACCAAGGGTCCACTCGGGTCCACTCGCCCCCTCCCCCCCCCCCCCCCCCCCCCCACTCGGGCGAGTGGACCAAGGGTCCACTCGCCCGGGGCCTTGGGCGAGTGGACCTGACCAAGGAAATCCCCCCCCCCTCCCGGGCCCTCTCTTTTTGGGCTTTGATGACCTCCGATCGTTCGGTCCGCTGCGTCACGGTCGCCCTCTCTTTCCCGACCTCATCCGCGTTGGGTCACACCGACTCGGAAAATATGAGGTTGTACAGTGACATTACCCCGCAGATGTTTCCCTTGCGCGCGGTGATCATAACCATTCTTTGCTCGATGTCTCCCTAGGAATAGTAAAAATTACGGGTTTTAAAAAGGGAGTTGTTAAAGGCACCGCAGTTTTGGCTAATCGCACCGCACTTTCTCCTAATTTTTCGCGTCTTTTGGAAATACGTCTTGTACATGCATTTTTAGGAAAAGTGTTCAACACGAAAGTTGTAGATCTCGTCGAAATATACAACTTTCGTGTTGAACATTTTTCCTAAAAATGCATGTACAAGGCGTACTTTGGAAATACGCCCAGATTTTGCGCATTTTGGAAATACACCTTTTACATGCATTTTTTAGGAAAAGTGTTCAACTCGAAAGTTGTAGATCTCGTCGAAATCTACAACTTTCGTGTTAACACTTTTCCTAAAAATGCATGTACAAGAAGTATTTCCAAATGACGCGAAAAATTAGGAGAGAGTGCGGTGCGACTAGCCAAAACTATGATGCCTTTAACAACTCCCTTTAAAAATAATATGGAAGATTAGTGGGGGAAACGGAAAAACAAAAAAAAAACAATCACTACAGGGACAACACAAATCCTGCTGGAATAGCTCGAAATAATCAAAGACCTACCTATCGAGATTTGAGAAACTCGTATATGTAGAGATTTTAAATTGTGTACGTGGCATGAAAGTTTTTTTTTGGAGAGAGAAGTAAGCCGAGGCAAAAAAATTTATGTCCGGGTACAAATCATCAACAAGGACAACTCAGATGTTGGAAATGACATCATATGGCTCCGAACACATTTTTCCGAGCTGTGAGAGGGAAGCAACAAACCTTTGTTGCCATTAAGAAAACACAGAGCAATCGAAAGTTGCTCGTTATAAGGTCGAAGGTAATCGTGGAAATCTAACACTGAGAGGAAGAAAATCGAGGTAACATGTGAGAAGACAATTCTAGCATTCAAAATTTTCCAAGATCTCCATTGATAGATTTGCCTACATTTCACCCTTTGGTGTGACCCTTCTTTGGACCCTCGCTGCGCTGGGATGTTTTATGCACCGAACTGCCTTTCGATTGATAAATGATAGGTCCTCAGATTTAACGAAAAAATTTGTCATTTAAAGTCGTTGATTTGTTATTTTTGTTTTGAATTTTCATTAAGTATTTTCTTAATCACCTTTTAATCATATATATTCTTTATTAAATTTTATCATAACCAATCATGTGTGGAGTAATTGAATGAATTTATTTTGGGAGTTGTTAAAGACACCGCTATTTTGGCTAGTGGCATCGCAATTTCTATGAGTTATTACGCGCCTTTTGAAAATACGTCTTTTACATATTTTTTAGGAAAGGTGTTCAACACAAAAGTTGTAGATCTCGACGAAATCATGTACAAGACGTATTTCCAAAAATTCACTATAGTTACGCCCATGTTTCAATCAGGGCGGCACTCCATCTTGTTCGTGTTGAACACTTTTCCTAAAATGCATGTGCAAGCGCATTTCCAAAAGGCGCATAATAACTCATAGAAATTACGATGCTACTAGCCAAAACTACGATGCTGTGAATAATAAGCAATAACCTTGATATCATTGATTGAAAATTTCACCAATAATACAAAATAAAATTAACAATGGTAATGTTATTTATTTCCGACGTCTATTTTAAAAAGGTTAATCTTTGAAGAGCAGCAATATATATTTTATTTTTAAATTTTATAAGCTATATTTATGGTGGTGCAGAAAATATTTAAAATATGTATTGGTAGGGGCGCGCCAAGCCTATGCAGTAGTGCAACGCAAAGGCGACGCTCGAAGGTCCCAGCAGCAAGCTGCTGTGGTGGACCCTCCCCCATAAAAAATTAATTTAATATCATAGTGGACCTATGGCCCACGTATCAGATATTAAACTGATAAGAACAGATACTACACTTGATCTTAGCCAAAAGGCCGAGAAAGGTATGCTTTTTCAAGTCTAGCTCCGCTTCTTTTATACTGTAAGATGGAAGGCGGATAATCTGATAGGCGGTGTGGGACAAAACTGTATATAGATTAATAAAGGCATTCGGTGAGTATTTATTTGGCGCAATTCTGCGCCCGACGTTTATTTGATAATTTGGTAACAAAATCAATTACCGACTGATATGTGTGTATACTTAGATAATTTGATATTTAAGATGTAAAAAAATATATATTTAAAATATGTATGCTGTTTGATTTTATTTGGCGGTTGTTATCCGCACTGCAGTTTTGGCTATCCGCACTCTTTTTATATGAGTTATTACGTGACTTTTGGAAATATGTCTTGTGGGTGCATTTTTAGGAAAAATGTTCAACACGAAAGTTGTAGAACTTTCGTGTTGAACACTTTTCCTAAAAATACACGCACAAGACGTATTGTCGCCTGATTGAAATATGTGCGTAATTATAGCGAATTTTTGAAAATACGTCTTGTACATTCATTTTTAGGAGAAGTGTTCAACACGAAAGTTGTAGATCTCGCCGAACACTTTTCCTAAAAATGCATGAACAAAGAGTATTTTCAAAAGGCGCATAATAACTCATACAAAAAGAGTGCGGATAACAATCGCCTATATTTTAAAACATGAAACTATATAAATTTCTTGGTTTCTTTAGTTACTACTTACCAATGGGTGGGGGTTAGCTAGTCATACATGAATTTCTTCCTCGTGACCAACTCATTAGAGCCGTACAATCATTAATTTTCCTCTAAATAAATCTACTAAAATCCTCTAATCCAACCACAATCGGAATTTATTCTAATCATGCTCTATGACTCCGTTTGGGGGATTTATTTTCACCGGTCAAGCGGTTACGATCGCATTAATCGGAACTTAATTCATCAGATTCATGCGGTCGTAACCGCTTAATCGGTGAAAATAAGTCCCCCCAAATAGAGCCTATGTTAAATTCATCGGATTCATCTTATAATGTATTGGACACATCTAAATAATATTTACAAAATAATTTTTTATATCTTAATATGAAGTAGATATAACCAACATTGATAAGTGTACTAAAATATCTGAGAGGGAGGTGATGTCTGAACTTTCTATTGGACCGATGCGGTTTTCTCTCAACCGTCACCTACGTACTTATTAGAAATTTGTTTACGGTCTCAGATCTACTTAGTTCTATCATGACGTCGCATGAGTTATCTTTTCAGACTATCCATCATGGGGGTTGCCTTAGAGTAGAACTCGCATGTCATGATATTTCCCGAAAGACATTATCCAAGACATATATTCTTGAAGACGCGCTTTCTTTGAAGACACTATTTTCGTAGCTCGAAGGTGCACATTAATTCTTGTAGGAATAATTTCTCGAAGACACACACTAATTTCCATGATAATTATTTCTCGAATGCACATAAATTCCCGTAGAAATTATTTTTCAAACCACAAATTTCCGCAGGTATTATTTCTCGAAGCCACATAAATTCCTGTGTGAATTATTTCTCGAAGGCACGTAAAACTCCTTCTGGGAACTATTTCTCGAAGCCACATAAGTCTGTGCGTCTTATCGTGTGCGGTTAGTGAAATTTCGACAGGAAGATGGCGCCGCCGAAAGGCAGGACAACTGGGTGTCAGATGATAACGCTCGGGCATGCCCCCATAGATGCACGGTCATGCCGCTATACACACACCAACTCGGCCCTGAGAAATTGTTAAATGCAACCCGTTCATGCGTCAATGCACGGTCGTGAATGAAGGAGGCGCACACGCAAAATCAAGAACTCCCATTTTGCCTGTTTTTTATTTTGTTTAGGCACAATCATGCGCCGGTATGCATGGATGCGCCAGTATGCATGGTCGTGCCGAGTCTGAAAAAATTGTTCATTCAAACAACCAAATAAAGCTTTTATTGTTCGAATATAACTTTTTGAATAGAAAAAACTGCCCTAAACAAATAGCCACGATCAATTAAGAAGAATCATAGCATTTAATACAATAAAATTGAAATTAAATCCAGAATAATTCAAATTAATGCTAAAATATGGAGGAAATAGTATTCTTGCCAATTTTCTGTGAGCATAGTATTCATCAACTTATCTTCTTCTTCTTCTTCTTCTGTCGTTTCCTGCCTGTTGTTTCTTCCATTAAATTTATTGCCACCTTGCAGCAGCTTGTAAGGTTGATCAAAATTTGATGATCACGATGATGATGCTATATATATGTGTAATTTAGTTTTGTATGCTGCTTCTTCTGCCACTGTAATTTGTCATTTTGTTTGGTTGCAGAATAATACTAGGAAATAAATTGTACTATTAATTACTTATGTGATCTTATGTCTCTCATGTGAGTTTGCATAATTACAAATTGCTCCTCTATATATTTTTAAATTACAAGAAACCCCATCCGAGTTTATTATTTTTTGATGAAATGATATTATTTTATTAATGTAAACATAAGTAATAATGCACCTTAAATTGAGCTTAAAGTTCACCTAATTCTGAGCTGATGATGTGCGAGAGCTAATCACTTCTTCACATATTTCTTCCTACTTGTAGTTGACTTTTCATAATTTTGATGAATAGCAACATATAGAGATAACCACATGGTCAGAAATAAGAAACACCTCATCAGTAGCAGAGTCATGACAAACTTGTTCGTCCTCACTATAGCTTACATGTGATAACAACAATGTCTCAACTCTAACTCATTCTTTCCTCATTATATATTTTTAGGTAACGACAAAACGAGTGAAAATTCCAAGATATCATATATTCGTAATGATCAATGTCATTATCTGTCGGAATGTTGTAATCTAGAAGTAGTCAGGGATTTAATCTTACTTCCAATGTAATGCGAGCCTAAATGGTCGCACATAAGAACGTGAAAAAATTGGAAGTGTTTGATCGTGCTGGTTTGAGAAACCAAGTTCTGGTTGGGTGGGCATATATGATATGTTGTACGGGCTTTTGAGGCACACGGTCCGAGGCACATGCCCGTGTGCCAAGGGCGTGCGTGCTCAAAATGACAGGATAAAAGTCGGGCGCGTCTCTGGGTCAAGGGTGCGAATTTTGAGGGCACACGGTCTGAGGCACATGCCCGTGTGCCGTGACCGTGCGTGCGATTTATCGTTCCAGACCCACGAGGCGACGTGCTTCTACGAACCGACATGTCTTTTGGGGCACACGATCCAGACACACAGGCGTGTGCCTCCGGACGTGTGCGGCGATTTTTATTCGTACAGGTTCGTGCCTATATATAGACCAATTTATTCTAAAAAAGTATGCTTGATTCGGAGTTCATCCATTAAGGCTTCATTTGGTTCGGCCGTGGTGGAAGCAGCTGGTGGGTTCAAACGGAGCATTGGAACCGGTGGGGGGAGGCGGGGTTCGAAACGCTCAATTTAGGTGCTTTTTCCTCTGTCCGGCGGGTGCAAACGGAGCAAACGCCATCGGCGCCTATTTGTTTACCCTCCGTCCAACCAAACAAAGCCTAAAACCACCAAAACACATCTCTCCAAGATCGAAACTAGCATTTCGTAGGGGAGAAAAAACAATCATCTTCCAACCCAAGTTCGTCAGAAGGACTGCGTGGTGTTTTCGGCGTTCGTGTGGATACCGTTAGAGTCACAGATACTATTCTGCGTTGGATACAAACACCAGTTATTCTTCTCGAAATTTGATTTTGACACAGGTATAATCTTCTTTCTTGATTTAGTATGTTTCGGATGGATCCTGTCGAGGGTTTCCTGTATTTTCGCTGCGCATTTGATGCTTTTGAAACCAACATTATCAATCAGGGCATTAACAGTAGAAGTGGGAGTTATAATCAGCCCTCCAACTTCCAACCCAACCCGAATCACCTCAAGATCATTAGCCGGAATGAGTTGTTCACTATTGTCATTGCGTTATTTTTGGCCTTTAGCAATACTTTAGTTGACAACATTTATAAAATTTTGCCTAAACATAGAATATAGAACAATTTATAAATGTTTTTATCAAGTATAAGTTTTAGACGACATTTGTGATGCAACATTCAATAAAATGTTATTTTACTTTGGTTCACCTAGATCACACCTAGGGTGTGTGTGTGTATAGTGTGATGAGTGCTTTTTAAATTCTTTTCTAATTTTCATCAAGTTGATAAAAATTCAAGCACAAAAACAAACAATGATTTATAGAGAATCCCCAAGAATGCCTTGGGTAGTCCTCTCTCCACACCACCTATCTAGCAATGTGCTAGAGTAGGTAAACTTCTCCAAAACTCAGTCTTATTCTTCAAGAATTACACTCAGGCCACTAAGACCCTACAACTCAATCTCTACAACAAGAGATTTACACTCAGATCCTTTTTAAGATCCTACACTCAGATTCACAAGGAAACCTACAACAATCTCAAATTCTCAAAAGAATCCTACCACTCAGGCTCAAACAGCCCTACAACTTAGGCTTACACAAAAAGCCATACCACTCAGATCTCAAAAGATCGTGCATCAATCCGTTAATAAGTTTACTGTTTGCTTTACAATATAGATTCAAAAAGATAGAGAGATGAATGACTTGAGTCTTCTGTTGAAGCACAACAAAGTGAAATCTTCTTTCTTGAACAAATCTTCAAATAATCTTCTTGAGAAATAAGATTTAGAATAAATAATTCTTCTTACAGAAAATAATATTCTTACTCAGATAATCTCCATGGAGAATTGAAATTGCTGAGTAGAGTTTGAGCAATATGTTGAATCAATTCTTGATTATACAGGCTCTGAAGATCTTGCAAGATAAACAGGAGAACTTGTACAAGCAGCACCTTAGGGTTCTTCCATGAGAAATCCTGGTGCTCCCTCCAATGAAATCATGTTCTCGAGAAGGATACAGATAAATCGTAAAAGTTTTTGAACTTAGAATTAAAATTCTTGTCTTAATTGTGGGCCCTCATGGCCTTTATATAGACCCATCAGCTAACGAACATAAATAAAGAATGATTTATTAATTAAGACCTTCTAGAAGAAATTCTCTGATTGATGCAATAAATATTTTAACTGAAAATGAAAATAAACTTAAGGCATAATTCCCGACTTTCTTCCCATGCCTTATATGTACACAAATATTCTAGATGATATAAGTCTTCTAGACGATATCAGTCTTCTGGACGATATAGAACTTCTAGTCGATATAGTCCTTCTGGTCGATATAGCTCTTCTAGTCGATATAAGCTTTCTGGTTGATATAAGAATTCTAGTTGATATAGTCATTCTAACTAACATACAACTTTGTCGTAGAGAGCTTCTAGTTGATACAGCAATGATCTAGAAAGCATACAATTTTCTATCGTCGAGAACTTCTAGCCGATACAGCAGTGGTCTAGACGACATAGAAAGCTTGCCGTCTAGATCATCTAGCCGATATTTGCCTTAGCCAATTTTAGGCTTAATCCAACCTATTGGTTATCTTTGCAGCTTCATATCCAGACCCTTTTCAAGTGACTTTTCTTTGATAGTGACAAGTCTAATATAGTGTTAGATCATAAGTCAACATATGTTTTGCACTATGAGGGATTGCATAGGTAAAACACTATTTGATAGACTATAAGCCTAACCCTACATTAGCCATGCACTTTTGTTGTACCTGTCAATTCAAAAATGAAATAGAGTATCAAATACATGATGTGATTATTATTATCACGAGGCTTTCTTCAAATCAGAAATCTTTTGGTTAATATTCTCAACAATCTCCCCCTATCTGAAGAAATCAGAATCTTATATAATAATAGACACATATCCATTATAATAAACAGAATTGACACAAAGCATAAAGTAAACATTTCATTTATATTTAATCCGAACAATGTTTACATTAAAGAGGTTAATAAGAACATCATAAACCCAAGAGTGTCAATCCTTTTCTTAATCATGACTTGATTTCTAATCACTATCCCCAACAACTTTACTCCTTTATCTTTCAATATAGCCTAGTGGTTTAGGGATGTATCCGTGAGGAGGTGGTCCATTAGGACTGTTCTTCATGTGAATCCTCCTCTTTCTCTCTTGTTCTTCATGTTTGGTCCATTCCACAGTGCTATAATATCTTGAGATATATATACCTTGACTACCAAACTGATTCCATGTATACAATATGATGGACTTAGATTTTGGGTTCCATTCTTCATAACTTGGTAGTTATTTTATTTCCTCCCTTCTCCTCTTCCTGGCCAACTTCTCTTCTTTAGATGTCATTTCTTTTCTTTTGTGAGATGACTCGGCAGGATGAGCAGGCTCAGAATCAAAATTCAGCAGAGGAAGATTCAAGGCAAGCCTTGTAGAATTTGAGACCCAAACAGCTTGATCAGCACCTTATTGTATGATGACTTCCTCCTCCTTTTGACTTCTTCAGATACATGCTGGAAGATGTTGTCCCGAAGGTCAGAGATTTTATCTCTGAGCATGTTCACACCTTTAGTGATATGATGTTTTGTTTCCAGGAGGTGTTCATCAAGCAGTTGGCTACAAAAGTCAACTCTTTCAAGGATGTTCATCCTATGCTCTATCATGTTTTTGTCAGTAGAAGCGAATGCATTCTAGAGATTTTTAGATGTACCAACTTGATTTTCTATGATATCTTCAAGCCCTTTATGTGTTATTTCCAGTTGTTAGGCTGCATGATCCAAATCAAGTGCAGACCTCATGAAAATTTTTCAATTTCTGGGCATTTAGATGATTCATCCTTTATCTTTGCTATCTCTTCAGATATTTCCTTCCTCATGCTTTTAACAGCCTTGTCCACATAACATTCAAATTGTTTTGATTGTTTATCCAATAAGGCTTTCATTTGAGCCCGTAATGAACCATGAAATTCTTCATTGGTCGCAGGAATGACATTGCTAGGTTCTCCAGCCTTTCTTGGAATGAAAGGATTTGTTTCAGATTCATAATCCTCATACATGAAGTCAGGAGTGTCAGCCTTTACAGATTTCTTTTCAGCTTCAGGCTCTGTCACAACTGACTTTCCATTGAACACCACAATCTCTTTACCAGTGACATCTATTTCTTCTGTCTCTTTTGGTTGTTCATTCATCTTTACAGCAACTTTAGGAATGCTCTCAGTAACTTCCTCTATAATTTCAATAACAATTTCATTCTGGGCAGAGCTCTCATGTTGAGACTCCCCCTTAATCACTTCAGTAGCTCCATCATCAATCAATTCAGTACCTTGGGCAGAGTTCTGAATCAAAGACTCCCCCTCAATTATTTAAGTTTTTGTCAATTTCAAGAACTTCAGTATGTTGGGCAGAGTTATCATTGACTGACCCCCTCCTCAATTACTACAGTATTTTGAACTGAGAGCTCAATAACAATCTCCCTCTCAACTTCAGCTACCTTCTCTATTTCATTATTTTTCTCTATTACATCATTCACCCTTAGCATCTCCATGGGTGCTAATGTTTGTACATCTTCTCGAGGAACATGATGCTCAGATTGCTCTCCCTCAAAATGACTAGGAGGGCCATTGGAGCTTGCTATTATTTTCTTTTTCTTATTTTTCTTCTTTTTAGAAGTTTCTTCTTGACTCTTACTGGACTTAGAGAAGGGGGTTTCCTGCCTTTTAATTGACTTGTAGTCAATCTTCTTCATATAATGTAGTGAGGTTCCTTGAGATTCACCAAGCCTATCACCTAGAGTCTTTGTCAGATACAGAAAAATTATCCTTCCATAATTTGGGGTATTTAAACATGATTTGAATTTCTCAAACATGAACTAACTCCAATCAGTCTTCATGGTTAATATGATAGTAGTCATTACCTTGAACATTTCTTTGAAAATTCTATCATGTGAACCTGGCCTACACAATATAGCCTTTCCTACAATATCAAATAGTAATTTCCCTGGAGAATTCATCTTCATCCTGTATAGTGATCTATATGCCTTATCTGAATAGCCACACCATTCTAAGGCTAATTCATGATCTTCCTGGCTAATTTCCTCTTCTTTTTCATTTTCATTTAGGACTGGTAAAAGAAGGATTTTGCTAATACTTCTTGCAGATATTTTCAAATCTTTGCCTCTTACAGAAGTTTTGATGTATCTTCCTGTTGAACTTACCTCTCCATTTTGGAGAAATTCATGTACTTCTTTTAACCAGATAGATATCAGTTTTGATAGAGCATACTCTAATCCTAACGCACTTAGGAGATAGATCACATTCTTGATTTCTTCTGATGCGTTCTTGAATTCGTCTCGCACGATTTCATTTATGATGTTCATCCTGATGGAATAGATGATCTTGGGAGCCATTAGGGATCAAGTTGCAGAGAGTAGAAGAAATCTTTGTCGGCTGGATAAAGGAAGCTCAAAGGCCGCGCAAAAGACTCAAGGATTTATGATGTATTTTAACCCTAATGTTTAGAGAGATTCTAATTTTAATATAAAATAAGAATATATATATATATGCGCGCACATGTTTCAGTGACAATTTCGAGAAAATTTATCCAATAAAATATTAATTTTGATGTGCTAGTAGATAAATATTGCTTCCTGATGATATTCTTCTGTGTCGTCCAGATCTTCTCGATGACATTTTCTATGTCATCTAGACCGTCTTTACGACATTTTTCTGTACTTAGCAGAAATTCTACACACTTACAAAAAATAATTAGATAACCTTTGTATTGACAGATCTCTGGTCTTTACACTAATAAATCATTTAAATGAGAAGATACAATAAAATATAATTAATATAATTCTATGAGAAGTATATCAATTCATATTAAGCATACCAAGCTAAAATTTGAATTGATTGAATTTTGCTTCATCAAGGGGCTTAGTAAAGATTTTAGCCACTTGCTTGTCTGTTGGTACATATTCCAAACAAATGTCTTCTTTTTTCACATGCTCCCTAATAAAGTGATACTTGATCTCTATGTGCTTGGTTCTGTTGTGTGCCACTGGATTCTTGGCAATTGAGATGACACTTGAGGAATCACAATACAATAAAATTTTCCTTATTTGTAGGTGTAGTCCTCTAATTGATGTTGAAAACAAAGCAATTGAGCACAATAACTCCCAACAGAGATATACTCTGACTCTGCAGTTGAGATAACAACACTGGTTTTCTTTTTACTACACCATGAGATTAGTCTTCTTCCAAGGAATTGACATATCCTTGAAGTGTTTTTCTTATCTTCCTTGCATCCTGCAAAGTCTGCATCTAAAAAGTTTGTTAGTTCAAAATCATTACTCCTAGGATACCATAAGCCAAGATAAAGTGTACCCTTGAGGTATCTCAAAATCCTCTTGGAAGAGGGGTAATGAGAGTCCTTAGGATTCACTTAATATCTGGCACAAACATATGTAGCAAATATAATGTCTAGTCTACTAGCAGTTAGGTAGAGTAGATATCCAATGATGCATCTATGCATGGTCTCATCAAAAGGTTTCCCTTTCTCATCATTCTCCAAGGACACATTGGACCCCATTGGAGTCCTCATTGAGGTTGCACTCTCCATTTCATACTTCTTTATGAGCTCTTTTGTGAACTTGGTCTGAGAAATGAATATATCATCCTCAGATTGCTTCACTTAGAGACCTAAGAAGTATTTCAGCCCTCACATGCTTCTTATTTCAAATTTCTCTTGCATAAGGTTGGTAAACCTTTTACAAAGGTGATCATATGAAAATCCAAAGATTATGTCATCACATATATCTGGACCAGCAAGGTCTTGCCTTTAATTTTCTTTAGGAATAATGTTTTATCTATCTTTCCCCTTGAAAAGTTGTTTTCAATGAGAAAGGTAAATAGAGTCTCATATCAAGCTCTAGGTACTTGTTTAAGACTATATAAAGCTTTCTCTAGATAGAAAATATGATTGGGATAAGTTGAGTTTACAAAACACGGTGATTGTTCTACATATACTTCCTCTTTTAAGTCTCCATTGAGGAAGGCAGACTTCACATCCATTTGATATACCTTAAAGCCTTTATGGACTGCATATGCCAGAAACAATCTGATGACCTCCAATCTTGCTACTGGAGCAAAATTCTGGTCAAAGTTTATGCCTTCTTATTGTCTATGGTCCTTTACAACCAGCCTTGCTTTATTCTTTACAATCACTCCTTGTTCATCCATTTTATTTCTGAACACCCATTTTGTTCTAATTATGCTGTGTCCTTGGGGTCTGAGAACCAAATTCCAGACTTTGCATCTTTGGAATTGGTTCAATTCCTCTTGCATAGCCAGAATCTAGAATGGATCTGAATTGGCTTCTTTAAACTTCTTTGGCTCCACATGTGAAAGGAAGCTCAAGTAGAGAGCCTCATTCATGGTGCTACTTCTTGTTTGAATTCCTTGATTGATGTCCCCAATGAGTTGATCTTATGGGTGATCTCTCTAGAACTTGGTGGCAATAACCAATCTTCTATTCTTTTTAGGTACTGCTTCTTCAGTAGGCTGAATGACTTCTACTTCAGGATTTTGTCTTGTTCTTCAGTTTCTTCTATAATATTGATAGGATCAGAAGAGATCACTTATTGTACTTCTTCAGTGTCAACAATCTTCAAATTCTTAAGCTTTGAGCTTGTACCTGCATCTGGACACCTTGGAGAATTCTCAAGTAGCATGTTAGATTCATCAAAGATAACATGTATTGATTATTCAACCAACTTAGATTTATGATTATAAATCCTATAAGCTTTGCTATGAAGACTATATTATACAAAGATGTCTTCATAGGATTTCTCAGCAAACTTAGTTAGATGGTGATTTCCATTGTTCAACACATAACACTTACTTCCAAATATTTTGAAGTAGGCCAAAGTTGATTTTGTGTTTTTCAAAAGCTCATAGAGAGTCTTATTGTGATTTTTGTTGATCAAAACTCTATTTTGCACTTGACATGCTGTGTTGACTGCCTCAACCTAAAAATATTCTAGTAGTGAAGAATCACTCAGCATAGTTCTACTTGCTTCAATAAGTGTTCTGTTCTTCCTCTTTACAACTCCATTTTGTTGTGGAGTTTTTGGAGAGGAAAACTCCTGAAAGATGTCTAGACTTTCACAAAATTTGTTCATATTACCTGGCTGAAATTATGTACCATGGTCATTTCTGATTTTGACCATAGTGCAGTTCATTTCATTTTGAATTTGCTTGACAAATGTAATGTATATGCCTAGTGTATCTGACTTGTATTTTAGAAAGAACACACAAGCAAATCTAGATTAATCATGAATGATCACAAGTGTGTAGACTTTTCCTCCTAAGCTATGAGCTGACATTAGACCAAACAAGTCCATGTGCAGCATGTATAGACACCTTGTGGAATCTTTTACTCCAACTAATTTGAAGGAAGCCTTTGTTTGCCTGCCCATTTGGCATGCATGACAAGGGCTTTCTTGAGCACAATTCCACTTGGGACCTGCTCTAACTAAGTTTTCTGACAAAAGCTTATTAATTGTCCTATAATTAATATGAGACAATCTCTTGTGTCATTGCACATAAAATGATGCTCTATTATTAGTTATAAGGCAAATTGGAGAATTAGAACACAAATTAAGACAATAGATATTTCCACTCCTAGTGCTAGTCAGAATATTTTTTGAGTCTTTAGATTTCTTGATTTGGCACTTATCCTTGTGGAACTCAATCACATAGCCAAGATCACTTAGTTGACTTATGCTTATCACTTTGTGTTGCAATCCTTTCATATAAGCTACTTTTGTGATGGTTACTATGTCATTGGAGATCTTATCATAGCCTTTTGTTTTTCCTCTGTCAGATCTTCCAAAAATGACTTTTTGACCATCATCAACTGAGGTATATTCCTTCATAGGCTTCTTGTTCTAGTCATATATCTGGAACATCCACTGTCCAAGTATCAGATAAGATTGTAGTTGGTCATTGGACATACCTGCAGAAATAAATCATTTCTTCTTAGGCACCCAAACTTGGTTGGGTTCTAGATTCTTGTTAGTGTTCAAAATCATGCTTGATCTATTTCCAAGTTGATGTGCAAGATGAATTCTAATAAGGTTGAATGCTAACTTTGCATTATTTGCCCTAGGGACTGTTGGATTGAACCAACCGTCTATGGCAATGTGATATATCTTGCTATAACACCAACATTCAAACTTATTATACTTCTTCCTTTGGCTCATAACAGATATTTGATGATTTTGTTGAATTGATGGATTCCTGAAAGAGGCTGCCTGTTTTTCCTTGCACAACGTATGATTGTGTCTAGAATTGATCTTGGATTGCATAACCACTTCTTTGCCTTTAGCTGCACTCCTCTTTACACGTGCCTTCTTTTTGCTTTTGGTGTTATTGTTGGCACCAACAAAAGGTTCATTATTTTTCATCACAATCTCTTTATGAGCTGCCTTATGGGCACTCTTCCCATTCATATCTTTTGTTCCACTTGTGGAACATTCATTTGAAAAATTTTCATAAATGGACTCTTGATCATACTTGTTGGGGGGTAGAATTACCTTCCTAAAGTTGATCTTCTTATTGACAATATTTACCTTATTATCCTCTTTAAGGTATCCTATACCTTCATTATGAATAGTAGAAAACCCATCAATTAATCACAGAATTATTTTGGGCTTAGAGAAGCTTGCAACTAGTTTTCTCTAAATGAGAAGCTTGTTCTCTAATTTCAAAATTTTTCCGTCCCTTAATATTAGGGCACTGAATTGATCTCCATTTTTCTTTAGAGATTCAATCTTTTTTACTTGAGCCTTGCACAACTTTTAGCTATCTACCATGGATTTAAGTAATTTTCCACACTGATCTATTAATTCAGTATTGGAACTTGCTTTGAAGTCTTGCTTAAGCTTGATAAAGTCTGAATTTTCCTGAGTCAGTTTTTCAACTTTCTCAAGTAGTTCAGATTTGCTGGATTCAAGAGTGTTTATCTCTTGAGCTTGAGCCTTGCATAATCTTTTTCTTTTCTTGAAAGCTTCAAGCAGTTCTTCATACAATTCTAAAAGATCACTTTCAGATTCATTTTCGGAGGCTAATTCTGCATCAAAATTTGAATATGTGATTGAAATAGAAGCTTTGATGATTACCTGCACAAAGAGGGAATCCTCTTGTTAATCATGACCATAGCAACCAAATGTTCATCTTCTTCTTCTATTTAACTAGAATAACTTGACTCACTATCACTTAGAGTCCTGTTTTTCTTTGCCAAGAAGCTCCTTTCATTATTTTTATCTTTATTAGATCTCATCAAATTTCTTTTTATCCTTCCTTTTAGAAGGACAATCAGCAATTATATGCCCTGATTTCTTACATCCAAAGCAAATAATATCAGTAGAAATATGTTTATTATGTTTACTGACATACATATCCCCTTTAGATTTATGGGGATTACTTTGTATCCTTTGATTGAAGGAAGAAGATGATTTTCCTTTTTCCCACCCTTTTCTTCTTAGGAGCTTTATTAAGTTCTTGGAGAATAGAGTGATTTCTTCTTCAGATATATCTGATCTATTGGAGTTGGTCTCAGATTCTTTAGACTCTTGCTCCTTATTTTTCCTTGAACTTTCAACTTTCAAAGCCACAAATCTTACTTTGTGGTGAGACCTGCTGCCTTCTTCTTCAGCCTTTCTTGTGTTCAGCTGAAGTTCATGGGAAAGAAGTTTCATAAATAAATTATGGAGTTCTATGTTGCCTAGATTCCCCCTTTCTTTGATGACACGGATTTTGATATCCCACTCCTTGTTGAGAGATCTGAGAAATTTATCATTAAGGTCATAACTAGTGAATGTCCTTCCATAAGTTTTTAGACTATTCACAATTTTAAAGAATTTTTCATAACACTCTGAAATGGAATCCTTCTTCTCTTGTCTAAAAGTCTTATACTCCTGATTTAGAAGAGAATTTATATCATCTCTAACTTATGCTGTCCCCTCCATGTATACTACCGAGGAATCCCACATCTCCTTGGCTATTCTGCAATGAATAAGATTCTGGAAAGTATAATCATCAATAGCATTGACCAAGATATTCTTTGCCCTTTTATTCATGGTGGCAAGTACCATCTAATCTTTAGTCGTCTCTGCATATTTCTTAAGAACATGAACATCATTGTTGATAGGGGTTGTCATAGGAATAAAAGGTCATTCCTCTATAGTGATAAAATTTTTGGGTTCAGATGCCTCCTTGAATAACTTCACCCTTTCTTTCCATATTGCAAAATTATCCTTTCTGTATATAGGTAATTTCATAGATCCAAGTTCTTTATAATTTTCTCCAGCAGACATACATCTTGATCTTGTATGTGAACCAAGTATATCTTGTTCTATAGTTATTAGGCTAGTTTAAACTTAACCTTCCTATGATACCAATTATTATTTTGCTTTAGTTGACCTAGATCACACCTAGGGGTGAATAGTGCAATGTGTGCTTTTTAATTTCTTTTCTAATTTTCAGCAATATGATAAAAATTTAAGCACAAAAAGTACACAATGATTTATAGAGGTTCCCCAAAAATGCCTTGGGTAGTACTCTCTCCACGCCACCTATCTAGCAATGTGCTAGAGTAGGTAAACTCCTCCAAAACTCAGTCTTATTCTTCAAAACTTACACTCGGGCCACCAAGACCCTACAACTCAATCTCTATAACAAGATATCTACACTTAGATCCTTTTCAAGATCCTACACTCAGATTCACAAGGAAACCTACAACAATCTCAGATTCTCAAAAGAATCCTACCACTTAGGCTCCAACATCCATGTAGCCCAGGCTTACACAAAAGCCCTACCACTCAGATCTCAAAAGATCATACATCAATCAGTTTATAAGTTTACTATTTGCTTTACAATATAGACTCAAAAAGATAAAGAGATGAATGACCCGAGTCTTCTGTTGAAGCACAACAGAGTGACTTCTTCTTTCTTGAACAGTGTTGAAACCGATATCTCGGTCTCTGTGGAGTTTGGGTCCCAAAAAAGGGGTGACCGCGCACTTACTACGCTCAAGTAAACGATCTAGACACAAGACTAGGAACTCGAAGTACAGATCCAAGGTCTCAGCGTGGAGGTCCCACCGCACACCCGGAAGACTAACTAACTCTTCCTCTCCCAAGCCAAAGGCTGAGCTAAGGCACCTTTGGAGGGCTCTCTTGGCCGGCCAAAATCTCAGAGCCGACCCTTTCCTCTCCATAGGTGCACCTCCCAGGATCTATGTAAAGCCAGTTTCGCCCGGTCGACCAATAACGTACTCTCGCCTAACTATTTTACTATACGCAGACCAAATGGGGCTGCCAACAGTGTGACTCCGCTGTTCCAGGAGACTATTAGCGAACCCTCAGGGGATACCAAGTAAATTTCCCTCTAGGCCCCCACCGTGTGAGGGGTCCACGAGGACTCCACTTAACTACGATTGAAAAGATAAACAAAGAACATGCATCACAGATTACAGGAATATGAATTCCATACTTCGGCACGCAGGCCGACAATATAAATAAATAAGGCCTTCTTGGGCCGGCACAACCTTGGGCTTAAACCCGCTATTTCCCGCTTTGTTCTGCAACACCTGTACGCCAACGTCCTGCCAAGCGGTGGCAAGCTGAACATCGATCAACTACAACGGGCCAAAGCCTTATCGACCCTACCCCTTTTTGGGGGTGACAATATTTCGCCCCTGCAAGCAAGTCGTATGCAACTTCCTCAAAGTCTTCTCCGGGAACCCCGGAACATCACCAATCCGGATTGACATATATGGATGGGCTTCACACAACATGCCTAAATCCGTACTCGCGCTTCCGGACGCTAATGCAATTACAAGCGGGGATGTACACATCGACCCGTCGGAGAGCTCCCTTCCTCCACCCGTTGGTGGAGAGGGGCTTCCATGCAATCATGATAAATTAGGGCTTCACCTGCCCCAGGAGAAATTTCGTTACCCATGAAGCGTGCTTCGGAGGCATGGAAACGTGCCCGGATTGGACGACTAGCGTGTGTAGCGGCTGTCCACGCACGGATCTGCTCTCCACGTGTCGATTTGAACTCTAAACGACCACAAGAGCCCACAAAGACTGTTGCCCCTGCTCCGGGTTGGCGAGGAAGATGGGAAAGGGAGAAGAGAGCTCGGGGGCTGCTCCTCCTTGCTCCAGGCCGACAGGGAGAGAGGGAGAAGAGAGCTCGGGGGCTGCTCCTCCTTGCTCCAGGCCGACAGGGAGAGAGGGAGAAGAGAGCTCGGGGACTGCTCCTCCTTGCTCCAGGCCGATGGGGAGAGAGGGAGAAGAGAGCTCGGGGGCCGCTCCTCCTTGCTCCAGGCCGACGGGGAGAGAGGGAGAAGAGGGCTCGGGGGCTGCTCCTCCTTGCTACAGGCCGACGGGGAGAGAGGGAGAAGAGAGCTCGGGGGCCGCTCCTCCTTGCTCCAGGCCTACGGGGAGAGAGGGAGAAGAGGGCTCGGGTCCTCCTTGCTTTAGGCGGTGTCGGGAAAGGGAGAGGGAGCTCGGGACGGCCTTCCCTACTCCAGGCGACGGGAGAGAGAGGGATCGAGAGAGAGAAGGGAGCTCAGGCCTCCTTGCTCCAGGCCGACGGGGAGAGAGAGGAGGAAGGGAGATCGGGGGGCGAGCTCGGGCTGCTTCACGCGAAATGAAAAGAGGGGAGGGGGGAGTCGGCTGGCTAGGGTTTGGGGGGAAGGGAAATTAGGTTTTAAATAAAACCTAGCCAAAACTGCTATCCACAGACCACTCCTCTAAACACACACCAAAACCTGCTAGACGCAGCCCAATCAATGCTAGCCAATCACAGGACACCTCGGGTCCCAACTATCTGGGGAGGGTCACACCCGACGGGTATGGGGTTGTACAAACAGATCTTCAAATAATCTTCTTGAGAAATAAGATCTAGATCAAATAACTCTTCTTGCAGAAAATAATCTTCTTATTCAAATAATCTTCATGAAGAATTGAAATTGTTGAGTAGAGTTTAAGCAATATGCTGAATCAATTCTTGATTGTACAAGCTCTGAAGATCTTGCAAGATAAACAGGAGAACTTGTAAAAGCATCACATTTGGCTTCTTACTTGAGAAATCTTGGTGCTCCCTCCAATGAAATTATGTTCTCGAGAAGGATGCAAATGATTCGTAAAACTTTGTAAAGTTAGAATTAAAATTCTTGTCTTAATTGTGAGCCCTCAGGGCCTTTATATAGACCCATCATCTAACAACCATTAAGCAAGAATAATTTATTAATTAAGACCTTCTAGAAGGAATTCTCTGATTGGTGAATTAAATATTGTAACTGAAAATGAAAATAAACTTAAGGCATAATTCCCGACTTTCTTCTCATACCTTGTATGCACACAAATCTTCTGGACGATATAAGTCTTCTAGACGATATCAATCTTCTGGACGATATAGACCTTCTAGTTGATATAGGCCTTCTGATCGATATAGCTCCTCTAGTCGATATAAGCTTCTAGTTGTAATAAGCTTTCTAGTTGATATAATCATTCTAACCAACATACAAATTTGTCGTAGAGAGCTTTAGCTGATACGCCAATGATCTAGAAAGCATATAGTTTTCTGTCGTCGAGAACTTCTAGCCCATATAGTAGTGGTTTAGACGACATAAAAGCCTTGTCATCTAGATCATCTACCCGATATTTACCTTAGCCAATTTTAGGCTTAATCCAACCTATTGACTATCTTTGCAGCTTCATATCTAGACCTTTTCAAGCGACTTTTCCTTGATAGTGACAAGTCTAATATAATGTTAGATCCAAGTCAACATATGTTTTGCACTATGATGGATTACATAGGCAAAACACTATTTGATAGACTATTATCCTAGCCCTACATTAGCCATGCACTTTTGTTGTACCTGTCAATTTAAAACTGAAATAGAATATCAAATACATGATGTGCTTATTGTTATCATGAGGCCTTCTTCAAATCAGGAATCTTTGGGTCAATATTCCCAACTATCTTGCAGGGACTCGACACTACCAAATCTCCCAAAAGCCCGGACTATTTGGTGAAGGCGCTACCGCTCATTTATAGAGCTAGCTACCCTAGAAAGGATCCACATGGCGGCCAGTTAGGCCCAGGGTACACACCCTTTTGTTCGACTAGTGTGGGCCATAGCACCCCTATAGTACCTCCTAACACTAGGGGCATTGCTGGACCATAGCGCCACGTGCCGTACCTCCCAACAATCCCCCCAGAAACAACCCCGGGGTTTCGAACCCATGACTCCTCTGATACCACTTGCAGGGACTCGGCGCTACTAACTATCCCAAAATCCCAGACTGTTTAGAGAAGGCGCTATCACTTCTGTATAAAGCTAGCTACCTTAGGAAGGATCCACGGGGCGGCCAGTTAGGCCTATGGGACACACCCTTCTGTTCGACTAGTGTGGGCCATAGCGCTCTCGTCGTACCTCCCAATACCGGGGGCATTGCTGGACCATAGTGTCACGCACCGTACCTCCCAACTTAAATGTTCCCTTGTCTATTATTGTGAACAATTTCGAAATATTCTTGTTGATGCCATAATTGTCACCAACCACCACACTCAGCGATGGGTCAAAAAGGCACAAAAAACTAAAGGCACTCGATGACTCATAACTTGTAACTGTATCTACATCAGGGCAGATTTTGGCCCAAGTTCCGTGTCTCCTCTAAGCACCCATTGCCCCTATTTATACTGGGGGTTAGATTGCCGAGACAATTATGAGCAATTAATGATGTAATTAATGTCAGACGGTCCGTGTGATTACAATAGGCTGTAACTGCATAGGCCATTGCTAACTAAATGAGAGAGGGCTCGTGCAGTTACAACAGGTTGTAACTGTACAAGCTACTACTACCTGAGGAGGGCTCAGGTGAGCACATAGGGTGCTTGCCCGGAGTTCCTCCGGATTAGATGATGAGGGCTGACTAGTGGGACGTGCGACAGACTAACTCATAACTGTCTGCTCCCTTGAAGCTGAGGGTGGCGAACACTATGAGGGTAACCACTCATGCTACCGGATGCTGAGACTTGCCCTGGCTCTGGACTGGATATGATTATGATCGCAGGATTTCGGGTTAACATAATTCCCGTACCTTTTTAAGTCCGCGCGAACTTCAAAAAAGTAGACCGGTATCCACAAAGACCACGACCCAATTATTGCGCTGCTGAAATCTATATATAGTCTGGGGCGGATCCTGTCAGGTTCACTTTGAATTGCTCTCCCAACTCTATTGCGAACTCGTCGTTTATCTAATGGTTGGCCCCAACCAAAAAATTTTGGCGGAATTGTGGGGAAAGAGTCCAGTAGTTCCAAAAATGAGGGCTTCAGTGGGTGCGGGAAAGGTTCTCGTGCCCGTAAAGAAGACAGCGAATGGTGATCTCCACACCAAGCTTTTAGTTGTCGCGCCCTCTGGTGAAGCTCCTATCGTTCTGATAGAGAGCACGCAGATTCCCGCGCAGAAGGCGGCGTCAAACTTAGTGACTAATTTGTCCGAGATTGATAGATACCTGGCCAACGACCCCACCCAGAATGTCCCACTCATGGGCATCACGGTAGGGACTGGCATCCCTGAGAAGAGTGAGGAGCCACTGCGGCCCATGGAGGATCCTTCCATGAAGAAGAGGGCGACGATGTACAACCCTGTATTCGCCAAGTAGGTCCTCGAGACGCTAGACATATTTTGGAGCGTTATCGTTCAACCTTGATCCAGGGTAATGAGGGAGGAGGTCGAGCGGTGGAGGTAGAGACCTCCCGCTCGCCTCCACCTCCAGCAGGAGGGGGCGAGAACCCCAGGTAGTAGGGGGGAGCCCCACTCGCCCCCGCCCCAAAGTAGGGGGGGCGAGCTCCACTCGCCCCCGCCCAAAGTAGGGGGGGCGAGCTCCACTCGCCCCCGCCCCAAGTGGGGGGGGGGGGCGAGCTCCACTCGCCCCCCGCGCTCCCAGCCCAGGAGGGGGCGAGACCAGCAGGGGGCCGCCACTGGCTGGGTCTCGCCCAGCCCCAGCAGAGGGGCGAGACCAGCAGGGGGGCCGCCCCTGGCTGGGTCTCGCCCAACCCTTGCAGAGGGGGCGAGACCAGCAGGGGAAGGCCATCCCCGGGTCTCGCCCCACCCCAGTTAGGGGGCTCGCCTAGCCCCGCGAGGTACCCCTCTCGCCCGGTTTCGGGGGGAGGGGTTGGTCTGCGTTTAGCGCTCCAGAACGGCGGGATTCGGCTATCCGCAGGCCATTTCCGGGGGTATTTTGGTAATTTCGCGGACCAGTTAGTGGCTATTTGCAGCCCAAATTCTGAAATCCTATAAATAGGACTAAGGGGGCACCATTTGGGGGCAAGCTTATCCTAGGCTAACTCTCTCTCCCTCTCCCTCCCCAGGTCTCTCTCTAGTGGGGTGAGGAGAGCCTCTAGTGGTGCCCAAGCCCGGCATTGGCTTGGGAGGGGAAGCGCTCTAAAGATCTTCCGGGTATGTGGTGGGACCTCCTCGCCGAGCCCTTGGTCCAGTTCATAGTGCCTCAACCTTCAACCTAGAACTCTCCCTTGGGGGGAGTAAGTGTTGGTCGCCCCTCAACTTGCTGAGGGTCCCGAACTCCACAGAGACCGAGGCTTGTTCATCAACTTGCCGGTTTCAACAGACGAATCCTCGAAGAAGAAGCCAGCCAAGAAGGCTGGCGAGGTTGCTGAGGATGGGGCAGATGTCTCTTCCAAGGCTATCGAGCAAGAGGGGACCCCGCAGAGTCCATTGGTTGGCGAATCTCCTGCGATGGTGGTCGAGATGACATGCAGATCTATCATGGGCCGCAGTGGCTTCGCCATGAATTTACATTAGTAATCCAACGTGCGAGTCTGGATTTAGGCATGCTGTATGAAGCCTACCCATGACGATAAGCCAGGATCAGTGATGTTTATGTTGATGTGCATTGCGATCAGCCCTAGGTGCGCAAATGAGAATGTCCCATATTGTTCATCGTTGCGATTGCGAGAATTTGTGGGTTTTCTTTTCGAAGGCCATGGTCCTAGTGGGCACGCATTGGGTCCATTAGAACGACGATTTTTGAGGGCTTTTGTAGGACGAGTGAATTACCTATCACTTCATAGAGGTGGTTATGAGTTGTTTAGGATGTGACACATTGTCTGTGTACGTTAAGAGTCGTGTAGGGCTACGTTGGGAAATTACTGTTTAAGGACCGGATGTGAACTCATATCTTCTGTCACTACGCCTCGCGGGACTGGAAGTGTGATCAAGCTTTCCGCACCAGGAATTAGGATATGTGACACGCTCTCCCTGTCGCGTTCTCAGGATAGAGATGAACTCTAACCTTTCGTCACTACGTTCAAGGGCAAGGGTCAAACAGATCCCTTGTCGCGCCTTTTTGGTCAAATGCAAAATTTATTCCTCCTGTCGCTATGGTAGAGGACGGAAGGCGACCTCATGCCTCTCGTCGTGAGTACTTGGGTTTGATGCTTTTAGAGCCTAGGTTGTGTATCTTTGGGTGTCCACGACACATGTATTTGTCGTGGGTATTACACGAGGCTTAGTGTTTCTTTTACGTACTTGTTTTTCGTGTGTGCTTACATGAGAGTGATGTACTCTCCCCAGAGTCCTCTAGGATGGCCGGGGGAGGGGTCATTAAGTTTTGTTGGTCAGCCTCATGCTGATCTTCATTTTCCACTCATATATTTCGGGCATGATTTCACGTGGAGTAGCTTGTAGTGGAGCATAGTGGGTCGGAGCCCAAGTCGTGCGATGACGGTGGAGTTCCCGCTCCTTTTTGAGTACTTTATTTGAAAACTTTGTAAGGCCTTAAAGCCAAGTACTTTATTTCTGTATTTTTACATTCCTAATTGTTGTGGACATTCATACCCCCCCCCCCCCCCCTTTTGATTAGCATTGCTTAAGTTTACGTTTCAGTTTTAGTTCTAAACTGGTTAGTTTGATTTCTTGTATCAATTATAAGCATTTTATGTTTGTGGATATTGTATGTCGTGGAGGCCCGGTCAGACTCATACTATATTTTATTTACAGGTCAGATATATTACAGAAGCTGCCCACAGAATAAATTTTTGATGAGCCCGCGTGATTCCTTGTTTGGCGAACCTTGTGTGCGCGACCTTACCGCGTTTCCTTTTCCAGCGAGTGAAGGATGCTCTGTCGTGCCCTAGACCTCACATTCCGCCGCATGTCGAATCAATTAGTCTTCTTTCTCCCTGCAGGGAGCTGAAGGAGCTAAAATTGCGCCAGGGGATTCAATGTTATTGCTTAAAAATGATTTTTTTAGGGTGTTGATAATCATACATCATATTTGATTATTTGTAACCCACTTTTATTCGTACTCCACATAATTATAATTGTTCACCACAATGCTATTTGTACCAAAAATAATTTATTTAAAAAAATTGAATTTAGAGATAAAAGTAGACATAATTATTGAGCATCTTTCCCAAAATAATAAAAGTTCCAAAACTACACGTACATATATTTTTTTCATTCTAACATCGACATGATTTATAATATAAGTATAGTTGACGATTCTGAAACCTACCATATCATTTTCATGAAGATTTGAGCATTCTGGGGTTTTATGGTAGAAAAAATTTGAGAGAAAAAATAATAAAAAAACTCATCGGAGAGCAAGGAGGGAGTCCTAATGGTGGAAAAGGGAGAAAAATCTCTCTGGGCCGGCCAAAAATCACCCTAGTGGGCGGCGGAATGAGGGAGGGCGGGTGTCGGAGCTGTTCGCGAATGAAGGGGGCTGGTTTCGTGAATAGTAAAAGCAGCGTGAGGAAGAAGAGTGGGTATATTTAGGATTTTGGGAGGCTTATGATTATCATTACCCTTTTTTATTCGTAAGTTTTTCAAATGCTCGTGTCAAATAGGAACTGTGGAGCTCAACTGCCCGTCTCAAAATCCGCATCGAATACAGCACTTTAAGATTCACGCAATCATTTTATACATCGGAATAAAACAAACGACGGCCTACGATATATACAGCTTACTTGCCGGCCATCCGTAAGTTGCAAACTTGCTCAGACTCTGTTCTCTCTAGCTACAAGGTATATAACAGAGACCCCGTCCACCGCTAAACGTTCCAGGAATCAACGAAGCAGTTGCTATGATCCCCCTCTTCCCCATTCTCCTCCACCTCCTCTTCATCTCGCCATCTTCATCCGCCGCCGGAGCTTCCATCTCCGCTGTCGCCCTCCCGGGCTGTGACGACCGTTGTGGCAACGTCAGCATCCCCTTCCCCTTTGGCACCCAACGCGGCTGCCACCTCGCCGGCTTCCTCATCACCTGCAGCATCTCATCTTCCTCCCCACCAAAACCACTCCTCCCCGCCGCCTCCGGCAACATCGAGCTTTCCTCCATCTCCCTCTCTCCCGGTGCAGCCACCGTCCTCGCCCCCATCATCCGCCATTGCGACTCCTCCGGGTATGTCAAATCCTCCATTGACGTCTCCAACCTCCCCTTCGCCCTCTCCACTCGCAACAGGTTCACCGCTGTAGGCTGCAACACCTTGGCCATCTACTCCTACAACACTTATACCAGTGGTTGCCTCTCCTTCTGCAACAACGCGGACAAAATCTCTACCGGCTCATGCTCCGGCATCGGCTGCTGTCAGACCGCTATTCCCAGTGGGCTGCAGAGGATTGAAACCACTCTGGGAAGCATGCTAGGAAATGCATCAAATTCGGCCGACTGCAGCTACGCCTTCGTAGTGGAAAAGGAAAAATTCGAGTTCAGTCCTTTCAACGTCACCGATTTCTCTGCAGCTTTCATGCCCTTGGTGCTCGACTGGGCGGTCGCCGGAACCTGTACGCCGGGGAACAACACATGTGGAAAGAATGCTTATTGCTCTAATGCGACAAGTTTGACAGGGTACCTCTGCTCCTGCAATAGCGGCTTCGCTGGAAATCCGTATCTGGTTGATGGATGCCAAGGTAGGAATTCATGGCTATTTGATGACGCAGTTGTCTTTTTTTTGGTGATTTGCTAGAGAAACAGAGACTGCATAACTAGAACAGGACTGATTTTTTTTTTATGAAGTGTACAAATTTGGATTCGCTAATAACCTATCCGATTTGATGAACTTGGAAGATTGAACTGAATGCAAAAATTAATGGCTAATCTGCAGACATAAATGAGTGTGAGGATCCGAACAGCAGCCCCTGCTCCAGAAATTGCAAGAACACGCCGGGAAGCTACGTCTGCTCCTGCCCAGGCGGCTTCCGCGGCGATGGAATCAAGGCCGGAACCGGCTGCACCGAAGAGACGAAGAGGTTCCCACTCGTCCAAGTCGTCATCGGTAAGCACATCTACACAATATCTTAACGAGCGTTCGTCGACTCTACATATAAATTAACTAATCAATTAATAAACAGGAACCGGTCTGGGCTTCCTCTTCCTACTCCTTGCCGGCTCCTACCTCTTCTGGGTTCAAAAGAAACGAAAGCTCATGGGTCTCAAGGAGCAATTTTTTCAGAAAAACGGCGGCCTTTTTCTCCAGCAGCGACTGGCCGCTCACCACGGCCTCGCCGAAACCGCCCGCATTTACACCGCAGAGGAGCTCGAATGCGCCACGGATAACTACAGCGACGGCCGCATCCTCGGCCGCGGCGGCAACGGGACCGTCTACAAAGGCATTTTCCCGAACACAGACCACGCCGTCGCCATCAAGAAATCCCGCCGCGTGGATGCCTCCCAGATAGAGCAGTTCATCAACGAGGTGGTGCTCCTCTCCCAAGTCATCCACAAGCACGTCGTCCGCATCCTCGGCTGTTGCCTGGAGACTCAGGTTCCCCTCCTCGTCTACGAGTTCGTTCCGAACAACACTCTCCACCACCACCTTCACGACCAGCACGGCTCGCTTTCGTGGGAATCCAGGCTGCGTGTTGCCGCCGAAACCGCCGGTGCTTTGGCGTACCTCCACTCAGCCATAGAGCGGCCAATATTCCACCGTGATGTGAAGGCGGCAAATATTCTCCTGGACGACAAGTTGACGGCCAAAGTGTCGGATTTTGGCGCGTCAAGGCTGTTGCCTCTGGACCGCGCGCAGGTGACGACCATGGTGCAGGGGACGCTGGGATACCTCGACCCGGAGTACTTTCAATCCGGGCAGTTAACGGAGAAGAGCGATGTTTACAGCTTCGGCGTGGTGATGGCGGAGATATTGACGGGGCAGAGGCCGATATCGTCCGTCAGGCTGGCGGCGGAGAAGAACTTGGGGGTTTATTTTGTAGGGAGCGTGACGGAGGGTAAGTTGATGGAGATTCTAGAGGGCAGGGTGAGGGAGGAAGGGAGTGCGGAGCAGTTGCTGGCGGTGGCGGAGCTGACAAGGAGGTGTTTGTTGATGAACGGAGAAGAGAGGCCGACGATGAGGGAGGTGGCTGCGGAGCTCGAGAGGGCGAGGCGGTGGCTGCCCGGAAAGAGTTTGTTGGGGGCAGCATTGTCTCCCTCCGGCGAAATGGACGACGGGGAATGGAGGATTTGCAGGGGAGGGTGCGGGAGCAGCATTCGTTCCGGTTCGATTGGTCATGGATTTGGGTATCTCGACAGTCCGGCGACAAGGGAGTGCGAAAGCTTGCTCTTTGAGGCGAGGAACTGTAGTTCTTCTGGATTTTCAGCTTCAACTGCTGAGAGCATGGATGCCCGTTCAATTCAGACTATGCTGGCGTTAGATATTCAAAGATGAAAAAAAATGTTTCTTTTACATTTTAAATAAATGATCAGAAACCTTGTATACCCGTACCACCCATCTTTTTTTCCCTGTAAATTTTTATATCCACAGAGAAAGAAAACCAGAAATTTTTCTAAAAATTACGACCCAACCTTGCCTAAGGAACTTCATCCACTTTTATGTTTCAAAATTAGGTTTATTTTCTTGGTGGTGATTTTAACCGTTGTCAAGTCGGCTTTTTTGTCCAATTTCACTAAAAACGTCGTGCCAAAGGGAGCCTACGGCTCTGTTCGTTTGTCCTCAAGGAAGACAATCTATTTTGGCGGAGATTTGTCGTCCGGAGGTAAGACAAAACCGGGGTAAATAATGGCACCCCATATGTAAAGTACTTTGTAGATCACTATGAATATCTCCCGAATACAATCGGTCTTCCGACCAAAACATCGCACCAAATGGAGAAGATTTACTTCATGATACAATGGGAAAAGACCCAAGTGAAGAGGAACAATCCATTATTTATCCAACAGATTAAAAAATTATATCCATTTCATTTGGCTAAATTGGGCGTTTTACATAAGCCTCCTTGTTTTTATTAATGGGAATTTTCTATTTTCAAGTGTTATTTGCTTCGTGCAAATTAATGTTGTGAGAGGCGCTCGAAGCATCCCGGGGAGTGTTGAATGTGGAACACAGAACCCGTTGCCCCTAGCTGGGTATAAATAGGCAAACCCTAGGGGTATCTACGGGTATTGGATATTCGTGTATCCTACACGACCCGTTAAGCCTCCGAACAACGTTACGAGTCCAAATATACATCAACAGTCTCCTCCTATATTTGTGACAAGTAACGTGTACGTTTCGAAGTGTAGAAAGTGGAGGGTACTAAAAGACATGTTTTCGACTTTACACATTGCAATAAGAGTTAGCACAGTTTAAACATAAGCATGATTGTTATAGCAGAATCATAAAACATCCAAAACAAATAATAGTGCTACTCATACATAAATAAGTCTGAAAAGAAAACAAGGTACTGAATCAAAACATATAAAGAATTCTACTCAGAGAGTAGATCATCAGCATCCATGTCGAACACCACTTTCTCTCATCCATCTCCACTAGTGCCTGCAAGGAATTTCATGAGATTGGACACAATGAATTCATATACGTATGCAGTAACATATAAAGTAAGCTAGCTCTACCTGAGTGAGCTTAGTACTTGTAGTAGTAGTGAAGTAACACTGTCAGCATCTCTATCCAGTCTAACTAGGACTAGTTAAAGTTTTGATTTTAATAAATCAAACATTATTATCTTACTCATTAATGGTCACTATGTACCTCATCAACAAATGATTTGGCACACCATCATTTGCAACATTATCAAATGTGGAATAATGTGCTATGACCATAAATGTTTAGATTAACCGTTACAACGACTTTCGATTCCCAATTGAATAACTCTTGAATCAACTTACGATGAGAAAGATGTTAGGTTATCAAATGTGGAATAACCAGCATCTAGCCATCTTGGGTTTTCATCAAGAAGTTATTTGGGGTTTTCAGTCTGTTATTAGATGCATGAATGTTGCGACTATAAGTTCTTACTATTAAAACATAAATACAGGAGGAAAGTTTCATACATCTATGAACTTTAATCCCATCTCCCCCGATGTTTTTATTGTAAGAGCTCTATTCAAGCCTTTGGTTAAAGCGTCTGCAACATTATCTTTCGATCTCACATCTATTAGGGTCATAATCCCTTGACTAGTGAGAGAGGTCAACCAGGCTTGTTTCATCCGTAGTTGCCTTCTTTTGCCATTGAACAGAGTGTTCGTGGCAATCGTCTTTGTAGCCTGATTGTCGCAGTAAACTGCAACAGAACTCAGTTTCAGGCTCGTCAATGGAATGTCCATAACCAAATCTCTTATCCATTCTGCATCTTCTCCAGCTGAAGCTTGAGCGTACAATTCGAATTCCATAGAAGAGAGAGCAATACAGGACTGCCTTTTGGACTTCCAAGCTACAGCTGCTCCTCCTAGTGTGAAAATGAAACCACTAGTGGACTTGCTGTCGTTTATTTCTGAGCACCATGATGCATCAGAATATCCTTCCAAAACTGGAGGATGACCACTATAGCATAAAGCATACTTTTGAGTGTGCTTTAAGTATCGCATTAGCCTATCTAGGGCATTCCAGTGGTCCTGGCCATGATTGCTAGTGAATCGGCTTAACATGCCTACCGTAAAGGCTATGTCAGGTCTAGTGCAGACCATAGCATACATGAGACTACCAATCAGTTTAGAGTAATCTAACTGTCTAACTGCAGCTCCTTCATTGAGCTTTAAGCGGTTGTTATAATCGTATGGTGTCTCTAAAGCTCGACTATCACTGTATCCCCACGTATCCAACAAGGATTTTATGTAGTGGCTTTGACTTAGGGAAATGTCATTTTTCCCAAAGCTCACCTGCATACCTAGGATAGTGTCAACTATTCCTAGATCTTTGATGTCAAAAGCTTTCATCAGGCCCGAGTTTACGTCATCCATTTCGGATTGATCGGATGCCAGAATTAGCATGTCATCTACATATAAACATATTATGACGACGTTATCTGATTTATGACGTATGTAAATATATTTATCCGAGAGACTTGACAAAAATCCCATGTTCTTTACACAATAGTCAAATTTCTCATGCCATAATTTAGGTGACTATTTTAATCCATATAGCAATTTTAACAGCTTACAGACCATGTTTTCGTGACCGTCTACAATGAAAACTTCAGGTTGGCTCATGTAGATCTCTTCGGTCAGATCTCCGTTCAAGAACGCAGTCTTAACATCCAACTGATGAACAATAAAGGTCTCAATAGCTGCAATAGCTAGGAGGATCCTAATGGTTGCTAAGTGACACACTGGTGAATATACGTCAAAATAATCCACCCCACTAACTTGTGTGAAACCTTTAGCCACCAGGCGTGCTTTATACTTAGCTACGCTACCATCAGGATTTAGTTTCTTTTTCAGAACCCACCTACATCCTATCGGTTTAGCCCCTTTAGGCTTGGGAACTAACGTCCAAGTGTTGTTCTGTAGGAGAGAATTCATCTCTTCCTCAATAGCTTCTTTCCAGAGTAGGGAATCCCTGGATCTCATCGCTTCCTTATAGGTGGATGGATCGGCCTCAACGTGGTAGGTAACAAAATCACTACCGAAGGTTCTGGGAGTTTTCTCTCTCACTGAAGTCCTCCTAGACTCTAGGCCACTGGTGTCTACAGGAACTGAATAGGAAGTGCTCGGTACTGATTCTGGATCCTCCTCAGTAATAGATGCTTGCATACCTGGGAGTGTCAGGTTCTTATCTTTAAGAAATTTATCTTCAAAAAACACTGCATTCCTAGATTCGATGATGATATTGTTGGAAATATCAAGGAATCGATCTGCAGCACTATCTTCAGCACAACCTAAATAGACACATGTATTGGTCCTAGGTCCAATCTTAGACCGTCTAGGGTCAGGAACCCTGACGTAGACTATACAGCCCCAGGTCTTAAATTTTGTGATTGACGGGGGTCTCTTAAACCAAAGCTCGTAGGGTGTAACATCTAACTTAGCATGAGGGACTTTATTTAGAATGTGGTTCGCAGTTAAGACCGCTTCTCCCCAAAATGCGGAAGACATGCCTGCAGTGAAGAGCATAGAATTTAACATTTCTGTTAATGTTCTATTTTTTCTTTCGGCTATACCATTGGATTGGGGTGAGTAAGGAGCAGTGGTTTCGGCTATGATGCCTTGAAAGGCAAGAAAACCTTTGAATTCACTGGACATATATTCTCCTCCTCGATCACTTCTACACTTATTTATTTTCATGCCTAATTGGTTTTCTACCCTGGTTTTGAAAAGATAAAACTTTTCAAACGCTTCATCTTTAGTTTTAAGTAGGTAAATGTGACAGAACCTAGAGCAGTCACCTATAAAGGTGATCATATACTTCCTTCCTCCTCTGGTGACGAAACTTTTAAAGTCACAGATGTCGGAATGTATTAGCTCTAGTGGTGTTGTGCTCCTAGTAACTGCGTTGAAAGGTTTCCTAATGATCTTTGTCTGAGCACACACCTCACATTTTCCACATGGGGTTTTAGTGTCTAAGTTGATCTGGTGAGTTCTAGCTATTTGGAATAACTTCCTATAGTTCACGTGTCCTAGTCTCTCATGTAGAGTCTTAGGGCTAACTAAGTTTGATTGTACTTGTTGAACTATTTCATTAGCTAGATTTAGTCGGTACATTCTATTTTGGACGTATGCACATCCAAAATAGTGTGAGTTAACTGACAGTGTTACTCTACCGCTACAGAAATTAACAGACATACCAGCATCACAAAGTAGACTAACAGGCACTAAATTAGCAGATAATGAAGGAATAAATTTAACATTTCTTAAAGTTAAAGACTTACCTGAGGACAGCAGTAGTGTAACGTTCCCCACCTTCAGCACATCTGCCACCCCACCGTTCGCAACGGTCACAGATTCCTTTGCCTCAGCGAGCCCTGTCATCAGATTAGCATTGTTGCATACATGGCAAGTTGCCCCCGAATCCAGGTACCACTCAGTGCTGGCCTGCGCATTTCCAACCATGGCGACAAAGTTGGAAGGCTCAGCAAGGCTAACCATATTGGCTTGGTTGTCCTCTTGTGGTCCTTTGGTTCTTTCTCTTTTGGGAAGCCTACAGTCAGATGCACTGTGCCCCCACTTGTTGCAGTTGAAACATTTGCCCTTAAATTTCTTGATTTTATTTTTGGGGCCCGCAACCTGTGGTTTATTTGGGGGAGGTTTGGTCTTTTGCTGATTCGGCACACGCCTAGAGCTAGTGACCATGTTAGCGGCAGCTTTTTGCTTGCTAACAGCTTCTAGCGCGTGTCGAGTCCTATTCTCGTCCTCTATGCGTATAAAACGCTTGAGGTCATTCAGACCAACCTGCATCTTCTTCCGGTACATTTCAGTTTTGAAATGATACGACGTGGAAGACAACTTATAAATTATCGTGCCAGCAACAAAGCCATCTGGCAGAGAAATTTGTTCGCTATGTAAGGAATCAACAATGTGTTCGAAATCCGATACCTGAGGGAGAATCTGTTTCTCCTCGTCGAACATGAAGGAGTGGAACTTGTCCACTAAGTGAGCCTTGGACAGGTCCTCCTTCTGCCTGAAGTGCTCCTCCAGTGCGTCCCATATCTCCTTTGCAGTCGTCATCTTCAAGTAGGTCTTTGCCAAGCTTGGGGAGAGACAATTCAGCAAATAGTCCCGACAAAAATCCTCATCGCTGATCCACTGTTCTTCATGCTCAGTCCCGATGAACTCAGCACGATTGTTCTGAACGGTGTAGAACACGTTCAGACATTTCATCCCAAATTGCGTGTTCAACTTCCAAGTGTTGAACTCCGACGCCGTGAATTTTTCCAGCTTCGTCATCGGTACCGGAGAGGAGAAGTTGTTCGCCTTCAACATCGTGCTTGGAGACGGCGGCGGCGGGAGAGGGCTGAAGGCACGGGAGAACTACGGCGCACGAGTACTGACTGCTGGAGAGCACACGATCAGTGGTCGTGCGTGAACTGCTGAGCGCACGATCAGTGGTCGTGCGGGGCACTGGCTGCTGAAGAGCGCACGATCAGCGGTCGTGCGCGAAGGGTCGAGCGCACGATCAGTGGTCGTGCGCGAACTCCCCCTTTGAGAGCAGCAGCTTCGTCTTCTTCACACGAACGGCAGCAGCGGCGGCGGCTCTGGACGACGGAAGCGGTGGCGCTGCGGATCTGAGGCGGGAGGCAAGGGATCCGGCGAAAAACCGGCGAACTCCTCCACGCGAGCAAGAGCAGCATCAACACGCGATCTCCTCAGCGACCGGCGAGACGCGATCTTCCTCTCGCGAACGACGGGCGGCTTTCGCGATCGAGCGTGACTTGGAAGCACAGCGACGGGAAGAAGAGATGGCGACGAGGAAGCGATCTTCCTCCTTTACGCGAGAGCACCCACCGGACGGACGGAAGCAAGCAGGAGAGCAATCGCAATCTTCTTCGCGTGAGCGCAGCGGCGAGACGGGAGCTTGGAGCGGCTAGGGTTACTTCGAGATTGTGAGAGGCGCTCGAAGCATCCCGGGGAGTGTCGAATGTGGAACACAGAACCCGTTGCCCCTAGCTGGGTATAAATAGGCAAACCCTAGGAGTATCTACCGGTATTGGATATCCGCGTATCCTACACGACCCGTTAAGCCTCCGAACACCGTTACGAGTCCAAATATACATCAACAAATGTCCCTCCAAAGTTCATATCTAAATTAGTCTTGGAACTTTGACATAAATCTTAAATAGATCCTTAAACTTTATTTTTTCTTGTATTAATCATGAAACTTTATATTTAGATGACATGTTGTTGATATGAATATGTGGCTGTCGCCTTATAATATTTGGGTATTAATTTTGATAGTTGATATTAGGAGTCCAGAATAGGCTATTCGTAGTCTATAAATTATATTTGCACCCCACTCTCATCCTGAATAAGCGAAACACTTTGTTGATTTATTAAGCAATAGAAACCTAGAGAAACATCTTAAAGACTCTAAAACAATTTAAACACCTAGCAGGAAAACAAGTTAAATGACATGCATAGAGGAATTAACTCTAAAACAAGTTAAATGACATGTAAATCTTCCTCTAACCAGAAAACTGACTACTTTTTTGGGTTATTCGCTAGATAATTTCCATCTTTTCTTAAGAAGGTGAATCTAAGAGGGAGAAAGACGACGTGGCCGATAGAAGTAAGGCTAGGGTATAGGCAACGTGAGGAGAAAGATGGAGAGGAGGTTATTCGATCGGGTGTGATTAGCAAAAATTGGAGTGTGAATATAATGAGGTATTTTACAATTTTTTGGGGTGCGAATAGCGAGAATTGAACAGCTAATATCAACTCTCTTAATTTTCTTATTTAAAATTATATAGTAAATATCGACATCATCACAAATCACCTCATCGTGAGCGTCACGTCATCTAAAATTCTTAAATACTTAACAAAAGTTTAGGACTTAGTTCAAATTTAGGATGAAGTTAAGTGATTGATTTAAATATTTTGCCAAATATAAACCAAATGAAAAGTATTGCTAATACCATGAAGTGGTAATTAAGAGGGAGATGAAATTCTAAGAGATATGTCAGTGTGGTTCCCACATGGTATGTCTCCCCAAACTATTGCCTCTAATGCATCTTTGTTGGAGAGGATCAACAAATGCCGAACTGAAACTACCAGCGATCAAACTCATGTTCAACCAAAAAACAAGCTCATGATGAGGGCCTCAACATGATATTTCTACACACAGGGGGTGGAACCAGAGGGCAGAACCAGGGGGCAGTTGTTGTCTTCCTCCAGCAAAAAGAAATTTGAACATCTCTGCCTTATACTAGGGCAATTTATCTCTTATACAACCGTAATTTTTGACGTATAAGTAATCAAAATTCATTGCCACAATTAGGGGTGAATCCAGGAATTTCAACAAGGGGGGTCAGACATCATCTTTCTCCAGCCAATTTTTTTGTAAAGTCTTCATCATACCGGAGCCGTTTCTCCCTCATTCTGCCATCATTTTTGACGTATAAGTAGTCAAAATTCATCGTCTCGACGAGAGGAATCCGAATCCACTGACCTTTTTTGCAAAATTCTTGAGTGTGTGTGTGTGTGTTTGGGGGGGGGGGGGGGGGGGGGGGGGGCGTCCCCCCTGGATCCGCCCCTGGCCACAACGGAGGAATCTAAATTCACCATCCATTTTGCAAAATTCTTAGGAGGAGAGGGTTTAGATCCGGCCATGTCTACGCCAACATATATTTCACATGTCAAAAGTAGGATTAAATTATACTCTCTCTAAGCAAAGAACAAATGTTCTGGTGCCATATGGCATGATCCTATATTTCTCTGTGGGCGACAAATTATGACATGCTAAAATATAAGACAAGAAACTAAATAACATATTTGTGTGTTTCTTTTATATTATTTTTAAATTTGAAGGAAAGATGGGCTTCTCCTACTTCTAACTGGGAAATATATGTTAAAGTAGTCTTACAAGCAACAGGACAAAAGAAAATGTGAATGCTAATCAATCTGGGAAGAAAATAATAAAGTAGCTGGCAAGATTGAAGGAGATGAGATGGGAAGAGAGCGATGTTAATAAAATAGTCTCTGTTAATAAAATAGTGTAATATAAAGTTATACACACACGCGCACAAAAATAGTGTAATATATATAGAGCGATGTTAAACGCATGCCAGTTTTGGCGATATGCAGGCCACAATTTAAAAAAAAAAAAAAGCGAGGTTAAATGCATGCCGGTTTTGGCTATATGCATGTTTGCCCGGAAATCGGCGACCTCTCTTCTCAGTCAGGATAGATCTTCCCAGCGGTCTCAGGATTGTGAGACCGTCCAGATTGTTGGACATGTGTGTCACATCCCTTTGTTTGAGAATAACAAATCCCAAATTATATTTGATCTTGCTTGTCGTGTGTTTATAGTGTGCAGGAACTATAAGTGTAATACTTCACAGGTAGAAAGCAG
This sequence comes from Dactylorhiza incarnata, assembly GCA_033032865.1. Taxonomy (NCBI): domain Eukaryota; kingdom Viridiplantae; phylum Streptophyta; class Magnoliopsida; order Asparagales; family Orchidaceae; genus Dactylorhiza; species Dactylorhiza incarnata. The sequence goes on along the minus strand of JAWHQI010000503.1, from coordinate 504,307 downwards.
TTTGGAACCAACAAACTGAACTGATTGAAGCACTACCGCCAGCATTAGGGGTTAACGCAGGCGCTAGCGCTACCGCCAGCACCAGCGCTACCGCCTGGCGCTAGCTCAAGTTCGTGCACAGCGCTACGCCGCCGACGGTTTCGCAACCGCTCCACACGAACGCTACCGCATGCGCTAGGAGCTACCGCATGCGCTAGCGAGAAGTTCTATAAATTGGAGCTTTCTTTCTCGTTTTGATCATTCATCCCAGAGAGATTGCTTGTGCCACAATTCTACTGCTGCTATGCTGCCGAAGATGAATCTCCCACAAAAAGCATAAGGAGAATTCTGGAGGAGGACTACGTGATGCAGCACGCCCGGACTCGCCTCTGCCCGGTGGCGTCACACCAGCCAGCGGACCACGAACTGGCACGCGCCGCGAAAGGACTGCATCCCAGGCACCCCAACCTGTCTCCGCACCTATTCTTAGCGCGGCGGGTTGTTGATGCTGGGGCTCGATCCCCAGACCTCCTTGATAAGCACCTTTCCTAACATGCCTCATCACCAACTGACCTGAGGCCTGTTAGGAAAGGTGCTTATCAAGGAGGTCTGGGGATCGAGCCCCAGCCTCAACAACCCGCCGCGCACTTTTTTGATGCAGCACGCCCGGACTCGCCTCTGCCCGGTGGCGTCACACCAGCCAGCGGACCACGAACTGGCACGCGCCGCGAAAGGACTGTAGCCCAGGCACCCCAACCTGTAGGTCAGTTGGTGATGAGGCCTGTTAGGAAATGTGCTTATCAAGGAGGTCTGGGGATCGAGCCCTAGCCTCAACAACCCGCCGCGCTGAGAATAGGTGCGGAGACGGGTTGGGGTGCTTGGGCTGCAGTCCTTTCGCGGCGCGTGCCAGTTCATGGTCCGCTGGCTGATGTGACGCCACCGGGCAGAGGCGAGTTCGAGCGTGCTGCATCACTACGTCACGCTACATCCGAAGGACGATCGCTTCGACCTCGCTCATATTACAACGATCATTCATCTCCAACTTCAGAATATCTCATATAGAGAGTTTTTATTATTGTTATCATTATTTTCATTCCACATATTTTTGTAACCGTTTAGAGAATTCGCCTGGTGTTGGTGACTAGGTCCTTGCACGGCTTAGGGGGTAATTCGCCGCGTGAGTTGACGACTAGGTCTAGGAGATTAGATCTAGGGGGTGCTCGAGGTCATATCCGGGGAAGGATTGGCTAGAGCGGCTTGATGCCATATCCGGGGAAGGATAGGCTAAAGCCAACCGGTTTGTGGGGATACAAGTCGGTATAAAAAAGGAAAAGATATTTACTTTTGTACGCCTCCGATTTCTAGCGATATTGAAATCAAATTTATGTAAACACTTTTTCATATAATACAATCATGTCTTTTTTTGTGTTTACTTGATTTCTCTCTTTTGGCATAATCTCTACTATATTGGTTACAAAGTTTTCAATTCGTATCACTTTATCTAAATTATTTATTTCAATCTCTTTTATCATAAAACAATTTAGCTATTGTTTCTAAATCTTAAATTGCAAATTATAATATTCTCTTTCGTTAACTAAATTGTTATTTTGTCTTCTCCTATTTTAAAACAATTTAGTAATTTTCATAAAAATATAAAAAGGATTTTATTCCCTTATTCACCCTCCCTCTAAGGGCGCTTATCGATCCAACAAGTGGTATCAGAGCTAGGTTATTCCAAATTGGTTTAAAAACTGGGAATAATGACGTCTCATGATCTCGCTTCTACTAGTGGGGGAAACTCTCTTATAAATGAAAAATCTTTGGCACCACCTTTATTTGAAGGTGAAAATTATAAAGGGTGGAAAATTCTTATGGAAAAATTTCTTAAATCTTTGGATATTGAAGTTTGGAATATTACAATTAAAATGCCACCAAGTATTTTAAATAAAAATGAAATATTTTTAAATGCCAAATCAATAAATTGTCTATATTGTGCACTAGATCAAAATATTTTGCAAACTTATTTATACACTTCCTACTGCTTATGAAGTTTAGAATTTCTTGAGAATTCTTATAGTCTTCCTTCCACAGATGATGAACAAGAGTAATTCTTTATTGATCCAAGAGAAGAAACCAATGAGGGCTTATGTTTGGAGGAAGATCTATCTAAGAAAGAAGAATGCAACGTCACAATATTGGACTTAAATGATGATAGCACATCAAACAAAAGAGAAGACGGAAATTCAACTATGGAAGAGGAATGCGAAGAAGATGTCAAAGGAACCCTTGGTTCAAATCTTGCTTCATCTCATAGCAATGTAAGAAAATCTAAAACTTCTCTTTTTGTTACAAATTCTATTTCTACATCTCGTATGCTTAAAATTGCTAAACATAAAATTTTAAAGTTAAAAATTGCTAATTCCAAATTACGTTTAGAAACTATATCTGTAAAAGAAAATGATAACGTAGATTCAAAAATTAATGTGTTAAATTCGTTTTCATGCTCTTTAGTTAAAATTCCTATTCCTTGTTTAGATTGCAATCTTTTAAAAGAAAAATTCAAGGATATTGAAAAAGGGCTGTTAGTATCTAAAGAACATAATGAAAAATTGATAGTTGAAAATGATGCTTTAACTTGTAAGTTAATACAATTAAAATCTTTTGTTGAAAAATTCCAAATGTCAAGTAATGACTTTCATCATAAGATTTTGAATAACAAGGATAAATTAACTTACAAAATCATTTCTAAAAAGGACCATTTTCACACATTAACTCAAAAGGAGTTTAGTTTCAAAAAGTAATTATGATCCTCACATAATTCTTAAGAGTCACTATTATAAGTCTCAATATATTTTCAATCATGACTCAAATTTAAAATCTCTATTTCATGAAAATCAAACTATAAAATCTTTTCCTTCACATTATAAGAGTATGTCTATAAGAAAGAGTGGAAATGAAAATCATCAAAATAAGAACCAATCATTTAACACATATTATAACTCACTCTTTCAACAATCACTTCTAAAGAAAGACAATCACTCTTATAAACTTTCAAAGAATCCATATAATAAAATTCATTATGATTATCAACTTCAAGCTATTTTGAAAAATAATTTGAATTAACATAAACCCCCAATGAATTATTTTTCAAACAACTATCATCATATAATGATGTCACATAATCATTATATGGATTTAAGCGATAAACAACCAATGTATGAATGGAGATCCATAAAGAAAAAATGACATATCATCTTTAATTAAAAAATCTCATTCATCATTATCTTCCCCAAAGCTACCACGATGTATTTGGGTACCCAAAGGAACCATCCCACTTGGTCCCCTTTGGATACCTAAATCTCTTATTCATTAGTATCCTATCATTTGCATGAAGTAGAATCAATTAAAAATGAAATATCAATACTCTACTTCATGATGTGCTTTATTTCTTTCTCTTGTTTGTTTTGTATTTTTTGATCCAACATGTTTATGATCTCTTTGTATTTCATAAGATATGACTTACAAATCTTAAGCCTAATGTTTTAACAAATCAAATTGAATTAAAATTGAACATAAAGTCATATGTTTTTTAAACTGATCTATCTCTCATTTTTATATGTTTTATCCTTTTTAAATCCATTGCCTATAAATGTCATATATTATCATTATAAATTGAATGCTAAATTTGCTAAATGATATTATCAAGACTAATGAAATTACTTTCAAAATTGGATTTAAATTGACTTTTAGGGGTCTTAGGCTAAAAATATTAAATGCACAACTTATTGTATATTTGTCTAATTTCTTTGTTGCTTATGATAGCCCCTATATTGAAAAATCATAATCAAGAAAAATCGGAATCAAATGATATAAAAGAAACCATGCATTTTTAAATAAAAAATTATAACTCAAAATTGTAAATAAAAAACCATGAGTTGCTAACGCCAGACATTATCACTAACGCCGACGGTAGCTTATTTTCCTATAAATTTTTTTCGATTTCTCTAATTATTATTTTCTGAAAAATTATGTTAAGTATCCTTATCTTCTACTTTCAGATACCTTGTATTAAAATAAAAAAGAAAATTTACAAAACAATTCAAAATAACCAAAACATTTTTTGGCCTTTATATATATGTAGTATAATATTCACTTTACAAGCAGTCACTACATATTAAAAAGGATGAATATGAATTATATAATCACCACCATGATCTATTAATATCATATGGTAAAATTCATTATAATCATATATCATAATTCATGATCTAACAAGAATTATCTTAAATCAATTAATATTATCAACCTTAGGAATTATGAAATATGTGATGGTCATTGGTATTATAGTTTCATATCTTGTTTTGTGTGTGATATGCATCTCCATTGTTTGCATATATTTAGACCTCAGAATCATCTTGTATCATTAAGATCAAATCAAAATTTTAATCATATCATTCTAGGTCTAAAGAAAATTAAGTTGAAATCTTCTAATATTACATGCAACATTATCTCTATTAATCCTATGTAATAACATTGCATTCAAACTCATCATCCTAGCATCACTTCTTGGTCTATGCTTATATATTTATGCTAGGTATAACATTTACAATGTTATTCAAATTTCATGATAACTATGTGATTTGAAATCATAATAGAATACTAAAATTCCAACAAGCACATAGTTTATGGATTAATCATTAGAATATATATCTTGAAATTATATATTATCATGCAAAACCAAAGATCAATAAATTCAATTATTAAATGCAATTTTATTATAAAATTCAAAATGTTATATTTGTGATCTTTGTCTTTGATATGATTGCATGATCATCATGTTCTAGACTTACAAATTAAACTTGCATTTTTAAAAGAAAATCATCAAATCATAATTGACATAAGTCTAGAAGGAATAGAATTCACATACATCATGATGATCTAACATATATTCTATACAAAATTCTCTATAATCATAATTCATAATTCATGTTCTATCAAGAAATATCTCAAATCAATGATGTCTATCACCTAGGAATTATGAATCTTATGATAAAAATATGAATTATGTATTTCTTTCCATTATTTGGTGTATTGATATGCTTTGCTATTGATTGCATGTATCTCACATATATGTAGACTCTAGAATCAACTTTGTAATAATAAGAGTAAATCAAACTAAATCATCACTTTATTCTAGATCTATAATTTGAAACTCTATTTTAGAATACATGTCATATTAATGTTAATTTTATGATGTGACATTAAACCCAAAACTCATCATACTAGCATTATCACTTATTGAATATTAGTAATTGTGCTAGTTATCTCATATCGTCTTCTCATAAAAGTAGAAAAACTATGCGGTTATATATAACTCTTCACATTAAACATAATAGTTTAAAAGCATAGGTTGTCCAAAAGATTATTCACCTATGATTTCATATCTCACAATAGCGGGGGCATAGGGTTGTATGCATTAGAGACCTAACCTCTAAGTCATGTCTTGTCCTTAACCGGGGAGGGTTCCGGTGGGGCCTTGCGAGGCACTGGGGGGGGGGGGGGGGGGTAAAGAGTGCTAGGTTGAGCATTCTCTAGTGTGTGCACATGGGACTAACACCTCAACCTACGACATGCGTGCAACTCCTCATGCCCATCCGTCACTTAGTACGGGGCTAGGGTGTAGACATTTAGTTTGGGTAGTTTTTAATCTTAGGACATACTTATATTACTCTCTGCATGAATATTTTATTTTCTTATCATGCATATTTTGGGTTGTTCAAAATATGTCCTCTTGTGTTTTGCATAATTTATTTATTTTTGTGCTTAAATGATTTTGTAAAACTCAAGTGATTGAAAAAGCCAAAGTTTCATGCAAATTTGATCCACCTAGAGATCTCCAAAAATCCTGAAAATTCTGCATGACACTACTCTAAGGACACTTAATCAAGATCAAAAAGTGAAAATTTAAAATTCTCAAAAAATCAAGTACTATTTGCCGCGCTAGCACTAGCGTCGGCGCTAGCGTGGGTGTCTGATTTTTATGTTTTTCAAAATTTCAAAAAATCTTTAAAAATGTGTTACTTTATATGTGCTACTTAGTTTTTGTTTTTCTGACTTTTGTTATTTTTGGTTTATATATATTTTGAAAAATCAACTACAAAACTTCAAAATTCAAAAATACAATAATATGTTTTTGTGGTTTTCTGTTTTCTTTCATCAAAAATGTTAAAAAAAACAAAAAATTGTATGATCTTTATTGCTAATATCAAGCATGAATATGAATTCTATTATTTAGAATTATTTATAATGTTAAAACTTGTTTCTTCATTTTACTATGAACATTGTTGTGTTTATCATGCTTTGATATATCTAATTATGTACATCAATTGTATTGAAAAATATGTGTAAATCCAAGCTTAGCATGCATCTAAGTATGAGTAAATGTATTGTGATTGATAATGATACTTTTACACTCACTTATGTTTGGTAATGTACATGTTTATTTAAATATAAAAATGCTTGCTTGTGTATTGTAATTGTACAATGAATTAAATTTACATAAGTTTATTATCTACACTACATTTGAATTGCACATAAAAATTAAGAAAAGTGGTTGGATTTAAAAAAAAAATGTTGGGTTTGCAAAATAAGTGTATTCGGAGAATGTTGCCTCACAAATGTGAACAAAAAATAGACAAATATAACTCCACCAAGCACTACTTGAACCTCCTGATAAGTCTTCATAAGCATTGCGAGGTTGAGCACCTTGGAAAGAATAGTAAAGTGTCTTGTGCAACCCTTGTTTAGTACACCACTTTCTATAAAATAGTGTGCATTAAAAGTGTGTGAAAGTTGATATACTTGTGTTTTATTGTGCACTTTACTATATATATGTCTTGTATTTTATGATTTAAATCAATTGTTAACATTGCTCAAAATACACTTATGTGCACTTCATTATCTTTCATAACACTTCCTCTCATGAGTATTGGATTCTAATGCTTTATCTATACTACTCTTTATATAAGGAATGCACTAGATAACATAACGTGATCTCTACAATATTTTTGGTATCTCTTGAACTTAAAATTAAGTAACATTGTAGTATATTTTCTTTTTGATATGTTCATTTCATGCTTGGCATCTTTATGAAAAACTATGAGATTTCAAAGAGGTTAAAACATCTTTCAATTTTGAACATATTTTTACTTATGCTTTTCATGCTTACAAAAAGATATTTCTTATAATCTTCCGCTTGCTTATAACTCTTATCCTTTTTATTTGAAATCTCTTATATATACTATACTTAAAATCTTTATCACTATCTATATTACAAAAGTTCGATCATGCTTTATCATTTATAAGGATTGCTTCCTTATTACCCTCACCCCACCTTCTTTTGATAATACTAAAAAAGGGGAGATTAATTGAAGGAATTTAGAGGAGATATCTAGAAGATTAATGGGAGACTAATTCTTATAATTTAGGGGGAGTAAAACATAAATTACATTGCAGGGGGAACATAAAGATAGGGGGAGTATGCACATTCTCATGCTTATCAAATACTATAGTTGCACTTTTATCTCGCTTATCATATTCTATAAACACCTTTGTTGATTTCTTGCTAAGAGGATTTGTTATTATCAAAAGGGGGAGATTGTTGGACATGTGTGTCACATCTCTTTGTTTGAGAATAACAAATCCCAAATTGTATTTGATCTTGCTTGTCGTGTGTTTATAGTGTGCAGAAACTATAGGTGCAATACTTCACAGGTAGAAAGCAGCTTGGAACCAACAAACTGAACTGAAGCACTACCGCCAGCGTTAGGGATTAATGCAGGCGCTAGCTCAAGTTCGTGCACAACACTACGCCACCAACGGTTTCGTAACCGCTCCACATGAACACTACCGCAGGCACTAGGAGCTACCGCAGGCGCTAGCGAGAAGTTCTATAAATTGGAGCTTTCTTTCTCGTTTTGATCATTCATCCCAGAGAGATTGCATGTGCCACAATTCTACTGCTGCTATGCTGTCGAAGATGGATCTCCCACAAAAAGCTTAAGGAGAATTCTGGAGGAGGACTACATCACGCTACATCCGAAGGACGATCGCTTCGACCTCGCTCATATTACATCGATCCTTCATCTCCAACTTCAGAAAATCTCATATAGAGAGTTTTTATTATTGTTATCATTATTTTCATTCATATATTTTTGTAACCGTTTAGAGAATTCGCCTTGTGTTGGCGACTAGGTCCTTGCGCGGCTTATGGGGTAATTTGCCGCTTGAGTTGACGACTAGGTCTAGGAGATTAGATCTAGGGGGTGCTCGAGGCCATATCCGGGGAAGGATTGGCTAGAGCGGCTTTAGGCCATATCCGGGGAAGGATAGGCTAAAGCCAACCGGTTTGTGTTTACTTGAGGCCATGTCTTGTATTTTGTGATTTAAATCAATTGTTAACATTGCTCAAAATACACTTATGTGCACTTCATTATCTTTCATAACACTTCCTCTCATGAGTATTGGATTCTAATGCTTTATCTATACTACTCTTTATATAAGGAATGCACTAGATAACCTAGCATGATCTCTACAATATTTTTGGTATCTCTTGAACTTAAAATTAAGTAACATTGTAGTACATTTTTTTTGATATGTTTATTTCATGCTTGGTATCTTTATGAAAAACTATGAGATTTCAAAAAGGTTAAAACATCTTTCAATTTTGAACTAAAACTCATATTTTTACTTATGTTTTTCATGCTTACAAAAAGATGTTTCTTATAATCTTCCGCTTGCTTACAACTCTTATCCTTTTTATTTAAAATCTCTTATATATATACTATACTTAAAATCTTTATCACTATCTATATTACAAAAGCTCAATCATGCTTTATCATTTATAAGGATTGCTTCCTTACTACCCTCCCCCACCTTCTTTTGATAATACCAAAAGGGGGAGATTAATTGAAGAAATCTAGAGGAGATATCTAGAAGATTAATGGGAGACTAATTCTTGTAATTTATGGGGAGTAAAACATAAATTGCATTTATGTAGGGGGAACATAAAAATAGGGGGAGTATGCACATTCTCATGCTTATCAAATACTATAGTTGCACTTTTATCTCGCTTATCATATTCTATAAATACCTTTGTTGATTTTTTGCTAAGAGGATTTGTTATTATCAAAAGGGGGAGATTGTTGGACATGTGTGTCACATCCCTTTGTTTGAGAATAACAAATCCCAAATTGTATTTGATCTTGCTTGTCGTGTGTTTATAGTGTGCAGAAACTATATGTGCAATACTTCACAGGTAGAAAGCAGCTTGGAACCAACAAACTGAACTGAAGCACTACCGCCAGCGTTAGGGATTAACGCAGGCGCTAGCGCTAGCGCTACCTCCTGGCGCTAGCACAAGTTCATGCACAGCACCACGCCGCCGACGGTTTCGCAACCGCTCCACATGAACGCTACCACAGGAACTAGGAGCTACCGCAGGCGCTAGCGAGAAGTTCTATAAATTGGAGATTTCTTTCTCGTTTCGATCATTCATCCCAGAGAGATTGCTTGTACCACAATTCTACTGCTGCTATGCTGCCGAAGATGGATCTCCCACAAAAAGCTTAAGGAGAATTCTGGATGCTACATCTGAAGGACGATCGCTTCGCCTCGCTCATATTACAACGATCCTTCATCTCCAACTTCAGAAGATCTCATATAGGGAGTTTTTATTATTGTTATCATTATTTTCATTCCATATATTTTTGTAACCATTTAGAGAATTCGCCTTGTGTTGGCGACTAGGTCCTTGTGCGGCTTAGGGGGTAATTCGCCGCTTGAGTTGGCGACTAGGTCTAGGAGATTAGATCTAGGGGGTGCTCGAGGCCATATCCGGGGAAGGATTGGCTAGAGCGGCTTGAGGCCATATCCGGGGAAGGATAGGCTAAAGCCAACCGGTTTGTGGGGATACAAGTCGGTATAGAAAAGATAAATATATTTACTTTTGTACGCCTCCGATTTCTAGCGATATTGAAATCAAATTTATGTAAACACTTTTTCATATAATACAATCATGTCTTTTTGGTGTTTACTTGATTTCTCTCTTTTGGCATAATCTCTACTATATTGGTTACAAAGTTTTCAATTCGTATCACTTTATCTAAATTGTTTATTTCAATCTCTTTCATCATAAAACAATTTAGCAATTGTTTCAAAATCTTAAATTGCAAATTACAATATTCTCTTTCTTTAACTAAATTGTTATTTGTCTTCTCCTATTTTAAAACAATTTAGTAATTTTCATAAAAATATAAAAAAGATTTTTATTCCCTTATTCACCCCCCCCCCTCTAAGGATGCCTATCGATCTAACACAGATCGCCCTTCTTGCCCTGCCAGCGACCCATTCCCAGCGGTCTCAGATTTGGAGACCGCCCAGACCGCCTCTCCCCGATTCAAAGATTCTTCCATGTGCTCAGCAGTCAAGCCCTAGTCTGATCGCCAGACCACACGTTCCGGTCCCTTTTTCTTTTTCTTTGCTAATAACACCCCCTCCCTCTGCCCCGACTCTCCTGTATCCCGGGCAGCCTGCAAATTTTGGATCTGCTCGTTCGGGCAACCTCTGCGTCTATAAATAGAGCGGTATGGGTACCTGAAAGAGGACTTTTGCTTGGAGCCTCCAGCTTACAACCTGTGTAAGCGGTCTCGAATTCTGTCACTTTCTACCTCGGATCCTGCTCTGCTCCTAGTCTCCCCTGTACTGATCTTTGGAAGTGAATCCGAGTAGTTTTTTCTCTCGTTTTCCTCTTCCGCATCTCCCATCTTAAGTAACCTACACTCCACAGTTTTCCCCTCAACCTTTCCTTTAGTGTGACTTTTTGGAGGTACATTTTTGGTACCAACAGAACAAACACGCAACCTTCAGATCAGGAGTGTTTAGGTGAATTCAGCAGACATTGAGATGGCAGACCACAGGATGCGAGGTCGTCGGTCTTCTAGCATCCGACCTCCCATCGACCCCAATTCCTTGGAAGCCCTAGAGCGTCATTTTGAGCTGCGCGTCGAGCAAGATCTTTGGGAGGCCGCTCAGGCTCGGCAAGAGGTTGCCCAGGCTCAGCAGGAGATCATGCAATCTCAGCAAGAGATCGCGCGATCTCAGCAAGAGACCGCTCGAGATCGCCAGGAGGTCGTTCGAGCCCAGCAGGAGTCCACCAAGCAGATCGAGGCCATGGGCCAGGTTCTGACAGCGATCTCCCAAAGGATCCTACCTCAGCCAGGTCAGGTCGTCACACCTGACTGTTTGGCCAGCGATCACCCTTATGACCGCGCGACCCCTCAGCCTGCAGCTCCTCTGCGGTCTCAGTAGGAGGAGTTCGAAGCCCATCCTAGTTCTTTCAGAGTAGCAGCTCAGGGGCTTCCAGCCCGGACCCTGAACTTCCAAGAGGATTGTGTCTATCCTCAGGCCCTTCCTGCTCCTTTTTCCGCTCCTTTTCCTGCTCCTTTTTCTTCTCCTTTTCCTTCTTCGTTTTCTGCTCCTACAGATGAAGTTGAGGCGGAGGAGCCTTCTCCTTTCTCTAACAAGGTGCGTTAGGAGCCCATTCCTCGTGGTTTCAGAGAGCCCAGACTCCCTACTTTCTTCGGGGAGAGTGACCCAGTCTCACATCTCCAAGCTTTCGAGTCCGCCGTGGCTCTTAGAACTATTTCAGATGCTGTGAGGTGCAAGCTACTGATCACCTCTTTTGATGGACCTGCCAGGGAATGGTTCTACAAGCTGCCTTCCCAATCCATCCCGAGTTTTGTCGTCCCGAGGCATGAACTCCTCTTGAGATTCACGACTGCCAAGAAAAGGAAGAGTGGTCCTGCGACCATCTTCAAGATCAAGCAGGGGATAACGAGACTACGGCTCGCTTCATTGATCGCTTCCAAAAGGAAATTCTGGGAATCAGGGATGTTGATCCCGCTCTGTACATGGTTGCACTAGTTAATGGTTTGCAGGGAGGTCCCCTCAAGTTTGAGGTTACCACCAGAGAGCCCAGCTCTTATCAAGAGTTGATTAGTATCGTGAACCGCTACATAGAAGGGGAAATCAACAACCCCGTCTATGTCTCTAATTTGACTAGCAGGGCCATCCAGAAAGATTCCGCGGGATTCTATCTAGCTCCGCCTTCGTCAAATTCGCACCAAGAGTTTCCTCCTCCCGCTCCGAAAAGAGGAAGGAACTTCCGCAACAACCGCTTAAACCAGGGGAATCAATATTTCCAGCCTAAAGGGCCTCTGCTCCCAACCCCTGTCGCTCTGGCTCCACAAATCACTCCTGTCCACCAAATCCAATATGTTCAGCCCCCTCTTCTGACTACTCAGCCATTCTACAATGACTCCTAAGAATCTTTCACGGACCTTGGCGTTTCTATAAGTGAAGTAGTGCAGATCCTCCAGAAGCAGACCTTCTTCAGAAAGCCCGCTCCGCTTAACTCTGATCCGAAGTCTCGGAATCCAGCTGTAGATCTCGTCGAAATCTACAACTTTCGTGTTGAACACTTTTCCTAAAAATGCATGTACAAGACGTATTTCCAAAATGCGTGAAACATGGGCGTATTTCCAAAGTACGCCTTGTACATGCATTTTTAGGAAAAGTGTTCAACATGCAAGTTGTAGATTTTGACGAGATCTACAACGTTCGTGTTGAATAATTCCCCTAAAAATGCATGTACAAGACGTATTTCTAAAAAGTGCGAAAAATTAGGAGAAAGTGCGGTGCAACTAGCCAAAACTGCGGTGCCTTTAACAACTCTCATATAATATTATATTATAAAACAATATGCTCACACTGAACTTTCAATTTTATCCCCACGATTAAATTTTATCTCAAATCCTACCCTCCGTTACAAAAAATATTGGAAATAAACCCACAGAACTCCCTTGTGATCCCGACTACAAGGGAATTCCTTCTTCCCAGATACAACCTCACTCCCGATTCCTACACCTGACGCTGATGTTGAAGCCTACGCCGATTGTGAAGCCTACGCTGATGTCGAAGCAACATGCATCCCCTATGACATCTCCATTCTACGACAGAATTGTGTCCTCTCCGAGCTTTGCCCTTGTTGGAAGTCAATCCCGATAGTGAGCCGATACAAAACCTGCAAGCAAAAGAGCAAGAAGAATATCCTAGAGAAAAGATTATAGAGAAGGATGTGTCAGACTCATAAACTGCCGAAAGCAAGGAATTGCAAATCTGCTAGAAGGCATGTTGATATATGTCTTGTCCCCATTATCTTCTATTATCTCTATGTTTATTTAATACGATGTATTTCCTTTATGCCCTGTTGTTGTCTCTATATAAAGGCAAGACCCTATTTGTTTTCAAGATAATGGAGCTTGTAATGTTGTAACTTCTTTTCAAGTGAAATGCAATCCTAGTAGTACCGTCTACTTCCCCCCTTCCTCGAGTTTCTATTTCCCACATGGTATTAGAGATATGTTCTCTCTTGCTGCCTGCCATCAGATCCTGAGAAGGTCCTCGTGCAGTATCTGTGCTTTGATTTCATTTTTCCCATCAAAAATTCCTTCTCTTTCTCCTCATATGACTTGCTCTAGCAATCCCACTTCCTCAAATTTCCTTCACTCACCTACTGGAGTTCCTATATTTGAAGGAGAAGCATTCGACTTCTGGCATGTTCAGATTCAAACGTTATTCATATCCCAGGGATTGTGGGATTTTATTCAAGGTGGATATTCATAACCGACTGAAGACAATTCTCTTGAAACATGGGAGGTTGCACTGGCAAAGACTGTTGGGTATTGTATCCACAATAACCTAGATTTGTGAGAAGTCACCCTTGAACCAAGTTGAATTGTTATTGTATTTGATGTTGTTTCCTAGTTGTGTACTTGCAAGTTATTATTGCAAAGTGTAGACCAATGTCAGATTACAGTGGGTCATTACACACAGTATCATGCAATGTAATCCCTCATTGTGTGGAACATGGTGTTGACTCATGTGTGATCTCTCTATTGGGATACACTTCTTTTTCAAGTCCTTTGATGTTTAGGAGTTGGAAGATTTACTGGCTGTTTAGAGTGAAAGAAAGAAAAAGTTTCAGAATTTTTCTAAGTGTATTTCTCGAGAAATCATTTCTGGATTTCGAGAAATCAAGTTCATTTCTCGAGATGTCAGTTCTGTTCTCGAGAAATCCTTCTCAGATTTCAAGTTAAAGCTTTCTAAGTCATTTCTCGAGAAGTCATTTACTTCCTCGAGAAATCAAGATCATTTCTCGAGAAGCCTTCTCTGTTCTTGAGAAATCCCTCTCATTTGTCCAGTGAAGTCTTTCTAAGTCATTTCTCGAGAAGTCAATTCCTCTCTCGAGAAATCAAGATCATTTCTCGAGAAGCAAATTTCAGTTCTCGAGAAATCAATTTCATTTCTCAAGAAATCATTTCTGTTCTCGAGAAATTCCTTTCAGTTTTCCAGAAAGCTCTTCTAAGCCCTTTCTCGAGATGTAGCAGAAGATTTCTCGAGAAATCCTTTTGATCTCGAGAAATAGTTTTATTTCAGACCCTGTTCTCAAAATTCATTTCTGACGGGATTCAAAATATACTATGTCCTTGTCAGTGCCACGTGTGACGTGTTTTAAGGAAAATTCTACCTTAAAACAAGGACTTATTACGGTTAGACTTGATTGCTATAAAAGGTCTTTATCAGTTTTCGTCTAAATGTAATAAATTGGAAAAATCGAGAAAGAGTCGCACGCCTCTTGCCATTGTTGAAGATCTTCATCTCTCTCATTCAACCGATCTTTTTGAAGGAAAAGATTCGACAGATCAGTGATCTAATTTTCTACAGAAGTCTATTGGATCTTGTCGAGTTCTAGAAGTTTAGATCTGAGATTTCAACTTTTCTTCCTCAACTTCAAGCCAAAGTTTTCGAAGTCTCAAGAAGGAAGAAGATCATAGTATTTAAGATATGTACTTGTATTTTAATCATTTTCTTGTACACATCCTCTATTTCTTTGTAGGAAGTTTATCTTCCGAGTTTGTATGAGCGTTGTCTCCGAGTTTGTAGGAGAGTTGTCTCCGAGGTGTAGGAGTGGTGACTCCGAGGTTGTAGGATCATTTTTGATTCGAGATATAGTGAAGTAGCCGAGGCTAGCCGTGGTGCTAGATTGGCGAGGTGGGAAAGTGGAGTACCCAAGATTGGAGAACCACCATAAAATCCTTGTGTAGTGTGTGTTTGTGATTTGCTTTTCTGTGTTCTATATTTCTTCAAGTGTTAATTCCGCAAAAGACGCAGAACTCACCTATTCACCCCCTTTAGGTGATTTAGGTTGACAACTAGATACTTCAATTGGTATCAGAGGGTCGTTGTTCGTTGCAAGGTTAACACCTTGAACATGATCCATCCATTCTAGTTGCTAGCAAAACATGGAAAGAAGCAAGGAATCCTCCTCGTTAAATCTGCCCATCTGCACAAAGGCTAACTTCTCCATGTGGAAGGAAAGAGAAAGATTTTACATGGAAGCCTCAGATCCGAGAATCTTTCAAGTTGTGTAAGAATGCCCTCATGTGCCTATGGTTGCCTCTACAATTGACCCAACTGTTCAGGTGCCAAAGAAGATGATGGACTTAACCAAGGATGAGATCGCCATCGTAGCCTAGACAAGAAAGCAAAGAACATAATTGTCAGTGCAGTGGACGACTCAATGTTACAAAACTTAATCCACTACAAATCTGCCAAAGAGATGTGGACATCCTTGATTGTCCTCATGGAAGGTACCGAAGAGGTAAGAGACGATATAAGATCTCTACTCAACCAAGAGTATGAGGCCTTCAAGCAGAGCAAGAAGGAGTGCATTGCCAATGCTTATGAAAGATTCTTCAAGATTCCTCTTGCTCTGAAATGTCAGATGGGGAGTTCTCTCTAATTTCCCGTCAATTCAAGAAATTGCTAAGCAAAAGAAGGCATATGAAGAACAAGCACATTTCCTCAGACTACAGACATTCTCGTCGTGATGGTGATCATCACAGAAAGGGCTCAAGTAGCCATGACAGGTATAAGTCTAAACCGAATAAACATGTTTCCTTTGACGTTGTTTGTTATTGTTGTAACAAGCCTGAGCATATGATCGTTGATTGCCCTCACAAGAAGAAAGAGGGTGGAAGGAGAGAAGAAAAGAAGTCCACCCATGGGAAAAAGAAAATTGAGAGAAGCTTCGTTGCCAAGAAGTCCAAAACTCTCAGCGACAGTGACT
Organism: Dactylorhiza incarnata; assembly: GCA_033032865.1. Taxonomy (NCBI): domain Eukaryota; kingdom Viridiplantae; phylum Streptophyta; class Magnoliopsida; order Asparagales; family Orchidaceae; genus Dactylorhiza; species Dactylorhiza incarnata. The sequence continues at coordinate 488,079 of JAWHQI010000503.1, read as the reverse complement.
CGGATAAGTCAAGTGATGAAGAAGAAGCCTACTTCGGGCTTATGCCCATGACTGATGACGAAGAAGAACCTAAGTATAAGGGGAAGGTAAACACTCACACAATCTTGTCTGAATCAGACTATGCCTCAGTTGAGCAAGAGGACTACTCCTCACATGAGGATTCAGAACTCATGGCCCAATATACTGAATTGCTCAAAAGCTTTGACAAATGCCGAAAGGTCGTCGAAACCCAGGCCAAGGAGATCATGTCTCTCAAGGAAGTGGAATCCAATCTGAGGGAAGAAGTTTCACAACTTACTTCTCACAGAGAGGAAATCCAAGGCTTGATAGACAAAATCAATAGCTCGGATGAGCTCATCTCCCTGAGAGAGAAAATCATCAAAGAGCTGGAAGAACAGCTAGCTGCTGAGAAAAAGCTAGTCAAAAAGTTCTCCCAACCGAAAACTATTCTTCCAATCATTTTTACATTCTCAGCTAAAGCAAGTGGCAGTGGATTAGGCCATGTAGCTGGCTCCAGTAAATCTTCTAAGAGTATTCGAGCCAAGAAGAAAAATAAGGATGCTATGAAAGCTACCGCCGAAGAGAAAGGGAAGGCCCATCTGAATCAGACGACATTTAAGAAAGTTATCTTTCCCACAAATGCCTATGGTTTGGAAAGCTCCTATGGTCACTTAACTAGACCAATTGAATGAGACTGTCAACGACCACAAGGGGTGGATTCGTCCCTGAAACTTCGGTGAAAGTGTATTCAAAGCACCTTATGAGGAAATAAATCTGAGAGATTATGGTCCTTATGTTCATGGACCAAGTGCAAAGAAGGCACCAACAGTGAAGAATGTTGCACCTAAGCCAAATGAGACAGTGGAACTATGTGTGTGATGTACTCATGAGGGATCCTCATCCAAAAGTAAGGCTCCTGCCAAAACTATCGTTCAAAAAGTAAAGCAGGAGAATACAAAGCGAAGGTACAACAGATTTGACTGTTGGTGTTGCGGCAAGATTGGTCACTTTGCCGTAGATTGCTGGTTCAATCCGATTAATATTAGGAGACCACAAGTAAACATTGCAAGGAAGACTACCAGCAATGTTAACGTTCGACGCGGTGCTCAGCTAACAAGGTACCAAGGACCCAAATTTGTTTGGGCTCCTAAGGCAAGATAATCTGCTTTTGCAGGTATGTCCAAAGGCCAACAGAAATCCTATCTGGTATTTGGACATTGGTTGTTCTCGACACATGACCGGGATAAGAAGCCTATTGCAGAATTACATTCTAGTTGAGAACGACCCAAAAGTCATTTTTGGCGGATCCGACAGAGGAATAACTAAAGGCTACGATATGATTACTAATGACAATGTATCCTTCTCAGATGTGGCTTACAGCATGATCAGGAGATATGTATAAAAAACTTCTAAATTGTTCCGACGATCTCTTTCCTCGGGCACTGAGTACTAATGCATATGTATTTAAATGGACGTCCGGCAACCAACCGACACCTAGCAAGTCGTCTAATAACGACCTAGTCATATGTACATTCCCACTATGAAAGATTGTTTGGTTGTTGCGATAAGAAAAATAAGTTACTCATCTTGAAAGTCATCAACGATTTTTATTTGCAAACATAGACACGTACCTTTTTGTAAATTGCATAAGGACAAATCCAATAATTTCACATTGGCGAGCAGTTATTAGATCTCTACCAGGATAAGATGCCTCAAGATTCACCATTGTTCCTTTGTTTGGTGTGCCTTGTTCCTTCTTCTTATTATAAACTCTTTGTGGGGGTGTGGGATGAACGAGCGTCATCTCGAGTGTAGAAACTGGGGTGGTATCGATAGTAGGAAATACTGCGGAGAACAAATTGTCGACTGTGAGGTGAAAAATTTCTATCTTATGCTGAAATTTCTGTCATTTGTAATTTATTTTCCAACAACATGTTATTTGGTGAAAAATTCTGTTAAGGTTTGTTTTTTCATACAGTTCAAATTTTGAGTTGTTTTACAATTTTTTATTTGCTAATATTTGTACAGTTAAATTTTTGAGGTAGTTTTATAGTCGGATTTGATCTTATTCTTATAAGAATCTTGTTTACTTTTACAGTGTTATGTTTGCTGTCTACATAGACGTATTTCTTCTAAAGTGAAATCACAAGTAAGGAAAATTGCCTATGATCTTGAACAATCTCAGTCGGTTCTTGTTTGGAAGGAGCCTATTAATGTAATGTGTTGAATGAGTTGTATTTTGTTGTATGATTTGATATGTCATCCTATCTTATTGAGTTATAATGCAGTGCCGGGAAGTTTGTACTTGAACTATAGGTGCACCGTCTCCACATTTATTGCTAAGGCGCAACCACTGCTCGAGGTTATATCAGAGGAATCAAGAAATGTTCTAAACGAGGCTCGGGTACTCCCTTTGTTTAGGATCCCGACAATACCTCACAACATACCTCTTATGTATTTTTTCTCATTCGTAGTTACAATCGTGAGAAACAGTCATTCCTGTTGGGCAAATTTTATGTTTCCCTCACCGTAAATGAGATTGCCCTTATTTTAAGGTTACCGAATAGGGGAATTGACTTCTCCTTTGTTAGAAGACCGTTTGCACGGGTTACACAAAAAAGCTGATAGAATAAATGTATGGTCTGGTTGCTGAAGAGTGGTCTCTGACCTTGGAGAAAAGGCGCGTCGATATACTTGTCAGGTACTTAGTGGTTGTTTTCCTTTTCCCACGGATGGGATTAAAAATCCCTGCTTCCTTGATGACCATCAAAGGGGTGGATGAGTTCCTGATGTACAACTGGCCTAAAGCCATCCACAAATTTTTGCATGGACAAATCTCTGACTTGAGTGCCAAGAGTGCTATCCGAGATCCCGGAGAAAACTTGGGTTATTTTGAAGGTTGCTCTGTGGTCCTTGTGGTAAGTGAGACACTACATTTATAGTATTTTATAGTTTAAAATGCTCTTACCATACGAGTAATGCAGGTATGGCTCTATGAGCATACAAACATACAGTTGGTCGTCGAGTACATAGCATGGCCTAGGATCTATCGATGGTCATCAAAATACAGTTACAACGCCAAGGTCTGCTTTAATCTCCCACAGACTCTCACGCTCGACGATCAGGTTTGTCAAAAAATTTCATTTCATATGTGTGAGTGCTTATTTGTTACAGTTTTTTTAATTGTAATGTTTGTACTATAGGTGAGAACAAAATTTACGAATATAACATCTCTGGAGTTGGGAATCTTGCCCTCATGATTTCTGATTTGGAGAAGTCACCAATTCAAGAGAACTTCACTATGTATTTAATTATCTTCTTAGCTTTATCATCTCAGTAGAAAACAAGTTCATAGAATGTCGAGCTGACGCATATCGTCGAAAAGAACTGACAAATATCGTCGAAAAGAAGCCTTGACGTCAATAAGGCTAAGTCAGAATGAATATCGTCGAAAAGAAGCCTTGACATCGATAAGGCTAAGTCAGAATGAATGTTGTTGAAAAGGCAAGGGGAAGGTCAGTGTCGAAGATATCGTTGAAAAGAAGATGCGTCGTTGATAAGACTGAACAAGACAGGTATCGTCGTAAAGAAGCCTTGTCGTTGTAGAGGCTAAGTAAGACTGATGACAACTATATCGTCGAAAAGAAGACGTGGCATCGAGAACACTGAGGATGCAGTTGTGAAGATGGGCAGTTGCTGAAGAACAGTCCGTCGACATGATATCGAACACATCGTCGAGAAGATAAAGTTGTTACAACGATATCGAGCAATCAATAAGATTACGCCGATATGAGTTAGATGACTTCATGTCGTCTTAAGCTCGAGTGCAGAAGAGATGTCCAATGTCGTCGAGATATTATCCTTGTCGTCGTAACAATGGAAATATCGTCGAGACAATTTGAAAAGTCGACAGACGCGCTGTCAGCAATTAATGCCGCCGCCTGATTGTCCAATCAGCGCGTGCTCTTAAGGCATGGGCGTTTGTCAAAATAGGACCTCATAGGAGACCGTTAAGCGGCATCTCAGTTCTAAAAAAGGGAACAGTGGATGCCCTAAACTCTCTCACGAATCCCGGAACTTAAGAGAATCCCGCTAAGCAATTTTGAATAGAACAGTAACGACGGAGATAAGTAAAAACAAGAACGGAGAACAAGTTGATCCTCATTCTTTGTTCTCAAGAGAATCAGTCTAGCTTCATTGACTGATAAGAAGAGTTCCAGATAGAAGAAAGCTTGAAGAAGATTTGCACTGTCAAGTTTCAAATCAAAAGCATCTTCTTCAAATCAAGAAGCCGATCTCCACCAGGCAGAAGAACCTTTTGTTAATCTTTCTTTGTAAGGCTTGCGGGCCAAATCTGTGAGATCTATTTTCAGATCTATGTGTCAAGCTTGAGGGCTTGAGATCTGTGAGGCTTGAGGGCTAGGGCATAGGGACTTGCGGGTCCAAACGTGTCGGGCTTGCGGGCTCGGGTGCAGTGAAGGGGCTATCGGGCCTAGGCTGCAGGCGAGACTTGCGGGTCTATGCTATGTAGGGCTTGAGGGCCTAAGTGTCGAGCTTGCGGGCTCGAGTGCAGTGAAGGGGCTTGCGGGCCTAGGCTGCAGGGACTTGCGGGTCCGAGTTGTAGGGCTTGTGTAACAGTCCTGGCCTGCCACGCAGCTACAGACGACTGCCGGCACCGACGGGCCAGCCTGACCCGGGCCCCTGGCACCGTCGGTTAAGCCCATCAACTACAAGCCTGCAGGCCATGCACCCCAACGCCTCTCTGGCCCTGTTTCTCAGGCGCAGCGCGTTGTTGGAGGGGGGTCTCGAACCCACAACCTCCCTTGATAGGAAACCTTCAACAGTTCCTATCACCAACTGAGCTGCAGCTTAGTTGGTGATAGGAACTGTTGAAGGTTTCCTATCAAGGGAGGTTGTGGGTTCGAGACCCCCCTCCAACAACGCGCTGCGCCTGAGAAACAGGGCCAGAGAGGCGTTGGGGTGCATGGCCTGCAGGCTTGTAGTTGATGGGCTTAACCGACGGTGCCAGGGGCCCGGGTCAGGCTGGCCCGTCGGTGCCGGCAGTCGTCTGTAGCTGCGTGGCAGGCCAGGACTGTTACAGCTTGAGGGCCTGAGTGTCGAACTTGCGGGCTCGGGTGCAGTGAAGGGGCTTGCGGGCCTAGGCTGCAAGGACTTGTGGGTCCGAGTTGTAAGGTTTGCGGGGCGGAGACATTGGCGGAGTTTGCCGAGCCTAGCACACTGCTGGGTAGGCGCAGAGGGACAGAGGACAACTCAAGACACCCAGTCTTGATGAACCTCTATACATCTTGTGTTGTGCGTGTGCTGAGATTTTCTGTGATTCTTCTGTGCAGTGCTTCCGTTAAACTCATTACTTGCAAAATATTTTAAAACAGCCATAATCACTTGATGATCAAACCAGCATCTAGATCATAGAATAATCCAATATGGCTGGAGGTGATCAACATCGAGAGATGAGAGCCATGAAACTCCCAATATGCACAAAGGAGAACTTTCCTATCTGGAAGGAAAGAGTAAGGTTGTTCATGGAGGCAGCTGATCCAAGAGTCTATATAACTGTTCAAGAGGGCCCCTTCATTCCCTTGATAGCATCCACAATTGATCCAACTATGATGGTGGCAAAGAAGTATACAGACATGACCAAGGATGAGCTGACCTTGGCAAGTCTGGATAAAAGGGGACAGAATGTAATCGTAAGTGCCATTGATGACTCAACCCTCCAGAATCTCATTCACTGCAAGACAGCCAAGGAGATGTGGGGCTCTCTGATTGTCTACATGGAGGGCACTGAAGAGGTAAGGGATGATAGAAAATCCCTCCTCAATCAGGAGTATGAAGCCTTCAAGCAAAGCAAGATTGAAACCATCTCAAGCTGTTATGAGAGGTTTTTTAAAATAGTGAATGGACTGAAAAATTATGGCAGAGACTTCACAAACTCTGACCTAAATGATAAATTCCTTAGATCTCTCTCTAAGGAATGAGATATTAAGATTTGTGGCATCAGGGAGATGGGTCAGCTCGGCATCTTGGAGCCCAAGAATCTGTATGGGAAGCTACTATCCCATGAACTTCAGCTCAATACCAGGAAAGCTGAAGAGGAGAGCTCAAAAGGGAGCTCTAGAGAAAGATCTGTGGCTCTCAAGGCTGTGAGCACAAGGAGATCCAAGGACAAGACTCCCGCTTATCAGAACAGATCAGAGAGCAGTGAAGAATCTGATGCCAGCACACCAGACTCTAATGATACTGACAAAGAGATGGTCTTTCTCTCTAAGCAGTTCAAGAAGCTGATAACCAGAAGAAGAAGAGACAACTACATACCCACCTCCTCAAGCTCAAAAAGATCTGATCAACATGACAGGTCTAAATCTTCAAGGGAGGACAAGTATAAATCAAAACCTGGTAAATTTGATTTTGCTAACACTGTTTGCTACTCCTGTAATAAGACAGGTCACATAGCAGCTGATTGCTCTTCTAAGAGAATGGAATCAAGGAATTATGAAGACAGGAGAAGGTCAAGGAACAAGAAGAAACCTGAAAGAGGGTTTATAGCAAAAAAAATCAGAACTCTAAGTGATTCTGATTCAAGCTCCTTAGATACTGAGGAAGAAACACTGATTGGCTGAATGGCCATAAAGGAAGACAACCAGGACGACATCTCTCCTGGGAAGGTACCTATCAAAGCCCATATGTCTGTATCTGATTCTGAATCAGTAACAAACTCTTTGCATGATAATGAGAGTGTGTCTGCAGCCAACAACACGGCCTCAAGATCTCAATATGATGTTGAATCTGACCTAATAAAGCAGTATAAGGCTTTGTTGAAAGCTTTCAAGAACTGAACTCCTCAAAGTCCAGACCAAGGAGTTAGATTCCTTGAAGACTGTCCAGTCGGAGCTCAAAGAGACAGCTGAAAAGCTGGCTGTCATGAGCAAATAAGTCGACAGATTCAAGGAAGCTACAAGGCTTAAGAATGCTGAATTAGGTCAGAAGAACAAGGTCATTAAGGACCTTGAGGAGATGCTGCTGGCTGAGAAGAAACTTGCTACAAGCTTCTCTATGCCCAAGACAGTCTTGCCTATCATTGATACCTTCTCTGGATCATTCAGAGCTAGTATAGGACTCAATCAGAAGACTGTCAAAGACAAAGGTTCTAAAGCTCAATCTTCTTTTAAGAAGGTACTAGCATCAGGTTCCTCTGGCCATGGACCTACAACAACAGCACTAAAAAGTAAGGGAAATGCTGCTTCCAAACAGCCTGTTCTCAAAAAGGTGGCCCAACAAGTGATGAAACCTACTCCACCCAACTCTCACACCTGTAAGGTTCACCCAAGACCTGTTAGGTCAGTTGTCTTCCCTCCTTCTCACCAACACTCTCATCCTACTCAAATGGTGAGGCAGAAGAGAAGGTATAACAGGTATGAATGCTGGTGCTGTGGGAAAGTAGGCCACTTTGCCCTGGATTGTTGGTTCAACCCAACATGACCTAATGTAAAGAGAGTGCAGAACCCTCAGTGGTGTGACATTCCATTTTATTTTCCTAACAGGAACAAAGGACCCAATTCAAATTGGGTACCTAAGGGTAATTAATTTTTCTTGCAGGTATATCCAAATACCAACCAGTCTCCAATCTGGTATTTGGATAGTGGCTGCTCCAGGCATATGACTGGAGTCAGAAAGTATCTAAGAAACTTCATCCCTGTGGAGAATGGACCAACAGTGATCTTTGGAGGTTCAGAAAAGGGGATGACTAAAGGTTATGGTAATATTTCTAATGGCCTAGTTACCATCACAAAAGTAGCTTATGTTGAGGGATTGAAATATAATCTCATAAGCATAAGTCAACTTTGTGATCTAGGTTTTGTAATCACCTTCCACAAGAATAAGTGCTTAATCAAGAAGTCCTTGGATTCTGAGGCTGTCTTTTCTGGCATTAGGAGTGGTAATATTTATTGCTTAAATTTCCTTAATGCAAATTCTTCCATGCCTGTGTGTCTTGTAGCTAATGATAAAGAGTCTCCATGTGTTCAATGACACAAGAGACTTTCACACATTAACTATAAGACCATAAGCAAGCTTTTCTCACAAGAGTTAGTCAGAAATGGCCTAATATTAAATGCATCAAGGATGGTCCTTGTCAAGCCTGCCAACTTGGGAAGCAGACAAGGACCATCTTTAAAAGCATATCTGACAAAGACTCCTTCAGGTGTTTATTTCTACTGCACATGGATCTGTTTGGTCCTATGTCAGTTATCAGCTTGGGAGGGAAGGCTTACACCCTTGTGGTAGTTAATGATTATTCAAGGTTCACTTGGGTTTTCTTCCTTAAAAAGAAGTCAGATACCTTAGACATCTTGAAGAACTTTGTCAGGCAGATCCTGAATGAGATGGACTGTACTGTGGTCAAGTTCAGAAGTGACCATGGTACAGAATTTCAGTCAGGACCCATGACAGAATTCTGCCAAGAACTGGGTATCTCCCAAGAATTTTCCTCTCCTAGGACTCCTCAACAAAATGGGGTTGCAGAAAGGAAAAACAGAACCTTGATTTTGGCAAGTAGAACAATGCTAAGTGATTCCTCCCTTCCAGAATATTTCTGGGCAGAGGATGTGAACACTGCTTGTCATGTGATAAACAGGGCCTCCATCATCAAAGACCACAAGAAGACTCCCTATGAGCTAGTGAAAGGCAAAAAACCTACCTTACCCTACTTTAGGATCTTTGGGAGTAAATGTTATGTACTTAATAATGGGAAGGCCAGGCTAACCAAGTTTGCTGAGAAAAGCAGTGAGGGTATTCTTGTTGGCTACAGCTCCTATATCAAGGCTTATAGGGTGTACACCATCAATACCCAAGCAGTGGAAGAATCTGTACATGTTGTATTTGATGAGACTAGCCTTATACATAAGGGCTGGTCTAGTTCTCTAGTGAATGCAGGTACAATAGAGAAAATGGAGACATTATCCATTGAAGAAACGACTGATACCTCAATCAAAGATAACAATCAGTCAGCAACAGTTGAAATTGAAGAAGAGACTATAGAAGGCTCAGAAATAGCAGAGGAAATGCAACCTGAAGAACCTGTCAATGAAGAAGTCCCTAGAATACTGCCAATTGCCTTGAGACAAATGAGAGATCATCCCCAAGAGAAAATAATAGGAGATGCCAACTAAGGAGTGCTAACAATGAGTAGACTTGTAAATGAAGCATTGTACCTGAGTTTTCTCTCTCAAATTGAACCCAAGAAATTTAAGGAAGCAAATCAGGATCCATTTTGGATTGCAGTAATGCATGAGGAGCTGACTCAATTTAAGAGATGCAAAGTTTGGAAGTTGGTTCTTATACCCCAAGGACAGAATATCATAAGAACTAAGTGGGTCTATAGAAATAAATTGGATGACAATGGAATAATCACAAAGAATAAAGCAAGGCTAGTGGCAAAGGGATATAGATAGGAAGAGGGGATTGACTTTGATCAGACCTTTGCCCCTATAGCCAGACTGGAAACCATCAAACTATTCTTAGCCTATGCTGTCTACCAAGGATTCAAAGTCTATCAGATGGATATGAAGTCAGCCTTTCTAAATGGTGACCTCAAAGAGAAAGTCTATGTAGATCAGCCTTCAAGTTTTGTTGATTCAACTCATCCTGACTATGTATATTTTCTTAAGAAAGCATTATATGGCTTAAAGCAGGCACCTAGAGCCTGGTATGAGACTATGTCAAGCTTTCTCATTGAGAATAAATTCTCTAGGGGAAAGATTGACAAGACATTGTTCCTAAGGGAAGTTAAGAGAAAGATTTTTCTAGTGCAGATCTATGTAGATGATATTATCTTTGGCTCTATAGATAACAATCTCTGCAAAAAGTTTGTCAGCTTGATGCAGAGAAAGTTTGAGATGAGCATCATGGGTGAACTCAAATACTTCCTAGGTCTCCAAGTGAAACAATCTGAAGATGGCATATTCATCTCTCAGACCAAGTTCACTAGAAAGCTAGTAAAGAAGTTTGGATTGGAGAGTGCTTCCTCTATGAAGACTCCAATGGGAACCAATGTGTCTCTGGACAAGGATGAGAAGGGAATACCCTTTGATGAAACTAAGTATAGATGCATGATTGGATCATTGCTATACCTAAATGCAAGTAGGCATGACATAATGTTTTCCACATGTGTTTGTGCTAGATATCAGGTGAACCCTAAGGAATCTCATCATGTCTCTGTAAAGAGAATCCTAAGATACCTAAAGGGTACATCAAATCTTGTCCTATGGTACCATATGAACAATGGGTGTGAACTAACAGGCTACTCAGATGCAGATTATGCAGGATGCAAAGAAGATAGGAACAGTACCTCAGGAATATGCCAATTCCTTGGAGGAAGACTAATCTCTTGGAGCAGCAAGAAGCAGACAAGTGTAGCAATCTCAATAGCAGAATCAAAATACATTTCTGCTGGGAGCAGCTGTGCTCAACTGCTATGGATCCAGCATCAACTTGAAGACTACAATCTAAAGATGACCAAAATACCCCTGTTTTGTGACTCCTCCAGTGCAATCTCAATTGATAAGAACCCTGTCTCACACATCAGGACTAAGCACATTGAGATCAGGTATCACTTCATCAGGGAGCATGTGGAGAATGAAGATATCATCCTTGAGTTTATTCCCACAGACAAACAAGTGGCTGATATATTCACAAAGCTCCTAGATGAAGCTAAGTTTAACTTCTTCAAATTCCAATTGGGAATGTTAAACTTAGAGTAAATTTCAACTTACTGCTCACTAATCTCCCTACATATGATAGTAAGAAGAACTTGCAGGACAAGTGCTGAGACAATCTGAAAGATCGTCGACAAACAACATCTGCAAGGCCTATAATAAAAAGTCAAAAGGGGAGAAAAGAATAACCTGGGAAGAGAGAAGAGAAGATGCATCACATGATGTATGACATCAAGGGGGAGTAAAGAAAAAGATGTGCATCACATCAAGGGGGAGCTACCAGCTCAAGAAGATGCGAAAGCTAAGCGAATGGTAACTATGTTAACATCTAATGCAAAAACTCACATTTTAGTACTCAGTGCAAGTAATTTTTGTTGGAGCATGCGTTCCGCACTCGTCCGATTTGAGAATAATAAATCCCGAATGTATTTGATCTTATTTTTGATTAATGGTGTGCAGATAACAGGTGCAAGAATAACATGTTTGCAATTGGAGCAAAATACCGATTTTCTAGAAATTGGAGCTATCAGATTTCCGACAGCAGTACCAGATTTCCGACATCGCACGATTTCTTCCGTTCTCCGATCTCTACTCAACGTTTTAGAGCTATCGGATTTCCGACAGCAGTAACGGATTTCCGACAGTGCACGATCTTCCCGTAACTCTACGACGTACAACATTTACGCAAGCTAACGGATATCCGATAGTGCTATCGGATATCCGACAGCCCACGTCTCAACCACGACTCAATCGCGATCGCCACTCTCCGCAAAAATGCCGAATACATGGGACACGTAGCACCTCTGGAGCTATCGGATTTTGGCGATAACTAAATAACAGATGGCGTTATCTATCTTTTATACAAAAGGGCTCACAACTTCGTTTAATTCAAGCTTTCAGATCTCCAAGTCCTTTCCTGAGTGCATACGAACCAGAGAGCTCCAGAACCTCATCAACTCTCATTTGTGCTTAGAAGGTTTGAAATTGAAGACGAGATCGGACGCGCTTCTACATCAACGATCATCTCGAGGCTTCAACCTTCCTTTCAGAGATTTGAATTTCTAGGGAGTTCTTCATTTGATTTTGTATTTTCATTTATATACATTTCACTTTGTATTGGTAGGGAAATCGTCTCCTTGTGCGTGACGTCTAAGTCCTTGCGTGGCTTAGGGGAAAATCGCTTCCTTGTGCGGAGCGTCCAAGTCCTTGCGTGGCTTGGTAGGAAATCGTCGCCTTGTGTGCTACGTCTAGATCTTGGGAAGATCTAAAGGATAGGCTTGGGCTTGGTCTAGGGAGAGACAAGTGATAGCCTTCTGATCCTTGGGAGAAGGATTGGTAAACTCAAATCGTTAAAAGTTTATTATCATATTTGTGCCTTGATCTTAAGCATTATTAAGATCATTTTTATTGTATGTGAATTTCATGATTAAAAAAATATATGACTTTTTTTTAATTGCAAATTTGGTTGCTTAATCTTTAACTTATAAATTTGTGTTTGAATTAATTTAAAAATTACATTGGTTTGAAATATTTTTTTTTATAAGTAAATTTTAGAAAAGTAAAATTTGTTTAAAAATTCTTAAGTTAAAAATTATAATTTTAAACACACCCTTATTCACCCCCCCCCCCCCTCTAAGGGTGTCACACGATCCAACACGTGGTATCAGAGGGAGGTTACTCCAAAATGGTTTTACCACCGGGAGTAATGGCGCACAACGATCACGCGTTCGTTGAGGGGCAAGGAATTAGTAGGCCACCACTTTTTACGGGCACATACTATAACTATTGGAAAACCCGAATGCGGTGTTTTCTAATAGCTATCGACATAGAAGTTTGGAATATGGTCGAGACGAGTTATACTTCTCCAACAATTGTTGTAGGAGATGTAACTATGGACAAACCCAAAGATAAGTGGGATGACAATGATAAATTAAAATGTAAAAACAATACAAAAGCCATGAATGCTTTATTTTGCGCACTAGATCGCACTGAATTTAATAGAGTTTGTGCTTGTGATACTACATTTGAAAAATTTGGAATCTTTTAGAAATTACTCATGAAGGTACTTCGCAGGTAAAGGATTCAAAGCTATTTCAACTGGAGTCAGAGTTCGAAAGATTCAAAATGGAGGTGGATGAAGAAATTGATGCAATGTACACACGATTCACTAAAATCGTGAACGATTCAAAGGTGTTGGGTAAGGTTTTCTCCAATGGAGATTTAGTAAGGAAAATCTTAAGATCACTTCCCCCGAAGTTCAATCCTAAAGTGACTGCAATTTCTGAGTCACATGATCTTAAGACCTCACAATTGGAGAGCCTCATTGGGAATCTAAAAACCCATGAAGTGGAGTTGAAGATTCAAAGCCAAGAGTACAATTTGGAGCCCAAAAAGAAGAGCTTGGCGTTGAAATCTAAAAAGGAAATTGAAAGTGAGACTGAAGAAATTGAGGAAGATGAAGAAGGACTGTTTGTGAGGAACTTTAAGAAGTTTATGTGAAATCCTAAGAGGAGAAACTCATTTAGAAAATTTTCAAAAAGAAGGATTTTTCCTACAACAAAGGCAAAGGAAAAATGGATGATGAAGAAGAACGTCCGCTACCGGAATGCTATCATTGCAAAAAGATTGGACATATAAGAAGCAAGTGCCCAAAATATCTGAGAGAGCAGAAAGAGAAGAGGCACGATAAGAAGTTCAAAAAGAAGGTTCTGAAGGCAGAGACTTGGGATGACACAACTTCTGAAGCCTCAAGTGAAGCAAGCGATGAAGATAAAGAAGAAGCAAATGTATGCTTGATGGGTAAAGAAAATGCGTCATCTGACGACGATAGCAGTGTCCAAAGCGACACTGAGGTAACTCCTCCATCTTATGACGATTTATATTCTGAATTTATGAAAACTTGCAAATTTTTGGATAAAAGCTTAAAGGAAATCGATTTTTTAAAATGTGAAAATAAAGATCTTTTGAAAGTAAATAAAAAGTTATCAAATGAGTTGAAATCTATTGGGAACGAGAAGGTAATTTGTCAAGAGTGTGATCACTCTTCGACAAGGATAAAAGATCTCGAAAACACTATTTCTAAGTCCGATCAAAAAATTGATCAACTTCTAAAAGAGAAAAAAGACTTAGGAAAGGTTGTCAAAAGTTCTCATTCTCAATTAGAGAATTACAAGAAAAAGTTTGCAAATCGATGTGGCATGATAGTAAAAGAAAATTCAATTTTAAAGTCCAAAGTAAATGAATTGAACATGGCAATTGGAAAATTTGGTGTTGGGAAAAAAATATCTGGATATGATTTTAGGCAACCAATGCCATGGGTCAGCAAAATTTGGACTAGGATACGTTTCTGGAAGCTCTGGAAGCTATCGAAAAATTACGACAGATGTTGTCGCCAGCGACAGCTCCAGGTTCAGAAAACCACTTTTTCAAAATAAAATTTTTTCTAAGTCCACACATAAAGATGTTTACTCCAGCAAGAGTTCAGAGAAACCATTAAAGAATGGTTCCTCACTATTCATTGCATGTGCCAAATATCATCGATTTGGTCACATCTCGGACTCATGCTAGAAGAAAGGAAAAGTTAATGTTAAACAAATCTGGGTACCTAAGGCTTCCACCTATACCATGGGAGGGACCACTTGGGTAACCAGATCTTTACTCTCATCATCTTTTAAGATGTCCGTGCAGGATAGGAACAAGGAAGACGTGTGGTATTTGGACTCTGGATGTTCAAAACACATGGCGGGCGATAAATCAAAGTTCCTTAGCCTGGAGATGAAGAAAGGTGGAACAGTGACATTTGAAGATAATGGCAAGGGTAAAGTCAAAGACATTGGAGTAGTAGGTAACGAAGAATTTAAAATTTCAAATGTTTTATATGTTAAAGGTTTGAAACATAATTTAATTTCTATTAGCCAACTATGTGATAAAAATATAAATATTTTATTTGACTCTAGCTCAAACCTTTGCAAAATTATTGATTCTAAAACAAACGAAATTGTACTTACTGCACCAAGAATAAAAAATGTCTATACAATCACTTTTCAAGATTTATCTCATTCTACACTTAAATGTTTTATTTCAAAGAATGATGAACTTGAATTATGGCATAGGCGACTAAGACATTCTAGTGCTAAATGAATAGTAAAGCTTTCAAAGAATAAAATAATTAAAGGTTTACCGAATTTAAATGGAAAGCTTTCATCATTGTGTTCACCATGCCAAAAAGAAAAGTTTACTAAATCCTTGTTTAAGAGCAAAAATGTTATTTCTACTTCTAGACCTTTACAGTTAGTACATATGGATTTATTTGGTCCAATTACACAAAGTCTAGGAGGTAGAAAATATACATTTGTTATTATTGATGATTATTCTAGATTTTGTTGGACACTGTTTTTAAATTCAAAATCTGATGTTTTTGATGAATTTGTAAAACTAATTTCACCTATTCAAAATGAACTTGATTTAAAAGTAAAATCCATTAGATCAGATCATGGAGGAGAGTTTGATAATGAAAAATTTATTTCATATTGTAATGAATTTGGGATAAAACATGAATTTTCCGCTCCTCGCACACCACAACAAAATGGTGTAGTGGAGAGGAAAAATAGAACACTTCAAGAATTAGGACGTACTATGCTTTGTGAATTTAAATTGCCAAAATATTTTTGGGCCGAAACGGTTAGTACTGCATGCTATATTATTAATCGTGTCATGATTCGTCCTACATTACAATTAACTCCTTATGAAATTTATTTTCAAAGAAAACCAAATGTATCTTACTTTAAAGTTTTTGGTTGCAAATGCTTTATTTTGAATACAAAAGATAACTTAGGTAAATTTGATGAAAAATGTGATGAAGGAATTTTTATTGGTTATTCTTCAACTAGCAAGGCCTATAGAGTTTATAATAAACGTACTAAAGTGGTTGAAGAAACTATTCATGTAAAATTTGATGAAAACATTTCTTGTGTAGAAAATACTAAAGTTGCAGGTAATGAGAAAAATGAAGAAGATGTGGAACAAAATCTGAGGAAAAATGATGATGATGAAGAAAAAGTAGAGAAAGAAGACGAAAGAGATGGTGAAGAAGAAGAAGAACAAGGATATGTACCTCCAACCGAGCTAAGGTTCTCAAAAGATCATCCACAAGAATTTGTTATTGGAGAACCATCAAGTGGGGTACGTACACGTTCTAGTTTACATGAAAGTTTTTCAAATTTATGTTTTGTCTCTAATATAGAACCAAAAGATGTTGCCACCACTTTAAATGATGAATCTTGGTTTTTAGCTATGAATGAAAAACTCAACCAATTTGAAAGAAATAAAGTCTGGACTCTTGTTGATAGACCTAGTGATCATCCAGTGGTAGGAGTCAAATGGGTTTTCAAAAATAAATTAGATAGTGACTCTAGGGTCACTAGAAATAAAGCTAGGCTTGTAGCGAAAGGATATAATCAAATTGAAGGGGTAGATTTTGATGAAACATTTGCACCCGTAGCACAATTGGAAGCAGTTAGAATTTTTGTTGCATTTGCTAGTCATAAAAGATTCAAATTGTTGCAAATGGATATTAAAACTGCATTTTTAAATGGGTTGATTAAAGAAGAAGTTTATGTTGAACAACCCCCAGGATTTATAAATGAAAAATTTCCTAATCGCGTATATAGATTGCTAAAAGCTTTGTATGGTTTAAAACAAGCACAACGAGCATGGTATGATAGATTGACTTTATATTTATTACAAAATGGTTTTAAAATGGGTGATGTTGATTGTACACTCTTCATTAAGCAAGTTGATGATAATTTAATTGTTTTATTAATTTATGTTGATGATGTTATTTTTGGAGCCACTAATGAAGAGTTGTGTAATTATGTTGTAAAAATGATGGAAAGTGAATTTGAGATGAGTATGGTAGGAGAATTAAAATATTTCTTAGGATTTCAAATTGTTCAAAAATATTATGGAGTTTTTATTAACCAATCAAAATATATTCATAATGTTTTAAAACGATTTGGATTTGAAAATCTCAAACAAGCAAATACTCCTATGAGTGTATCTTTAAAATTAGGAAAAGATGAAAATGGAATATCTATAGATCAAACTTTATATAGAGGCATGATAGGTTCACTTTTATATTTAACTGCATCTAGACCAGATATTATGTTTTCAGTTTGTTTATGTGCTAGATTCAAGCTAATCCCAAATAATCTCATTTAAAAGCGGTTAAAAGAATCTTTAGATATTTAATTGGCACATCTAAACTTGGTTTGTGGTATCCACACAGTGATGATTTTACTTTATTTGGTTATTCTGATTCCGATTATGCCGGTTGTTCACTAGATAGGAAAAGCACTAGTGACACTTGTCATTTTTTAGGCCCTTCACTTATCTCTTGGTCGAGTAGGAAACAGAATTCTGTTGCCCTCTCAACCACCGAGGCCGAATATATCGCACTCGGTAGTTGTTGTGCACAAGCTCTTTGGATAAAACAAACCTTAGAAGATTTTAATATTAAACAACAAACTATTGAATTATGGTGTGATAATAAAAGTGCAATTGATTTAACATACAACCCAGTCCATCATTCAAGGTCTAAACACATTGATGTGAGACATCATTTTATTAGAGATCATATTAAAAATAACCACATTAAAATTTCATTTATAGGCACGGATAATCAACTAGCAGATATATTCACTAAACCGTTACCGGATTCCCGTTTTTCTATGCTTAGGCTAGAATTGGGAATCCTAGACATTTCACAATGATTATATCACTACTTATAACCTATAAAATTAAAAACATCACAATAGCTATACATTTTAAAAAGAAAAACTAAATCTTAAACGATCAAAACATAGACATTCACCAACATAAATCATGTCCAAATATTAAAAATTATTACAGAACTTTAATAAAAGAGTACTTAAAATGTCTCATAAAAGAAGTTCACAAAATTAAGGAGAGATCTGGGCTGGGAAGCTATCAGATGGCGACAGTAGGATATCGGATGGCGTTAGCTCCCAGAAGTCATTTTCAATCCGAATCCTCCTCATTTCGACTGCCTGCTCCACTGCTTTCTGGAAGATCATAAACTGGTCTCCTTACCACTGTCTTCTTACGTCGAGCCTGACTAACTGATTGGCGACGCGGCTCCTCCTCCGTAGGCACTTCCCATTCAGCGGTTTCAGCAGGCGTAGGTTTTAATTTTAGTCCCTTAACAAGGAACTTCATGAACTTCTGCATCCGTGTCCGATCCTTCTTCACCTCCACTTTGTGTTCCTCAAAAGACTTTCTATGCTCTTGAAAATCATCAATGTGTCTATCCAACTTTGTTTGAAAAGAGTTGAGTACCTCCCGCATAGACCCTCCACGTGAAATAGGAGGCTCTCTCATCTCCGTAGTAGGTGGCTTCCGTTGATTTTTCTTACTCTTTATACCCGCCGTTTGATATATATCCGGGACACAATCTCCAACATACAAGTCTTGATCTATCCATGCGTATTTCTTGAATAGAATACGCTGGATAATCGCACCCAAAGGGAGGGAATGTGCCTTTTTTCACTCAGGATTTTTGAGGCGGAATGTATAGCGAATCATAGACAAAAGAAGATCGACCACATCAAATAATTCTTTCTCCACTATATAATAAGTCACAAGACTAAGTTGAGCCGTAATACTATGAGTATCACCGGACTTCAACATAATCGTGTTCCTTAGTATGTCTTGAATAAGACGAGCATCGTCTGACAATGTCGTCATAGTGGTTATAAGGTTCTTTGTAGAATTTCCATGCAAAGGCATGTTCATTAAGGTCCAATCTCTCTCTAATCTATAGTTCTCAACTATGTCCAAAACATTACTACTTTCCACTATTCCAAATTCACTCCTTAAATCAAAGGGAGTGATCTCCACATATTGGCCTTGGATTTTCGATCTAACTCCACCATTCAAATCAGTATATGTAGGGTCCTCAAGATGATTATAAAACTCTCATACAAAAAATGAGGAGAACAAGTCTTGGATAATGACAGAAATTATACCTGCCTCGGCAAGCATAAAATACACATGTTCATGACGCGGGAGATCAAATTCCACAAATTTAGAAATTCCAATTTGGGCTTTCTCTATGCCCGGATAACTTTGGTAGGAAGAATGAGCATCTCCTGAATCACTCATTCGGGATCTCCAACTGGATGCCATATCTGTATAAGAAATAAGAAATTTTTAGAAACTAGAACTGTCGGATATCCGATAGCTAAAAATCATACTTCCGAAAATTCATCTCACAAACATTCTTACTATCACAAATTCACACATTTTTTTTCACAAACATACAACGTTTTTCAACATCTATATAATTTTGAAAAATCAAAACTTTGGTGAAAAATACTATTCATCATCTTCTTCCTATAAAAAATTCAAAGTTCTAAACCCTCTTTTGAACACCAAGATCTAAAATGTCTAGATCTCCTAAAACTTCTACATTTTTTCTTCACAAAAACTTAATGAAAACACAGAGGAATATCAAAATCACAAAAAATTTGAAAAAATTTAAACAAAACTTGAAAAATCAAAATTCCTCACCTTAGATCTAAAGTTTTTTGGCGACCTGGAGCTCTAAATCTTGGAAAATTTCCTAAAAGTGAAGTGAGGCGTCGGTGGAAAGACAAAACGATTCTTTTTATCTTTTTAGAGGTGTCGGATGGCGACATCTAGCTGTCGGATATCCGACAGCTCCCAAAAATAAACTTCTATTCTTCTCTAGCTTTTTCATTCCCTGTTTCTATTAATGTTCATATGAGAATTTTTTAATCTTGCATAAATGATTCTTCATGTGCTATTTTTCGTAAAAATAGCTTAACACATGATTATGATGTTCAATCTTAAGTTATCATTGTAATGACACTTTCATATAGGAATTAAGAATTATTTTCGCATGCCTCTAAGTATAAGAAATCTTTTATTTATGACAATGAGCAATCACAAACACTTACTTGCAAATACATGTTAATAAAATTTATTTTGTACATACATCATGATTGATCGAACATAACAAAATACATTTTGTTGAAACCAGTTTCCCGGTCTCAGCGTTCGAAAGGGGGTTGCGACTAACCCTTACTTGACCTAAGCCTAGACCCTTGACCGGTCACTAGGAACTGAAAGACTTGGACTTGATGAACACTTGAATCCACAAATGGACCCCTTAAGCTGCAGCGCGGAGGTCCCACCACATACCCGGAAGATCTTAGAGCGCTTCCCCTCCCAAGCCAATGCTGAGCCTGGGCACCTTGGAGGGCACTAAGAACCACCTCACCGTCAACTGGAAGGTGACAGGGGAGGGGGGGGGGTGCTTGCTCACAAGACCATGCGAGGGAGGGGGTAGAGACCAACCCTTCCCAAGGTGCCCATGGGGGTCTATTTATAGACTTTCCCAAAAATGGACTGGGGATAGCAAAAATCCTGCTATCCGCAGTCCAACCATGACCGCCATCGATCACGCCTGAGGGGGGGGGGGTGAGTGGGACTCATGATGTCCACTCCCCCCCTCACGGGAGGTCGCACTGACCTCCCTACCTACACCGGGCGAGTAGGAGGCCTCTCCCACTCGCCCCCTAAGGGGGCGGCGAGTGGGAGGTCCCCTCCCACTCGCCCGGCGAGTGGGAGGCCCCCTCCCACTCACCCGGCGAGTGGGAGGCCTCTCCCACTCGCTGCCCCCTTAGGGGGCGAGTGGGAGAGGCCTCTCACTCGCCCGGTGTAGGTAGGGAGGTCAGTGCGACCTCCCGTGAGGGGGGGGGGGGGGAGTGGACATCGCGAGTCCCACTCGCCCCCCCCCCCCCCCTCAGGCGTGATCGATGGCGGTCATGGTTGGACTACGAATAGCAGGATTTTTGCTATCCGCAGTCCATTTTTGGGAAAGTCTATAAATAGACCCCCATGGGCACCTTGGGAAGGGTTGGTCTCTACCCCCTCCCTCGCATGGTCTTGTGAGCAAGCACCCCCCCTCCCCTGTCACCTTCCAGTTGACGGTGAGGTGGTTCTTAGTGCCCTCCAAGGTGCCCAGGCTCATCATTGGCTTGGGAGGGGAAGCGCTCTAAGATCTTCCGGGTATGTGGTGGGACCTCCGCGCTGCAGCTTAAGGGGTCCATTTGTGGATTCAAGTGTTCATCAAGTCCAAGTCTTTCAGTTCCTAGTGACCTGTCAAGGGTCTAGGCTTAGGTCAAGTAAGGGTTAGTCGCAACCCCCTTTCGAACGCTGAGACCGAGAAACTGGTTTCAACATTATGGTGCAGTGAGCGTGGAAGCGACTAGTTCGGAAAGCTCTGAGTCATGTCTCATGGCTGGAAGCGACGAGTTGGGAGACTCGCCTCCGGCATGCGAGTATGTAAAGAAGGGCGACGTCGATGAGTTCAGCAAAGGGATCCTGGAGCTCCTGCAGGTTGCATCCTTCACTCGCGGCGAATGCTCGACACCACCTGCAGGGAGGCGATAAGAACGCCCCCGTCTAACCAGGGGGAGTAACTTCACCTGGAAGGGCCAAGAAGGAGTTGCGGAGACAGAAGAAGTGGTGAATAAGATGACCAAGGAGCGTGCGGCCAAGTGAAGTGCCCAGGAAGGGCGAGATGTAAGTGAAGTGCCCAGGAAGGGCGAGATGTAAGTGAAGTGCCCAGGAAGGGCGAGATGTAAGTGAAGTGCCCAGGAAGGGCGAGATGTAAGTGAAGTGCCCAGGAAGGGCGAGATGTAAGTGAAGTGCCCAGGAAGGGCGAGATGTAAGTGAAGTGCCCAAGAAGGGCGAGGTGTAATAAAGTGCCCTGCAAGGGCGTAGGGTAGTGAAGTTGTAATAGACGAACTAGGAATGAAAAAGGGATCTGGGGTAATACCCCGATCTAAGATCCCTGACTGGAGATCCCCCGCCGGGCTCAGTCATGCCGGTAGATGGGGGACTCGTCAGGTCGACTTGCGGTCCAACAACCGATTGGGAAGGCGTTGAGCTCCTCTGCCTCCAGGTGAAGGTAAGCACCAAGGACGCGGATGGGCACTTCCACCTCCAATCGGTAAAGGGACTAGAAGTGCGTTGAGTCCCTCCACCCCGGTTTAGCTAAGACTCCCAGGACCTGGATGGGTACTACCACCTCCAGTTAGGTCAGGAGTGCGTTGAGTCCCTCCACCCCGGTTGAGCTAAGACTCCCAGGACCTGGATGGGCACTACCACCTACAGTTAGATCAGGAGTGCGTTGAGTCCCTCCACCCCGGTTGAGCTAAGACTCCCAGGACCTGGATGGGTACTACCACCTCCAGTTAGGTCAGGAGTGCGTTGAGTCCCTCCACCCCGGTTGAGCTAAGACTCCCAGGACCTGGATGGGTACTACCACCTCCAGTTAGGTCAGGAGTGCGTTGAGTCCCTCCACCCCGGTTGAGCTAAGACTCCTAGGACCTGGATGGACACTACCACCTCCAGTTAGATCAGGAGTGCGTTGAGTCCCTCCACCCCGGTTGAGCTAAGACTCCCAGGACCTGGATCGGCACTTCCACCTCCAGTCAGATTTGGAAGGCGTGGAGTTCCCTCCCCCTCCGGGTGAGCTCGGCTCCCTGTTAGGTGTGGAGTTTCTTCCACCTCCAGGTGAGCTCAGATCCCTGTTAGGTGTGGAGTTTCCTCCACCTCCAGGTGAGCTCGGCTCCCTGTTAGGTGTTGAGTTCTTCCACCTCCAGGTGAGCTCAGTTCCCTGTTAGGTGTGGAGTTTCCTCCACCTCCATGTGAGCTCGGCTCCCTGTTAGGTGTTGAGTTCTTCCACCTCTAGATGAGCTCGGCTCCCTGTTAGGTGTGGAGTTTCCTCCACCTCCAGGTGAGCTCCGCTCCCTGTTAGGTGTTGAGTTCTTCCACCTCCAGGTGAGCTCGGCTCCCTGTTAGGTGTGGAGTTTCCTCCACCTCCAGGTGAGCTCCGCTCCCTGTTAGGTGTTGAGTTCTTCCACCTCCAGGTGAGCTCGGCTCCCTGTTAGGTGTGGAGTTTCCTCCACCTCCAGGTGAGCTCCGCTCCCTGTTAGGTGTCGAGTTCTTCCACCTCCAGGTGAGCTCGACTCTCTGTTAGGTGTGGAGTTTCCTCCACCTCAGGTCGAGGTTAATCCGACCCAAGGTGTTGAGCTTTATCCACCTCTAGTTGGGCTCGGCCCATAGGAGGGTTCTTTAGTGGAGAAAGATTTTCCTCCCACCTCAGGTCGAGCTCGGCTCGACTAGAGGTGCGGAGTTTTTCCTCCACCTCAGGTCGAGGTTAATCCGACCCAAGGTGTTGAGCTTTCTCCACCTCCAGTTAGGCTCGTCCCATAGGAGGGTTCTTTAGTGGAGAAAGGTTTTCCTCCCACCTCAGGTCGAGCTCGGCTCGACTAGAGGTGCGGAGTTTTTCCTCCACCTCAGGTCGAGGTTAATCCGACCCAAGGTGTTGAGCTTTCTCCACCTCCAGTTGGGCTCGGCCCATAGGAGGGTTCTTTAGTAGAGAAAGGTTTTCCTCCCACCTCAGGTCGAGCTCGGCTCGACTAGAGGTGCGGAGTTTTTCCTCCACCTCAGGTCGAGGTTAATCCGACACAAGGTGTTGAGCTTTCTCCACCCCCAGTTAGGCTCGGCCCATAGAAGGGTTCTTTAGTGGAGAAAGGTTTTCCTCCCACCTCAGGTCGAGCTCGGCTCGACTAGAGGTGCGGAGTTTTTCCTCCACCTCAGGTCGAGGTTAATCCGACCCAAGGTGTTGAGCTTTCTCCACCTCCAGTTGGGCTCGGCCCATAGGAGGGTTCTTTAGTGGAGAAAGGTTTTCCTCCCACCTCAGGTCGAGCTCGGCTCGACTAAAGGTGCGGAGTTTTTCCTCCACCTCAGGTCGAGGTTAATCCGACCCAAGGTGTTGAGCTTTCTCCACCTCCAGTTGGGCTCGGCCCATAGGAGGGTTCTTTAGTGGAGAAAGGTTTTCCTCCCACCTCAGGTCGAGTTTGGCTCGACTAGAGGTGCTGAGTTTTTTATCCACCTCAGGTCGAGGTTAATCCGACCCAAGGTGTTGAACTTTCTCCGCCTCCAGTTGGGCTCGGCCCATAGGAGGGTTCTTTAGTGGAGAAAGGTTCACCTTCCGTCTCAAGTCAGGATCAACCGAAAGGCTTGGCAGAGGTTCCCCGATGATGGATCCTTTCGTGGATTCCCCTAAGGTCCCACCTACTCGTCAAATAGGTGGGTTGGACTTTCTTTCCGAGCTTGGGACAAGCTCGCAAAGAGCGGGGATTGTGTACAACCCTCATATTTCCCGAGTCGGTGTGACTCGACCCGGACGAGACCAAGTCAATTCAAGGTGGTCGAGACGGTAAAAACGACCACGCATAGACGGTCGAAACCAATCAAGGCAAGAAGAGGCCGCGGGAGAGACGGAGGAAGCACCCGCTACCCCCGGCTCCCTTGGGTGGGTAGGAGAAATCCTCCCACTCAGGCCCTTTGCGAGGGGAGTGGGAGGAGTGCTCCCACTCACCGGGCGAGTGGGAGAGGCCTCCCACTCGCCGGGCGAGTGGGAGGGGGCCTCCCACTCGCCGGGCGAGTGGGAGGGGGCCTCCAACTCGCCGGGCGAGTGGGAGGGGGCCTCCCACTCGCCGCCCCCTTAGGGGGCGAGTGGGAGAGGCCTCCCACTCGCCCGGTGTAGGTAGGGAGGTCAGTGCGACCTCCCGTGAGGGGGGGGGGGGGGGAGTGGACATCGCGAGTCCCACTCGCCCCCCCCCCCCCCCCCCCCCCCTCAGGCGTGATCGATGGCGGTCATGGTTGGACTGCGGATAGCAGGATTTTTGCTATCCGCAGTCCATTTTTGGGAAAGTCTATAAATAGACCCCCATGGGCACCTTGGGAAGGGTTGGTCTCTACCCCCTCCCTCGCATGGTCTTGTGAGCAAGCACCCCCCCTCCCCTGTCACCTTCCAGTTGACGGTGAGGTGGTTCTTAGTGCCCTCTAAGGTGCCCAGGCTCAGCATTGGCTTGGGAGGGGAAGCGCTCTAAGATCTTTCGGGTATGTGGTGGGACCTCCGCGCTGCAGCTTAAGGGGTCCATTTGTGGATTCAAGTGTTCATCAAGTCCAATTCTTTCAGTTACTAGTGACCGGTCAAGGGTCTAGGCTTAGGTCAAGTAAGGGTTAGTCGCAACCCCCTTTCGAACGCAGAGACCGGGAAACTGGTTTCAACACATTTCATAAATGCTACCTTCAACTTTGCTACTTTGCACTTATTCAAATTATACCATTTTTGCATGCAAGTGAATTCGGAGATCTTTTACATACATAAATATTAAAAAAACAAATTCAAATGCAAAACATATATTTTGCCAAAAATTTTGAAAGAAATAAATTAAAAAAATTGAAAAGGATCCTCCACCAAGCACTGCTTAGCCTCCTGATAAGTCTTAATGAGCATTGTGAGGTTAAGCACCTTGGAAAGAATTGTAAAGTGTCTTGTTATGCAAAAACAAAATGGTCATTTTATGTATACTTGCAAAGTTTCTATAAGTTCATAAGTTTGGTTTTATGTATATTTATGTTATGTTTAACAATTCCATGATCATGTATATTTTAAATATACGCATATGTATTTTTTCTCAAAGTATCACTACTACACTTCATTGTTATTTATAAAATTTCTTCTTATGAGAATTGGACCGAAACGATTCAATATTCTATCTGCTAATGTGTCTTTCTCTGATAAATGAACTTGAATCTCATAATGGTTAAGTATATTTGCTTTATGTATATTGATAACAGATAACTAGAATGCTTGGCCTCATCTCCAAGGTTTCCTATCTCGATATCATATCACTTACAAAGCTTCCGCTAGTGTACTCCAACTTTCCCTATATTCTTTCTTATTTTCTACCATATCTCTATGATACTCCTTCCTCGTCTCTATTCATTACTTTTGATAATATCAAAGGGGGAGAAGATAATAAGAAATCACTTAAATCACTTAAAATACTTAATTAATACACGGAGCATACATGTAGGGGGAGTTTATATGTCGGGGGAGAATATTTTTAGAAGGAGCTAATATTAAGGGGGAGATCATATTAAGGGGGAGATCATGGAGATCATATGTTCACACTTGTAGACACATGATATACTTTTCAATATCTCTATAGGATTTATTTGATTTCTTTTTATAAGGATTTGTTATTATCAAAATGGGGAGATTGTTGGAGCATGCGTTCCGCACTCGTCCGATTTGAGAATAACAAATCCCGAATGTATTTGATCCTATTTTTGATTAATGGTGTGCAGATAACAGGTGCAAGAATAACATGTTTGCAATTGGAGAAAAATACCGATTTTCCAGAAATTGGAGCTATCAGATTTCTGACAGTAGTACCGGATTTCCGACAGCGCACGATTTCTTCCGTTCTCCGATCTCTACTCAACGTTTTAGAGCTATCGGATTTTCGACAGCAGTAACAGATTTCCGACAGTGCACGATCTTCCCGTAACTCTACGACGTGCAGCAATTACACAAGCTAACGGATATCCGATAGTGCTATCGGATATCCGAGAGCCCACGACTCAATCGCGATCGCCACTCTCCGCAAAAATGCCGAATACATGGGACACGCGACACCTCTAGAGCTATCGGATTTTGGCGATAGCTAGCTAACGGATGGCGTTATCTATCTTTTATACAAAAGGGCTCAGAACTTCGTTTAATTCAAGCTTTCAGATCTCCAAGTCCTTTCATGAGTGCATACGAACCAGAGAGCTTCAGAACCTCATCAACTCCCATTTGTGCTTAGAAGGTTTGAAATTGAAGATGAGATCGGACGCGCTTCTACATCAACGATCATCTCGAGGCTTCAACCTTCCTTTCAGAGATCTGAATTTCTAGGGAGTTCTTCATTTGATTTTGTTTTTCATTTATATACATTTAACTTTGTATTGGTAGGGAAATCGTCTCCTTGCGCGTGACGTCTAAGTCCTTGCGTGGCTTAGGGGAAAATTACTTCCTTGTGCGGAGCGTCCAAGTCCTTGCGTGGCTTGGTAGGAAATCGTGGCCTTGTGTGCTACGTCTAGATCTTGGGAAGATCTAGAGGATAGGCTTGGGCTTGGTCTAGGGAGAGACACGTGATAGCCTTCCGATCCTTGGGAGAAGGATTGGTAAACTCAAATCGTTAAAAGTTTATTATCATATTTGTGCCTTGATCTTAAACATTATTAAGATCATTTTTATTGTATGTGAATTTCATGATTAAAAAAAAAATTACTTTTTCTTTAATTGCAAATTTGGTTGCTTATTCTTTAACTTAGAAATTTGTGTTTGAATTAATTTAAAAATTACATTGGTTTGAAATTTTTTTTATAAGTAATTTTTAGAAAAGTAAAATTTGTTTAAAAATTCTTAAGTTAAAAATTATAATTTTAAACACACCCTTATTCACCCCCCCCCCCCTCTAAGGGCGTCACACGATCCAACAATTTTGAATTGGGGTTCTGACTTCTTCAAATATGGGGAGATTGTTGGGAATTTTGCTCTCATGATTCCTGATTTGGAGAAGTCACCAATTTAAGAGAACTTCATTATGTATTTAATTATCTTCTTAGCTTTATCATCTCAGTAGAAGACAAGTTCATAGAATGTCGAGCTGACGCATATCGTCGAAAAGAACTGACAAATATCGTCGAAAAGAAGCCTTGACGTCAATAAGGCTAAGTCAGAATTAATATCGTCGAAAAGAAGCCTTGACGTCGATAAGGCTAAGTCAGAATGAAAGTTGTTGAAAAGGCAAAGGGAAGGTCAGTGTCGAAGATATCGTTGAAAAGAAGCTGTGTCGTCGATAAGACTGAACAAGACAGGTATCGTCGTAAAGAAGCCTTGTCATTGTAGAGGCTAAGTAAGACTGATGACAACTATATCGTCGAAAAGAAGACGTGACGTCGAGAACACTGAGGATGCAGTTGTGAAAATGGGCAGTTGCTAAAGAACAGTCTGTCGACATGATATCGAACACATCGTCGAGAAGATAAAGTTGTTACAACGATATCGAGCAATCAAGAAGATTACGCTGACATCAGTTAGATGACTTCATGTCGTCTTAAGCTTGAGTGCAGAAGAGATGTCCAGTGTCGTCGAGATATTATCCTTGTCTTCGTAACAATGGAAATATCGTCGAGACAATTTGAAAAGTCGACAGACGCGCTGTCAGCAATTAATGTCGCCGCCTGATTGTCCAATCAGCGCGTGCTCTTAAGGCATGGGCGTTTGTCAAAATAGGACATTATAGGAGACCGTTAAGCGACATCTCAGTTCTATAAAAGGGAATAGTGGATGCCCTAAACTCTCTCTCGAATCCCGGAACTTAAGAGAATCCCGCTAAGTAATTTTGAATAGAACAGTAACGACGGAGATAAGTAAAAATAAGAACGGAGAACAAGTTGATCCTCATTCTTTGTTCTCAAGAGAATCAGTCTAGCTTCATCGACTGATAAGAAGAGTTCCAGATAGAAGAAAGCTTGAAGAAGATTTGCACTGTCAAGTTTCAAATCAAAAGCATCCTCTTCAAGTCAAGAAGCCGGTCTCCACCAGGCAGAAGAA
The DNA here is from genome assembly GCA_033032865.1 of Dactylorhiza incarnata. Taxonomy (NCBI): domain Eukaryota; kingdom Viridiplantae; phylum Streptophyta; class Magnoliopsida; order Asparagales; family Orchidaceae; genus Dactylorhiza; species Dactylorhiza incarnata. The sequence goes on along the minus strand of JAWHQI010000503.1, from coordinate 459,768 downwards.
CCTTTTGTTAATCTTTCTTTGTAAGGCTTGCGGGCCAAATCTGTGAGATCTGTTTTCAGATCTATATGTCAAGCTTGAGGGCTTGAGATCTGTGAGGCTTGAGGGCTAGGGAAGAGGGACTTGCGGGTCCAAACGTGTCGGGCTTGCGGGCTCGGGTGCAGTGAAGGGGCTTGCGGGCCTAGGCTGCAGGCGAGACTTGCGGGTCTGTGCTGTGTAGGGCTTGATGGCCTAAGTGTCGAGCTTGCGGGCTTGGGTGAGTTGAAGGGGCTTGTGGGCCTAGGCTGCAGGGACTTGCGGGTCTGAGTTGTAGGGCTTGAGAGCCTCAGTGTCGAGCTTACAGGCTCGGGTGCAGTGAAGGGGCTTGCGGGCCTAGCCTGCAGGGAGTTGCGGGTCCAAGTTGTAAGGCTTGCGGGCCGGAGACATTGGCGGAGTTTGCGGAGCCTAGCACACTGCTGGGTAGGCGCAGAGGGACAGAGGACTACTCAAGACACCCGGTCTTGAGGAACCTCTATACATCTTGTGTGGTGTGTGTGCTGAGATTTTCTGTGATTCTTCTGTGCAGTGCATCCATTAAACTCATTACTGGCAAAATATTTTAAGACAACCATAATCACCTCCCCCCCCCCCCCCCCCCCCCCCCCCCCCCTTTGGTGATTGTTCTATAACCAACCTCTGGAGACCGTGCTTCTTGGGGAGGAGGAGGAGGAGGAGGAGGATTCAGACTTGAGCCAATTAAAAAAAAGAGAAGGTACTTTTCAAGCTGTTATGTTCTAATTTGCACATATAAACTCAGGATTTCATATGGTAGACTTTTCTTTGTTGGTGAGGAAGAAGAAAAATATTGTGAAATTCAATGACAGTGAAAGATTGGAGGAGCAGAGAGCGGAGAAGAAGGAAAAAAAGAAATAAGGAGTGGATGTTCCTAAGAAGGGTTAGAGGGGAGAAGGAGGAGGTGCTGAGGGCGGCTGAGGGCTTGAGAGGTATGGAGGATCGGCTCAGGTCTGCCATAGAGGAAGTTAGGAGGGATGTCCAATCCCTAAGGAATTTATGTGAGCCATGGTTCAAACAAGCAAGTGCTAGACCCGCTTCGTCCCAAGTACAATCCCCCGCACCATCTCCCGAACCTACCGCAGTATTTCCTGCTATCGATACCACCCCGATTTCTACACTCGAGATGACGCTCGTTCATCCCACACCCCCGCAGAGAGTTTATAATAAGAAGAAGGAACAAGGCACCCCGAACAAAGGAACAAAGGTGAATCTTGAGGCATCTTATCCTGGTAGAGATCTAATAACTGCTCGCCAACGTGAAATTATTGGATCTGTCCTTATGCAATTTACTACAAGGTATGTGTCTATGTTTGCAAATCAAAATCGTTGATGACTTTCAAGATGAGTAACTTATTTTTCTTATCGCAGCAACAAAACAATCTTTCATAGTGGGAATGTACATATGACTAGGTCGTTATTAGACGACTTGCTAGGTGTTGGTTGGTTGGTTGTCAGACGTCCATTTAAATACATATGCATTGGTACTCAGTGCCCGAAGAAAGAGATCGTCGGAACAATTTAGAAGTTTTTTATACATATCTCCTGATCATGCTGTAAGTACCTTTCATAAATTTTTCAAAAATTATTGTTTAAACTAATCTTAATGTATACTGTTATGCAGTACTACAAGATGAGCATGGTGAACAACTCTGAAACGCTTATTAGTCATATCACCACGGAGAACGTCAATAAAGCAGACTTGTTACTCATGCCAGTACACGCACCGAGTCATTGGTGTCTTCTAGTCTGCGACCTAAAGCGATGCAGATGAGATTTCTATGACTCGATGCCTCGTGGCCGGCATGAAGGATCTCTTCCTAATTTGGTATGGTTTTGTTAAACTTTTATGTTATTCTTCCTTATATAATATATTATGTTCATATTTTATGCTGCAAACAGGTCCGTGCATTCCATGAGGATGCTAGCACAGCCTTGCCGACCGACATATTGGAGTGGAAGATTGTGCCAATCCATGGAATCCCTAAGCAAAGTAATGGGATTGACTGCGGGGTGTTCGTGCTAAAATACATGGAGGCGGCTCTCTCGCCAATAGAGGTTCCATGGGAAACGAAAAAGGGTTGGCAAGATGAGATGCCACGTTTTCGAGAAGAGATTACCGCTGATATTTTGCGTGTCTTCCATGATTTGGTATTAGCAAACATTAGCGGTCAGGTGGCCGAAACAAACTAATTACTAAAATCCATGATGTTGGAGTTGTGATGTAATATTTTTTTCATTTTGGAACAGTGTGTGTCATGTGCTTGTTGATTACTATGTATCTACTCTGAATTATCTGCTTTGGCAGAGACTTGTTACAAATATATATCGCCAGATTTTTCGTTGATCAGCAAGAAAATTTTGATCACCTTTACAAGTAATTGGACATCGGATGAAATCTCGGACTTTAAAACAAATTAATTGTTCTGTGCAGGATTTACAATTATTCTCTATAAATCTTAGCTAATAAAATTATAACAGGGCAAATTAGAAATCATCATTGTCAGGATACAATTTCTTCACTCAATAGGGCTTGAAAACATCCGGAACACTAGAGAAATTAAATGACAAGTTAACGAAGTAGTCGTCGTTTGCATCAGCACATGTCGGGGTGGGAGGAGGTGAAGTTTGTTGCTCATTAGCTGTGCCGCCAAAGAATTCGAACTTTTTAGTGTTTTGTGTGTTATCATCAATAACATCTTTTACCTTGACCTCCACTTTCTTTCCTGAGAGACATTAAAAAAAGCATTACTTTGATTTATGATATGACGTAATTCAAATATTAAGATGACAAAACACAATACAATACTTGGTTTTGCTTTTCTGTTTCCTCGCTCCCAATGGTCCTTCATACGTGCATTAGGGACTCCTTTTGGTCTCTTCATTGGCGGATCGTTTACTGTCGTCTTCCCCTGATCATTTTCATCTAAACAACCTTTCTTGTGGTGCTCTTCATTGTCAACCAACTCATCTATCCTTTTGGACATGACATTCATTGTGCTTACAACATGCTCCTTGGCTAGTTTGCAATTTTTAACTCGTCGTGCAAGGTCGTAGCTGAAACGCATTAGGTGATTTCGAAATATCAAGTTCGAGTTAGAATCTGTCATGGAGGGTGTGTTAGGGAGGTATATTCCCGTTTTGGCCTTTACAGTAAATCTTTTTAGCACATAACTACTAGGTATTTGCTTTGTGTTCTTAAGTTATAAATCCTTAAGATGTGCTGACATAAGATACATGTAGTATCGAACCCACGACAAGAGCACTGCACATCAGTGGTGGCAGAGTTATAGGTAGCATACCATCTTTTGTCTACTGCGTCGTCTTGAGATGTAATATATAATTTGTTCCTATCATCATATCTATTTTCATCCAACACGTTAACTCCCACAACTCCCTCCATGAAAGCATTTTCAAATATTGCAAACATTTTCCTAGTGTATTGTTTCGAAATATTCATTAGCAGGATAATACATATTTTGTATCGTGGGCCAATAACGTCATGTTTGCACTTGAAATCTTCATCATGCTCATTGCACCGCCATGATGAGATAAGTTTCTCCATTCCATAAAAGCACTCAATAAGTGAACTATTAGCCTTTGAACATCCATGCAAGCAATTATTAGCAGACTCGCTTCTTTGGGTGGACAAAATTCCTAGGTCCAATACATCTTTATTGAACGCAGTGGACCACCTCCTTCTAATATTATAAATATCTCCCAGCCATTTGTTCTCATGTAGGCTTCCTTTCGTATTCATTTCGTGCCAATACCTATTGAACTCATCCTCGCCATCACACTTGTTCATGCAATTATAAAAACATGTCCTTACAATTCTATCGTGGTTGAAGCTCGGGACCTTTGATGGCGCCTTCTTGCATATGTGTCACTGACATAACCGATGGCGAGTAGTAGTCAATACTCGCTCAATAGCGACAGCCATTGCTTGATCCCGGTCCGTAAAGATAGTAGTTGGTTGTTTACCACCCACACTATTCATAAACACCTCGAACAACCAGCAGAACGATTCGATGGTTTCCTCAGCGATAAAAGCACCCCCAACAAAAACATTTTGCCAGTGATGGTTCACGGCAATGAATGTCGCGCAAGCTAGATTATACTTGTTTAGTCTATAGGTAGTATCAAAAATAAGAACGTCACTGAAACAGTCGTAATCTGTCTTGATGTGCCCATCCATCCAAAATAAACTTGTCAGTCTATTAAATTCATCTACACGGACTTCGTAAGAGAACATATTATCTGCCAACTATTTTTTTGTAGTAGTGTAAGCAAGCTGGAAGCATCACCGCATTCTATTAAAGCCATTCTTTCCCGCTGAACGTAATTGAAGGTATCCGTCTTGAAAAACCCTATGTTATCAAACCCACCGGCTTCTGTAGATAGGAAGTTATACGAATCCACTGCTCTAATTCCCGTGGCTGTCATGTTTTTCATAAGACTGCCTTGCATTTCAGAAATATTGCGGCAAGACCTCAATAAATGTATCTCTTTCTTAGTTGCCAATGAATGATTATGTTCCTCCACAAACATCGTCACTGTCCAGTTCTTGCCTTCTTTATCAGCTTGGAATGTAACACAAGCAAGACACCCAGTGCGTGTATCAGATTTGCGGTACTTCAAAGGTGATTTCTTTGTACTCTTCCGCCCGGCTTTTGAGCAACAAAACTCACGTAGTTTAACTATTCGTGTATGCATCCAGTACATTAAGTGCTCCTTACGAACGCTGAAACCTGTCTTGTGGGCATGATCACAATATATTGTGTAGGCCTCTTCATTTGAATGGATGATAGGAAACACAACGAGTTCTATTTTTACCTGTGAGAACAAAAAAACATAAGTTCATAGATGGGCAGCAATACAGTCCAAATTTTTTAATTATATGCAGTTGACAAGTTAAACCTAAAAATCCAGTAAGAAAATTAGTTAATTCATACAGCTAGAAAAATGCAGCCTAAAATTCAGTCAGAAAATAAGTTTATTCATACAGTTACAAAAAGGGAACCAAAAATCCAGTAGCAACTTAAGTTAAATTATACAATTAGAAAAATATAATATAAAATCATGTCGAAAATTTAACTAATTTGTACAGCTACAAAAATTCAGGCGCGCTTTATAATCGAATGGATTATATAGAATTCACACAGATTATAAAACTTACCATTTCATCAGTAGCTTGGGGGTTTGAAGTGGCCATGTTGAAGTCTACTCAACTAACTGCCATTTAAAAGAACACCTCAAAATCATGATGAAAAAGTTCAAAAATGTTGGTGACATTTTCCTTCTTCTGCGTCTTCTGCATTTTTTTTGCTATGAAAATCCGAAAATAAACCTAAAAAGATAGAAATGGCGGTGAGGGAGAATAGCAGAGACCTAAATGGAAAACGGCTCTGTCGCCGGAAATGGGGGAGGGAGAACAACACTATCTTGAATCAGCCTGAAGGGGAAGATGACGAAGGGAAGATGGCGAAGGGAGAGGAGCTTCCGACCATTTTTTTCTGCGATGGGAAGGAGAAAAATGGAAGGAAGCGGAAAATAAGAGAGGTGGGCCCAGGGTATTTAAAGAAGCACGGTATTTGCGGTGGGGTTATCTCAGCAAACATTTTCTCCTTTTCGTGGCAGGACAAAAGTTGTGTACAATGTAAAGTGATCTACAGTGGCCGGTTCGCTGTCAAATTGATGCAGAAAAGCTGTATGTTTGAGGAAAGATGGTCGGAGATATCTCTCTACATACGTCTCAAAGAGTCGGCGACGCGAGAGGGCGATGCTGACGAAGGATGGCAACCACTCTCATATCATCTAGATGTTTTGTGAATGATTACTTATGCCGGCATATCTAAATTATGATCAGACGATGCACTTTCAATTATGTTGCAAACCAAAGATCTTCTGCACATGAATACGGACCGGGACATTTGAGTTTCATGAGTATTTTGTATTGTGCGGAGTTGTTTATAAAACTCCTCTTGTTCTAAGGTTTGGTAGGAATCGTATCTCATTCCTTGTAACCGTCTTTGTTATTCATCTAATGAAATCGTCTTGCTGCTGCGTAGCCCATCTGAACTATATAAATCTTGTGTTTTTTGTGTTTATTTATTTGTCGGTATTTGGTCGATTTCGTACCACTCGTTATATTTATTTTATTCTGGTCCATGACATTTAGAACCAAAATAAAATAATTTACATATTGAATTTTCCAATGTTGTAGCAGCTGACTATGATCCATCGCCCATAAAACTCCAAACTAATTTACAAAATCCGACTCAATCAAGAAAGGAAAGATTAACCTGCCAGCATTATTTGGAGACAATGGGGGAAATTAATGAGAAGGGATATGCAAGGTTGAATATTCCACCAATGGGATCAGATGGATGAAATTAAACCGGAATAAACAATTCTTGCATTTTGCACAAACTTAAGACTTCATTTGTTCACGCGTTTTTTTTTGTCATATTTTAAAAAAAAAACAAGCAAATGCTATTTTGTAAGTTTTGTTCAAATTCCGACCGCTGACCGCAGGGAGGAAGTCTTGATGGGATTCCCCAAAAATAGTTCGGTCGAAAGAGAGATTTTTTGCAGCGACCATGACCGACTCGCAGATACAATTCCAACAGACTCAATTTCGCACAATTCTGAGTCGGTTTGATCTCCAATAATGGGGGTACGGATAGCGGCATTACATCCATAACGGGGGTGCGGATAGCCGCACCCCCTATCATGGAGGTGACCTTAGTGGGAGGAGAGGAAATCACCCACCACCGCGACAGCAGGGCTGCACCTGCGCGGCCGCTCCTGTCGCGTAGGCGCGGCCGCCCCGGACGCGCGGCCTCACCGGACGCGCGGCCTCACCGGACGCGCGGCCTCACCGGACGCGCGGCCTCACCGGACGCGCGGACTCACCGGACGCGCGGCCTCCGCGGCCGTCCCGGAAGCGCGGCCTCCGCGGCCGCCCCGGAAACGCGGCCTCCGCGGCCGCCCCGGAAGCGCGGGCCGCACCCGCGTGGCCCGTGTGCGGGGTTCTCTCCCACGCGCACTGGCCGCACGGCCTCCGTCGCACGATCGTGCCCCCCCCCCCCCCCCCCCCCCCCCCCCCCCCCCCCCGCTGCACGACCGTACCCTCGTGCGGGGATCTCTCCCGCGCCAGCCGCGTGGTCGCCCTCCGCGCAGGCCGCGCGGTTGCCCCGTCGTTCCCGCGTGCAGGGATCTCTCCTACGCGCAGGAGGGTGTGCAGGATCCTTCCCGCGTACACGAGAGGGGTCCTTCCCACGCACATGAGCGCGCAAGACCCTCTGGCGTGCTCTTCCTTCTTCCTTTCTATTTGTCTCCACAATTACTGCAGGATGCTGTAGCGCTCGCCGCCGTCAGTTTCGGCCCTGCCCGAATTGTCCGAACTACCCGGAGTGCAAGACCGTCATATTTGCAAAATGGCAATCTGAGTGCTCCTGATTGAGGGTTCCCATTTGCCGGCCTACTGGTTACAACGACGCAATTACCAAGACACCCCTCTCGAAGGCTATAAAAGGGGCTATGTGCCCTCATTTGAAGGGATGTTGAATTCAACATCAGAGAGAGCTCCTTCGAAGTCTCTTCAAAGTTTTCTCTTGGTATTTGAAGATCTCTTTCGAGACTCAAAGATCTCCTTCTGAAGATTCCTTCGAAGGCGACTTGACGATCTCACTCAGTTTCAAGCTTCGAGCCCAGAGCTCTGGTTGTTGCACTTGTCTCCTCAACGGTACCAGAGCAAGCTTCTCTGCGCTACACTTTCAACAACCTCTGTGTTGCCTGAAATCTCATTGTAACGAGTAGTGACTTGTCACCCTCGAGAAGCAACTACTTGTAACTCCCTACAAAATAGTGGATATTAGTCGACACTGATCTGCCCCCGTGATTGTATTAGTTTCTGGGTTTTTCCACGTAAAAAGCTTTGTTGTAAACTGTTCTTATTCTCTGTGACTGTTTGCGTGCTCAACTCACTCTCGAGCTGAGATAGTTCATCTCGACCGAACCGCAAGAGCTTCGAGCGACCTGCAATAGTTTGGCGCCGTCTGTGCGAAAGGTGTTCCCAAAACTCTGAAGATCTTCTGAAGACAGTACCTACTTTGTGGCGGTACTCATGACTAACAGTAATGGCAAAGGCAAGCGCTTACACACTTAGCAATAGTTTCTACAGAGAATACACCGTTAAGAACTCCAACAATATGCATGTCAACAGCATGCCACTTCTCGATGAAGTCGTCACTGTGTTGTCCACGTCCATAGAAGAACGCATCCGCCGAATGGAGGAGTGTCAGGATCAGGCGCTCGCTCTACTGAGGGTTTTAGGGGCCCCTCGCACCCTCTGCTCAGCTTCCACGTTAGGCAGTCAATCATCGCTCTCTTCGAATTGCGCCAGGCTTGAAGGGATCGTAAGAACCTGTGAGAACTTGAAAAACTTGAGATGTTGAAAATAATGAGAATTATTTTATTTCCAAAAAATCTAGTTATTACATGAGGAAACCCACTTTATATAGAAATGAGGAGGTGGGAGAATTTACAATAGAGAGTGTGAGACTGAATACAATGGCTGAACACACAAGGAGTATCCACCCATATTAATCACAAACACAAGAACGGTTGCAGACTCTTTTGACTTGTTACAGACACTCTTCCATAGCCTAGCAAGAGGAATCAGGATGCATCCGCGAGAGCACCATGTGCAGATACACCAATAGTATCCACCCATGCTTCCAAACTCCAATAGCCCAACAAGTATTCACGGTTCGTACCTTTGTCTCTGCGGACACTATATGGATACTCTACAAGCATCCACTCATACTCCATGTTCTAACAGAACCAAAGGCTCCACCAAAAACAAGTTGCCCAACACCGCGAAAACCAATGAAGGAATCACTCATGAAGAATCACGTCAACGATAAAGCAAGAAAAGAAAGAAAGAGCAGGACTGTCATCGGCCCCCAAAAGAAGCGGCGGGCATCACGACGATGCTTGTTAACCCGGGGGGGGGGGGGGAGGGGGCAGGGGCACTGTCAGCATTAAAACTTCACCCTCCTCACCTCCTCTCTGGAAGAGGTTTTGCTCGCCATTCGCGACCACCCCGCTCTTCGAAGGCCTAAGACACTCACCCCTAATCGAGAGAATCAATCTAAGTTCTGTAATTTCCATCAAGGTTGCAGACATGACACGAAAAGCTGTAGGCACTTAAAGGAAGAAATCTAACAATTCGTTCATCTGGAACTTCTTGGAAAATTTCTACAAACTCAGACAGGGGGGCAACCAGCCCCGAATAAGCCCGCATGGAGACAGGAGGGGTAGGAAGGCGCTCGCAACATAACAAACGAGTTGGGGCCCTTTGAGATGCATGCTCCTTGCCTCGGAGATGCTCCTCGCAGCCCCGTGAATGAGCCAAACCCCTTCGAGGTACATGCTTCACGCCTCGGCCCGCTGAGCATCATCGTAACTTCAGAGAACCTCCAACCGAGATAAGTCAGATTTTGGTTGACAACAACATGACCGTCAATGTGCTATTCATGTCAACTTTATTAAAACATAGGCTCGCTAACGGAAGCATCAAACTAGAGGCGTCCAACGCACGTGTTGCAGATAGCCCCCCATTCCAGCCCTGGGAACCATCATCCTTCCTGTAACTCTAGGGGAGCCTCTCATTCGAGTGACCTATGACGTATAGTTCATCGTCATACAAGCCAACTCTGCTTAACGTCGCACTCCAACGCTAGATGCATTCCTAGCTAGTGCCCGCAGCTACCATTCCCTCGAGAGAGCCTTGAACCCAAGAACAAAAATTTCTTGGGAGTTCTCCATCCAACATCCTCACTATCTGGGTGACATGTTTCTGTTTTTCTTTCAATAATATTACAACTATTTCTTAACATCGTTCATAATACGGATCTCTAGATACAAATCGTCAACTGGTAAGGTCGATCTCCTGATGCGACAGGGGAGAGAACCTTCATCGGCACAGCAAGCCCGCACCCCGCCATCGCCAAGGCATGTCCCCTCGCAGTCGGCACCACAAAGACATCAACGAGTAAGGCCGCGCTCCCGATGCGACAGGGGAAAGACCCTCCATCGGCACAGCAAGCCCCGTGCCTGCCAACGTTAGGGTCTGCCCCTCTCGCGGTCGGCACCACGAAGACATCAATTGGTTAGGACGCGCTCTCTATCCGACAAGGAAGAGACCCTCCACCGACACAACAAGTATATGCCATGTCATCGCTAGGGCCTGTTCCCTCGCAGTTGGCTCCAATAAATCATAAATAGGTAAGGTTGCATTCTCGGTGCGATAGAGAAGTGACCCTCCACCGACACAACAAGCCTACACCTTGTCATCAACAAGTCCTTCTCCCCCCGCGGTCGGCGCCAATAAATCATTAACAAGTAAGGTCGTGCTCTCAGGGCAACATGGGAGATACCCTCCACCAACACAAGTCTATTCCTCGCCGTCTCCAGGGATACCACCCCCGCAATCAGAATAAGCACATCACCGATAGAAAATATCGCATTACGAATCGGCCGATAAGCTCGCACCTTGTGAATGCATCAATTTGTATAAGAACAATAGAGAGCCATCACGCAAGCAATGCAAAGGAACAGAGTGAAAATGAAGATGATATGAGGTGAAGTCTAGCTCTAATCGAGATATTGAGAGATCTAGCCATCACTCAGTAGGAAGAGGTGAAAAGGAGAATGAAAAAACAATTCTACAAAAATATCACGATAAAAAAGTGTCACTGAAGACCTCATAATGAAAAAGGTGGATGTTGCAGGAAGAATGACCTTAGTTGGGAAGCTCAATCCCAACTAAGCATGTACTTTCATCATCAAAGAAGCGCTGAAAAATGGAGGTTATCGTCTGCATACTTATGGTGGTGAAGACATCCCGAACATCTGGAGCGGAGATGACATGAATAGATTCTTCTCTTGATTTTGAAACATTTCCTTTATGTTTCAACTTTCTATGTAACTTTATTAAATACCGTACAAACACATGGAGAGATCTTTATGATGCTTAGTTATATCCCCCTTGAATTGAGATCTCCGGATATGATCTTGCGGAGGAATTTAAGCAGGTTACTTTTCCCTAGGGATTGTCGTAGGAACTTGCTTGAACCTCCTTGAATTGAGATTGTTGGGCGTAACTCACACCATAATCACAACCCAGCTAGAATTAAATCACAGTTGTTTAGTGGTCTCCTGATCCAATCACTCATATTGGTATTCAAGTTTCCAGATCTCTCACTGGAATCTGTTGTTGAACCGGGAAACATATCCTTTATGGGGTAGCTTGCACATACTTCTCCTAAGTTAGAATACTAGGTCAAGCACTCAGAGCAAAGAACCTCACTCACAAGGGTGGAAGACTAAGAACAAACCCCGTGAGCTACAGTGAGGAGGTCTCACCACAAAGCCAGAAGATCAAAGAGAGTTTTCCCTCCCAACCCAATGCTGAGTCGGGCACCCTGGAGAGGACTTGAGAACACCAAACTATCGGCCCAAAAACCACGACAAACAGAATGTTGGAGCTCTCGCCAACAAGAAACAGCCTAAGGAGAGAGGAAGACAAAGAGTCGTCCTATCCAAAGGTGCGCCCGGGGGTCTATTTATAGTTTTCTGAAAATAGTCTGCGGATAGCGGAATCCTGCCTTTTGGTTTTACTAAATGCAGCCCAAATTGGTCTGCCAACAGCGAAATCCCACTATTTGGAAAAGCTAAGTGCAGTACAAAATGGTATTTCCTGGAAAAAGAGTCACCCCCTAGGGGTGAGTCCACGCCACTAGAGGCGTGCTCGCCTGGGGCTGCGAGTACCCGATGTGGCTGGGTGCTTGCTACTTGTCCCGAACCGTGGGCCAGTGCGAGCTACCCTGGGTGCACTCGCATATCGGCTACCAGTCTAGCCGATCGGCTAAAAGTCTAGCCAATTAGCTAGAGGTGATTCGACTCGCCTGGGCTTAACGCCTCACGGTAACAATAACGATGGCAGTAGGCGAGTCATGCCCCTTCTACCTGCTGGTCTTGATGAGTCCACCTGACAAACACGGGGTTGTACATTTGTCACTCCATCAATCATTTGTTATAAGACCCACTATTAGTTATGAATGTTATCAAATCACTTAGAGGGGGGTGAATAAGTATTTTAAAATCTCTTGCCCCTCCTTTTGAGTTTATCGCTACGAAGATCTTAGTATATGGATTTAGAAATTAAGAACATAACACAAGAAAACACTCAAGGATTTATAGTGGTTCCTCAAGACAGAGTATCTTGAGTAGTTCATTGTCCCTCTGCACCTATCTAGTAGTGTGCTAGAGTCGGCAAACTCCACCAAAACTCAGACCCGCAAGCCCTACAATCTCAAGACCTCAAGCCCTACAAACTCAAGCTCTCAAGCCCTACAATACGCAGGCCCTCAAGCCCTACAATACTCAGGCCCTCAAGCCCTACAGCTCAGGCCCTCAAGCCCTATAATACTCAGGCCCTCATGCCTTACATCTCAGGCCCTACAAACTCAGGTCAGCAAGCCTACATCTCAGGCCCACAATCCCTACAAACTCAGGCGCGCAAGCCCTACAGCTCAGGACCCCAAGCCCTATAGTACTCAGGCCCTCAAGCCCTACAACTCAGATCTGAAACAGATCCTACAAGCTCAGGCCCGCAAGCCCTAAAGAGAAAGATTTGAGAGAAACTTCTTAGCCTGATGAAGATCGACTTCTTGGACTTGAAGAGAATGCTTTGATGATTTCATGGATAACACAGATTCTTCTTCAATCCCTTCTTCGATCTGGAACAATACTTATCAGTCGATGTTGTTGGACTGAAACTTGGAGAACACTTGATGAAGATCGTTGTTGTTCTCTGGTTCTTGTTCCTTTTTTCGCAGGCTGTTACTGTTCTATTGATTTGTGTGTTTTCTCTGCGTTTCTTACTTCTGAATTAGGAGAGACACTTATCTCTTTTATAAGACTGAGGAGCCGACTAACGGTATCCTAGGATGTCCTATAAGTATCAGATGCTCATTCCTTAACGGCACACGCTGATTGGACCACCAGACGGTGGCATTAAATGCAGACAACGCGATTTGAAATGTCTTGATCTGTCTCAACGATATTTACAACGTATCGACGACAGAACTTTTCGTTACGCCGATCCATCTTGGACTTGAACAAATCTTCAAGACTTCTTCAATCTTCTTTAGAGAATGATATCTCAACGATACAAGATATCACAGCTGCACTTGCACTTACGACGACATAAAGTCATCTTAAAGATGTCGTCGTAATCGTGTTATCAACTTGCGATCTTCTCGATGGTGCCGTTGAAAGTTGAAACCATTCTGTCTTCTCGGCGATGTCGTTGAGACCATTCTGTCTTCTCGACGCTGTCATTGAGACCATTCTGTCATATCTACGATGTCGTCGAAAACATTCTGTCTTATCGAGGATCTTGCCTTGATCATTCTGAAGACAAGCGATTCTTCTTCCATAAGCTGTCTTCAAGAGTTCTCCCTTAGCCTTCTCGACGACAAAGCTTCTTTTACGACAATGTCGTCGACATTGCCGAGCATTCTTACTTAGGTCTTCAGAGAGCTTCCTTTCTCGTCTCGACGAATTGTTCTTACGACGATATCGTTGTGTGATTCTGGTGTCACAATGATATCATCGGAATGTTCATATTATCTCGACGATAACTGACATGAACCTTCTGCTTATCTCTGAGAGTAATCTCGACGATATATGAGTGCTTATTCCTTGAATTCTAATAAATTGAGCTTCTTGACTTCCTTGAGCTTTTCTTCAATTCTTTTGATGCTTCACTTGAATAAGTGACAAGACTAACATGGTCTAGGAGTTGTCAGCAAGGTGTTATGTCAATGAAGGATTACATTGTCATAACTATCCTTGGTGACAATAGGCCTATACACAAGTCATTCTTGCACTTAGCTTTCACTGAAATGATAAACTAGATGTGTAATCAAATACAAAGTGAAGTTCTCTTGAATTGGTGACTTCTTCAAACCAGGAATCATGAGGGCAAGATTCCCAACACCCACCCTAATTGCTCTCACTGGAATTGTTCATGACTTGCAGAAGTGGTCAACTGATGAGGGCGATAGAACTGCTTTAGCTCACATCAACAGAGATATCTACATTGCTATGGGATCTTTCTGAGGACTAGCTTTCGAAAAGAACATGGATGCCTTATGCTCAACTAGATATCCTTTCTGAGGACAAGCTCCGTTTAACACATATGTCTTATGCAAAACTAGATAATCCTTTCAAAGGACAAGCTCCATGGATGTCTTATGCCCAACTAGTTCCCCTTAGTGGTCTGGCCATCGAGATCCTTTTAGTTCGACATACGAGGTGAGGCAGTGGCCCCTCTTGAATCACATAAGGCATCTCTTGAGATGTTCTCCTTACTCGGAAGAAAAAACTTTGATATCTCATGGCCAATGTCTTAGGATTTTGACCTGTATAATTATAAATGATATCATGGGTGTTGCAAGTATAAAGATAAGTTTTCATCTATAACAAGTGTCGCGTGATCACTATCAGGGGTATTCACAACATCTTATATCTCAGCAGAAATATCTCTCTTGGATAGAACTCTCCGGTATTCGCTATTACTCTCCAATAGGGACTCAATATAGTACGCCAATAATATATCGTTTTGAGAGAGAAATGAAATTCTCAATATCCTAGTTTACAGTGTTAAAATAACCATATATTATTCAAGGGATATTGGCGTCATCATTCATGGGATTAGAAGTATCCTAGATTTCAGCACTAATGCGATCTTATGTATCATTCAAAATGTATCTCGCATTATTAGAGATAGAATCCGCAACATCATGATCTTCGCCAACACCATGATCTTCACCCTAAAACCCTACAACCCTCGCATAACATTCAAATAAAATAAGAAGAAAATGTACTCGCATTAAAATATATCATAGAACAAATTTCTCTTTTCATTACTTTATAAAAAATCTTTACAAGTATGAAATTAGGTACTCGCTGTTATAAAAACTATCACTCGCTAGTACTAAAAAGAAAATACAATTAATCATGTACAGACCAACTGGAGTCATCTCCACTATCGCTGTTACTGCTGGATGATTCACTCTGGCTCACTGTCTCGATGCTCGAGGAAGATTTCAAATCAGCGCCCAGAACACTGGATAGAGTTCAACATAAGTCATGTGAACAAACTCATCCTTTATCATTCCCCTCTTCTCGAGCTCTTCAATGGTCTCATCAGCAATTACTTCAAGAGTTGTTGTCCTATTTCACCTATTTTGTGATCTTTGAATTTAAGAGATTCGCCTTCTTCTTCAACTTCCGTCGATGTCTCTGCATAAGTATTTTTCGTTAATAAAAGTAAAGATTAGAGAATAGAGAACCCGCAGTACCTAGGAGACATCCTTACCTCATTGTCCTTTCGAATGTTCTCTTTCGCCTGACTATGCTTGTCCAACTGATGCGTTATCTGGGCACTAGTGTGTGACTAATTACAAGGTTGTGCATCAGATGATAGCTCATCTACTTCCTCTGTTATACAACATGTGAAGGAAATTTAACACATTTGGCGAACTCTAATAAGAGGGGAGACACGAGCTCAGAGAAGCAAGGCGTCTCATCACCCTACAAGATCAATGGTTGACCTTCTAAATCCAACACGCCCCCAGCAGCATGAGGAAAGGGATGAACGGTTCCTGACCGCGAGAACCCCTCTTCAGTCTGGTGAGATTGCATCCTCGGTATAGCCGAGGACTCGCCTGCATCTGAAATTGCTTTCTTTTTCTTCTTTGAATATCGGATTCTGCAAAATCACTGCATCTCCTTTTTGGACATCTCCTCTGGATCATTCTCGGGATCCAAATATCCTTCATGGTGGTAAGTACGGTTACCTGGGAGGACAAAAATAGCTCCAATAAAAGGAAAATATTAGATCTCGCAACTCCATGTAACAAGTATTAGCTGGACATATTCTTACCCTCTGTGGGATCGAAGTTAGACTTCATTTATACGTGACATATAGTAATTCACGTCTAGAGGATTGTTGGCGATGAAGTCGGCAATCTCCATCTAAATACCAATAGGAGCAGTGGTCATGAAGACCCTCTCAGTTCTCTCTGAAGGCCTACAGACAAAGGGGTCAAGATCCCATCTGAGAAAGGCAAAGTGTTGAACTCAATAATGAATCTTATTGGGGGTGTTCAACACTTGAACTCGCCCCCCCCCCCCGAAGAAAATAGTTTTGTTCGCGCGGGACCTAACCAAAAATAGGTTCCGAACGGATTCCATGCTCCATGAAACCCTCACCATTCAGAGGTATATGTTGAAATAGGTCAGGACTAGTAACAAGACAAAAATTATCTGGGCAGATACAAACCCATAGAGATTGAATACCATGGCGAATTCAGGACATAATGAAAGTCACAAGTCAAAATTGAAGTCATCAAAAGGGATGATGACTTATCCCTCCGGGGGCTCATTTATCTTTTCACCCGGAGATGGGAGTCTCGCGGTAACCCCAGGTGGCAGAAGGTATGTCCTGCGGAAGGTGGCGCGCAATACCACATTACCTACTGAAGGCTTGACCATGTGCTTGAGGAAGCCTTCTGCGATCTCTATCCTATGGGAGGGACCCTTCACTTTATCCACCTTTCTCTTCACACCACGGTAGAGTATTTGCCGCACCTAAATTCAGGGTGGAGGGTACTCACGGTAGTCAACCGACATCAAAGGTTTAAGGAAGTGTATGTCATAAGTAGGGGTGGGCCTTATTTATAAGGTAAATACATCGAAATCCGAAATGACGGGATGCACGTACTCACTGTTCGTCGGGCAAGATCTCACGATACCTATGTTATATCTCTCAGACGAAGGAAAATACAACTCCAAAGGAAGGCATCAGTGGGCTGCAAGTCTTACGAACATAAGGAAGCATTTTAAAAGCCAAGTAAGAACAAGTACTTAGACATACAAAAAAGAAAGCATTCTAGAAATAACAAAAAGAAGACAAATAAAAGAAGACATCCGCGAATCCAACCATCTTTTCTCCATCAACAGAATCAAACATTACAACATAAGCGAGTTCTCGCTCACTTTACGTAGAAAAATGTACATCACAGATTCTTACAAAATGTGCCACCACATCAGTGAGATGGGATATCACGACATCCCCCCAGCTTTATAATAGTGGGCCTGATTGACCTGGGCATGAATCCTCTTGGCTTCTCTCTCCTAGCGAGTACCGCTGACGTGCGTGGAGGAGCTAAGGTGTGTTGGGAAAAACACTCTTGTGATTTATCTAACAATCTTAAAGTGATTTCATAATCTATGATATATTACCCATATTGTATAGAGAGGGTAATCTGGTCATTAGATGTCCTAGGATATCAAATTCACACTAGAGTGTCAAGACCTGTCCAAAACAAGCACAAAATTCAATTGAGTTAAATTTGCGTCGAATAGAAGTCGACGCAACCTCGACTAAAAGTCGAAGCAATTTCGACTAAAAGTCGAAGCAACTTCGAATACAAATAGAAGTGACTCAGACTGAAGTCGAAGTATAATAGAAGTCGACGCAACGTCGAAATGATCTTGACGCAGAAGATAGAGCTTATCAAAGCTATATCAGAAGTCGACACAACTTCGATTTGAAGTCGATGCAGAAGTTCAAGTTCAAAGTCCAAGTCTACAACTCGACGGATACGTCAATAGGTATTCGACGCAACGTCGACATCTGAGTTCTGTCAGAGCTAAGAAAGATTTCGAAGCTACTTCTAGAAGAACTCAGTGGTGCGTCGAATAGAGGGAAAATAAAATCGACGCGACGTTGAATACAGACAGAAAAGGAAGGTTTTCTGCTGTCTTTTCAGATGCTTTTCCAGATGGTATCCAAGGCTATAGTCTGACTTCTAACGTCTCATTTATTGTCAAGAATGGAATGAAGTACTCCAGAGAGACAACAAAGAACATTCTTGGAAGTTATTTAAAATAGATTGACGGGTCGGGAAACAGAAATGGAAAGAAATACTTTTGTCCAAAGGATATTTCTTCTAAGGACAGAACAGAAGAGAAAAGAAATTCAAATACTATTCGACAAAGAATAAGTATACACACAGAGGCAGAAGTATACAACAATTGAACTTTTCAGTCTTCTTCTTCTTCTCCCTCAAGCTTTCTCTCTAAAAAGAAAAGAAGAACAAGTCTGTACAGGAATACAAACAAGGTTGTTGCTTCTTCATATCTTACAGTAGCAAGCAAATTAGAGTACAGAGATCACAGAGGACCACAAGCTCATAACCCTCGCATTCTTCTCTACCATAAGCAAGGGTTCATCATATACAGATCTTCAAGAACATCAAAAGACAGTATTTTGTGTGATAGTTGTAGAAGGATTCATACAGCAGAATCCTTCTCTTCTACTTCTTCTTCTTTATTTCTCCATTTCTATTCTGTAACTGAGAAAGAGTTTTAAGAATCCCTCTTTAAAGGATTCAATTGGTTCTAAGAGTCTCCTTATCAAAAGACTCAGTGGTTCTAAGAGTCTCCTTGTCAAAAGACTCGGTGTGTGGTTTTAAGAGTCTCCTTATCAAAAGACTCAGTACTGGTTCTGAGAGTCTCCTTATCAAAAGACTTAGGCACTAGATAGTGCAATCCTACCAGGTGGTAGAAGAGTGACCTAACCACATTTTGGGGAACCACTATAAAAATTATGTGTCTTCTGTGTTTGCTTTTCTATGTTGTCCCTTTATTGTTTACTGATATTTTATTTCATGTGTTTACTTTATTTTGTGTTGTTTGTGCTGAATGCATAGTTATTTGAGTAATTTTTATTGTGTGTGCATATTTAGGGTAACAATTTTTAAATCTCTATTCACCCCCCTAAAGAATACTCAGAGATTACACTGTGCACTTACAATTGGTATCAGAGGGAGGTTGATCATAAAATGGCTAACACCTTGATCAAAAGATCTCCTCACATATTTTTATATTTAAAAACAATTTTCAGAAAAATGAATTCCAAGGACTATGCATCAAAAAGACCACCAGTGTAACCTAAATAAGTTTACACTCTGAAAGGCCGAAATAAAGTTATACATGAACTCTATTGATGAAGACATTTTCAATATCATTATTACAGGTCCCCCAACATCAGTCAGAAAAGATGCCGGTGGGACAGTGACACAAGAAATTATCCCTAGAGCAGAGTGGACTAATGCTGAAAAGAAGGTGAAAGCATATGATGCCAAAGCCATGAATATTCTGGTATCAACTATGTCTGATGACACATTCTAGAAGGTTGTTGACTGCAACTCTGCTAAAGAAATTTGGGAATCCCTTTCCAGATTAGTTGAGGGCAGCTCTGATGAAAGAAAGGATAGAAAGTCCCTTCTCATATCTCAATATGAGAACTTTCAGAAAAAGGCTGAGGAAAGTGTGGCTGAGATGCATGAAAGGTTCAGCACCATCATAAATGAGCTGAAGGGACTAGACAAGGACATTTTTCTGACAAAAATTAATGACAAGCTCCTCATGTGCTTCCCAAACACATGAGACTCAAGAATCTAGGCTATCAGAGAGTCCAGATGTCAAATCACTTACATTATTTGTAAAATTTGTTAAGATAAATAGGGAGAGATTGTTGGGAAAAACACCCTTGTGATTTATCTAATAAATTATCTTAAAGTGATTTCATAATCTAGGATATATTATCCATATTGTATAGAGAGGGTAATCTGGTCATTAGATGTCCTGGGATATCACATTCACACAAGAGTGTCAAGACCTGTCCAAAACAAGCACAAAATTCAGTTGAGTTAAACTTGCGTCGAATAGAAGTCGACGCAACTTCGATTAAAAGTCGAAGCAACTTCGAATACAAATAGAAGTAACTCACTGAAGTCAAAGTATAAGAGAAGTTGACGCAACGTCGAAATGGTCTCGACGCAGAAGACAGAGCTTGTCAAAGCTATATCAGAAGTCGACGTAACTTCGATTTGAAGTCGACGCAGAAGTTCAAGTTCAAAGTCTAAGTCTACAACTCGACGGATACGTCAATAGGTATTCGACGCAACGTCGACATCTGAGTTCAGTCAGAGCTAAGAAAGATTTCGAAGTTGTTCTATAAGAACTCAGAGGTGCGTCGAATATAGGGAAAATGAAATCGACGCTACGTCGAATACAGACAGAAAAGGAAGGTTTTCTGCTGTCTTTTCAGATGCTTTTCCAGAAGGTATCCAAGGTTATAGTCTGACTTCTAACGGCTCGTTTATTGTCAAGAATGAAATGGAGTACTCCAGAGAGACAACAAAGGACATTAATGGAAGTTATTCAAAATAGATTGACGGGTCGGGAAACAGAAATAGAAAGAAATACTTTTGTCCAAAGGATATTCCTTTTAAGGACAGAACAGAAGAGGAAAAAAATTCAAATACTATTTGAGAAAGAATAAGTATACACACAGAGGCATAAGTAAACAACAATTGAACTTTTTCAGTCTTCTTCATCTTCTCCCTCAAGTTTACTCTCTGAAAAAAAAAAAAAAAAACAACTCTGTACAGGAATACAAACAAGGCTGTTGCTGCTTCTTCATATCTTACAGCAGCAAGCAAACTAGAGTACAGAGATCACAGAGGATCACAAGCTCATAACCCTTGTATTATTCTCTACCATAAGTAAGAGTTCATCATATGCAGATCTTCAAGAACATCAAAAGACAGCATTTTGTGTGATAGTTGTAGAAGGATTTATACAGCAGAATCATTCTCTTCTTCTTCTTTATTTCTCCATTTCTACTCTATAACTGAGAAAGAGTCATAAGAATCCCTCTTTAAAGGATTCAATTGGTTCTAAGAGTCTCTTTATCAAAAGACTCAGTGATTCTAAGAGTCTCCTTGTCAAAAGACACTGTGCGTAGTTCTAAGAGTCTCCTTATCAAAAGACTCAATGCTGGTTCTGAGAGTTTCCTTATCAAAAAAGTCAGGCACTAGATAGTGCAATCCTACCATGTGGTAGAAGAGTGGACTACCCATATTTTAGGGAACCAAAGTAAAAATTCTGTCTTCTGAGTTTGCTTTTCTGTGTTGTCCCTTTATTGTTTACTGCTATTCTATTTCTTGTATTCACTTTATTCTGTGTTGGTTGTGCTGAATGCATAGCTATTATAGTAGTTTTTATTGTGTGTGCATATTTAGGGTAAAAGTTTTTAAATCTCTATTCACCCCCCTCTAGAGAATACTCAGAGGTTACACTGTGCACTTTCAAGGTTGCAAGAGGGGTTGGTTGTGATGGCTTCTAAAAGAGATGCTGCAGCCGCAAAATCTCAGCAGGTTGAGACCTTCGCTTGCCATCAAGCCGCGAGATCTTCTCCGACAGGGCCCTCTACTTGTCCTCCTTTGAATGGAGCCACCCCCCCTCCCCAAAAAAACTTCTCATTGTTTAGAAGTATGCGTCGGTACTTAGCCTCAGTATGACTGGTATAGTCATGCTGAGGGGCATCCTTAAGGAGCGGTTTCGCACCTGCATAACAAGGTAGGTTAGCTCAATGTCAAAGGAAGTCCATCCACAACATTCAGAAGCAATCATAATGAGAGGAACTAACCTGAGGTGCTCTCCGGACAGAGATAATCTTCGAGAGGAACATCCCATATCACCCCTTGACGATCCCGCGGGAGGAACAACCTTATCATCCTTAAATGATTCTGTTGAAGGTGCAGGCTTATGGATGTTTGGGGGGGGGGGGGGGGGGGGGGGGCAGCAGGGTTAGTGGCGACGAGCTGCTTTTTTTTAGTTCTCTCCTTCCCCAAATGATGACGCTTTAGCTCGACATTCTCCATGAACACGCCATCCTCCAAGAATATAATGCTCCTTTTTGCCGGAGGCTTGGGCGCCAAAGTCGACAATTCCTACCGAGCTTTGAAAAGTAAAATCGCATTTAACTTCATATAGATCTCGCTTATCCTCCGCTCATTGACCTCCACATCCTTAGCAGGGAGTTACTACTCAATGACAAGGTCACCGCTCCTCGTCCGGAGGGTCTCACTTCTCGTGAAGAGAGGATACACTCCCTAAGACTCGATGACCTTGTTGGCCATGAATATGGGGGTGGAGAGACCCGCATCTGCAATGATTCAGGCCTCTATCGCAACATCAACGGCTTTTCTCCCAGGAACCTCCTCAACTACGGGAAGAACATCCGGCTCTATAGGATATCTCGTTGTACCCTTGGCATGTTTACTCACCACATCCTCGCCAGCCTTCTTCGCAGCCGCCTTCTTTTTCTTACAAGTCTTTTCTTTCTTTTCCCTCTCTTCCTTCCCCTCCTCTTTCTCACCCTTCTTCTTCTTCTCGCCAGATTCGAAGACACCCTTACACTTGTCCAAGACCTTGGCCCTCACATCATACTCTTCTTCCTCTTCTCCGCCTCCTCGGCGTCATCCTCATCTTTCTTCTTCTCTTCTCCTCCTCGATCTTTGTCTACCATTCCTTTGCCTCCTTGATTTGATATTGGATCCCCTTCTCCCTCTCAAGCTTCACACAACAATTCTCACTATATCCTCCATTTATTTATTATTCATGGCTTAGAAATCTCGCCCCGCCTGTCCGAGCTCTGTGGCCTCTGCATCAGCTGCCTCCTTGGTAAGGCGAGCGACTCTCTTTTTCTCCTCGAGTGTGAGTCTTACAACCTCCTTCACTGACTTCGGAGTCTCGTTGCACCCATTGTTTGTCGTCCCGCCCTCTCCGTCTTCATTCTTCCATGTGAGATCAAATTTTTGGGAAAGCGCCGCCTGATCTTTGCTTGATTCTATGACATCTACACCGATACATGCTTTCCCTGTTCGGGATCATCACCAAAACACAGTTTATAAAATATATCATCTGAGGCGTCCAGACTTGCGCGCAGATGGTTTTGCGGTCTCGCGAGAAGGGGCTCCCACCTCAAGGACATCATAATTAGTAGTGATATCAATCAATGGAGAGAGACTCATTGTAAGTTTTGAAAGTGCACAGTTAACCTCACTAGAATTCTCTAGAGGGGGGGGGGGGTGAATAGAGATTAAAAAATATTTTGTGCAATGTTAATATATATATGTGTATGATCACAGATTATAGCTTCTCACACACCAACAAGAATTAAACAAATAAAGAAAGTAAATGCAAGAAAAGAAATCACAGCACAACACAAGAAAATATAGTGGTTCCCCAAACTTTGGGTAGTTCACTCTTCTACCCCCTTGGTAGGAATTCACTATCTTGCACTGAGTCTTTTGATAAGGAGACTCTTAGAACCACCCTGAGTCTTTTGACAAGAAGACTCTTAGAACCAACTGAGTCTTTTGAAAAGGAGACTCTTAGAACCAGTACACTGAATTTTTTGAAGAGAGATTCTAAAAACTCTTTTACAATGTTTAAGTAAAAATAAGAAAGAAGAAAGAAATAAGAACAAGAATGAATCTTCTTCCTAGCAAGAAGATTGGAAGCACAAGAAGTGAATTAAATCTTTCTTCTATAGAGAGAAGAAGATTGGTAGCTTTTCTCTCATATGTGAGAGCTATCAGAATTTGCAGCAGGGTGACTTCAGAAGCAGAGAGAAGAAGAATGCTTGAATATTGCTGCAGGACTATTTCTCAATTCTCTCTTTTTCACTTGGGAGCTTTTCCTCTTTTCAAAATGTAAAAGTGGTGAATCACTTGACTACTTCTTCTGCCGACCTCCTCTTTATTTATAGCTCTGTTTCAATCAAATAATACTAAAGGAGAGTAATCAATCAGCAGGCAGAGTATTAGAAAGAGAGAAATTCCCATAATAGTTATATCCATAGAAGGAAAGTATTCATTCTAATTTCAAATAATGTCCATAATGAATTTTAACAAATTAGCCAAGAATCTAATAGAGGAAAGGAAAGATTCAGAACGGCTATAAGACATAAATTGATTCCATATAGATCAGATCTTATAAGATAAGAAAAGAGATCTGGCGATTTTGAATTCTGTCATAAAGATCGACGCGCGTCGATTACTATTCGACGCAAGCGTCGAATACATCCTGTCTGGACGTCGAGAGGAGAATAAGGAAGGTGCGTCGATAAAGGTGCGTTGACTACATTAGATGCGTCGACTAGAAATCAGAGTAACGTCGACTACATTAGATGCGTCGACTAGAAATCAGAGTAACGTCGACAACGCATACGTCGAAATCTTCCTAGAGTTACTTCGACTCAATCTGAAGGAAACGTCGACTACATTTCGACGTTGCGTCGAATACTATTCGACGCATATTTACTTAGCCTTATTATTCATTCTTAGAATTCTTCTTTAACTTATTTCTAGGGGTTAAGAGAAATCATTTTCCCAACAATCTCCCCCTATTTGTCTTAACCCTATTTAGAGGGAAATTGTACTAGCATATAATTAACCCAGCACAGTATTTGTAAGGATAAGAAATATATTAACTAATCAGAAGAGAAAGTGAAATAAGAAAGCATATGACAAGTATTTGTCTTTCACAAAAATTTAAATCAGAAACTTCTTTTTGTACATGAAGTTAACAAAAGCAGAATAAAGTTTCCTAGATAAGTTTTCAATAGCATCAAGAATGTAGCCCCTGACTCTATCAGGTCGTTCCTGGACATTCCTGATGATTGTATGCAGTTTTTCCAATAGTTTATCACCATCAGGGATTGTGTCATTTATGGAGTAGCCTTTGCTGATGATGATTGCTGCTTTTTCATCAATCATCTCAATTGTAATGTTTTGAACTTTCTTTTCAGTAGGCTTGATCTCAGGTGGTCCCTTGTTATCAACCTTGGGCCTATATATTGTTTTCTTTTCTGATTGCTGTTTCTCTGGAATGTCAGCCATTTTTCCTTTCCCTTTCCAGGGTGAGGCATGCCACTTGTCTAATTTTATAGGTTTGTTGGGCTTCTTGTAGGGAGTGTAAGTATCTTCTGTACACCCTACACCCTTCTTGTGTTTTTGACCTTTGTCTAGGATGATCCCTGCCTGAGGGTTTTTCTTTTGATAAGCATCAATATCAAACAACTTCTTTGGAATTCTGATAGAAGATTCAGCAAGAATTTGTTCTTTAGTCATTCCCTTGTTGATCTTTTCCATCCAGGCAATCCTTTTATCTTCCACTTCTTTCCTAGCTGCTTCATATTCATACAGTTCTCTTTCTCGTATCTCTTCATGCCTCTTTTCCATGTCAGGGTCATGGTACTCCTTCACAGGGCTGTTAGGAGTGATAATAGGCATCTTTTCAAATCTTTTTATTTGCTCACATGCTTTTCTATACTTCCTTTCTTTTGCATACTCTCTCCTTTCTTCTTTGGAGAAGTTTTGCCAGTAGGGAATGGCTTCTCTTTTCCTTTTCATCTGTCCTCCTGAACTTTGCCTAGGTAGGATTTGTTTGGAAAAGCTTGCCACTTGTGGAGGTAGAGGTAGCAGAGGAGGTAGAGAAGAAGGTTGAAGTGGAGGTAGAGGTAGAGGTGGAGAAGAAGGAGAGTGAGTTTTCTCTTTGGGTGGAGAGGGAACAATATCAAGAAGACGAGTCTGTTCTGCAATAGAAGGCAGAATGACTTCAGGTAGAATGATCTCTGCTGAGGGATGATTGTCTCCTCCAAGCTCTTTTGTAGGGATGTCCTCAAGTAGAGGTGTCTTCAGCTTGATGTAACTGGCAGAGAAGCCAGGGGAGTGATGTTGAAGTTCCTCCTCACATAAGGGTGCATCAATCCATATCTGTCCATTCCAATCATCAGAGGTGACTGCTTCTTCCTCCCCCTGGATTTCTGGGTTCTTTACTACAGGAATCTCCCCCTGGTTATATGGATTATCAATTCTGAATGCTGAATCCACAGCATGGTCCCCTTCAGTGTTGTAAGAGGAGGATTCACCAAAGTGTTTGATGAAGGTGTAGTCAGAGTGATTTGAGAGGAGTGGAGCCTATAATGGAATTGGAGTAATAGTTAGAGAGAATACTTAGAGTTGGAGAGAAGAGAGTTAAACCTGAGCTTTAAGTGAGATCAAAGACCTGGCAAGAGGGGTTTCTGGAGCAACTCTCCCCCTGGTTTATATCTTTCAGGAAGGATGTAAACCTTTGTGGCGACAGAGGTTCTTCTCGAAGAAGAGCATGAAGCTCAGGAAGAGAGGCAGATAGGGAGGCCAATTTGGCTTCACAGGTGGTGATCATATTGGCACATTCATTGGAGAAGTTGGTTAGACGTGTCTGGAAGTCGGTGAGAAGATTTTCCAGAGCATCGTTCATCGCTTTGATAAGGGCAGTTTGAACAGGAGTAGGCGCCATTGATGCAGAAAGAGAGAGAGGTGGAAGATAAAGTTTTGGCGGGTTCAAAAAGGTATATGTTATGAAATAAGAAGTATTATTTAAAGAAGATGAAACGTCGAGAAAGGAAACAGAAATCAAGGTAATCCAATCGTCAGAAGAGGAAGTAAGGATTTGATTCTAATTTTAACCTGAAGTCGTCGTTACGTCGAATGGATGTCGACGTTTGCGTCGATATAGAGTCGGCGCTCCGTGGAGATTGGCCAGCCTGGAGCTCTATCGACGTGATCATTGTAATGCGTCGATATGAATTCGACGGTGCGTCGATAAAAGATCGACGTAACTTTGTCTGATGGAAATTGGTGTCAGCGTCGAGTTTGTCTCGACGGAGCGTCGATATGTATTCGACGCATCTGCAAGAAGTTTTCTAAGATTGTCTGATTCCTTTAGAG
This sequence comes from Dactylorhiza incarnata, assembly GCA_033032865.1. Lineage (NCBI taxonomy): Eukaryota > Viridiplantae > Streptophyta > Magnoliopsida > Asparagales > Orchidaceae > Dactylorhiza > Dactylorhiza incarnata. The sequence continues at coordinate 432,943 of JAWHQI010000503.1, read as the reverse complement.
TTCCCTAACAATGGTGTTTACAAGCTTCCATCAAGCATTCCTAAGGTGTTTATGAAGTAGTTGTGCTTGGTTTCATCCAAGGGTTTTGTAAAAATGTCTGCTCTTTGACTTTCTGTGGGTATATATTCTAAGGTTATCTTACCTTTTTCAACATTGTCTCTAAGGAAGTGATGTCTGATCTCTATGTGTTTGGTTCTACTATGAAGGACTGGGTTAGATGCTATAGATATAGCACTAGAGCTGTCACAATAAATCTTAGAGTTATTGACTTCCAGTTTGTAGTCAAGAAGCTGATTTTGCATCCACAAGATTTGTGAACAACAACTCTCAGCAGCTATATATTCAGCCTCTGCTGTTGAGGTTGAGACTGAGGTTTGTTTCTTACTAAACCAAGAGATTAATCTGTCACCTAGGAATTGGCAAGTGCCAGATGTGCTTTTTCTATCAACCCTACATCCAGCATAGTCTGCATCTGAGAAACCTATTAATTCAAAGTTGGTTTCTGCTGAATACCATAGACCTAGTTCGGGAGTTCCCTTTAGGTATCTAAGAATCCTTTTTACAGAGGTGAGATGGGATTCCTTTGGTTCAACCTGAAATCTAGCACATATGCAAGTTGCAAACATAATGTCAGGTCTGCTAGCAGTGAGATATAGAAGGGATCCTATGATTGCCCTATATGTCTTTTGATCTATTGATTTTACCTTGTCATCTTTTTCTATAATGACATTTGTTGCCATGGGAGTTTTCATAGAGGAGGCTGATTCCATACCAAACTTTTTGATTAGCTCTTTAGTGTACTTTGATTGTGAGATAAAGATTCTTTCACTACTTTGTTTTACTTGTAATCCTAAGAAATATGAGAGTTCTCCCATACTACTCATTTCAAATTTAGATTGCATGAGATTAACAAATCTTTTACACAGTTTAGGATGTGTTGAGCTAAAGATGATATCATCTACATATATTTGAACAAGAAGAAGTTGGTTTTTATGGGTTTTAGTAAAGAGTGTCTTGTCTACTTTTCCTCTTTCAAAGGAATTTTCTAAAAGAAAGTTAGAGAGAGTTTCATACCAAGCTCTAGGAGCTTGCTTAAGACCATATAGTGCTTTGTTGAGTTTATAAACAAAGTTAGGAGAGGAGGGATTAACAAAACCTGGTGGTTGCTCCACATATACCTCTTCTTGAAGGTCACCATTCAGAAAAGCACTCTTGACATCCATCTGATATACTTTCATCTTCATGAAAGCTGCATATGCAAGAAAGAGCCTAATTGCTTCCAGTCTGGCTACTGGAGCAAAGGTTTGATTGTAGTCTATTCCTTCTTCTTGTCTGTATCCTTGTGCTACAAGTCTTGTCTTGTTCCTGACAATTACTCCAGTGGAATCTAATTTGTTTCTATATACCCATTTTGTGCCAATCACTGGGTAGTTTCTTGGTCTTTCCACTAAATTCCATACTTTGTTTCTTTCAAATTGGCCTAGTTCTTCTTGCATGGCCATAATCCAGTGAGGATCACAATTTGCTTCCTCAAACTTCTTTGGTTCAACTTGTGATAGGAAGCATTGGAGCACCATCCCAGTGGAGACCTGGTGTCTTGTTCTTACTCCTGTATTGGGGTCTCCAATTACTTGAGTTTGTGGATGATCCTTCAAATTGATCCATGTTCTGCTTGAAATTGTCAGTTGTTCTTCTTCTTCATTCTCAATGAGATCATTGTTCAATTGTTCTTCCTGAACCATGTTCTCTTGTGGAAATGGGTCTTGAATGCTCTTTTCTGAGGTTTCTTGTTCAGACTCCTCACTTGGTTCCTCTAACTGTTTTTCCTCTCCATTATCTATGTTCTCTAGAGCTTGTTGCTCAAGCTGGGTTTCTATGCTGTTGTTTTCCTGTGGAAAAGAACTGGTGGGAGTCTCCTCCCCCTTAAGTAGCATGTTAGTTTCATCAAATACAATGTGCATGGATTCTTCAATTTTAAGAGTTCTTCTATTGTAGCACTTATAGGCTTTACTAGATGATGAGTATCCCAGAAATATTCCATCATCAGACTTCTTGTCAAATTTGGCAAGATGATCTTTCCCATTGTTTAGAATAAAGCAAGCACATCCAAAAATTTTAAAATATTTAACAGTGGGTGTTTTATTTTTCAGGAGCTCATATGGAGTCTTTGATTTAGTTTTGTGTATGAGGCTTCTATTTAGAACATAGTTTGCAGTGTTGACTGCTTCAGCCCAAAAGATTTTTGGTAATCCTGATTCTGCAAGCAGGGTCCTTCCTGATTCTATTAAGGTTCTATTCTTCCTTTCAGCAACTCTATTTTGTTGAGAAGTTCTAGGTGCTGAGAAGCTTTGTTTAATACATTTTTCCTCACAGAAACTACAAATCATCTGATTCTCAAATTCAGTCCCATGATCACTTCTTATAATTGAAACATTGGAGTTGAACTCAGATTGAATTTGTTTTATGAATTTTGAGAGAATTTTATGGGTTTCAGATTTAACCCTTAGAAAGAACACCCAGCTAAACCTAGAATAATCATCAACAATAACCAAGGTATAGGATTTTCCACCTAAGCTCTGAGTGGATATGGGACCAAAGAGATCCATGTGTAGTAAGTATAGGGCCCTGGGAGAGTCATCCTTACCAATGGGTTTGAAAGATGATTTGGTCTGTTTTCCCAGTTGGCAAGGTCTGCATGGAGAATCCTTAGAGTACCTACCATTTGGTAAACCTCTGACTAGGTTATTCTTTGCTAGTTTACTAATGGTTTTGTAGTTTAGATGACCTAGTCTCCTATGCCATAGTTCATTTTTATCTATGATATTGTTGAATAAGCAAACTTCTGTGGGTGAAGAGCTAAAGTCCACTACATATACATTTCCTTTTCTAGTTCCATTTAGTATTGTAGCACCAGTCTTGATATCAATAATATGGCAGAATAGTGTGGTGAATTTTACCTCATACCTACCATTTTCACATATCTGACTTATACTTATCAGATTGTGCTTTAGTCCTTTGACTACTGCCACATTCTTGAAGGTGACTTTCCCTTCTTTGAAATCTCCAAAGCCCTTGGTTTGGCCACAGCTAGAATCTCCAAAGGTTACTGATGGTCCAAGTCTATCCTCAAAGTTGATTAATAGGTTTTTGCATCCTGTCAAGTGCATGGAGCATCCACTGTCCAAGTACCACACCATCCTGGAGATGTGATACATCTGCACATAAAATTTTAAACATTAGTTTGGACCCTGCTAAGTTGGGGTCCCTTCCTCTCATTAGTAAAAGATTTAATAAAAGAATAAGTGGGTCTTTCAGGATATCCTTCTTTCTTATGGGGTACTGGCTTATCATACCAATCTTCTTGGATGATATCACAGAAATAATGTTTATAATAGAAGGACATGGATTGAGAGGCCTGTTTGGAAACAGAAAATTTTCTGTCTGATTTATTGCGTCGATAGGGATTCGACGTAGACTTATGGTTGCGTCGATATGAATTCGACGCTTTCTTCATTCTGAGTCTATTTTCAGTCGAAGCATGAGAGAGGTTGCGTTGAGTAGAAGTCGACCCATTTTGGTGTAAGCGTCGATTAGAACTTGACGCACGTTGGTAAGAATTCGACGCATGTTCAAATTTTTTGTGAGGATATTTTCCTAAGATTCCTTTATCTGTAATGGGATTAGGTTTATTAAAAACAGTGGTTATTTCAGGGCTTTCTTGTGATATTTCTCCTGTTAGATAATTCTCCCTGGTGAAGTGAATTGGATGTTTCCAGACAGATTTGCTGGATGTTTGAGGTTTAGATGCTTCATTAGTATTCTGATTTATCTGTCTAAATCTATTAGTGAGATTCTCAGACATATTTTTGAGCTTCTGACCTCTTCCATTTAGAGAGTCTTCAAAGACTTTAGCCTTTGCAAGCTCCTTCCTTAGTGTTAGATTTTCTGAATAGATTTTGTCTAATTCCTCTTCTGAGAGTTAATTTTTATGATGTGTATTTTCCTGTTTGAGATTTTTTAATTCAATTCTTAATTCTTTTACTTCTTTTTCAGATTTGATTAGATCTAAACAGAATTCTTTGAAACTTTGTTTGAAATCAGTAGAAGAGAAATCTATATTATCAAGTATATTTACCATAGATGTATCATCAGGCTTCTCAGTGGCCATCAGACAGGTTTCCTCTTGCTTGACCTCTTGCTGATCATTATCTGATGAGGTACTTCCTTCAGATTCTGAATCACTCCAAGATTGAGCAATGAATCCTTTTTCATTCTTCTTCTTCTTCTTTAGATCTGTTCTTTTTAGATCCTTCTTATTGTTGATCTCTTTAGGACATTCAGGTGCAATGTGTCCAGGTTTCCTGCAAGAGTAGCATATAATCTCTTTAGTAGGTGTTTTATTATACCTGGTTTTTGAGTCTCTTCCTCTGGATCCTTCTGTTTTGATCCACTTCTTGAACCTTCTGGCCAGTAGACTGATCAGCTCCTCATCACTTGTAGAGGGTTCTCCTTCAACAGCCTTCAAAGCAATACTCTTTTCTTTTGGGAGTGGAGGAGCCTTTTCTTTCTCTTCTTTCTCAGCCCTTGTTTTCAACAGTTGTTCATAGGATTTTAATTTACCCAACAGGACATCTGTTGAGATTTCTTTTTGACTTCTGGAGTCTTTGATTGGCCAGATTCTTGAATCCCAAGAGCTAGGGAAGCAAGTCAGCAATTTGTCATTTATCTCAGTAAGAGATATGTCCTTCTCAAGTGTTCTCAATTCATTGACTATGAGGCTGAATCTTGAATACATGTCAGCAACACTTTCATTTTCTTTCTTTTGGAAGTTTTCATATTGGGAGATGAGTAGTGCCTTTCTGTCCTTTTTCTCATCAGCACTTCCCTCAACCATTTTGGTGAGAGCTTCCCATACTTCCTTAGCTGACTCACACTCAGCAATCTTTTGGAAGATTTCATCTGAGAGAGTTGAAACTAGGATATTCATAGCCTTGGCATCATATGCTTGAGCTTTCTTTTCCTCTTCTGTCCATTCAGCCTTTGGAGCAAGTGTTTCAGTTGCTTTTCCACTTGAATCCTTTTTGAATGGCTTGGGGGGACCTGTCATGACAACATTAAATAATTCATCATCAATAGAGTTTAAATAGATTCTAATTCTTGTTTTCCAAAGTGCAAACTTTTCAAGGTTGCAAATTGGTGGTCTGGTGGAAGCATAATCTTTGATTTGTGCCATGAAAATAATAAAAATATATATATAAAAACAAGAGGTAGGATCTTTTTGATCAAGGAGTTAAACCTTTTTAGATCAACCTCCCTCTGATACCAATTGAAAGTGCACAGTTAACCTCACTAGAATTCTCTAGAGGGGGGGTGAATAGAGATTAAAAAATATTTTGTGCAATGTTAATATATATATGTGTATGATCACAGATTATAGCTTCTCACACACCAACAAGAATTAAACAAATAAAGAAAGTAAATGCAAGAAAAGAAATCACAGCACAACACAAGAAAATATAGTGGTTCCCCAAACTTTGGGTAGTCCACTCTTCTACCCCCTTGGTAGGAATTCACTATCTTGCACTGAGTCTTTTGATAAGGAGACTCTTAGAACCACCCTGAGTCTTTTGACAAGGAGACTCTTAGAACCAACTGAGTCTTTTGAAAAGGAGACTCTTAGAACCAGTACACTGAATTTTTTGAAGAAAGATTCTAAAAACTCTTTTACAATGTTTAAGTAAAAATAAGAAAGAAGAAAGAAATAAGAACAAGAATGAATCTTCTTCCTAGCAAGAAAATTGGAAGCACAAGAAGTGAATTAAATCTTTCTTCTATAGAGAGAAGAAGATTGGTAGCTTTTCTCTCTTATGTGAGAGCTATCAGAATTTGCAGCAGGGTGACTTCAGAAGCAGAGAGAAGAAGAATGCTTGAATATTGCTGCAGGACTATTTCTCAATTCTCTCTTTTTCACTTGGGAGCTTTTCCTCTTTTCAAAATGTAAAAGTGGTGAATCACTTGACTACTTCTTCTGCCGACCTCCTCTTTATTTATAGCTCTGTTTCAATCAAATAATACTAAAGGAGAGTAATCAATTAGCAGGCAGAGTATTAGAAAGAAAGAGAAATTCCCATAATAGTTATATCCATAGAAGGAAAGTATTCATTCTAATTTCAAATAATGTCCATAATGAATTTTAACAAATTAGCCAAGAATCTAATAGAGGAAAAGAAAGATTCAGAACGGCTATAAGACATAAATTGATTCCATATAGATCAGATCTTATAAGATAAGGAAAGAGATCTGGCGATTTTGAATTCTGTCATAAAGATCGACGTGCGTCGATTACTATTCGACGCAAGCGTCGAATACATTCTGTCTGGACGTCGAGAGGAGAATAAGGAAGGTGCGTCGATAAAGGTGCGTCGACTACATTAGATGCGTCGACTAGAAATCAGAGTAACGTCGACAACACATACGTCGAAATCTTCCTAGAGTTACTTCGACTCAATCTGAAGGAAACGTCGACTACATTTCGACGTTGCGTCGAATACTATTCGACGCATATTTACTTAGCCTTATTATTCATGAGAGACTCCTTTAGTCTCCTCTTCTCCTGCTTGAATATGAGGCGAGCACGAATGCTGGCACCGGAAGTTAGCTTTCTTTTCGCCATCTCCATAGAGAGTACTCGTACAGCTAAGACATAATATCATGTCATCGTCAAAGGTGGTTAAGGATCCAAAAGTCAGCCTATATATATGCGCGAAGAGCATTTATGGCAGAATAGGTTTCGCAGACACTATTTTCCCAAAATCTCCCAAAATCTCTTGCCAGAGATTTGAAAAAGGGGGGATCTTGTCTGCCCAAATTCTGCCATACTCACCATCAACAGTTGAGGGGATAACTGCTTTTCCACCTCAGCCCAATGGATCTCGCCAACCGCAAAGGTGATCTCGCCAACATCGGAAGCTTGTATTCACTGACCACCACAGTGATCTCGCGGACCACTCAGCCTTCTTGTACTTAGCCTTTTTCTATATCTCGTAAGCGGGCAACCCGTATTTTTAGAGGTTGCCCGCGAGTAGAGACTCACATCTATAAATAGACGCGAACAGTAGCTTTAGATACATCTTAGAAATCCGAGCCAAAAAGCCCCAGGATTCGCACGACCTCGAGACGCGGTTCCTGTGCGTGCCCATGTATAGGGCATTTGAGCTCTTTTGTAACAACTGTAACATCTTTGATTGATAAATATCACGCACAACTAAGGTTCGGATTGTACAAAAACTGGCCTCGGCACAAGCGACGCATTTTTTCTTCTCTCAGAGGTCTCAGCGGCCAGGGATCCCACGACGTCTCCTTGATATCTCGCATCTCTATTTGTAGCCCGAGTATCCGGCCACTCACAGTACCCTCACCGCTCTATGATTTTTGTGCTATGAAACTTGTGGGACACTTTTCACCCCAACAAAAATGATGAAAATCATGTTAGGTAATAAGTATTGATAATTGAGTTGTGGCTATGATGTTTTCATTTTGTTTAGTAATTATTATGGTGATTAGCCACTACTCAACTTAAGAGCACAAAATCATTGTACCCCGACATGTACTGGCTTACATATTGTTTGGGCATTCACATTCCAGTCATGTTATTGCATTTTTTTTAATTTGGTTATGGACTTGTGTTATTCGTACTATTTTTTCTATGTGACTCTGTGTATGAATATACGTGTGACAATTATCTTTTTAATTGTAATTAAGCAACATTGCAATACAAAATCATTTTGTCTGCCGGTGGCCTCACCCAAGGCCCGTTACACTTGACAGACTCAGAACCATGCCCATATATCTATGATGAAATATTGTTATGTTAGATAAAATTAAAGGTGCGCAATACAACGGAATTATGTTATCGAAAAATTAAAGACAACACGAAATTGAATGTATCAACAATCTACAATGTCAGACCATCTTATTCAATGACAATTAGGCTCCGTTTGGGGGGACTTATTTTCACCGGTCAAGTGGTTACGACCACATGAACCGGATGAACGGTGAAAATAAGACCCCCAAACAGAGCCTTAATCTCTCTATCGGAGTCTAAATGCAAGATTCCAATTTATCTAATTAATCCTCAATAAAGTATAACAGGTGTGGATGATATACTATTGCAGAAATAAAATGTATACCATTTTTTGATTTCTGCTCGTGCTTCATAATGGCGGGCATCCTCAAAAACCTGATGTATTTCTCCTAATGAAGTCTGCCGCGTTAGAGGATCCTGTGAGCATGTAAGAACGTCTAAAGAATTGCTCTCTCTCTCTCTCTCTCTTTGCGCTTGCGTGTGCGCGTGCGTGTGTGTCAATCACCAAGTTAATGCCGATCTTGATCACACAACCATTTAATTCAAGGTAAACACATGTGAAAAATGGTGGATCTTTATGTATGAATAGAAACGATAAAAATAAATCCAATATAGTGATGTTAATTCTAGATCTAGTGAATAAATCTGAAAGCATTCATATAAATCTACCATGAAATTTGTTGTGATCCCTTTCGGATGATGCCTTCAGCTCCTTCCCGAGCACCTGCTACAGCTACAGAACACCACAGGACAGAGTACAGGACCACCAAATGATAGCAATAGGAATGAAAGCAGATACACGATCCTAAGGCCTGGCCTGAACAGATCGGAAGGAGGTGCAGGGATTCTTCCCGTCGCAGCCACTAGCAGGAAATAAAAGTTCGTACAGATTTTCGCATGCCTGGTTCAACACTGAACCGGCAATTTAACTTCAACCCTAACTTAACCCCAAAAGACCAATAAACCCCTCATAACTCCACAAACTACAAAAATAACCCAAAACAAACACATCAGTACTTCCCCCATCAAAAGTTCCTTGTCCTCAAGGAACGCGGTCCGGCCAACGTTCACGAAGCCGCTACAAGTTCTCCCAAGTGGCTTCCTCCGGCGCTCCATCGGTTCTACTGAATAAGAAGTTGCGTCACGACCCGACCTGCTCTATTGGTAATGCGTCGATCCAAGATCGCCATCGGTTCCACAAGAAGATTGCCCTCATCATTAACTGTCTCCGGCAGGGGCTGCTCCTGCCCGGTTAGCTGGCCCACGTGTTTCTTCAACTGTGATATGTGGAATGTATGGTGTATTTTGGCGATCTCCGGAAGATCCAGCTTGTATGTCACTGACCCGATCCGTTCCAGCACTTGGAAGGGTCCAAAGAGCTTGGGTGATAGCTTATGAATGTGATGGCCCCGAAGAGTGACTTGCCGATAAGGTTGCAACCGCACCCAAGCCCACTCCCCCACCTCCAGAACATGCTCCCGGCGCTTCGTGTCCGCTAATGTATTCATCCGATTCTGAGCTCGAGCGAGATTATCCTTAAGCATGGTCATTACCCGGTCCCGTGTCGCCAAGGAACGGTCCACTGTGTTGATGTTTGTCGTGCCATCAAACTATGGAGGGAAAGTCGTAGGTTCTTGGCCATACACCACTTCATACGGCGACATCTGAATGGCGCTATGACACGACGTGTTGTACCACCACTCGGCGAGGGGTATCCAATTAGCCCAACTCTTAGGCTTTTCAAAGCACATACAACGTAGATAGCTCTCCACACACCGGTTTACCACTTCCGTTTGACCATCAGATTCGGGATGATACGCCAATGACATGTGCAATTGGACTTGGAGCACCCGAAAAAGTTCTTGCCAAAAGTTGCTAAGGATCGAAAACAGCGCCGCGATCACTAACAATAGTTGCGGGTAACCCGTGCATGCAAACAATGGAATCCAAGAATACTTGAGCTACCGATTCGGCCGTGTACGGATGGTGCATGGCGAGGAAGTGCGCTTGCTTGCTTAGCCGGTCGACACCACTAAAATGGTAGATTTCCCATGGCTTTTTGGTAGCCCATCGATGAAATCCAAGGACATGTCTTGCCATATGCGCCCCGGAATAGGCAATGGTTGAAGCAACCCCATAGGACGTTGAGTGTCGGCCTTACATTGTTGACAAACCGCACACCTTTGAATGTAATCGTAAATCTCCGGTTTCATCCCCTTCCAAAACAGCACTCTTTTCATGCGTTGGTACGTCGCGGATATTCCTGAATGCCCTCCCATGGCGCCGGCATGGTCTAAATTCAGCAACCTGTTTTTAAGAGTTGGGTCATTCCCCGCCACCAACTTCCCCTTCCGCTTGAGCACACCATTTTCCGAAGCATATTTCGGATGGTCCTCCGCATTTGTTTCCTTCGCCGTTATGATTTGTTGAAGTCGCGAATCCGACCGCCATGAATTTTTTATCAATTGGAGTATATCCGATTGGAGAGTCGTGAGAACGTGCAACATGGCCTCCGGTGCCTCGTGGATCCGGGACAAGGCGTCAGCGCATACATTCTCTTTGCCGCGTTTGTATTGTACCGAGAAGTCATATCCCATGAGTTTAGTAAGGTAGCGTTGTTGAGCCGGGATTGCTAATTTTTGCTTAAGCATAAATTTCAAACTCTGGTGGTCCGTACGTATCAAAAACGGACATCCCAACAAATAATGTCGCCACTTCTGGACCGCCAGCACGATGGCGAGCAACTCTTTTTCATATGTTGACAACACCGCATTCTTTGTCCCTAATGCTTGGCTGAAATAAGCAATTGGCCGCTCCCTCTGAAGTAAAACAGACCCCACCCCGTATCCGCCGCGTCCGTTTCCACCACAAATGGTTGTTGGAAGTCCGGCAACTGTAACACTGGCGGTTTAGATACCGCTTGCTTCAAGGACTGAAAAGCGGCATCCGCGGTAGCTGTCCACGTGAATGTTCGTTGTTTTAGCAGCTCGGTCATAGGCCGAGCCATCGTCCTGTACCCTTGAATAAAGCGGTGATAGTATCCGGTGAGGCCTAGAAATCCTCACACTCTTTTGAGCGATATCGGCGTCGGCCAATCTAGCATTGCTTGTATCTTTGTCGGGTCCGTGGCGACCCCTCGACCCGATAGAACATGCCCCAAATAATGTACTTGTGTCAACCCAAATTCACACTTACTTCTTAGCACTATGTGCTTGGACCGCAAGGTGCTAAATGCGAATGCTAGGTGCGTCATATGCGCACGGTTTCCAAAATGCAGGGAAGCGAATACTTTTAGCCCTTGTTCGACTGTGTATGGTATGAGGAATTTCTTAGACTTTGATAGGAGAGCTTTTCATCGGTTACCAAAGAAATGAGGTCAATTAATCACTATTACCTCCAAATAAAATATAAAATAAATTTGAACTTAGAAATTAATTAAGATCAAGCTGTCGTGTTCATTCACATGCCAAGGGTAAGACCAATTCACGTATGATTAAGTTACGAGACAATCTGACTCACCTATCACAAGTTTCGATCGTTCGCGCGACTGAATTAACAAGTGCTCGTCTGAGTTCGAATAAACTCAAATATTTGCGTAAGAATGCACCGGGACGTCTCGATGGATATAGTCATATAGTCAACTTAATGAAAATTTTTCAACATTATCCCACTTAGATTTACATTCATCATAACTTAAGACATCAAGTATAAAATCTTCAGTAAACTTAAGGTTACCATTAGCGAACGCGATATTAAGAGTCTACTCACGCGTCAATCCGGTACAACCAAATTCTTCACTCTGAATCATGGCAACAACAACATCATTGAGCGACACGGGACCTTCCATGGTCACAGTAACTTCCAGATTCAATTGACATGGATAAATAATGGTTATTTTATAGAACAGCTTAATGAAGAGTGTGCGCACAGTTGTTGTTCTATCTTTGCGGCCAACCAATTTCTCTAATGAACGTACTAAACCATGTTATGAGAAATCCTTAAGTGTTCAAAAGAATATGTATGTCGTTATCTCAAGATTTTTAATTAATTTGTCAAATAGACATACCAATTAGACTTAAGCCCCAGACAATAGACATGCTTTTGAAAAACATTGGGGCGGAGACCTTTAGTGAGGGGATCGACAACCGTATCATCTGTTCTTATGCTCCACCATAATGTCTCATTTCTTAACCAACTCCATAACCGATAAGAATTTAACTTCCATGTGTTTGGACTTTATGATACTTTTATTTTTCATCGAGAACATATCTACAGAAATATTATCACAGTGCAACTGAATGGATCCATCTATAGAATTGACGATCATTAATTCTGTAATGAAATTCTTGAGTCATGCCGCGTGAGTAGAAGCTCCAAAAAGAGCGACAAACACCACATGCATTGTGGAAGAAATAATGAGTGTCACACGTATATATATAATGACATTCATCGGGGGAAGCGACATTCATTGGGGGCGGCAACATTCTTTGAGGGCGGCGACATTTGTTAGGGGTGACAACATTCGTCGAGGGGGGGGGGGGGGGCATTCATCAGGACCATAAAAAAAATAAAGTTGATACTATAAATGAACTACTGATGTGTTCAAGTAGAACTGATTCACAAAAAGAAACCAGCCACCATTATTGAAAATGCATTCCATTTAATCAAGAAATGGGAGAATATAAAATTTGACTAGGAAAACAATCAAATCTACATAAGAGAGCTTAATTTTGTCATACTCCATGCACGTCGGCTTATCCAAAACAATCAAAACTGTACTGCAGGTTAGATAATCATCATTGTTTCACATCATAAACACATTTTAATAAATATTTAAATAATTAAAAGATAAATGGGCCAAAAGCAAAAACTGAAACTGAGTTTGAATGATGGTGAAGATCATATACCTTATGGTTGCACACTTGATGTGGACAACCATCACCACTTCACTTCCAAGCCCTACACTCAGGTAAAAAGAATTATAATGCATAGGTGAACATATGTAAATATGTACTTGTAAATTTTGATGTAGCATTAACCCAAAACCCTAATAAATCTAGAAAATCACTGGAAAGAAAATTTGATGTAGTCTAATTCATGGTAGAAGAAATTATGAAAGTTAAGAAAAATATTGGCATGGTTGAGATTCTGAAAGTCGCATATAAGTCAGTTATGTATGAAATTAGCATATACATGAAAGGAAATGTATTTATAGAATTATAGCTGCAATCCACGGGAAAGTACATCAATGTCTTCCCGAAAAAGTGGGTATCCATAATAATTGAGGCAAGATAAACATTAAAATAATTATGAATAAGAATATTGAGAAGAGTGCACAAAAAAGAAGTTATTAAGATTAGAGAAGTTGCAATGTATAATTATGGATAAAGTTTGGTGACAGTAAAATCCATTAACTCAACACAAAAATTAGTGATGTACCTCGGTGTTTGGATCATAATCTCGAGGGTCGTCCTAAATTTCATTTGCTTAACAAAAAAAATCCTGTAAATTGCGAGAGAAAAAATAAAGAGTTAAGATAATATAATAAAATTGAACCTAAATCTAAGGCATTTAATAAAAGAGAAGGAATTGCATAAACCTTCGACAATATTCGCCAAATGTAGAAATGAACATTACAAGCTGAGAGAACATAAATTTAGTGTATGAAACTAAGCATCAATTTAGTTTGCTAATTGAAATGTGACCGTTTGGATTATCCGAAATGACTGCACATGTCTACTAATTTGTACTACACAATGTACAATGTTAAATTGAAATGTCATGTCATTATATTCACATAAAAATATAAAATGAAATATAATAAGCTGATAGATCAAAGAATATAGAAAGTAAGGTGATTTCCACTCTGCTGAATGCACCAAATCACAACTCCACTAATAACCATGCCTAAACCAAGCATCGAAGCTATGAGGAAATAAATTAACCTTATGTATTGAAACCACCTTACAGGTATTTTATTCGAAGCATCCTAATACTCACCGAAAGCAAAATATAGATGGAGGTAACCTAATATTTTATTTGAAGCATCCTAATACATGCATTTTATTTCAAGCATCATAATACAAGCATTTTATTTAAAGCATCCTAATACAGGCGTGGAGTATATATGTCGGCCCCTCTTTCCTCTCGACAAATGTAATTACATGATAAATGAAGCTTATCAAATGCTAAAATAAAAATTGGTAGTAATTCAGGCAGGCATGTTCAGATCTATTCAAGCTTACTTCATAAGCTAATTTGATGCATATTTTGTTTTAAACATAGAGAACGTTATTCAACCCAAGAATATATATATATATATAATAAGATTTTAAATTGCATTGCAGTTTCAGTTGTTTATAACATCACAACATTCAAGAAATAACTCACCTCGCCAATGCCGGAAGAAGAACGTGTAATATGAGAACCACATTGACTTTGAAATTCCTTGGAAAAAGGCTTCATAAAAACGGAAACTATAAAAAAATCCAAGAGATCAGGAGTTAGAAGAGGAGGAACACCGCAATTAGAACAAGCATCCAATTAAATTAAATATGAAAATTCACATAGACACATCTTTTGGGCAATCAATCAAACACATTGTGAGCATATAAAAAACTAATGTAAATATATGGCAAAAAATTGATGTATAAGATCCGTAGTCATATTTCTACAGGTCTTTTCAAGTCGCTGTAATGATTAAGCTATGATCCAACTCCTTCAACTTTTCAGTCTGGATTGAAAACAACCAATATAGTAATGGTATTTTAGATTAAAACATTAGGTTTCATATAAATTGAGCTCTTGAAATGGGAAGGGGTTTAGGAATAATACCTATCAAGAAGATGAGATCGAGAAGCCCCAAAACAGTAACCATCTGAAAGCTGCCACTTTCTCTCCACATCTGAAACCCGAAATAAGTGAGAGGAGGAAGGGTTTGAGAGTATTAACATCGAACTTGAAGGAGGAAAAGGGTTTTAGAAATACCTATCAAGAAGATGAGATCTAGAAGCCCAAAAACATCGAATCAACCTTGTAAAAGCTGTGACTTTCTCTGTAAGGTAGAACCCGAAATCACTAAGGCCCCGTTCGTTTGGACGGAATTGAACACTTGGAATTGAAATTCGACGTCGAATTTCAATTACGCCGTTCGCTGGTTAGGTAGCTTTAATAATTGAAATTTGAGTTAAATATCATGGAATTGATTTTAGCCTAAGCACAAAATCTAGCTAGATATATCGGAATTGGGCGAGTCTGGCACGCTCGATTTATCGCGTTTTTTGCCCGGGCGCGCGTTTATGCGCCCAGGTGCACAATTTTTCGCCCGGGCGCGAGTTTTTCGCACGAGCGCGAGTTTTTCGCCCAAACGCGCGTTTTTCGCCGGGACGCCCAAATTTTACGCGGGCAGAAATTTTCCACCCTAGCGTGCATTTTTCGCCCTGGCGCGCGTTTTTTGCCCGGGCGCGCGTTTATGCGCCCGTGCGCACAATTTTTCGCCCGGGCGCGAGTTTTTCGCACGGACGCGAGTTTTTCGCCCGAACGCGCTTTTTCCTCACGGACGCCCAAATTTTGCCCGGGCGGAAATTTTCCGCCCTAGCGCGCATTTTTCGCCTTTGCACGCGTTTTTCGCCCGGGCGCATGTTTTGTCACCCGCGGGCGCAATTTTTTGCCCGGGCGCGTGTTTTTCGCCCAGGCACGATTTTTTCGTCCGAGCGCGATTTTTCCCCCGATAGCGTTTTTTTGCCCGGACGCGATTTTTTCACTCGGGCGCGAATTTTTCGCCTAACCGCAAATTTTTCGCCCGGGCGCAAATTTTTCTCCCAGGTGAGAGTTTTTCGCCCTGGTGCGATTTTTTTGCTCAAACGAGATTTTTCGTCATGGAGCGATTTTTTTGCCTGCGCGCAATTTTTTCGCCCGGGCGCAATTTTTTCACCCTTGCAGGATTTTTTTGGAAGAGAGCGATTTTTTTGCCCAGACGAGTTTTTTTTGCCCTACGAGATTTTTTAGCTCGGGGGCTATTTTTCGGGCGCGATTTTTTCACCGGGGAGCGGTTTTTTGCTGGGACGCGCTTTTATCGCCTATGCGAGCTTTTTTCGGCCGGGCGGGTGGAAAAATCGCACCCGGGAAAAAAAATGGCGCCCGGGCAAAAAATGCGCGCCCGGGCGAAAAAATTGTGGTTGTGCGAAAAAATAGCACCCGGGCGGAAAAAATCATTCTCGGGCGAAAAAATCGCTCCCGGGCGAAAAAATCGTCGTCATGACATGCATTTGTTTATGATATATGTGATAAATATTAGCTTCTTCGTAATATGTTTCAAATCTTAAATTGAATTTTATTTAACAAACGAACAAAAGTATTGATTAATTCCACAATATTCAACAATATTATTTATTAGGCGAACGTTGGAATTGGAATTAGTCACCAATATTTAATTTCACAATATTTATCAATATTCAATTCCAATATCGAATTCCAATTCCGTCCAAACCAGCGGGCCCTAAGAGGATGAAGAAGGGGATGGTGTACCCCTTAGTGGATGGCTGTCGTTGCGAGCAAAAGTGGGTGAGGAGTCGTGGATGCGGGCTTCGGCACTGATACAGGTGTGGCTACGGGCTTCGGCGGTGGAGAATGGTGGGACTGAGAGAGTGTGGATTGTTAGGGTTGGAAGGGCGCGCAAGTAAGATGTCGAGCGGGAGATAGGTTAGCGGGAATTGAAATAAAGTGAAAGGCGAGCACGCGGTGTTAAGATGGACGGTGCGATCGTTTTAAACCAACAATCTTGATGAAAAGAACGTCTCACTTAGTTAATGGAATTTGATTGACTTATATTTCTTTTTAAATTAGTATATATATAAATAATATATAATATATATTAAAATGAAGTATGGATGACTTCAAAATTGATAGAATTAAAAAGCCAATGAGAAAATCATATCCGTTGGCATAAAAAAATACGAACCGTCCACAACGGTTTGCGAATAGCAAACATTTTTGCGGGACTGAGAGAGCATGGAGTGTTAGGGTTGGAAGGGCACGCGAGTAAGATGTCGAGCGGGAGATAGGTTAGCGGGAATTGAAATAAAGCGAAAGGCGAGCACGCGGTGTTAAGATGGACGGTGTGATCGCTTTAACCAACAATCTTGATGAAAAGAATGTCTCACATAGTTAATTGAATTTGATTGACTTATATTTCTTTTCAAATTATACGAGTGAAACGGCACGGGCCTCCGGCCCTATGTGAGTGCAGCGACGTGGGCGGCGATATTTAGCGAGGGCGGCAACATTTGTCGTGGACGATGACTCTCTCTCTCTCTCGTCGGGGGCGGTGACATTTGTTGTGCTCGCCGACTCTTAGCGGACTTTGCCCGCATTCGAGCGGGTTGCGCACTCATATGAGCGGGATGCGCCCGCATATGAGCGGGTTGCGCCCGCCTATGAGCAGATTGTGCCCGCATATGAGCGGGTTTTGTCCGCCTATGAGCGGACTGCGCCCGCATATGAGTACTAATTTTTATTCAAAACATGTACATATGAGTACTTGAAATAACCGTAAAAAAATATGAATTAATATTCCTATTTTTATTTTGTAAAAAAAATTATATTTTTACCTAAAAAATCAATTTCTCTCTACCTCTCTCTCGCCTTATCTCTATTCGTATCCCTCTCTCATGTAGGTATAGGAGGGCTATAAATATTCCATGTCCCTCTCTCCTCCTCTCTCTTCTTTCTTTCTTTCTTTCTCTCTCTCTCCATTGTAAGGATGCGATCAAAAGCTTGTCTCATTTTGAATGGCTAAGATTTTCTTACCCCTTCAAATTACTTCCTTATAGTAGTTAAAGATGTAACATCCCCCAAACTGCTAGGCCCCTAGAGAATTTTTGTCATGACAATTCATGACAAAAATAGGATATAAAGTGACATAGGGTGCTAGGATGACAAGTTGTGTAGATGAAAAAACACATGGTGTGCACTAAGCCACCATAGGCCACCCCAAGGTAAGGGAGAACTCAAAGGGGCTAAAGCTCCCCATGCATCACTCTTAACCATGGAAATCCCCTAGGATGGGTTAATGTACATAAGTTGGGCAAAGAGGCCCCATGAACCTAAGAGAAGGTGTAGAATTGCACATTGGGGTGCATTTAGCAAATCTTAGTTTCTTAGCCTGAGAGTGGCCAAAAGGCTTCAATAAACCAAATTAACCTTACCTTGACTCTATGACCATCCAAGAATATTGAGTAGGTCACTAGGGACCCATGGGGTCAACCAATTTGGTCAAAATTGGCTAAAGTCAACTTTAGGCCAATCTAGGTCAAACCTCCATGAATAAGAACAACTGGACTCCAAATGATCAAATTGGACCCACCATCATATGGCAACCTCCCTAGGGGACCTAATGGACCCAAAAGCTCCTTCATGAGGCCACCAATTTGGAGAAATTGGGCCAATTACTAAAAAGCCTCAAATTGATCTATTTGTGTTAAAACCCTAAATTGACCTTCAATTGACCCATTGTGATTAAATTGATCACCCCTAACACTCTTAGACCACTTAGTGAGTCTAATGGTTCCACATTGGACCCTTGGGATAAGCCAATTTTGGGGAATTGGGCAAAATTACCTATTTGCCCAAAATTACAACTTATGCCATTTATGGTCCAATTGGCCCCCAATTTGCCAAATTGTCCTAGCACAACCCTCCATAAACACCAAGGGAAGCAAATAAGACCCAATTAAACCAAAGTGCACAACCAATTTTGAAATGATAGGACAAATCACCCAAATGCCCAAATGGCCAAGAGGAGAGAAAGCCCCATGCTAACTGAAGGAATCGAGCTCAGCCGCGCCGGAGCAGACATGGACGTCGGAAACAGGAATCAAGTTTTCCTCCGCCGCAACACCCGCCGCCAAGGCCGCACTCAGGCAAGTTCCTTTCCCTCTCCTCCTGTGCTAGAGATATTTCTCTTCTCCCTTCGATTCAAGCCTTATATTGGCGTTTTTAGTTTTGAATTTCTATGTTCCTAGCCGTAAAAACGAAAGGTGGCGCAGGACACCTCCGGCCGCATTCTCACCGCCAAACGATAAGCCTAGGTTGGGTGAAGGTGGTGGCGGGAGCGTTTCGCCGGAAACCTCCTGGAGTCGCCGGAAAATGGCCCGTAAAATGCCCCCAGGCTCGGTTAATCCTAGCCCTCGGCTAGCTGGGGAAGATGACGGACAGTCGTCCAATCTGGATAAGATGGCTAGCCGCAGACCATTACATAATCAGGAATATATATAAATTAAATGTCACATGATGCACAACCACCTTAGATAATTATTTAAAAATACCTCCACACACTTCCTGAGAGAACTCTGAACATCAATATTGTAGCCCTTGGACTCTAATATTTTTAGAAATTTAGATCACTCCAATCAGAGCAGTGTAGCTCTCTCAGCAACCAAAATGGTGGGTTGTGTACAATGGGCTAGGTGAACCTTAGAAAATTCATTTATGGAGTTCTACAACTCCAAACGAGGTCAAATTTTGGGCATGCATGAGTCATGGCCAAATACATCCCCTGCCAAAATTTGGGGATTTTTGGAAAAACTTTTTCCTAAGTTTTTGTGGAAATTAAAAAAAAACATGCAAAATTTAATTAGGTGGTCACATGGACCCGAAAGCCTCCTGTTGAAACCGATTTCTCGGTCTCTTGTGAAGCTCGGGCCCTCAACAAGTTGAGGGGAAGCTAACCCTTACTAGTCCCTTGAAAGGAGCAGACCGAAAACTTGGAAACGGACTAAGACCTTAGTCGAAGCAAGGAGGTCCCACCACAAACCCGGAAGATCGTTGAGCGCTTCCCCTCCCAATCCAAAGCTGAGACTTGGGCACCTTGGAGAGCTAGAAAGCTGAACCAAAGTAACCTAGGAAGAAGAAGAAGCTCAGAGAACTGAGATTGGAATCCTCTCCCAAGGTGCCCTTTGAGGTCTATTTATAGTTTTCTTGCTTATGGTCTGTCAATAGCGGAACTCCGCCTTTTGGTTTTACTAAACGCACCCCAATTTGGCCTGCTAACAACCAAACTCCGCTGCTTGGATGGGCTAATGGCAGACCCTTGGGGGTAGATGGGTAATTTCACTCCCTGTCGAGCTGAGCTGCCGGCGGGGGAAAAAAACCGCTGAGACAAGACAGAAGGGACAGCTAAGGCGACTGATCCTCTCAGCCCAACTGCTGAGACAGATTCAAAGGCGCCATTCGTCGAACGCGGGACCAATTTCGTCGAGCGCCGAGCTGAGTTCGTCGATCTTAACTTAAGATCGGCGTTCGTCGAACGCAGAATGAATTTTGTCGAACCCTGAACCGAGTTCGCCGAATGCGGACGGGAGCTCCGCCTTCCTTGGAGCGGTCGGCGATTGCCCTGCTCGCTTGTATTCTTGCGAGCTGACCTTGAGGCTTGGGCTACAAGGAACTCGACTCGCGTGCCTTCCTGCGAGCTCCCCTTGGCCTTTGTAAATCTGCTGATCCGGCTGGGTGGCTGAGCTAGCCTGGTTGAGAAGCCAGTTCGTCGATCTGAGACGTAACGCGAGTTCGTCGAACGGAGGAGCCCGTTCGTCGAACGGAGAACTGATTTCATTGATCGCCGTTTGAACTGAGTTCGTCGATCTCAACAGATGCTCGGCGCTCATCGAACGCAGGACGGATCTCGTCGAACCCGAAGACTTGGAAGAAATACAGCTCGTCCGCCTTCTCGCGAGCAGCCGGCGAATACTTGGCTCGCCCGTCTTCTCGCGAGCTGGCCTGGAGACTCGGTCTTGCAGGGACATGACCCGCGCGCCTTCCTGCGAGTGACCCTTGAAGCTCTGGCTTGCCTTCTGTGTTACCTCCTCCACCTGTTGGATCTGAAACCCCTCTTGGGCGAGCGGTCTGTGAAGACCCCACTCACACTTCTGCTGGCGATATCCACCGATGCCGGGTCTTGCGCATCCTCCTGCGAGTTCTCCCGCTGAGACAGGGCTGAGAGCTGCTGAGACAATTGCTTGTCCCAGCGGGTCCGCTGGGACGGGACAGAGATAACCGCTGAGACGGCCGCTGAGTGACGTTCGTCGGACTGAGACGTAAATTCGTCGAATGGGTTTCGTCGAATAGAGAACAGAATTAGTCAAACTCAGGAGCAGACCGCGAGGATCTGGCTCGCATACCTTCCTCACGATCGGACGGCGAGCGCTCGTCTCTCAAGCCTTCATGCGGGCTCTCCAAGCTGAAGCGTGACGTTCGTCGGACTGAGAAGCAAGTTCATCGAACACCCAAACTTGGAAAGAATTTGGTTTGCCTAGAACATCACTATAAGCGGACCGCGGGAGCCTGGCTCGCCCCTCTCCATCGCGAGCGGTCGGCGGGTGGCTAGCTCGTCTGCCTCCTTACGCATAGTAGGTGAGTGCCTGGCTCGCACGCCTTCCTGCGAGCGACCATTGAGATTCTGGCTCGCCTTCCACATTACTCTTGCTTGTTGGTTACTCTTTAGTCTCCGTTCACCTCTAGGCGAATATCGGGGTTGTACACAATCCCCGCTCTTCGCGAGGCTTTTTAGGCTCGCGAAGAACCGTCCAACCCCTGGTATTCGCCGATCCCTTGGTGACGTGGCGAGAATCTTTCGGTGGGCCCCATGCCCACCACTATAAATACCACCCTTCCCGGCCGGCATTCAAACTTTTTTATTCTTCTTTCTCTTTTCTTACTCGCCGCGAGCCCCAACGCGATGTCTAAGACAGACGAAATATTGGCTCGCCTGAAGGCTTCGCAAGCGGCCCAGAAAGGGAAGGCCGCCGCTATCGCCTCTTGGGCTTCTCCGCAGCGTACCCCGCCTCCGCCCTCCCTCAAAACGATGAGGGTCGTTCGACGCTCGTCGGGCGAGGATGGGTCCTCTTTTTCGTCTCCCTCCTCCCATGACGGGCTCGCCTCACAGGTATTGTTGTCCAGTTTGCCGATTTAATGTCAAGCTCTTTTAACCTTGCTCTCTTACTCGCAGAGCGCTTCCCCGGGAGGGAATACCCTGGGGAAGACAATCGCGGAGACCCACATTTCTCCCACCGGCGGGGTTGGTACTCTTCTCGCCGACGAGAGAGTCGTCGACCTGCGAAACTCGCCCTCGCGACGTGGTGAGTGGTTTGCCTAGCCTTGTCCCATATTTCTCTACTTGTTGAAACTCCCTTATTCCTCATGCAGCGTTCCCCTTCGCGAATCCAGAGGAGCGAGTTCCTCCTCCCGCGGACCCACCGGTCTTGCCGAACCAGACTATCATCACTCCCGGATTCGGCGTCATGGGACAATGGAGCCCTGGAGGGACACTACTGGGCGAGTCCGGAATCACCGCCAGAACCACGCCCTCCCCTGGTCTGGGGAAAGTCGTTACCCCCGCCTTCACCGAAGCGTTCAAGGGCCAGCCAGGTACATCTCGCCAGCGGCCCAGTACCAAAATTCTCTCACCAGGTTAGATCACCCTTTCCGAATGCTATTTTCTGCTCTCTCTCTCTCGCTAATTTTTACCTCGCAGGTGATCCTCTGACCTCGCTCACCGAGTCAGAATCTGGAGCATTGGAGATGTCGCCACCCCCTCGCCGAGTCAGGTCGCAGATTTTCTGGGGGACCCCTGTGATCCAGAGCAAATGAAGAGGCGAATCACCGAGATATTCTAGAAGCATACTTCTCTGTTGCGGGATCTACATGAACAGAATCGGCAGGATCGACTCGTGTTTGAGGAAAGATTCACATCGATGGAGGATGCGAACGCGCGCGTCCTCGCTGAGGTGCGGCCGGCCGACCACGACGTGGTGACCTCCCCCGGGGTGTATATCGCTCGGATCGAAGATTACGCGCTGCTGATGGCCCAAGCGGGCCAATCGCTTTGCGAGTATCACTACCCTCGAATCCCCCCTCGTTCTGGCGTACGGGGTCGCGGTCGCCGGAAGTGGTTGCGATATTAAGAACTCTTGCTTCGCAGTTTGCATTTTATTTTTCTTGCCCCTCCCTTTCGTAGGGAGGGGTCGCGAACAATTTAAAAGTCTGTAATAATGATATTTTGACTCGCTTGCGAGCCATTATTTTCCATTTTTATTATCTTTTCTTTCGTTATATCTGGCTCGCTCGTTCATTGATTACTTTTATACTTCTATCACTCGCAATCGCGTCCTGTCCTCGCGTTTTGCTTTGTTCTATTTATACAGCGCTAACTCGCCGACGACCGATCGGGAGAGATTTTTGGCGAGAGGTTAACTCGCTGGGAACGGGTAGGATCCCTGGAGTTGGAAAAGTACCGCGCGGATCCGCTACCCGCAGACACCGGCGCTTCGACTTCTTCCCGCCCTTTCCATTGCTATAAATAGCCGTCCTCTTTACTTTTCAACCACCGTATTTACTGTTCTTCTTTCTCGTTTCTCTTCTTCCGACTCTCTCGCAAACCCGCAGCTCGCGCTCGTGAACTTTCTGACTCGCAGTTATTCGACGCCATGGTCGCTGATGCAGAGGCGGAGGGGCGGGCCAAGTGCGCCGCAGCTTTTCGCGAGCATACTTTCTTCTACGCCAACCTCACCAAGGAGGAGTACTTAGCGACCGTGGACAAGTACTTTCATCCCGGGTTCGTGGCCCGCTGTCCTACCGAGAGGGATACCATCAATGATCCCCCCGCCGACGAGCTCGCCATCCCCATTGCTCACTTTGAGATTGGGTTGCGACTCCTGATATGGCCCGAAGTGCGCCAGGTATGTCTTTTGAGCTCGCCTAGCGAGGGACGTTTTTAGCATTTCTTTCTGGCTCGCCTCGCGAGCGGCGTACTAACCCTTGAGGGTCCTTCCAGGTACTCAAGTACTTTGGCGTACTACTTAGCCAGCTGACGCCGAATGCGATCTCCGTCGTGGTCGCGTTTGCCAACTACTTGCGAGCCGAGAGGATTGAGTTCAGTCTTCTCGTCTTTCGCAAGGTGTTTTTCTTCCGCGCCTACAGGGATGGGACGGCTCACTTTGCGAGCCAGCATGTCACTCTCTGCGAGACCGTCAACAAGTCTCACTATTGGACGCAGAAATACGTCCTGGTGAAGGGCCCCTTCGACAACATCTCCTACACTCCTCTCCAACGGGATGATGTCGTTTATCGCCCTCCCGCTTCGCTAGGGGGCGACGACGCGAGTCTGTACCAATACCTCAAGGGGAGGAATTTCGAGGTCGCGTTCCTCCGGCAGCGGGTGGACTCGCTCACGCCTGTTCCCCAAGGAGAAGGTCTGACTCGCACTCACAAGTCTCCTCTCCCCCTTCTTTCTGTTATCTAACCTTCTTAGTCATATGTGCAGGAGAGCGCGAACTTCCGCTCAACCCCCCACACGCGCCTTCTTCCTCCCTCACCTCTGGCCCGCTTGCGAGCGTGGAAGTCGAGGCTTTCCGCGACGACCCGAGCTCCTCATCGGGAAAGAAACGGTCCCTTCCTCCACGCCGGCTTGCCTCGCAGGGGCTGGCGAAGAAGACCAAGAAAGCTCCCTCCGCCCCCAAGGAAAAGGAGGTCGTGGATCTCTCCGAGCTGGACGTCCCCCTCTCTCTTACAGCGAATCAGGAGCCCGTCATGGAGCATGGCGAGTCAGAGGAGGCGACCGGCAAGCCCAAGTCGACGAGCCACACGAATTTTGGGCTCGGCGCGAAGCTTTCAGACGTGGCTTGTGAACTGGTGCTCGCATGGGACCCTGAGCAGAACAAGATCATCTGCTCCTCTCTCCTCCCCTCCTGGGTGGAGGACGACAAAGTTGGAGGTGAGGCGTTCGCCCTCGCCTTCGGGCTCTACGGTCGCGAGGACGCCTCCCTCTTCCGGGCTTTCATGCAGAAGGGGCTCGTATATGAAGCCATGCGAGCCCAGTTCCGAGCGACGGAGCTTACCCACATAGTGGGCCGCCGATACTTCACCGCAGACAGGGAGATTAGAGAGCTCAACGTTGAGCTCCGGAAGTCCGCGGGTGAGGTCGCGGAGCTTAAAGGGAAGGGGGCTTTGTCTGAGGGCATCATTGTCAGCCTTCAGGGCGTCCTGGTAAGCAACATCTGTCAAAATCTCTTGCTGTTTCGCTTCGTCTCGCCTCTGCTGATTTTCTTTTTGCAGGATGCCGAGGGCGTCAGCCAACTAAACGCGAGGATCGCCGACCTGGAAATGGAGAACACTTGCCTTAAGGCCCAGGTTCGCGACCTAACCCTGGTGGTGCTCCCCCCTCCTCCTTTGGGGGTTGGAGCTCGCGGTCAGTCGCGAGACGAAAAGGAGTCCGCCTGCAAAAAATCAATAGAGATAGCTGAACTCATCTTCGACACCCTTAAGGGGGCGGACCTGATCGTTTCGGACGCCATGGAGCTCACCGCGGAGGAAGTCGTCCCCGATCTGTTCGCGCCGATCTCTGAGGTGGGAGATCGCGGGAGTGATTAAAGAACTACCCGGCGAGCCGCCTCAACCTTTTTACTGTTTATAATGTAAAGTTTTTCTTTTTGCCGACGAGCTCGCCGTTGGACTGTAACCCATTTTTGAGGAATAAAAAAGAAACATTTTGTCTATCTTTCCGATGTTATTGCCTTATTTCTTATTCGCATGTGCTCTTTCATTCGTACTCACGCGATTCTGATTTTCATACGCTCGCGCCCTTAAAGCATTCATTTGACGCTCGCGTTCGAGCCTCCTTAATTAACAATTCTCCCATTGCTGTGTTGTATCTAGGTTGCTCTCGCCCCAGTCTCTTCTGCGGCGATGATAAGGCTATCACGCTCACTCGCTCTCGCCTCTCGCGAGCTTCCACTGCTTCTCAGGGGCTGTCGCAAAAGCGACCCCTTCCCGGTTTGCCGCTTTTGTTCACGTTGTCGAGATTATACTTAGTAAAAAATTTGCGAACTCGGGCCTGACTCGGCGCACTTTTCGAACCACAGGATCAGTCGCTCATTCGCGAGCTTTTTTCTTACGCGAGCGGGCTCCTGGTCTCGCCTCGCCAGGGCCTTGAAGTTGTTCGCGAGCCAGGTCTCCTACTAGGAGTCATCTACTTTTTAGCCTCTCCAGAGGTCATCCTGACCCACCGTCTATGAGAGCCCGGCAGCAGAATCGATCTGGGGCATTCCAGCACCAAACCACTTGAAACATTGCCAGCCTCTCCAGATATCAACCTGACCCACCGTTTATGAGAGCCCGACAGCGGAATCGATCTGGGGCATTCCAGCACCAAACAACTTGAAACATTGCCAGCCTCTCCAGAGATCAACCTGACCCACCGTCTATGAGAGCCCGACAGCGGAAACGATCTGGGGCATTCCAGCACCAAACCACTTGAAACATTGCCAGCCTCTCCAGAGATCAACCTGACCCACCGTCTATGAGAGCATGACAGCGGAATCGATCTGGGGCATTCCAGAACCAAACGACTTGAAACATTGCCAGCCTCTCTAGAGATAAACCTGACCCACCGTCTATGAGAGCCCAGCAGCGGAATCGATCTGGGGCATTCCAGCACCAAGCCACTTGAAATATTGCCAGCCTCTCCAGAGATCAACCTGACCCACCGTCTATGAGAGCCCGACAGCGGAATCGATCTGGGGCATTCCAGCACCAAACGACTTGAAACATTGCCAGTCTCTCCAAAGATCAACCTGACCCACCGTCTATGAGAGCCCGACAGCGGAATCGATCTGTGGCATTCCAGCACCAAACCACTTGAAACATTGCCAACCTCTACAGAGATCAACCTGACCCACTGTCTATGAGAGCCCGGCAACGGAATCGATCTGGGGCATTCCAGCACCAAACGACTTGAAACATTGTCAGCCTCTCTAGAGATCAACCTAACCCGCCGTCTATGAGATCCCGGCAGCGGAATCAATCTGGGGCATTCCAGCACCAAACCACTTGAAACCTGCTCAAGAATTACTTTAAAATATATGTATTGAAGAGGGAACATACAAGAGTTTGTTACAAAAATTTGCTAAGGATAAAATCTCTTCAAATCATCCCCACTCCTGGCTCGGCCAAGAGATACCCCTTCCACATCCTGCAGGTGATACCCCCCCCCCCCCCGATTTGAGCACTTCGCTTACAATGTAAGGCCCCTCCCAATTGGGCTCTAGCTTGCTAACCGCAGCTCCACTTCCGGCCGCGTCAACCTTCTTTAGTACTAAATCTCCTTTTTCGAAGTGCTTTATCCTGATGTGCTGGTCGAAGTATCTGTCCATCCGCCTCTTGACTTCTTCCTGTCGGACAGTAGCGAGGTCTCGAAGCTCTTCTACCAGGTCCAGGGACAACCTTTGCTCTGCATCATTTTCTATTAACCATTCTCCATCTCCTTCGCCCGCGGTGATCACCCTAGGGGTTTTGACTTCGAATTCTATCGGGAGAACAGCCTCAGACCCGTGGGATAGTTTGAAGGGGGTCTCCCCTGTAGCCATGCTTGGAGTAGTTCTCAAATCCCATAGAACCGAAGGTAGCTGCTCCACCCAATTGCCTCTGAGATTCTCTACCTTCTTCTTTAGTAGGTTGACAATTATCTTGTTCGCCGCCTCCACCTGACCGTTGCTCCTTGGGTGGTGGACCGACGCGAACCTGAGGTCTATGCCGAGTTGGGTGCAGAAATTAACAAATTCCTCGCTGGCGAATTGGAGTCTGTTATCCGTCACGATGGCTAGGGGGAGCCCATGCCTGCAAATTATTTCACCCCAAACGAAATTTCTCACTGCCTGAGATGTTACCTTGGCCAGCGCCTTCACCTCGACCCATTTGGAAAAGTAATCTATCATCACCAGTAGGAACTTCCTTTGGCTGCTTGCCTGGGGGAAGGGTCCCACCAAATCCAATCCCCATATAGCGAAGGGCCACGGAGCTGTGATGGTCCGGAGCCTTTGGGCTGGGAGTAGGAGTGGATCGTAGAGCTGGCACTTTGAACACTTCTTCACGAATTCTGCTGCATCCTTGCTGAGGGTAGGCCAGAAGTAGCCTTGCCTCAGCACTCTCCCCTCCAAAGTCCGGCTCCCGGAGTGACTGCCACACTCCCCCGAGTGGATTTCTTCGAGGACCCTCGGGACCTCCTCCTCAGACACGCAATGAGCCAGGAGCCCCGAGAGTGTTTTTCGGTATAGCAACCCTGCATGTAAGGAGTAATATGCAGATTTGTACCTGAACCGTCGTTTGTCAATATCTCCTTCGGGGAACTTTCCCGATGTTAGGAAGGTGATGAAGGGATCTATCCACGATGCTCGCTGATCCACCTCCATCAGCTCCCCTTCTTCAATGGAAGGCCGGAAGAGTTCCGACACTGTCCCTCCTGCCCGGGGGCCGAACTTGGCCAAGAGATCTGCCTGGGTGCTCTCCTCTCTTGGGACGTGCTTGATGGAGAAAGTGCAAAATTGCCTGACGACCCCCCTAACATTCTCCAGGTACCGTTGGAGAGTCGGCTCTTTGACCTCGAACTCCCCCTTAATCTGGCTAGCCACTACCATGGAGTCCGTCGAGACCTCCACGTCCTGCAATCCTAGCTCCCGAGCTAAACGGAGACCTGTTATCACGGCCTCATACTCTGCCTGGTTGTTGGTGAGGGGGAAATGAATATTATGGCTTGCTCGATCCTGGTGCCCTGGGGACTTACCAATACCACCCCTCCCCCGAAAGAGTGCTTTCCTGACGCGCCATCCACTAGCATCTTCCAGGCCACTGGGTGGGGCAGTTCGGACTCTTCTAACTCAGTCACATAATCGGCCATGAAATCCTCCACCGCTTGTGCCTTTACTGATACCCATGACACGTAGGAGATATCGAATTCACTCAGCTCTACTGACCACTTAGCCAATCTCTCGGAGTGCTCCACCCCCTCCATGATGCCGCGAAGGGGATGGTCGGTCACTACTTTGATTGAGTGTGCCTGGAAGTAGGGCCGGAGCTTCCTAGCCGACACCACCAAGGCAAACGCTAACTTCTCCAAGATGGGATATCTGAGCTCGGCATTCCTCAATACCCTGCTAACATAGTAGATGGGGAGTTGTTTCTTCCCCTCTTCTCGAACCAACACCGAGCTGACGGCTTCCGATCCTACCCCAAGTGCAGGTTTAGGTCTCCCCCTCGCCTCGGTCCTTGCAGCAGCGGGGCCTGGGTCAGTTGTTCCTTTAGCGTTTGAAAGGCCTTCTCGCACTCGGGGGTCCACTCGAACTTCTGATCACCCCTCAATGTCCTGAAGAAAGAAGAACATTTTTCTCTCGCCTTGGAGAGCAACCTGCTGAGCCCGACCAATTTTCCCGTGAGGCGTTGAACCTCCTTCGCGTTTCTTGGCGACCCCAACTCCAAGATTGCTTTAACCTTATCTGGTTTAGGCTCCACCCCTGCAGGGGTGAGCAAGTGGCCTAGGAATTTTCCCATGCTAGCCCCGAAGACACACTTCAGGGGTTGAGTTTCATCTTGAACTTCTGCAAGGTTCCAAAAGTCTCTTCAAGGTCTTGGAGGCGAGACTTGAGGTCCCGGCTCTTTACCATGAGGTCATCAACATAGACCTCCAGGTTTCTTCCCTTCTGCTCGCGGAAGACCCTGTCCATCATCCGTTGGTATGTAGCCCCTGCATTCTTGAGCCCAAAAGGCATCATTTTATAACAATAGCATCCATCCCCTGTGATGAAGGAGACATCTTTGATGTCGGGAGGGTGCATGCGAATTTGGTGATAACCTGAAAAAGCATCTAAAAAGACATCACAGAGAAACCGACGGCTGAGTCAACCAGCGCGTCGATTCTAGGCAAGGGGTAACAATCCTTGGGGCATGATTTATTAAGCAAGGAAAAATCAACGCACATCCTCCACTTACCATCCCCTTTTTTCACCATCACTACGTTGGAGACCCAGCCCGGGTACTAGATCTCCGATACAAAACCAGCCTTGATGAGCTTGTTCACCTCCTCCCGGATAGGTTCCTCCAGCTTGTCAGCAGTGGACCTCTTCTTTTGGCGAATGGGGCGAGTGTCGGGATCGAGGTTGAGGTGATGACACGCCACATCCGGGTCGATCCCCGGCATCTCCGCAACACTCTATGCGAAGACGTCCATGTTGTCTTGGACGCAAGTCGAGACCTTCCTCTGGTCCTCCGGGCTGAGCTCCCCACTGATCCTGATTTTCTCAATTGTTCCGGCCTTGGTGGTCACCTCCACCTCGACCACTTCCTCCACAGCTTCCAACCTGGATCGTTCCCCCCAGGCACCGTCCTCCTCTCCGCCACAAGCGAGCCCCCCGGCTCCTTCCCCCATCTCTTCCTCTTCCACCATCATCAACTCTTTCGCCCCTTCTTCCTCCCCTCCTCCCGGGGCCTCTTCTTCTTTCTCTCCCTCTTTCCCTTCCTCCGCCCTGGGCCCCTCAACAAACCCTTCCTGGGCATGAACTATTCCTCCCTCCGTTCTTCCTCCCATCCTCTCCTCTTCTTCGGCCTCGGCCACCTCTTCCAACACCTTGTTCCACTCCTCCGCTTCTTCCATCCAAGATATGGTGTTGAAGGCAGTCACATAGCACTGGCTCGCTACCTTGGGGTCTCCCCGGACCCGAATCTGGATTCCTCCGGTGCTGAACTTGAGACACTGTTGGAAGGTGGATGGGACGCATCGGAACGCGCTGATGAGAGACCTTCCGAAGATGGCGTTGTAGCTACTGGGGGCATCCACTATCACGAAGATGCAGTTCCGGGACTGCCCCCCCAAGGTCACATGGAGTCCCACTCTGCCTTCCACTTCCATCCTTTCCCCTGAGAACCCAAACAAGGGGCCATCCGAAGCCAACACCCTTCTGGCCTCCACCTTCATCTCGTCGAACGCCTTCTTGAAGACGACGTTAACCGAGCTCCCGTTATCCACGAGGATTCGGGACATCGTGAAGTTCTCGATGGCGATTTGGATGACCAAAGTGTCGCAGAAAGGGTCCTCATGACCCGACATGTCCTTCTGAGATAAAGTGATTTTTTTGGCTGGGGGTGGAGCCGTGGATGTCGAAGCCACGCTCCGACGGTAGATGGTATGGAGGCTCGCCTTGTGGGTTGCCTCTACCCCCACTCTCCCGTGGATCACTCTGATCCCTCCTCGGGTCCCCAAATCGACCCTGTCTTCCCACCTCTCCTCCTCATCCTCCCGAGGTAGGACCTCCTCGATCCTCACCTGCTGCTGCCGCGACACCAGAACTCTAGCTCTTTTTGTCTCTAAGAACTCAGGGCAGGTGGTCGTTGCGTGACCTTCCCCATCATGGAAGTCACAGTACGGCAATGCCGCCTCCCCCCTCTCGACCTCTGCCCCCCTATTTCCTCTTCTCCTCCCTGTTCCTGCTTCCACTCCTTCTCTCCTTCCTCTTCCTCCTCTTCCTCGTCTGATCGCCATAGCCTGCTGAGGCGGGGGAGGCATCTGCCTCAGACCCTGCCTCCATCCTAACAGTTGGGGTCTTTCTTGCCCTCCATAGAAGTTACCCCCTCCTGGGGCGTAGCCTCTTCCCTGACGTTGCATCCCCCCTCCATGTTGCCTCCATCCCCCCTCCGGGGCTCGGGGCTCTTCCCTTCTTCGCACCTCTTGCTGCTTGACCTCCGGCTCAGTGAGCTTTGCTAGCCTCTTGGTGAGCTCCGAATTGGCCTCCTCACTCTCGACCTCCTCCGCCACCCTCTCCATCAACTCCTCGTAGGAGACGGGGGCTTTCCTCTTCAAATCCATCTTGAAGAAACTCTCCTTCAGCCCCAACGTGAAGGCGAGCTGAAGAGCAAATCCAGGCATCTCCTGGGTGAGCAGAACTTCCTCCTGAAACCGATCTGCGTAATGAGCCAACGACTCCTTGGGCTCCTGCTTTACCTTGAAGAGGGACTCGGCGTCCTTCTTCCTCTTCTTCGAAGTTGAAAACCTCAACAAGAAACTCATACGCAAATCCTCAAATGCATAGATCGATCTGACAGGAAGTTGGTGGAACCACTCCCGAGCTTTCTCCTTCATGGTGACGGTGAAAAGCCGACACTTGAAGGCGTCCGACATCGGCTTGATAGAGACCGAGTCCTCGAACGACTGCAGGTGTTGGACTGTATCGTCCCGACCATGGTAGTAGACCCTGTCCCACTCCCCGAACCCTTCCGGAATGGGTGCGGAAAGCACCAACTCGCAGAAGGGACTTCCCCTACCTGCTGCCTTCTCCTGCTCCACTCGCCCCCCCCCCCCCCCCCCCCCCCCCCCCCCCCCCCCCGAGCTCCCTCGCCTGGCTTGAGCTCGCTGGGGCACTGCCCGTGAGAGCCACCGTCGCCGGGGCCACTCCTACGGATGCCACGCCCGCCAGGGCCGCGCTCGCCTGTGCCGCACCCGCCTGCGCCGCACTTGCTGGCGCCGAGGTCGCCGGACTGGCGAACAACACTCACCCCTCCAGGTCCGGCACTGACCCTCCGGCTACCTCCTTTCCAGCCCTTCCTCCCGGAGCTCCCTCGCCAACCGCTGCCGAAGGTTGGGACACTTGAGCCGATGGGGTCGCGAACTCGCTACGTAGCGCTGCGACCGCGAACCCGAGGGTGTCGAGGACTTCTCGCCTGAAGTCCAAGAACATCTTCTGCACCGCCGCTGGGGGAGACCCGCAGAGCTCCTCACCTTGCTCTTCATCTCCTGCCATGTTCCTTTCTCGGAATCTTCCTAGACCAGCCGCGCTCCACGCTCACCGCACCAAAATGTTGAAACTGCTTTCTCGGTCTCTTGTGAAGCTCGGGCCCTCAACAAGTTGAGGGGCAGCTAGCCCTTACTAGTCCCTTGAAAGGAGCAGACCAGAAACTTGGAAATGGACTAAGACCTTAGTCGCAGCGAGGATGTCCCACCACAAACCCGGAAGATCGTTGAGCGCTTCCCCTCACAAGCCAAAGCTGAGACTTGGGCACCTTGGAGAGCTAGAAAGCTGAACCAAAGCAACCTAGGAAGAAGAAGAAGCTCAGAGAACTGAGATTGGAATCCTCTCCCAAGGTGCCCTTTGAGGTCTATTTATAGTTTTCTTGCTTATGGTCTGTCAATAGAGGAACTCCGCGTTTTGGTTGTACTAAACGCACCCCAATTTGGCATGCTAACAGCCAAACTCCGCTGCTTTGATGGGCTAACAGCAGACCCTTGGGGGTAGAGGGGTAATTTCACTCCCTGTCGAGCTGAGTTGTGGGTGGGGGAAAAACCGCTGAGACGGGACAGAGGGACAGCTGAGGCGGCCAATCCTCTCAGCCCAACCGCTGAGACAGATTCAAAGGCGCCGTTCGTTGAGCGCGGGACAAATTTCGTCGAGCGCGGGACAAATTTCGTCGAGCGCCGAGCCGAGTTCGTCGATCTTAACTTAAGCTCGGCGTTCGTCGAACGCAGAACGAATTTCGTCGAACCCTGAACCGAGTTCGCCGAATGCGGACGGGAGCTTCGCCTTCCTTGGAGCGGTCGGCGATTGCCCGGCTCGCCCGTATTCTTGCGAGCTGACCTTGAGGCTTGGGCTAGCAGGAACTCGACTCACGTGCCTTCCTGCGAGATCCCTTGGCCTTTGTAAATCTGCTGATCCGGCTGGGTGGCTGAGCTAGCCTGGTTGAGAAGCCAGTTCGTCGATCTGAGACGTAACGCGAGTTCGTCGAACGGAGGAGCCCGCTCGTCGAACCGAGAACTGATTTCATCGACCACCGTTTGAACTGAGTTCGTCGATCTCAACAGATGCTCGGCGTTCGTCGAACGCAGGATGGATCTCGTCGAACCCGAAGACTTGGAAGAAATACGGCTCGTCCGCCTTCAAGCGAGCAGCCGGCGAATACTTGGCTCGCCCGTCTTCTCGCGAGCTGGCCTGGAGACTCGGTCTCGCAGGGACATGACTCACGTGCTTTCCTGTGAGTGACCCTTGAAGCTTTGGCTCGCCTTCTGTGTTACCTCCTCCACCTGTTGGATCTGAAACCCCTCTTGGGCGAGCGGCCTGTGAAGAATCTGCTCGCACTTCTACTGGCGATATCCACCGATGTCGGGTCTTGCGCATCCTCCTGCGAGTTCTCCCGCTGAGACAGGGCCGAGAGCCGCTGAGACAATTGCTTGTACTAGCGGGTCCGCTGGGACGGGACAGAGATAGCCGCTGAGACGGACGCTGAGTGACGTTCGTCGGACTAAGACGTAAATTCGTCTAATGGGTTTCGTCGAACGGAGAACGGAATTCGTCGAACTCAGGAGCAGATCGCGAGGATCTGGCTCGCATACCTTCCTCGCGATCGGTCGGCGAGCGCTCAGCTCGCAAGCCTTCATGCGAGCTCGCCAAGCTGAAGCGTGACGTTCGTCGGACTGAGAAGCAAGTTCGTCGAACACCCAAACTTTTAAAGAATCTGGTTTGCCTAGAACATCACTGTAAGCGGACCGCGGGAGCCTGGCTCGTCCCTCTCCATTGCGAGCGGTCAGCGGGTGGCTAGTTCGTCTTCCTCCTTACGCACAGTTGGCGAGTGCCTGGCTCGCACGCCTTCCTGCGAGCGGCCATTGAGATTCTGGCTCGCCTTCCACATTACTCTTGCTTGTTGGTTACTCTTTAGTCTTCGTTCACGTCTAGGCGAATATCGGGGTTATACACCTCCCAAATTTTGGTGAGGGATGCTTTAGGTCATGTATGGGCTCTGGTTAAAATTTCATCTCATGTGCATGAATGGATTTCTCTGAGCTTCAAATTGAAGTTTTGGGACTTAAGAGTGAAATTGGGGTGCTAATAGTCATTTTGGGCTTTTTAAGTTTTTGATGAAATTGAAGGTGGAAATCACTTTGCATGGCTATGAAACCTTGGGGTTTTTGTATGTCATGAGGATATACACTATATATATGAGTTTCATAATTTTTGGAAATTATTTTCCTAAAGTTTTGAATTAAACAACAAATTGTCACACTTTTAAATAAATGAATAACTTGAATCAAAACTTTAGGGATATATCCAAAAATCTGGGAAATAGGTCTTTGACTTGAAAGACATATTTAGGAATTTTGTTGGAATTTTTTATCATATTTATTTCTCTGAATTTGATTTATTTGGTTAGATCAAATTTATTCAAGTATGATATTTAGGTCTCATATGCATTTGAAAAATTATGAAATTATTCTATTAGATTTTCTTGGTGATCTTATAGCTCTGTAAATTTTCCCAGAATTTTTAGAAGATCTTTTGCAGTAGATATCATTTTATAAAAGAAAACTCCATTTTGTATTTAATTAAATTAATGGGGTAAATTAGTTTGGAAAATACCAAATATCTCGCTGTAGTGATATTTTCATGTTATGGATCTCTGGTAATTAACTCAAAGCATGTTTTTATTTAATTCTAAAATAGGGTAATATAGTTCATTAAATGTTGATTCTCTGGCTTTGGTAGTTTTATAGTGTGACACACCAGTAGTAATTATCTCAAGTTATTATGATGGAAATTTAGGGTAGGTCCTTCACAAACCTTGGAAAAATCCTAAATAGAGTTTAATTTAATTATGGTGAAAACAATTGTTGTCAATTTATGATTCTCTGGATTTAGTAGTTTTAAAGTGTGACACAGCAGTAGTAATTGTAACGCCCCGGATTTTTCTTATAATTATTTTATTTAAAACATATGGAATTATGATAATTATTCGAAAGCGAGATTTTAATTTAGGGTGTCGTTGCGTAGGGGCGTTGTAACATCCCAATTTTAAAAAGGGGTCTAGTCGGTTCGGTTGAACCCTTGGAAGAGCTTAGGTCGGGTCACAGGACAACCACGGCCTGACCTTCGCCACATAAATGGTGGTCATTTAGAGAAGTGACCATTTTGAGTATCATAGTGCGTCATGACGACACGATTTTAGAATATGGAGCATACGTGCTCCGAATTGACTTCCGTCAGTTGCGTTAGACTCGTATAGTTGATACAAGTGCAACGGAACTCGTTTCGTTTTGATCCGAGGTCATATGTAGAATATGACTATTTTGAGTATCGTAGCGCGTCACGACGATGCAATTTTAGAATATGGAGCATACGTGCTCCGAATCGACTTCTGTCAGTTACGTTAGACTCGTTTGGTCAATACGAGTGCAACGTAATTCGTTTCGTTCCGATCCGAGGTCGTTTGGAGAAAACGACTATTTTGAGTAATATCGAGCGCCGCAGCAACGCCATTTTAGAATATTGGGTAAACGAGCCCCAATTTCACCCTAGTCAGTTGCAACAGACTCATGTGATTAATTCTAGCACAATGCAATTCGTTTCGTTCGAATTCGATGAGATTTGAGAAAGTTAGCCGAAATAACCTATTTTGAGCTGCGTACTGATTTGAGTGAATAATTATGAGCAAACGGACCCGGAATCAACTTCGAATGAGTTTGTTAGCTTCGTATTGTTGACACAAACACATCGACGCTCTCTGCGCATTTTTCCTGCGCTTATCTTGAGAGTTATTAACACATAATATATATATGTATATAAAGATGTGTATATATATGTATATATATATAAACACAGGAAACCAGCCGGGGGAAGCCAATAGATTGCTGGGATGAAAACCATGGGCGAAAACAGGGGCGGAAAAACAGGGGGCGGAAAACCAGCAACGAAAACAGGGGGCGAAAAACCAGGGGCGAAAACCAAGGACGAGTTCCGTGGGGGCATGCGATTGGAGCTCATCGGCTATGAAAGGGCAGCTTCATCACCTCTTCAAGGAGGAGGTAGACCGCAGTGCGCCGCTCGCCCTGATCTCTCCCTCTTCCTCCTCTTCGAAACTCTGTCGGAATAAGGATTGAGGGCAAGAAATCGGGGCACGACAAGGGAGACTCTGACTCCTCCCCGCCTCTGATTGGTGGTAAACCTATTCTCTCTCTCTTTCCTCCTCTACCTGGAAGCCCTGTCGAAATAAGGGCATGAGTTTCTTCTTCTTCTAAGTTTGGGGTAATTTCTAACTTCAGCTTGAGTTTATAATCGGGATCCGAGTTTCCGTCTAAGAAATGAGGCTTAATCGGTAGTTTGAAATTAAATCTGCTCTCTCTCCCCCCTCTCTTTCTTCTTTCCATTGTCGAATTTACGTGATGGATGGGAACGAGTTAGTTGGTTTGATTTGACAAAAAAAGGGTTAGAGATTTTCTTCTTATATGCTTGGGGAGGACCATGGATCTCCGAGAGGTGTCTAGATTAATGACCGGTGGAAGCAATTTGGTGTTTAGGAATTTGGTTCTCTCCCTTCCTCTTTCCTGCACCGCTCCATGAGATCTTGGTAACGCACTCGTATAATCTGATACATTTGTAAGACCCCCCTCCCAAATCGGCGGTCCGACCGGGGGATCTTATCGCACACCACCCTTTTAGCACGACGCCGAAGCGATCCCGAAGGGTGGAGGCACTAACTTCTCCAACCCCCTTCCTTGAACACTCCGTTGTCACGCCTAGGGGTGGTGTTAAGCGAAAGTCACTACACACCAACAGAGTAAGGAAGCAGTATTTTAGCGAAGGACATCATTAAAGAGTGCGCTTTGTATTCCCTTAGGGGAAGACATCATTAAAGAGTGCGCTTTGTATCCCTTAGCGGAAGACATCATTAAAGAGTGCGCTTTGTATCCCTTAGCGGAAGACATGGTTTATAGCGGAAGATTAAATATCACAGAAACGACAATTTCAAGACCTGTGTGAATAATATCGATTTCGCCGCCGCATTAAATCCTATCCATCAAGGCTTCATTGTCATTATATATATACCCTGAGATAGGGCACAACAAAAGGAGATGCGGCTTAATAACGTATACCTGAAGTAGCCTGCTCTGTGGCTTCCTCCACACATGAGTGTTGTCCCTCATCTGCACCTGTCACTTGTGCTAAAGTCAAGTTATTAGAACCACGAAGAGAATCCAACCCTTATAAACCACAAACATAATATAACATTTATAAGGGTTGGATTCTCTTCGTGGTTCTAATAACTTGTCTTTATCACAAGTGACAGGTGCAGATGAGGGACAACACTTATGTGTGGAGGAAGCCACAGAGCAGGCTACTTCAGGTATACTTTATTAAGCCACATCTCCTTTTGTTGTGCCCTATCTCAGGGTATATATATATAATGGCAATGAAGCCTTGATGGATAGGATTTAATGCGGCTGCGAAATCGATATTATTCACACAGGTCTTGAAATTGTGGTTTCTGTGATATTTAATCTTCTGCTATAAACCATGTCATCCGCTAAGGGATACAAAACGCACTCTTTAATGATGTCTTCCGCTAAGGGATACAAAGCACACTCTTTAATGATGTCTTCCGCTAAGGGAATACAAAGCGCACTCTTTAATGATGTCCTTCGCTAAAATACTGCTTCCTTACTCTGTTGGTGTGTAGTGACTTTCGCTTAACACCACCCCTAGGCGTGACAACGGAGTGGTCAAGGAAGGGGGTTGGAGAAGTTAGTGCCTCCACCCTTCGGGATCACTTCGGCGTCGTGCTAAAAGGGTGGTGTGCGATAAGATCCCCCGGTCGGACTGCCGATTTGGGAGGGGGGGTCTTACCAATGTATCAGATTATACGAGTGCGTTACCAAGATCTCATGGAGCGGTGCAGGAAAGAGGGAGAGAACCAAATTCCTAAACACCGCTTTGCTTCCACCGATCATTAATCTAGACACCTCTCGGAGATCCATGGTCCTCCAAAAAAAAAAGAAAATTGGGCCGAGCCAGTCTTCCCACGACCACCGCCTACGTACTCCGTATCATCCTGCATACGGTCTCAGACCCGCGTAGTTCTATAAGTTTCACACGGGTTGCCCTCCCAGACCGATAGTGTTCACAGAAACAACTCTGTCTCCACCAGTCGTTATTGCGTGGTTCGGGACGAACCACTGTAGCGGAAGCGGTGGTGGACCTTAAAGGTAAAAGTTGACAACAAACTTGACATATATATGTGGATCGACACTTAAATGTCATTTACCACATCTGATCTCAAGCGATGATTTACATTGTCCCCATAAAACACTTCCGTTAAACCCTACAAACGTCCACTTCAAATTTTGAACCCCGGGTTTAAGCCTCTTTGTTTTATTGGGGTTAAATTTTCGTTTTCAAAATTCCATTCGAGGTAAACTAATCGTATGGAATTTTGTGTGCAATGTAAGGATTCTATTACTAATTTCAATCCCAGGTTTAAGCCTCTTTGTTTTATTGGGATTAAAATTCTCGTTTTTAAAATTTCATTTGAGGTGAGCTAATCAAATGAAATTTTGTGTGTATATGGAGAATTATTCTGACGATTGTAAATATGAAGTATGCTTTGACTTGATATAACGTTTGTCAATGTGACGATCTGTTTAAAAGAAAGCTGTGCAATCGTAAAAGAGCTATGATGAAATGTTAGTCTTTTCAATAACGTTAATATTTCAGGAAATGATTACTGAGGCGACGTGCTGGATTGAAGTAAATTAGTGGCAAATTTATAAAAACTTGTATGCACCCCATCCCAGAAGTATATTGTTAGCATTCATGGGACCTGCGACATTTGCATACTCGGCCAGCCGGGAAGCCTCGTTAAAAAGGGTAAGCCACTAAGGACCCGAATGTGATGGCTACCTATTTTATTGCTTTTATTGTAAATTGCTTGCATTGGGAAAAGTGGCGGGTCAGCCATGCCCGTAGACCGTATGTACCGGTGCGGGAAGGTTGACGACTCTAGGCGACAGGGAGGTGTGAACCCCGGGATCTCGGTTGTATCTTATATGCCCCGCTGGGTCCCTCCGCTGGTTGGCCAAATTCAATTGTTGCCTCCACTTCCAGTTGAGCTCGGCTCCTTGGAAGGTGTTGAGTTGCCTCCACTTCCAGTTGAGCTCGGCTCCTTGGAAGGTGTTGAGTTGCCTCCACTTCCAGTTGAGCTCGGCTCCTTGGAAGGTGTTGAGTTGCCTCCACTTATAGTTGAGCTCGGATCCTTGGAAGGTGTTGAGTTGCCTCCACTTCCAGTTGAGCTCGGATCCTTGGAAGGTGTTGAGTTGCCTCCACTTCCAGTTGAGCTCGGCTCCTTGGAAGGTGTTGAGTTGCCTCCACTTTCAGTTGAGCTCGGCTCCTTGGAAGGTGTTGAGTTGCCTCCACTTCCAGTTGAGCTCAGATCCTTAGAAGGTGTTGAGTTGCCTCCACTTCCAGTTGAGCTCGGCTCCTTGGAAGGTGTTGAGTTGCCTCCACTTCCAGTTGAGCTCGGCTCCTTGGAAGGTGTTGAGTTGCCTCCACTTCCAGTTGAGCTCGGCTCCTTGGAAGGTGTTGAGTTGCCTCCACTTCCAGTTGAGCTCGGCTCCTGGGAAGGTGTTGAGTTGCCTCCACTCCCAGTTGAGCTCGGATCCTGGGAAGGTGTTGAGTTGCCTTCGTCTCCCGTTAAGCTCGGTTCACGGGAGGGGTATCGAGTGATGAAGGGTTTCTTGTTCCTCACGATTAGATCAACTTGAATCGTTCAAACCTTAGAGGTACTCGATTTTGCTAAAATTTCTTACTCGACATAATTATCTAAGCTGGTAATTCATTATACGAACAACTTGCCCGCGCGAAATATCCTCCCGGACAATATATATCAGAGTTACGGCAGAATAAGCATAGCCATGGTAAAGTTATCCTCTGTTTCGCTTAAGCTACTCATTACAGTGCACGGCGGGAGCCGTCAACATAGCTCGTTAGCTAAAACCAAACCTAGAAACCCTTAAAATTTGGGATCGTTCGACACCTCTAGTGGTCTATAGTACGTCCCGTTTTGAACCCCCATGACCCACTCGTATTTTCAGGGACAAAAATTTTCTTTGTTTTATTGGATTATAACATCCCAATTTTAAAAAGGGGTCTAGTCGGTTCGGTTGAACCCTTGGAAGAGCTTAGATCGGGTCACAAGACAACCACGGCCCGACCTTCGCCACATAAATGGTGGTCATTTAGAGAAGTGACCATTTTGAGTATCATAGCGCGTCATGACGACGCGATTTTAGAATATGGAGCATACGTGCTCCAAATCGACTTCCGTCAGTTGTGTTAGACTCGTATAGTTGATACGAGTGCAATGGAACTCGTTTCTTTTCGATCCGAGGTCATATGTAGAATATGACTATTTTGAGTATCGTAGCGTGTCACGACGATGCAATTTTAGAATATGGAGACTTCTGTCAGTTACGTTAGACTCGTATGGTCAATACGAGTGCAACGGAATTCGTTTCGTTCCGATCCGAGGTCGTTTGGAGAAAACGACTATTTTGAGTAATATCGAGCGTCGCAACAACGCCATTTTAGAATATTGGGTAAACGAGCCCCAATTTCACCCTAGTCAGTTGCAACAGACTCATGTGATTAATTCTAGCACAATGCAATTCGTTTCGTTCGAATTCGATGAGATTTGAGAAAGTTAGCCGAAATAACCTATTTTGAGCTGCGTACTGATTTGAGTGAATGGACCCGAAATCAACTTCGAATGAGTTCGTTAGCTTCGTATGGTTGACACAAACACATCGACGCCCTCTGCGCATTTTTCCTGCGCTTATCTTGAGAGTTATTAACACATAATATATATATGTATATAAAGATGTGTATATATATGTATATATATAGGTAGATATATATATATATATAAACATAGGAAACCAGCCGGGGGAAGCCGATAGATTGCTTGGATGAAAACCATGGGCGAAAACAGGGGGCGGAAAAACAGGGGGCGGAAAACCAGCAACGACAACAGGGGGCGGAAAACCAGGGGCGAAAACCAAGGACGAGCTCTGTGGGGGCATGCGATTGGAGCTCATCGACTATGAAAGGGCAGCTTCATCACCTCTTCAAGGAGGAGGTAGACAGCAGTGCACCGCTCGCCCGTATCTCTCCCTCTTCCTCCTCCTCTTCGAAACTCTGCCGGAATAAGGATTTGAGGGCAAGAAATCGGGGCACGACAAGGGAGACTCCGACTACTCCCCGCCTCTGATTGGTGGTAACCCTATTCTCTCTCTCTTTCCTCCTCTACCTGGAAGCCCTGTCGAAATAAGGGCATGAGTTTCTTCTTCTTCTCAATTTGGGGTAATTTCTAACTTCAGCTTGAGTTTATAATCGGGATCCGAGTTTCTGTCTAAGAAATGAGGCTTAATCGGTAGTTTGAAATTAAATCTGCTCTCTCTCCCCCCTCTCTTTCTTCTTTCCATTGTCGAATTTACGTGATGGATGGGAACGAGTTAGTTGGTTTGATTTGACAAAAAAAGGGTTAGGGATTTTCTTCTTATATGCTTGGGGAGGGCCATGGATCTCCGAGAGGTGTCTAGATTAATGACCGGTGGAAGCAAAGCGGTGTTTAGGAATTTGGTTCTCTCCCTTCCTCTTTCCTGCACCGCTCCATGAGATCTTGGTAACGCACTCGTATAATCTGATACATTTGTAAGACCCCCCCCCCTCCCAAATTGGCGGTCCGACCGGGGGATCTTATCGCACACCACCCTTTTAGCACGACGCCGAAGCGATCCCGAAGGGTGGAGGCACTAACTTCTCCAACCCCCTTCCTTGAACACTCCGTTGTCACGCCTAGGGGTGGTGTTAAGCGAAAGTCACTACACACCAACAGAGTAAGGAAGCAGTATTTTAGCGAAGGACATCATTAAAGAGTGCGCTTTGTATTCCCTTAGCGGAAGACATCAGTAAAGAGTGGGCTTTGTATCCCTTAGCGGAAGACATCATTAAAGAGTGCGCTTTGTATCCCTTAGCGGAAGACATGGTTTATAGCGGAAGATTAAATATTACAGAAACCACAATTTCAAGACCTGTGTGAATAATATCGATTTCGCCGCCGCATTAAATCCTATCCATAAAGGCTTCATTGCCATTATATATATATACCCTGAGATAGGGCACAACAAAAGGAGATGCGGCTTAATAACATATACCTTAAGTAGCCTGCTCTGTGGCTTCCTCCACACATGAGTGTTGTCCCTCATCTGCACCCGTCACTTGTGCTAAAGATAAGTTATTAGAACCACGAAGAGAATCCAACCCTTATAAATGTTATATTATGTTTGTTTGTTAGTAAGGGTTGGATTCTCTTCGTGGTTCTAATAACTTGTCTTTAGCACAAGTGACAGGTGCAGATGAGGGACAACACTCATGTGTGGAGGAAGCCACAGAGAAGGCTACTTCAGGTATACGTTATTAAGCCGCATCACCTTTTGTTGTGCCCTATCTCAGGGTATATATATATATAATGGCAATGAAGCCTTGATGGATAGGATTTAATGCAGCGGCGAAATCGATATTATTCACACAGGTCTTGAAATTGTGGTTTCTGTGATATTTAATCTTCCGCTATAAACCATGTCTTCCGCTAAGGGATACAAAGCGCACTCTTTAATGATGTCTCCGCTAAGGGATACAAAGCGCACTCTTTAATGATGTCTTCCGCTAAGGGAATACAATGCGCACTCTTTAATGATGTCCTTCGCTAAAATACTGCTTCCTTACTCTGTTGGTGTGTAGTGACTTTCGCTTAACACCACCCCTAGGCGTGACAACGGAGTGTTCAAGGAAGGGGGTTGGAGAAGTTAGTGCCTCCACCCTTCGGGATCGCTTCGGCGTCGTGCTAAAAGGGTGGTGTGCGATAAGATCCCCCGGTCGGACCGCCGATTTGGGAGGGGGGGTCTTACAGGCGTTACCTTTCGGAATCGTCGTCGTCGTCCGGCGAGTTAGCTCTAGATGGGGGCGTTAATGCGGTAATATGTGTGTAATTGTGTATAGGTGTACGTATACATTATATGTTAAGGTGCTAAGATTATATATATATAAAAAGAATTATACAACTATAAATACAATATATATATACATATATACGTA
Source organism: Dactylorhiza incarnata (assembly GCA_033032865.1). Taxonomy (NCBI): domain Eukaryota; kingdom Viridiplantae; phylum Streptophyta; class Magnoliopsida; order Asparagales; family Orchidaceae; genus Dactylorhiza; species Dactylorhiza incarnata. The sequence continues at coordinate 389,302 of JAWHQI010000503.1, read as the reverse complement.
TAAGATTTGGGATTCATTAGGCGTTATGTATTTATGCAGGTGGATATATATATACGCGATCCTATATGTTATACATATAAAAGTTATATATATAAATATAAGTTATATATAAAACTTATATATATTAAAGTTTTATTTATTTTATGCATATATTAGCTAAGCCTCCCCCTCCTCCCAACAGAAAAAAAAGGCTGATCCTTCTCCCCTCCCCCGATTTCTGCCGTGAGTGCTGGAGGCGCGACCTAGGGTTTTCGCCGGAGTCACCGGGCGCCGGAGGTGTTGGCCTTCGTGGGAGTTTTGGAGGCGGTCGTGGGAGTTTTGGCACATGTAAGAACTAAAAAGAACAATACATTAACAAATAACAACTAACAATGCATTCTTTTTAGTTACTAAGTACCTGCCACTTGACTACTTGAGTACTCCCAAGTTCAAAGTCCCAAGTCCTAAACGCAGCCTAGTCAATCCAAATCCAAAGCTGAGGAAACACCTCCATGACAATAAAGAGTTTTCACTTTTCTATATTCTGTACAATAAAGAGTTTTCTTCCTCAATCCATAATTGAAAATTTGAAATGCAAGCAGCTAAATAACGGATTACCTAAGATTTGAAATGCAAGCAGCCTAGTGCATCAGGATTGAAATGCACGCATACTGCATAACTGCATAAGGCCATAAGTGCATCAGGATTGAGAAAATGAAAGCTGAGAAGGTAAAAATTCAACCTAAACTCAAAAATCAACGCAGCATAACTGCATAAGTCTGAAGATACGGCCATGGATAATGCCATAATGGATTACCTGAGAATGAGATGCAGCCTTGTGGAGTTGCGGCCTTGCAGAGTTGAGGCCTTGCGGAGAACGGCAGAGGGGGAGCGGGAGTCGGCACTCGGCACTCGGCAGTCGGGACGGTGAGGAAACAAGCCCGGCACTCGGCCGACGGGAGTCGGAGCGGCGGAGGCTTCCGATTTGCGGCACTCGGTCCGCCCAGCACTCGGCCGACGGGAATCGGAGCGGCAGAGACTAGCGATTTGCGGCTGCGAGCGAGATGGGGAGAGGGATGAGAGGCAAGGCCGCATGGAGATTTAGCGTAAAACTAGGGCACGGGGCGCGGCTGAAGAGGAAATGGCGAGCTCCAGGCGGGATTTAGCGATAAAGACACCCGTGCACGTGCCCGGGTGTGTCCCCACATAGGTCAGCCTATGTATGCAGGTGGATATATATATACGCGATCCTATATATTATACATATAAAAGTTATATATATAAATATAAGTTATATATAAAACTTATATATATTAAAGTTTTATTTAATTTATGCATATATTAGCTAAGCCTCCCCCTCCTCCCAACAGAAAAAAAGGCCGATCCTTCTCCCCTCCCCCGATTTCTGTCGTGAGTGCTGGAGGCGCGACCTAGGGTTTTCGCCGGAGTCGCCGGGCGCCAGAGGTGTTGGCCTTCGTGGGAGTTTTGGAGGCGGTCGGGCCTTTCTGTCATCGTCGGGGCTTGGTTTCCGGTCGGCCTTCGTCGATCTTGCCGCGTTCCGGCTGGGCATCGTTGTTTCTAGGCAAGGAAACTCTTCTCCTCTTTTTCCCCCTCCCCACTTTTCTTCTGCTCAACTGATATTGCTTGCGATTATGGGGTAGGCAGCCCCTCTTTGATGCTCGGTTCTTGTATGGTTTTATGCTAGCAAATTCTTGGTTGTTATGCTAGAAATTTCTGGATCTCCTTGTGTTGGCTTAAGATTGACCCTTAGATTAAATCCAAGGGAGGAGGTTTTGGGCTTGGCTGGAATTTGATGCTATGGTTGGAATTATTAAGTCCTTCTCCTCTCTTTTCATCTCTCTCAGTTGGCCTCTTTCCCGAGCTCTCTATTCTGAGTCGAGAAAAGTTTATCTCTCTCTCTCTCTCTCCCTCTCTCTATCTTCCCCATTCTAACCTCCAACCGAGCTCTGCAAATCTGATGGTAATTAGCATTGGCCTTGGTCTTTGAGTGCTGGAAGCTTGCAGATGCTGTTTTGTTTTTTTCTTTCCTCCCAATCTGGATGGTTTTGTGGCCACTGCCGTGAATTTGGAGGACTGGTTTGTTGGGTTTGCGACTGGAATTTCTGAGAATCGATTTTGAGGAACATGTGGCTTAAACTCTTTTGAGGTTTTGTGCATTTTAGTGTTAAATCTCCCAACCTAAGCTCTATTCGATGGGTATTCTTGGTGTTGTTACACTGTTTTAATAAAGGCATAATTTTTATTTTTTAAAGCATACTATGTGGGTTGCTGCCTTTTATATGATTGGGGATTTTATTAGGCTTTTGTCTTACATTTCTATGGGAATTGCTTTGTGTACTGATTTTAATCACGGCTTAAGCTTAATTTTTTTTAAAGAAGGCTTCTGCCTTATAGTTTTGCAATTGGGGGCTGCTATATGTATAATTCTGGTTTGGATTTGTTAGGGGCTGCTTCCTATTCATATTTCTTCTTGTTCGGGGCTGCTTTATAAAACCTTTCATTTTGGGGCTGCTTTATTCTTGGTCCTACCCATTAGGAATATGTTGTGGTGTTCCTCTTGGTTGTGGGCAAGGTTCTTTATAATATCTTTGTGGCCGTCTCCTCCTTGACTTAGCATGACAGCTTTTGTCCTACTTTGTTTCCCCTCGGTTCTAGTCAGCAGCGGTTATACTCATTGATTTTAGCATGGTAGTTATTGATTCATTTCATTTTCCCTTGTTTTCCTCCTAGTTTAAACTCTCGATTTACGAAACTCTGCACCTATACGCTAGAAAATTTTCTTGGTTTAAACTTAAGTCAATTAACCGGTTCGTAAATCTTCTGTGTTTGATTTGAGGGCCAGGAATTCACTTAGGTTTATGCAAAGCTTCCTAGGCTATATGCTAGAGATTTCGTTCTCGTGGGGAAGGTTGAGCATGTCGGCTATTCGTTTTATACTGGGATTCTCCTTGGGCTATATGTTTTTGGCCAACCTTGGTCTTATCTTCTTAGTTAAGCATAAGTGGTCTTGCTCGACTAATTTCCAATCCTGCACTTTTTCTTTTGTTGGCTAAGTTTGGATGTTTTGGCGGGCTAAACTTCCTGGAAATTTATGATTGTTAACTCTGTTGGGTCGGGGGAAAATTAGATCTTAAATTCCCCGGAAAATTCGTTTCCTAATTCCTGACAGTTTTGGGGAATTAGGTGCTAAATTTCCTTGGAATTTCTGTGGCTAGTTCTCGATGATTCCACGAAGCCTTTAATAATTAAACTTGGAAGAGATGTAGAGATATTTCGGCTTCGAACTTTTTATGCGCACCAATTATAGGCAGCCTTATACTTATAGTAAGATTTTCATTACCTTTTAAGCAGCCCTCGTATATAGCGATGATTACAAGCTTTTTAGTCCTTCTATTGAGTCGTGGTTTGAAGCTACGCATTGTTTGTTGAGTTGTCCTCTATTTGGTTAGTTATCGTTTATGGTGTCTTTTCGTGCCCTTCGTCGTATCCTTGCGAGAAGTTTGTTGGGGGTGTCTAGATTGGATTCACTAGGTGTTTTCAAATGAATCGTTGAGTAGTGTTTATTTCTTTGTGACCCTATTCTTAGGGTGTTTTGGTGCTGATATCTCGGGTTACGTCCCGTGTCTTAATTGAAACTTAATTTGATTATTTAGAACCTTTGTCTTAATCCTTGCATGGTGGGTAGTTTTGGGTGGCAGTGGATAAAGGACCACCACCCGGTTTTGGCTTTTTGGGTGGCAGTGGATAGAGTACCACCACCCAATTTTGGTTTTTGGGTGGCAGTGGATAAAGGACCACCACCCGGTTTTGGGCTGCGGGCGTTAGTGGAGATACCACCGTCGCAGTGCCTTCTTTTGGGGGACGTTTTTCCCTTGAGCTGATCAGTCTCAAGTTCTTATAAACATATATGCTTTTATATGTGTATTGTGATATTATATGTATGACCATCACCTCTGAGCCGCAATGGTGGACACGTGGTGGGCTTTGATTGTTTTGGCTAATACCTTATGGTGCAAGCTTTTCTTTTCCTCTTACCGAGTGCACTCGTTTGAGCTGGCTCGGGTTGTTGTAAGATTATTCATGCTTACCTGCTTAGTTCTCCTTTCTGCACTCTTTTATTTCTGATTGTTGCTAATCTTGGTTTTCTTGCACCCTTTGGGCTGAGGCATTCTTTTCTTATGAATGTCTCAGGTTCAGGTCTTTAGCTGCAGCAGGAGTTACAGCGGTGTCGTACAGTTTTCCTGTCGAGGCCCTTCCTCTCTTCTAGGTATGGGGCAGTTCTTTAGTTGTTGCCTTCTTTTGGAGGTTTCCCTTCTTTCCTGCGGGTTCGTGTCAGTTGATGGCGCCCGTTTGGCTTTTATGCTTCGTTTACTTGCTAGTAGTTTTGTTGTTACTTTCAGGTTGTTTACCTACTTGCTCTCTGGGAAGCTTTATGCTAGGATGCATTAGTTACTTTATTGGTATAAAAATATCATTCTTGCACATCATGATTTTTTAATAATTCTCACATACTTTGAAGACCGTAGAAAATACTTTCTTACTATACTAAACATAGACATGTGCATATCATTTCTGGGATGTGGATCTTCATGCTCATGTAGGCAAACAAACCTATTTTCCACTGCGTATGTATAACTTTCTACTTATGGAGTAGTGATTCATCGGACCGAGGGACGCGGTCCTAAGCTAAAAATGTAAATATTCTTTTTATCTCAAATACATATATGTCTTTTATAAATTTATCGTAAGGAGTGTTTGCCTGAGCGTGTGTAGTCGTCTCATGCAGGACGTGACATCACGACGCGTATTTTCCCCTTGCTCTGATAATATGTATTAAATTCGTGGGAAAATGCAGGTTGTGACAGTTGGTATCAGAGGGAGGTTAGCCGAGTTGCTGGGATAGTCTGGTTGGCCCGGTTAACCGCCTGGTGAGAATCGTCATTCATCGCATACACACACCGAAGGGTCATCAGTATGTCTTGGCTGAAGCATGAACAGTACACTCATAGCATGATAAGAAGTATACGGGGCATATTATGTAATATGAGATGCATAATATGTGTTTGTATATGGATCCTCATAGGTGACAACATACGACTGTTATGTAGTATGGGATGCATAACGTAGGTCGCATGCGTGTCCATTAGCTCATTTTTCTTTTTCGTTACATGCGATAATATGTAGTATGAGATGCATAAGATCGCATGTGTACGCCTCTCATAGCATGCATTAAGGCCTTTTTAGATTGCATAGCACTGCATATGCATCATAACATAGCATTTGCACACGTGTCAAGCTAAAGACATACATGATGACGCTCGTACACACATGTTTTGAAATAAAATTTGGCATTCATGCATTATATTATATGCACATAAGTTGATAGGATGATGGTGTATCATCCTAAGTTTAGCATAACATCATTTCATGAATTTTCAGAGCAAGGTAACATCAAGAGCAAGTATCTACTCTTTCCTGGTCTGTATCGAGTTAGGAAATTCTAGTTCCTAGCTGTTGCGTCTTAAGCTAGGGGTATTGAGGTGTTCGTTCGTAATTGCAGTCGATGACTCCAGAGCGTCGTGCGTCGGGGTCGGCTCCCCAGTCAGAGGGCGAGTCTTTGGGTGCGCGCAGTGAAGCGGTAATTGAAGAGTTGCGTCAGAGTAACGAGGCGTTGTCGAGGCAAATGGTTGTGAAACAAGCGCAGTTTTTCTGCCCAGGTGCTTTCAGGTTAAGGTTTTGACCTAGTTTATTCGTTGGCTTGCGAATGTGGATTTGGATTTTTGTTATCTCAATTCTGTGCGAGTTAAGGTAGAGGATGTTGAGCGTGCCTTCTTTTTTATTTGAGTTTTACTCGATGTTTTGGCTATAGAGCTTCGCAGGCGGTCATTGTTAGGTTATCGATTGTTGAGCAGTTTTTCCCCCCAGGTGATTCCAGGTTAGATTCTAATCTAATTATTAACTTTCAGCTTTGGTTCTAGTTTGTTTTCGCTCGTTTAATTGTGTATCCAACCTTATAGGAGAGTTTAAGGTATATAACCTTTAGGCGCACGTTCCTTCTCGATTCTGGTGCTACCCCCTTGTGCGCGGCTAGGCCTTTAGTAGAACGTCGTGGTTTGACCCTCGATCGGGTTGGCGATCCGTTTAATGTTAAGTTCCCCATCTGGGGGCTCCGTGGTGTCGAATTGGGGTATCTAGGGTTGCCCTACCCTCTTAAGTGGTTTCTTAGCTTTGCTAATCTAAAGGTGCTAGACCTGGAGTTTTCGTTGTGATTTTTGGGTTTGGGCTGGTTGTCCAGGTTTGATGCTGTTATCCAATGCAAGGTAAAGCGTTTGGTCTTTAAGCTGGACATCGGTCAACCCTCGAGCCTGTTTGGCTTTCCGCACAATGTTTCCCCAATTATTTCCGCGGTGTGTGCTCGGAGCCTTTAGTTCCGGTTGTTTTGCCTACCTTGTTTCTATGTTAGAAACTGGTAGCAGTTTGCCGGGTATCGAAGATTTTTCCTGTGGTGCGAGAGTTCGCTGGTGTCTTCGCCGTTGGTCTCCCTAATTTTCTACCTATGAGAGTTGAGGAGTTTGTTTCTGACCTTGAGTCGGGTACTTGTCCTATTGCTAAGGCACCGTACCCTTTGGCCCGCGTGTGTTGCGAGAGTTGTGCACCCAGATAGATGAGTGGTTGCAATGTGGCTTTTTCTGGCCTAGTTCCTCGCCCTGGAGTGCTCTCGTCTTGTTCGTAAAGAAGGAAGTTAATTCAGTGTTTTCAAAGGTTGATCTTCGTTTAGGCTTCCTTTAGTTTGGGATCCGCAAGTCAGATGTTCCGCGATCTGCTTTTTGTTCTCGGCTTGGTCATGTCGAGTTCTTGGTAATATCCTTTTCTCTTTGGGTAATCTTATCCGCATCCGCTCTCCTAGCCCTTTTCGGTTAGCGTTTCTATCTATCGAGTGTGAGCTTACCTCTCCCTTGCCTTTTTCATCTTTTTGTATTCTGAGTTTCGGTTCAAAGTTTCGGGGCGAAACTTTCTGTTAGGAGGGGTGGTTGTAACGCCCCGGGTTTTTCTTATAATTATTTTATTTAAAACATATGGAATTATGATAATTATTCGAAAGCGAGATTTTAATTTAGGGTGTCGTTCCGTAGGGGCGTTACCTTTCGGAATCGTCGTCGTCGTCCGGCGAGTTAGCTCTAGATGGGGGCGTTAATGCGGTAATATGTGTGTAATTGTGTATAGGTGTACGTATACATTATATGTTAAGGTGCAAAGATTATATATATATATATATAAAGAATTATACAACTATAAATACAATATATATACATATATACGTATAAGATTTGGGATTCATTAGGCGTTATGTATTTATGCAGGTGGATATATATATACGCGATCCTATATATTATACATATAAAAGTTATATATATAAATATAAGTTATATATAAAACTTATATATATTAAAGTTTTATTTAATTTATGCATATATTAGCTAAGCCTCCCCCTCCTCCCAACAGAAAAAAAAGGCCGATCCTTCTCCCCTCCCCCGATTTCTGTCGTGAGTGCTGGAGGCGCGACCTAGGGTTTTCGCCGGAGTCGCCGGGCGCCGGAGGTGTTGGCCTTCGTGGGAGTTTTGGAGGCGGTCGGGCCTTTATGTCGTCGTCGGGGCTTGGTTTCCCGTCGGCCTTCGTCGATCTTGCCGCGTTCCGATTGGGCATCGTTGTTTCTAGGCAAGGAAACTCTTCTCCTCTTTTTCCCCCTCCCCACTTTTCTTCTGCTCAACTGATATTGCTTGTGATTATGGGGTAGGCAACCCCTCTTTGATGCTCGGTTCTTGTATGGTTTTATGCTAGCAAATTCTTGGTTGTTATGCTAGAAATTTCTGGATCTCCTTGTGTTGGCTTAAGATTGACCCTTAGATTAAATCCAAGGGAGGAGGTTTTGGGCTTGGCTGGAATTTGATGCTATGGTTGGAATTATTAAGTCCTTCTCCTCTCTTTTCATCTCTCTCAGTTGGCCTCTTTCCCGAGCTCTCTATTCTGAGTTGAGAAAAGTTTCTCTCTCTCTCTCTCTCCCTCTCTCTATCTTCCCCCTTCTAACCTCCAACCTAGCTCTGCAAATCTGATGGTAATTAGCATTGGCCTTGGTCTTTGAGTGCTAGAAGCTTGCAGATGCTGCTTTTGTTTTTTTTTTCTTTCCTCCCAATCTGGATGGTTTTGTGGCCACTGCCGTGAATTTGGAGGACTGGTTTGTTGGGTTTGCGACTGGAATTTCTGAGAATCGATTTTGAGGAACATGTGGCTTAAACTCTTTTGAGGTTTTGTGCATTTTAGTGTTAAATCTCCCAACCTAAGCTCTTTTCGATGGGTATTTCTTGGTGTTGTTACACTGTTTTAATAAAGGCATAATTTTTATTTTTTAAAGCATACTATGTGGGTTGCTGCCTTTTATATGATTGGGGATTTTATTAGGCTTTTGTCTTACATTTCTATGGGAATTTCTTTGTGTACTGATTTTAATCACGGCTGAAGCTTAATTTTTTTTAAAGAAAGCTTCTGCCTTATAGTTTTGCAATTGGGGGTTGCTATATATGTATAATTCTGGTTTGGAATTGTTAGGGGCTGCTTCCTATTCATATTTCTTCTTGTTCGGGGCTGCTTTATAAAACCTTTCATTTTGGGGCTGCTTTATTCTTGGTCCTACCCATTAGGAATATGTTTTGATTTTCCTCTTGGTTGTGGGCAAGGTTCTTTATAATATCTTTGTGGTCGTCTCCTCCTTGACTTAGCATGGCAGCTTTTGTCCTACTTTGTTTCCCCTCGGTTCTAGTCGGCATAAGTGGTCTATTGATTTTAGCATGGTAGCTATTGATTCATTTCATTTTCCCTTATTTTCCTCCTAGTTTAAACTCTCGATTTACGAAACTCTGCACCTATACGCTAGGAAATTTTCTTGGTTTAAACTTAAGTCAATTGACTGGTTCGTAAATCTTCTATGTTTGATTTGAGGGCTAGGTATTCACTTAGGTTTATGCAAAGTTAAACTTCCTAGGCTATATGCTAGAGATTTCGTTCTCGTGGGGAAGGTTGAGCTTGTCGGCTATTCGTTTTATACTGGGATTCTCCTTGGGCTATATGTTTTTGGCCAACCTTGGTCTTATCTTCTTAGTTAAGCATAAGTGGTCTTGCTCGGCTAATTTCCGATCCTGCACTTTTTCTTTTGTTGGCTAAGTTTGGATGTTTTGGCGGGCTAAACTTCCTGGAAATTTATGCTTGTTAACTCTGTTGGGTCGGGGTAAAATTAGATCTTAAATTCCCCGGAAAATTCGTTTCCTAATTCCTGACAGTTTTGGGGAATTAGGTGCTAAATTTCCTTGGAATTTTTGTGGCTAGTTCTCGATGATTCCACGAAGCCTTTAATCATTAAACTTGGAAGAGATGTAGATATATTTCGGCTTCGAACTTTTTATGCGCACCAATTATAGGCAGCCTTATACTTATAGTAAGATTTTCATTACCTTTTAAGCAGCCCTCATATATAGCGATGATTACAAGCTTTTTAGTCCTTCTATTGAGTCGTGGTTTGAAGCTACGCTTTGTTTGTTGAGTTGTCCTCTATTTGGTTAGTTATCGTTTATGGTGTCTTTTCGTGCCCTTCGTCGTATCCTTGCGAGAAGTTTGTTGGGGGTGTCTAGATTGGATTCACCAGGTGTTTTCAAATGAATTGTTGAGTAGTGTTTATTTCTTTGTGACCCTATTCTTAGGGTGTTTTGGTGCTGATATCTCGGGTTACGTCCCGTGTCTTAATTGAAACTTAATTTGATTATTTAGAACCTTTGTCTTAAGCCTTGCACGGTGGGTAGTTTTGGGTGGCAGTGGATAAAGGACCACCACCCGGTTTTGGCTTTTTGGGTGGCAGTGGATAGAGTACCACCACCCGATTTTGGTTTTTGGGTGGCAGTGGATAAAGGGCCACCACCCGGTTTTGGGCTGCGGGCGTTAGTGGAGATACCACCGTCGCAGTGCCTTCTTTTGGGGGACGCTTTTCCCTCGAGCTGATCAGTCTCAAGTTCTTATAAACATATATGCATATATATGTGTATTATGATATTATATGTATAACCATCACCTCTGAGCCGCAATGGCGGACACATGGTGGGCTTTGATTGTTTTGGCTACCTTCTGGTGCAGGCTTTTCTTTTCCTCTTACCGAGTGCACTCGTTTGAGCTGGCTCGGGTTGTTGTAAGATTATTCATGCTTACCTGCTTAGTTCTCCTTTCTGCACTCTTTTATTTTTGATTGCTGCTAATCTTGGTTTTCTTGCACCCTTTGGGCTGAGGCATTCTTTTCTTATGAATGTCTCAGGTTCAGGTCTTTAGCTGCCGCAGGAGTTAGAGCGGTGTCGTACAGTTTTCCTGTCGAGGCCCTTCCTCTCTTCTAGGTATGGGGCAGTTCTTTAGTTGTTTCCTTCTTTTGGAGGTTTTCCTTCTTTCCTGCGGGTTCGTGTCAGTTGTTGGCGCCCGTTTGGCTTTTATGCTTCGTTTACTTGCTAGTAGTTTTGCTGTTACTTTCAGGTTGTTTACCTACTTGCTCTCTGGGAAGCATTTTGCTAGGATGCATTAGTTACTTTATTGGTATAAAAATGTCATTCTTGCACACCATGATTTTTAAATAATTGTCACATACTTTGAAGACCGTAGAAAATACTTTCTTACTATACTAAACATAGACATGTGCATATCATTTCTGTGATGTGGATCTTCATGCTCCTGTAGGCTAAAAACAAACCTATTTTCCGCTGCGTATGTATAGCTTTCTACTTGTGGAGTAGTGATCCATCGGACCGAGGGACACGGTCCTAAACTAGAAATGTAAATATTCTTTTTATCTCAAACACATATATGCCTTTTACAAATTTATCGTAAGGAGTGTTTGCTTGAGCGTTTGTAGTCGTCTCATGCAGGACGTGGCAACACGACGCGTATTTTCCCCTTGCTCTGATAATATATATTAAATTCGTGGGAAAATGTGGGTTGTGACAGTAATTATCCTAAGTTATTATGATGGAAATTTAGGGTAGGCCTTTCACAAACCTTGGAAAAACCCTAAATAGAGTTTAATTTAATTATGGTGAAAATAATTGTTGCCAATTTATGATTCTCTGGATTTGGTAGTTTTAAAGTGTGACACACCAGTAGTAATTATCTCAAGTTATTATGATGGAAATTTAGGGTAGGTCTTTCACAAACTTTGGAAAAACCCTAAATAGAATTTAATTTAATTATTGTGAAAATAAGCGTTGTAAATTTATGATTCTCTGGATTTGGTAGTTTTGTGGTGTGACAAACCAGTAGTATTTATCTCAAATTATTTTGATGAAAATTTAGGGTAGACCCTTCACAAAATATGAAATGTCTTCCTTGGGTATTTTAATTGTTTATTGAGAAATTTAAATATAAAAAATTGTGATTCTCTAGAAATTATAGTTTTATGTTGAGTCACATCAGTAGAATAAATATCATGTTGTTGGGATGAAAATTTAGAATAGATCCTTCACAAAATATGAAATGTCTTTCTTAGGTATTTTAATTGTTTATGGAGAAATTTAAATATAGAAAATTGTGATTCTCTGGAAATTGTAGTTTTATGTTGAGTACATCAGTAGAATTAATCGCATGTTGTTGGGATGAAAATTTAGGATAGATCCTTCACAAAATATGAAATGTCTTCAATGGCATTTTAATTATTTATGGGGAGATTTAATTGTGGGAAATTATGAAAACTTGTATTTGAGGTTTTTAGGTCATTATGGTGCTATAGAAATTTTATCAGATAGACTCAACTTACTATTAGAGTACCCCCTGTATAATTTAGGTTAAGACAATTGAGTAATTGATCTTAAAGAGAAGCCAAATCTAATAGAAGTGTGTCAAAACTCTGGTCAACCCCTAATTTACTCATCACGAACCTATAGTAAAATTTGGAACTCATTTGGACATGATAGGGCCAAGATTACGTCATAGGAACCAAACATAGTTCAATCCCCTCTTAGTCTGCGGATAGTAAAAATTGAAGTATTTGGTTTAGAACCCATATTGATCCCCACACACTCAAGTATTATTACCTAGAACATTGGGTGCACTATAGAGGGTGATTAGCGATCATTCCAATTTATGAGAACACATAATGCAGAGTTGGGGTGCGTTTAGTAATTCATCGATTTGGGGGGTATACAACGATATTAGGAGGGGAATGGAGCCATGACAAGTAAGGGGTGATGGTATGAGGATTGGGACCATCAGTTGTAATTGAGAGATAATACGATGAAGTAGCAGGCCACTAGGAGAGATAGAGTTTCGATGTTCAATTGAACACCGACACTCGGCAATCCGAGTCAAATGTTAATCCACCATAGGATTTGGAGCAATTGGAGAGCAAATTGGCGCATAAGAATGGGTAGAACCCAATAAGAGTAAATATCCTGGAAAGGAGAATTTGGGCTTCAGCCACTATCACATTCCCTAGTACCGTTGCGAGCCCTTCACCGGGTAATCTACGGGAAGTCCAGGATTCACCCCAAGCTTCTAAGATCAACTAACAATAAACAAGAGTAGTAAAGTAGGAGAACTCGAAATATAATTTCCCTCCCAAATATGGGAAGGAATGAAATAAGGACTAGGATAGTCCTGCGAGCGGTAGGTTCGAGATATAAGGAAGGACTGAGATAGTCCTGCGAGCGGTAGACTCGAGATATAAGAAAGGACTGACATAGTCCGACGAGCAGTAGGCTCGAGTTATAAGGAAAGGACTAGGATAGCCCTGCGATCGGTTGACTCGATTTTTATAATGTTGGTTTAGAATTACGGTGGTAAGAGATAATACATATTTGCATGATCATAAGATGTGGTGGGTCTTCGGTTCTGGCTTAGTCGTCACAACGACAGCAATTCGTTGACTCAGCAGTGCTAGTGGTTTGATTAGGGGCCATGTTATTTTACTGCGCGTTCGACGGGACTGATTCCTAAACCCTGCCTGGCCAAATTCAGTAGAGTACGCAGGAGCTCGTGAGTACCGGGTGCCGGTATCACAGCGTACGTTAGGGCCTAGGTCTGGTAGTGTGACTTACCCACCTAGGTGAGGAGACGCCCGCTCGTCTGCCACCGTTTGACCACGACGGGAGGTACCCGAGAGGCTAGCTACCTCCGAAAAGTGGGAACTAAAGGCCTGTACGTACAAAGTCGTTTGTGTGAGTTGCACATTTGCATTGCATTGCATTGCATAACATGTCATAACATTCTTGTATAAAACAGAGACCTCATCGTATAAATTAGTATGAGCTCTTTTATACAATGAGTTTACCTTAGTGCCAGATCCCTTAGCTTATGTGTTATTGTGTGTGCATATAAGTTAAAGTTACATTCGTAGCTGCTCTTATTTATTATACCTGCTCATTTATTATTTTTTTCTCTTATTTATTACTGTCACACTTACTCTTGCTAGTATAAGTTTGTAAACCATTATTGTTAGTAACTTTATACCCTGCTAGTCTAAACACTTGTCACCTACTTGATTCATTACCCATTGATGTCCTCCGCTTCCTCCTCCCACTCGGTGCTTAGGAGTCGTGGGTGGAGGCGGTGAGGAATATGCTGAGTCTTATAGACTGACGGTCGGTGGACCTCATTATTACAGGAGAACTAGGATGGGCAGGACATCCGCCAGAGGGATGAACGTGAGACGGTGACCAGACCTGGAGTCGGACTCTCCGCTGATGCTGGGAGAGCACCGCTAAGCAAGACGCCTCATTTACCTACATTGCACATCTATCCAGGACAGAGGGCAGAGCTATATGCTATTGAGGGCGTCGAGCCGTGTGGGTGTTTGGATTGTTATATCTTTGGCAGGAGAGAGGCAAAGAAGAGGCAATTAGATCGGGCTTACGCCCTAGTTGTACTCTACTTTCATTTCCGCACTCTGATTAGTACTCTACTATTTATGATTATCTCATTTTGGACATGTATTATTTATATTATGTGATTGTTGTGGACTCGTGCTTCTGGTTTATTCAATTTCAATGTGATTTTGGTTGGCCTGGATAATGTTGAATAGTCGGCAGGATCGGCGTATTGTGGCGGTGACCATGTAGTGAAATGGTGCCACCGCAAGACGGCGTTCTAGGCGGTAAGACCCGGTAGGAATGCAAAAAAAGATGGGTCTTACAAAAGATACACACACACACACACACGAGTGTCCGACACGGGGCTCCACCTCTACGGCCAAGCGCGACAGTACCCGGTCGGCGACTGCCGGCTTCGCCCACACCCGACGCGATGCTGTCGGGCGGCCTTCGGCCGCATTCAGGCGGGCTTCGCTCGCCCCAGCACGGGCTTCACCCCTGCTCGATGCGTCTGCGGGCTGCGCCCGCAAGATATACATATGAGTACTCCAAATGACCGTAAAAAATATACATTAGTATTATAATATTTATTTTGTAAAAAAAATATGTATATACTTAAAAAGATTATTTTTCTCTCTCAGTCGCACTCTCTCCCCCCCCCCCCCCCCCCCCTCCTCTCCCTCTCCCGCACTTTTTCTCCTGAAAAGTTTGTTTTTATTTTTTTATATTAAAGATGTTTCGGATAAAACATGTGAAACATCCAACGGTGAAAAATGAAAGCACTGTAAGAGCATGTAGAATGTTATATTCACTTATATAATAAAGATATATATATATGTGTGTGTACTACATATACAAAGATATAGTTTTGGGGCATACGGTGTAATCCTGGCGTACCATCCAATCAATCCGGACCATTCAATCCTTCAATATCATAACATCTCGTTCACACCATCTACAATACTCTTAAACTCAAGAGTGCCTGCCCACCAAACTAATTTATACTTGAAATCAGCTTTAATTCCCGCGATGTGGGACTAAAGGTCCATTGTTCCTCTAAAAAAACGTCAAGTATGAGAGGGTTTAAAAAATTTAAAAATAACAAAAATAATTACACAATAAAAAAATAGAAAAGTATTTAAAACAATAATTTCAAAAAGCCCGCCCGCCGGCCGGGGACGGGCACAAAAAAGTGAAAAATAATTAAAAATAATAATTTCAAAAAGGCCCCCGGCCAAAAATAATTTCAAAAAGCCCGCCGGCCGGGGGCGGACGAAGTCCGTCGGGTGGGGGCGGTCGAAGCCCGTCGCGGGCCGGGTACTATCGCGCGGGGCACGGGAGGCCCCCCATGCACTGTCACTCGTATATATATACTAATATATAAAGATATCACCTTGTAGCGTAACATGGTAAACAAATGAATACGAGCCGTCGGATCAAAATCCAAATGAGTCTATTCATTTGCAGGTAGTCTGTGAATAGCCTTTCAGTTTTGCACTGGTTGGCTATTTGCGGACCACTGTAGTCTGCGAATAGCCAAACAGTTTTGCGCCGGTTGGATATTCTCAGACCACCTGCGTAGAGTTTTTTTTCGTAAAATTATAATAAAATACCGTATAAATAATTTAAAAAAAACTATAAAAAAATGCAAAAAACTGAAATAAATTTAAAAAAATTATTTAAAAAATAAATTAAACCAAAAAATTAAAATAAGCCCGCAGATCGGGGGCGGGCAAACCATGCCGCCGTTGGACAGGTATTGATTATACGAGTATAACGAAACTGACTGAAGTCAATTTGGAGTACGTATGGTCATTATACCCCAACAACGTTGTTATGACGCGATACGATTCTCAAAATAGTCGTTTTCTCTAAATGATCTCATATTTGAATGGAACAAGTTCCATTACGCTTGTATTGATTATACGAGTCCAACGGAACTGGCGGAAGTCAATTTGGAGTACGTGTGGTCACTATGCCCCAAACGGCGTTGTTGTGACGCGCTACGTTACTCAAAATGGTCGTTTTCTCTAAACGGTCTCGGATTGGAATGGAACGAGTTCCGTTGAGCTTGTATTGATTATACGAGTCTAACGGAACTGACGGAAGTCAAATCAGGGTTCCTTAGCACAATATCCTATAATCGGGTTATTTTCTATCCTTTGAGTTACTTTTATTGGGTCCACTAAGGTCTAGTGACTCAATAAAAGTCGGGATGTTACAACAAGCATCTTCTTCTTCTTCTTCGACGCAAGAAACTCGGCAACATCGTCACCCTCGTGACGACGTTTGTGGGTGTTCGGCTTCAAGAACCCTCCCAATTCAGCCATGCTCGTTTGAAGTGCTTCCTCGGCAGTGAGTGACATCTCGTGCGAGTTCAGAAAATGTGTCCAATGAAAGAACCACCCCCTCTATTTATAGAGGTCAGGAGTCATCAAGACAGTGTCGAGTAGGCCAGATACTTGCCAGGAGCAGCTCACCGAATAAGGGTTGGATGTGTCTTTCCGAGCTCCTATGTATATCGCAAAGAGAGGGGATTGTGTACAACCAACATTCGTCAAGGGTAGACTCATTCAAGCCACGTTGGCATAAGTCAAGGGTTAAAGATCAAAGACAAAATTATCCAACATGAGAAGTAGAAGGCCTGGGCAAGTATATGTGAGTACCTCTCTATACTCGCTAGGTGGGCGGCCATGAGAGATGCTTGCCGGAGCCAGACGAGATTCTCCCAATGTTGCATAGTCGTCGAGTAGGGCCAGACTACAAATAAGACTCCCCTTGGAATTTCCTATAAATAGGACCCCTAGGGTACCAGAAATGGCACATTTGACTGAGTTTTTGGACCCTGCATTCGAAGACTTTGACCGTGAGATCTTGGTCATCCCCCTTTGGTCGCCCTCTTAGATACTCGTCAAGTTAGAGCCTTCCTTGTACCCTACTCAACCATTTTTGGTTGTGTAAGTGAAGTTTCTTCTAAGCTTCCAGGTACGTGATGGGACCTCCCTGCCACAACATCTGGGATCCTTCTCTTGTTCTCTTAGTCTCTTTGTACTTGTCCCCTTGGACCATCAAGTCGGACCTTGGACCATCAAGTCGGACCAGTAACCTTTGACTGCATTGATCCGAATATTTGAAGCCAGAATTTTCCAAGCTTCAAGACTAAGTGCGGGTCAGATCTTGAGAAAGGGGGTACATGCTTAGTTTTGACCATGAAGAGTGCAACATTCTAGATAAAAGATCACAGAAAATAGTTGTTGTGAAAATGTCCAAGAACAAAATTTTTCTTTTCTCCATGTTATTGAGCCAACCAAACACCCACACTAAAAACTCCAACTTTCAAGCCAATTTTGCTCAGAACTCTGAGGACTCTATGTTGTGGCATATCAGATGTGGAAAACTGAAATTTAATGGCCTAAATATTTTTAAAAGTTTAGTCAATGATGTGCAAGGATCAATGAACACACAATAATTCTGTGAAAATTTATGAGTAAGATTCACAGAACTCCCTTTCCCTGGTAAGCTAAATGGAGAGCCACATATCCTTTGGAATTGATACATGTAGATATCCGGGCCAGCCTCAACACCAACTTGGTCTGGAAATCGCTACTATCTACTATTCAAAGATGATTTTAGCCGCATGATGTGGATCTTCTTCTCAAACATAAATCAGAGGCATTCCAGAAATTCACTGAATTTAAAAGTCAAGTTGAAAAGGAATGGATCATAAGATCAAATGCCTCAGGACAAACATGGGCAGTCAGTTCTTTAGCATAAAATTTATCACCTTCTATGAATCCAATGACATCAAACAACATCTTACAATTCCTCAAAGACCGCAACAGAATGGTGTGGTAGAGCAAAGAAACAGAATCGTGGTAGAGATGGGAAGAAGCTTATTACAATAGAAAAATTTACCAAAAGAATTTTGGATAGAAGTTATGAATACTGCTATACATATACTAAATAAGATCTCCCACAAAAGCTCTTCAAAATTCTACTCCTTATGAATCGTGGCACAGCCAAAAACCCTTCATTCACCATTTCAATTTTTTGGATTCATTGCATATGCTATAACCACAAAAGATCACAGAGATAAACTTGACAATAAGGGAGAGAAATGCATAATGGAAGGCTATATCTAGAATCAAAAGGTTACCCTTTGTTCAATCCAAAAACCAGAATACTCATCATGAGCAAAGATACTATCTTTGATGAGGCGGGCTACTGTGATTGGGATGTTACTACAGATCAAAGTCATTTTCACACAGATTTCTAGAAGGATGTCGTCGGAACACAAATCGATGATGCCACCAGACAACCGCCCAGTCTAAGGAATTCAGATGATCCTCCAATTGGATTCAAGCATGACTCGTCATCTCTGAGAAAAAATTCAAACATTAACCAACATATGTTATGAGTGTACGTGTTGTGCATAAAATACACAAGCTACAACATCCACAACACTCCTTAAGAAGATAAACAAAACCCTAGAGCTAGTGTATGCCAACATTTGGGGCCCATCCAGGACTCCATCCATTTATGGGAGGCACTACTACCTCCTTATGGTGGACGACTATACCAGGATGATGTGGTTACATATATTAAACAACAAATCATATGGTTTCATCAAATTTAAATAGTTTAAAGCTCAAACAGAAAATGAAGCCAATGCCAAGATAAAAGCTCTAAGAGCTGATAAGGGAGTAGAATTTTTAAGTAATGCATTTACCTATTTCTATCATGAGCAAGGGATTAAGCGGAGAACTCACAATTAAAGGCACACATGAACAGAACATAATAGCTAAAAGAAGAAATAGATCAATAGTAAAAATGGCAAGGTGCATGATGCTAAATAAAAACTGCCTAAGGAATACCAGGGGAAGCTGTAAACACAATAGTTTACATTTTAAACATGGCCCCTTCCCATGCCTTAACCAATACCACACCCTTTGAAGCATGAACGTGTAACAAACTAGGTATAACTCAACTTATAACGTTTGGTACCCTTGCATATAGTTTACACACTTCCCTAAATCGAGACAATTAAGTTGGCAAAAAAGGAATAAAAGGGATGTTGCTCGGATATAGTGACATCTCAAAAGCCTATTGAGTTTATAATCTAGCCACCAAACATTTCTTAATTACCAGAAATATAATTGCTGATGAAAAAAAT
This sequence comes from Dactylorhiza incarnata, assembly GCA_033032865.1. Taxonomy (NCBI): domain Eukaryota; kingdom Viridiplantae; phylum Streptophyta; class Magnoliopsida; order Asparagales; family Orchidaceae; genus Dactylorhiza; species Dactylorhiza incarnata. The sequence continues at coordinate 370,246 of JAWHQI010000503.1, read as the reverse complement.
AAGTTGGGAATGGGACGTGTCTCAGGATCATTCGCAAATACCGATGGTTACAGAGGAAGCTATTGCAGGACCTACTTCAGATCCTCTGTCAGAAAAAAAATCATATGTGGGAGCTCACTGACATCCCACCCAATAAATTTGTTATTGGTCTCAAATGGTTCTTCGAGGTGAAATATAACGAAGAGGGAAAAATACAAAAGTACAAAGCGAGGCTTGTGGCCAAGGGGTATGCCCAAAAGCATGGAATAAACAACTTTATAACATTCTCACCGGTAGCACGGTTTGAATCTACTCGTGTTTTGCTAGCCATTACCACCCATTATCAGTATCCCATATATCAAATGGATGTAATGCCAGCCTTCCTGAATAGAGAAATACATGTGGAAATTTATGTCAAACAATCAAAGGGCTATAAAATTAGATGTAAATAGGAGAAAGCACTTAGACTAAGGAAAGCTTTATGCGTCCTGAAACATGCTCCAAGAGCTTGGAACTTCAAAATAGACTCCAATCTATAACACATTGGCTTTAATAAAACCTTCAGTGAACCAGGGACGTATGCGAAGAAAGAAGGAGTATTAAGATTTTTCTTATATGTAGACAACCTTCTGGTCACCAGATCAAACATCTCTAGCATCAATAGCTTCCGTGAATACATCAAAACAAAATTTGAAATGACTGGGTTTGGGACTTACAAGGTATTTTTTGGGATTACAGATATCTCAAACACCACATGCTACTTACACATCGCAATGTAAATATGCTGAAGACATCATGTACAGATTTGGCATGAAAAATTCAAAACATGCAACCAACCCCATGATTGCGAGTGCTAAATTGAGCAAAAGGAGATGGGGAAGTGAAAACGAATCCATGAGAATACATAAGCTTAGTAGGTTCATTAATTTACATGATCAATACTCAACCGGGCATATAATTTACAATAACTATCATATTCCGATTCATGCAGTCACAAAATATCAAACATCTGATAGCCACAAATATTTTACACAAAATTAATGAGACACGGTCTCTCGGGTTGAGATATGAAAAGCAAGAAGATAGTATATTAAGAGGTTTTTCATAGAGTGATTGGGTAGAATTTTCAGAAGACAGAAGGCCACAACACCACATGCTTTATATTCTTTACTAGCACCATACCAATATCATGGTGCTTAAGAAGCAAAAAAACACTGCTCTCTTCTCAGCTGAATCAGAGTACACTACCCTGAGTGAAAACAGTTAGAGAAGAAGTATGGTTGAAGAGATTATTATTAGCAGAGAAAATAGAAGAATAGGAAGGCCCTACAATTATCAAAGTCGATAATACTTCTGATATAGCCCTAGCCAAGAACCCGGTATTCCACAATAAAACTAAACACCTTGAAATTAAAATCCCCTATACTATAGATCTTGTCAGCCAATTAAAGAAAAAAATTAAGCTTAAGCATTGTCAATCGAAAAAACAAATCACAGACCTCCTCACAAAGCCATTATTTGCACCATCTAGATGAAAGTAATATCATGTTCTGATTATGGGGGTGTTAGAGCATAATAAAAATAGCAAAATTAAGAAGATAAACAGAGAGAATAAGTGTGAAGAAACGAAGCCCCATTCCTATTTCCAATATCATATTTTAATAATTAAAGTGTGTCACCAGATAGTATATATAAAGCTTAGTGTTCTCATCATATGTTGATGGAATGCACTTTCATTTTATTTCCTTTTCTAAGCTGCTAAAGTTGATGAGAACATCTTCTGTATTTTGCTCCTAGTGAATGGAAGAGCTAGTGGCAGTGTCGACTACTTATCCCTTCCTTTTCTCCTAATTCCACTCATCATGATTGAAAAAATAAGAATAGCGAGAACAAACCGTGGAAGAAAACTATTTTCTCTCTCTTTCTTTCTTTTCTCAATACACAAGATAATATATACAACTTAGCAACGTCAATCACTCCTAAACTTTCTCCCAAGATTCCTCCTAGCCAACCAAGCATACAAACTGCCGTTTACACAGTAATTACAATATCCCTAGATTCCTCCTAGCCAACCAAGCATTCCAAAAATACAAGCTGTTACAAAAGGAATTACAATAACTAATATTATTTTCTGCAATACCCCCCCCCCCCCCCCTCAAGTGGGTGCATGAAGATCACGAATGCCCAACTTGCGATGAAGAAACTCGAACGAGCTGACACCCAATGCTTTGGTAAATATATCGGCAAGCTGAGACCCAGAACGGACATAGGAAACAATGACATTCCCCAACAACAATCTCATCCCGAACAAAATGGCAGTCAATCTCAATATGTTTAGTGCGTTCATGGAAAACCAGATTTTGAGATATATGGAGAGCTGCCTGGCTGTCACAATGTAACTGCATTGGACGAGAAGATGAGACACCAAAGCAAGCCAATAAACCCTTGAGCCATTTGAGCTCACATGTGGCCATAGCCATGAGCGATACTCTGCTTCAGCGGAGGAGCGAGACACCGTGTGTTGTTTCTTGGTTTTCCATGAAATGGGGGAGTTCCCGAGGAACACAATCCAACCAGTGAGGGAACGACGAGTCAAGGGGCAACCTGCCCAGTCAGCGTCGCACCATGCATGAAGAGTGAAATCACTGAAGTTGTGAAGCCAAATTCCTTGACCCGAATGATATTTAAGATATCGAACCACATGAAGAGCTGCCAACCAATGATCAAGTCGGGGTTTCTGCATGAATTGAGAGAGAACGTGCACGCTATATGCCAAATCAGGACGAGTAAAACACAGATAAATCAGTCGACCAATCAATCGTCTATATGGTTCTGGATCTGTGAGTTCCTTGCTAGTGGACAAGGCCAGCTGATGATTCTGCTCAAGAGGAGTTTTGGAGGGATTTGCACCATGAGACCCATGTCTTGGATAATATCTAACGCATATTTCCGTTGCGATAAAACAAAACCATCAGGTCCCCGGGCCGCCTCAACACCCAAAAAATATTTCAAGCGACCGAGGTCTTTCATGTGAAAACATCGATGTAAGTAATCTTTGAACCGTTTTACATGATCTGGATGATTTCCGGAGATAATGAGGTCGTCCACATAAACTAGCACATTTAGCCGAGATGTGCCCTGTTACAAAACAAACAACGAGTAATCGGAGTAGGATTGCCGGAATCCGTACGTTTTCAAAGCACTGGACAATTTAGAAAACCAGCATCGTGGAGCCTGCTTCAAGCCGTACAATGACTTACGGAGCCGGCATACAGAATTTGGCTTGGTTACCTAGAATCCATGTGGTAATTTCATATAAACCTCTTCGTGAAGATCGCCATGAAGAAAAGCATTATGAACATCCATTTGATGGACCTCCCAGTTGGCCGCAGCTGCAATGGCTAAAAAACACGTACCGTCACCATTTTTGCAACCGGGGCAAAAGTTTCTGAATAATCAACCCCTTCAACTTGATGGTTGCCCATAATAACCAACCGAGCTTTGCGACGTTCAATCGTGCCATTAGAATGATATTTAATTTTATACACCCATTTACATCCCAATGCCTTTTTCCCATATGGAAGAGATTCGATGGTCCAAGTGTTATTGTTTTCAAGCGCATCGATTTCAAGACGCATGGTTTGACGCCAGCGTATGTCACGCATTGCCACCGAGCAAGTTCGTGGTTCCTGTTCTGTTTGCAGAGCAGCTAGGAAATGGCTATGGCGTACAGATATATTGTCACAACTTACATAATTGGCAACAGGGTAAGGCGTACCTGATCAGGAAGGCCGAGAAGCAGGTGAAACGATCGAGGATGGACTTAATTTTCGAATAGTATGCGTTACATAATCACGAATCCGGATAGGAGCTTGACGTTCACGAGTGCTTCGTCTGAGTGGCTGCAGGGTATCTTCATTTGACGGCTCATCCGCAGTACTATTAGTAGTTACAGGAGGACACCTTCATCAAAGTTAGGATCCACAGTGCCCCCATGTCCTCATAATCATCTGCAGTCACAAACTCCTCTGGTCCCAAGACATCATGTACAATATCAGTGTTGCCTAAAGTGCCCGCAAATGGAAAACTGCCTTCTGAAAAGTGCACATCTCGAGAGACAAAAAAATTGTGTTTTTCCAAGTCATACAATCTCCACCCCTTCTGACCATATGGGTAGCCAACAAAAATGCAACGACGACTACGGCTAGCAAATTTATCACTTGGTTTCGTATTAGCATAACACAAAGAACCAAATATGTGCAAGTGAGTATATACCGGATCTATCCCGTACAGAATGTGATAGGTGTTTTTCCTTTTAAAACAAGAGACGGTGTGCGATTAATCAGATAGCCGGCCGTTAGAACGCATTCCCCCCAAAATTTTATTGGTAAGGACCCCTCAAAACGTAAAGCCCTAGCCACATTTAATATATGCTGGTGTTTTCTTTCTACGCGCCCATTTTGTTGTGGCGTCCCCGTACAAGATGTCTGAAAAATAATATCATTGTCCAGGAAAAATTGTTTAAGACAAATAAATTCCGTTCCATTGTCGCTACGAATTATCTTAATTTCCTTACCAAATTGTCGTTCAACAAGGGAGAAAAATCTTTTAAGAACCCGAGTTACCTCCATTTTATCAACCAATAAATAGATCCAAACAGCACAGAAAAAATCATCAACAATTGTCAAAAAATAAGTGGTACCACTAGAGGAAACCGTCCTATACGGGCCCCACAAATCACAATGGACAAGATCAAAAATGCATGCGGCATTATTCTCACTAATAAGAAATTTGTCTCTAACTTGTTTAGCCCGTTGACAGACATCACAAGTTTTATTTATCACTTTTTGTGATTCTTTCATTCTTAGGCCAGGAACTAACTTGAGAATTTGTGATGACGGGTGCCCTAACCTCTTGTGCCACAGATCCACAGGCTCATGAGCTGTTAAGGCCTTCACACTTCTTATGCTTCGAAACCAATAAAGTCCATCCCATTGTTCACCCGCTCCAGTCGGCATCCTCGAAGTGCGGTCCTGTACAACACACAAGCCATCAGTAAATTGCACAAAATAATTATGGGATGTTGTCAATTGAGACACTGAAATCAGTTTGCAAGCCAGGCCAGGAATAAACAAGACATTTTCCAATCGAAGATTACGATCGAGGATGACTGTCCCCTCTTTTGTAGCAGGCGTGCTACTTCCATCCGGCAAACGAACAGGGCACGGAGCGATTTTTTACAAAATTCTTAAAATCCTCTATTGACCCGGTCATATGATTGGAGGCCCCGGTGTCAATAATCCACGATTTACCTGTCATTTGAGTACTCTTTGATCCATTTAACAATGTCAACAAAGTTTGCCATTGTTCATTATTTAACCCAGGCAGTGAGCGAGAATTAGACACATCCCCATCGCATTCACCCGATGAGTTCCTCCTCTACCGCCCCGAATGAGTGCTTCTTACACGACTGCGTCCCATGCCGGAGGTTTTCCCTTCACTGCGTGACCTATCTCCCCATCATTCCGGGTACCCGTACAGCGCGAAACATGTATATGTTTCATGGCCTGCCCGATTGCAATGAGAACACACCAGATTTGTTTTATCTTTGTTATCTACTGTAACTCTAGCAGCCCTTGCCGTGAGTGCCATCATGTCTCCACGGTCTTCCCTTCCACGAACAACCGTCTTCAGACGTTCTTCCTGAACAAGAATTGAATACACCTTGTTCATCCTGGGCAACGGTTCTTGTGCCAGGATATTTGATCGTACCGTGCCATAGACGTCACCATCGAGCCCCATAAGAAAGGAGTGAACCCTTTCTTCCTCCTGTTTTTTTTTTCAGAATCTGCCCAATATTGCAGTCACATTTCCAACATTTACAGGTTGGAATTTGTTCATATGTGTTAAGTTCATCCCACAATTGCTTGTGCCGTCCATAGTATTCCATAATGCTCAATCCCTTCTGCTTACATCCGGCCAGATCCGCTTTTAACTGCTGAATTCTTGGCCCGTTCGTAACAGAAAATCTGTCCTTCAAGTCAGTCCATAGTGCCTCTGCTGCCTCCACGTGAGAGATGGTGGAGCGTAACGTTGGCTCTATAGTATTTCGAATCCAGGATACCAACAGTGAGTTGATCATCCACCAATCTTCAATATCTCCCGACTCCCTGTCAGGTTTCTTGATTGTCCCATCAACGAATCCGAATTTCTTCCGGGCTCGTAGGGACGTTTGAATTGAGCTAGCCTATTCATCATAGTTTTCACCTTTCAATTGAACTTGAGTGATTGAAAGTCCTGGATTGTCCATAGAAGTTATATCGTATGGTGAGATAGTTTTTCTCACAACGCCGGGAACCCCAACACCGCCCGTGGTGGCAGTCTCTCGATCCGCTCATTTTTTTTAGCCTCCTCGCTTTGATACCATGAAAAAATAAGAATAGCAAGAACAAACCGTGGAAGAAAACTATTTTCTCTCTCTTTCTTTCTTTTCTCAATACACAAGATAATATATACAACTTTGCAACATCAATCACTCCTAAACTTTCTCCCAAGATTCCTCCTGGCCAACCAAGCATACAAACTGCCGTTTACACAGTAATTACAATATCCCTAGATTCCTCCTAGCCAACCAAACATACCAAAAATAGAAGCTGTTACAAAAAGAATTACAATAACTAATATTATTTTCTCAAATAACGATGATGCTATATATAACTCCTATTTTCTAATACTGCGTGCGTGTTATCGATCATCCACCTCCCGCCCTTCCCATGGATCTATTACTGGCCTCCGAACACGCTCGATCTCCGCCACCACCTCCCTCATCGAAGGCCTCTCCTCCCCCTTCATCCGCATGCACCTCCTCGCGAGATCTGCGACGGCCTCCACCTGCATCCCGCTCCCCTCAGTCCTAACCCTCGGCTCGAGTATTTCTTGCAACTTTTCATCCTTCAGCTTCAGAAGAAAATAGATGGCCAAGTTCTTCTCCTCCAGCGGCCTCTCGTTGGAGATAGGAGTTTGGCCGGTCAACATCTCGGCAAGGATTACGCCGAAGCTGTACACGTCGCTCTTCTCGGTCAGCTGCCCGCTGAAGAAGTACTCTGGGTCGAGGTAGCCGAGCGTGCCCTGCACCAGCGTTGTGATATACTCTCGGTCCATCGGAATCAGCCTCGAAGCTCCGAAATCCGCCACCTTGGCCATGTACTGATCGTCGAGGAGTATGTTCGTCGCCTTCACGTCGCGGTGGAAGATGGGTCGGGCGAGGGCGGAGTGAAGGTAGGCCAATGCTCCCGCCGTTTCATCGGCAATACGCAACCTCGCCTCCCACGAAAGGGACCCCCGCCGGCTGTGGAGGTGGTTGTGGAGAGTGCCGTTGGGAACATATTCGTAGACGAGGAGTGGGACCGGAGTTTCCAGGCAGCAGCCGAGGATTCGAACCACGTGCTTGTGGATGACTTGGGAGAGCACCACCACCTCGTTGATGAACTGCTCCACCTGTGTGCCCTCAACCACGTTAGATTTTTTGATGGCGACGACGCGCTTTGTATCGGGGAGGATGCCTTTGAAGACGGTGCCGTTGCCGCCGTGACCGAGTATGCGGCCGTCGGAGTAGTTGTCGGTGGCTTGCTTAAGTTCTGCGGCAGTGAAGACACGGGCTGTCTCGGCAAAGCCTTCACGAGCGGCGAGCTCCTGTTTGAGCAGAAAGCCGCCGTTTTGGTTGAAAAATTTCTCCCTCATTTGAATCATCCTTCTCTTCTTTAGGAACCAGTAAAGGCTGAAGCCTCCGAGTAGAAGAAAGAGAAGGCCGAGCCCACCCCCTTTTAATTTGTGCAAATTAACTACTTATTATATATAATTCAAAAGGAATTAATCAGAATATAATTAAAGCAAGAAATTCCAAGTATTTTACCAGCAATCACTTGAACAAGAGGAAATTTAGTCGTCGTCTTGTTGCAGCCTTTGCCGGACTTCATACCGTCGCCTGAATATCCGCGCGGGCAAGAGCACGCATAGCTTCCTACGGTGTTCCCGCATATATTCGTGCAAGGGCTTGTTTCTGCGTCCTCGCACTCATTTATATCTACAAATAATTTAATTTATATCCACAAGAACAAAATGTTAAAAATAATTAGTAATTACTATATTTAAATACCTTGGCAGCCATTGGAGAGATAAGGATTGCCCCGGTACCCAGTCTTACAATTGCAGCTGTACCCCGCCGCATTGGTAGAGTTGCTACAAAAACTATTATCGCCGCAGGCATAGTCCGGGGAGGTCGCCGCCGACTCACAGGTCAGGCTGCTCCCGACCGCCCAGTCCATCACCACCGGCACGGTGGTCCTCTTATAAAAGTTGGCGAGGTCGGCCACGTCGAACACGTACTGCTCCGTGTCGATTAGGAAGGCCAAGCTGCAGGGACTAAAAGTCCACGTTAGGTTCATGTTGGCGGTGCTCTGTAGCATGGTGTTGACTCTCTGCAGACCTTTGGGTATGGCGGTTTGGCAGCAGCCGATGCCTGAGCAGGATCCGTTGATGACACTGATGAGGTCGCTGCAGAAGGCGAGACAGCCGCTGGTGTAGGAGAGGCTGTTGGTCTGTCCGTATCGGAAGTTTAGGGCGAGGGCGCTGCAGCCGACGGCGGTGAATTTGTTGCGGGTGTGGGATATGGTGTAGGGAAGGCCGGTGAAGTCGACCGAGGTCTGGAAAATGTTGTTCGAGAGGGCGAGGGGTGCGTAGCAGTCACGTGCGACGAGGAGTTCGACGACGGCGGTGCCGGTGAGGTTGATGGAGTTGAGTTTGATGTTTCCGGTGCTGATGAAGGCGCGGGGAGGGGAAAAGGTGGTGTTGCAGGTGATGAGGAAGCCGGGGAGGTGGCAGCCGGATTGGATGCCGAAGGGATAGGGTATGGTGAGGTTACCGCATCTGTCGGGACAGCCGGGAAGAGTGTCGGCGGCGGAGGACCTGGGGAGGTGGTAGGAGAGGATGACGAGGACAAGGAAGCAGATCGGCATTCTAGCTCTTTCTCTTGCTGATGTGGCCGTGGTTGTGTAGCTGCAGTAATTAAGCCGTGGGGATTTTATTTAAACCGGAGAATGAAGGGGGCTCAGAGTTGAACGGGTCAAAGTAAACGGCTCTTAAATTAAAAAAGCAATGTTATTAGTACGTCATAACTCGGGACTTCATATAATGTCAACACCCAAAACAAATTCTCTCTCCAAGCCGCATACCACCCCAAGAAAAGAGCCCCCAAATAGATATTTACCGCCCCAAATGTAATCAAATTAATTCCAAATAACATTGAAAAAAAAACTATCTATTTGCAGCCACTTTTCTTGTTCCTTCCCATTTTCGCAATCCTCCTAGACGCTTTTGCTCTCCCCGCGCCGAGCTGCTCCGTTGTCCACCGTTCTCCGTCGAGAGTCCGCCAGGCAGGCGTGTTACTCCCTCCGAAGCCTCCATAGTAAGATGTGAACTGCCCTACTACTTCTGTCGATGCTTCAGAGAAGACACAGATCTGCTACAATTTCTAAACTTGACCCGAGAGCTATCGTGACAATCAAATACTAATGGACGGTAAAATCTGTCATATAAGAGCACGGAATGTAAACCTCCGGAATCGACGGAATTCTTGCACAAGCATGCGGCCCCTCTTAAGAGCTCTCGTATGCAAGTACTGAGAAGCTTGCCATTCTTGAGAATATCGTGTTCTTCAGGTTCTGGAATGAAGAGGTCGGAGGGGGGATGAGATTTGCTCGAGCTTCCCTAGTTCTTCTTCCTCACGGCTCGAGCTCGCAGAAAAGCCCTCAGGTTTCGCCGCAGCACTCCTCAAGATCGCTGCAGATATTTCTCTTGTTCATATCTGAGAGAAAATAAAATAAAAATCAATTTTAAATTTTTTTTTACTATGGATTGTAAATATCATATGAAACTGCAGATATAAGCACCCCCCAAAAGTTAAGATTTCTCGATTCATTTGCCAACAATATAATCTTGCAAAATTATTATAATATTTTACATCCAAGTCAAAGTAAACCCTAATATCATGAGTTCTGAGGTGATGCTTATAAGCTGCAAATATAGGTAGTAATAGACACAGGATTTTTGTCTGACCAAGGCACCAAATAAAAGATTTAAATTTTTTTTATAAAAATTCAATTCAAAACTAAAAAAAAATATTATTGCAAGTGATAAAAAATGAAGGAAAGTAATAAAAAATTAAATAAATTCCGATCAACAAACTACTTTTCATTAATAATTGTTTGTTTCAACATTAAATATGTTTCAACTTTCAAGAGCCTCCCTTATTGATACGTAAAATTTAGAGATGTATTTCTCTAATTCTATAAACTATAGGGAAGTGTACCTATTAATTATAGCGTAAGATATTTAGGAATATCAAGTGTCGTATTTCACGGGACTTGTCGAGTACTTCTACTCATTATATTCTATTAATTTATTGGCGAATCATGATGCGACTTCTGAAAATAAAAATCATAAATGGAATTATAAAACTAAAAGAAAAGAGCAAGAGATCAAGAAAAAAAAAACAATATTCGCATCACTAAAATAAAAAAGACAATTACAAGAAAGTAAAGTTTACATTGGAAAGACAATTGCTAGAGATGTAAGAACAAGTAGAAAAGACAATAAGAAGTGCTGAAAATGAATTAAAAATGATTCAATCTAAGACAAACTGGATAGAGAACTCCTCGAATTGGATGGAATTTATAGCTGAATTTTTTGAAGCACGCGCACTCGGTCACGCTCTAACCAAAGGCGTGTAACTGGAGAAAAATCGCCAAATTTAACCTGAAAAACGCAGGGAGTGAAAGCGTGATTTTTCGTCATAACTTTGTTGAGCACGCCCTAACCAAGGGCGTGTAAATATGCAAGATGAAACAACCGTGTCAGGGGGTGAATGTTGGCCCTTTTGTTGTTATAGGAGAGGACACGCCCTGACCTGGGGGCGTGTAAATTTAAAGTGAGCTTAAAGGGTCACGACCTGATGGGAGGAACAGGGAACGTGATCTAGCTGATACGCAATCAAGAAAACCAAATCCTTAACAATCCCAACAAATTTGAGAGACAAAACGCAACGAACTCGACGAAATACCAACGGATCTAAACAACACCGGGTACCCGGCCTCATCCACCGAAATACAACACAAAAGCATATAATTAAGGAGAAGGGAAACGCACCAAAGTAGAGAATGTCGTTACCCATGATCACTCCAGACGATGTGGAGAATCTCTCTACCACGGGATCCACCGTAGTCACACCGGACGGAGATAGGGGCGCAGGTTCCACCGGAATCACACCAGACGGTGAGGGGTCTGGCACTGCCGTCGTCCATGGTCAGCAGAGGGGGATGGGGCAGCGAGCAGCTCTCGCACGAGAAGAGTTCGGCGGCACAGTGCGGGGAAAACCGAGCGGCCAACCCTAGCAGCTTCCTGTTTCTATTTCTTACCAAAATAATATCATCCCTTTCATTTCCCCTCCAATCTGTCTTATAAAGTTATACATGCATTAAGGCATGAAATTAAAACAGTAATACTAAACAACACTTAAAACTAAAACATAATTAAATTAACCATAAAACTCCAACCAAGAGCTATGCGGCCGCACGTGGCCGTGCGCGGAGTTCGTAGCGTTGCTTGTGGTTGCTGCGGGTATCAACACAGTTGGGCGGGACGACTCCATCTCCATCAGTCACGCCCTGAACCTCGAGGGTGTGCAATTTTAACTTTTTGCTATCCGTGAATCAAAATGCTGGAAATTCTCCGGAACTTCTCTCAAGCTAGTCTGAAAGTACAAAACAAAGTAAATTACGTTTAAAATTGAACAAAACATTAATTAATTATTTAAAATGAAAACTCAAACTATGATATATATATATGCACTATCACTTATCAATAACAAGCCGGTTCTTTAGGTACAAGTTATCATTTAGCTCATTACATAAAGTTTGATAATTTTTCTCAGAATAACACTGATTTTCTTGGCGGCTATTACTTCCCAAACCAGCGATTCAGAGAGGAGCGTGATGGCCTTGTTTGCCGCCTCTGAAAATCTATTTACGGACTTCGACAGGCATCAAAGAATTGGTTTAACAAGTTGACGGACACCCTAATTAATATATATGGTATGGTTTTTTTCAATCCCTAGCCGACTATTCACTTTTCAGCTATTGCAAAAATGGAATCTTCATGGGACTTCTTGTATATGTGGATATATGTGGACGACATCATCATGGCTGGGAACAACTCCGCCGCTTTAAAGCTTCCGCATCAAAGACTTGGGAACACTAAAATTCTTATTGGGCATCGAAGAGGAAAAATCCGCTCGAGGACTCTTTTTATGCCAATGCAAATAAAAACCGCTCGAGGACAAATCACATAGAGATTGATTGTCATTATATTCGTGAGCAAATTCAAACCGGGAAAAGCATTACTGCTCATTTGCAATCATAATTTCAACTGGCTGACATCTTCACAAAGCTCCTTGCGCAGCTACAGTTTGTTTTTCTAACGGGCAAGTTACACACCTACGATGTACATGTGCCAACTTGAGGGGGCTGTTATTTTATATATTAATTTTTGTATTAGTAGGATATAACGATGGCTTAGAAATTAATATCATGTGTATATATGTATCCCTCTGAGAAGAATAAACCAAGAGAGCTCGAATCAGTTTTATTTTCACTTCGGGTTTCGTTGATTTTAACAATCACTTGAACAAGAGGAAATTTATCTTGAAATTTAAGAAGAAAATAACATAAAAAAAGAAGAAAGGAAGGGGGAGTCGGTAGAGAAGATGTTTCTCCAAATGCTACAATGCTTCAAATAAGAGTTTTTATTTAAAATCAGAGTTTCATACAAGGTTGACATAATGGCTTTATATAGCCTTACAAAAACATTAAAAAAACTGATGTAAATATAACTTTCATAATATAATAAATAGCATCTGTTATGGAGAGATAAAGGCTCCGTTTGGCGGGGTGGATTTGCGCCGGTCGCGTGGACGAAACTGTCCCGCCGACATTCCGCTTGTTGGCAAATCTTGCGGTCAGGCGGTGGGGCTCTGCCCGCCGCACAAAACCGCTGGATTTCTGCAAAAATCATCTGCATCGCAGGAACCGCGGTTACGGTCCAGCGGCGCGGATGATTTCCGCAGAAGCCCCACTGCCGCGCCAAACTAAGCCAAAGTCTAGATATAAAAAAACTTCAGGAATCCATATTTCGATGGTTATGCCCATGCCGATCAGATCTTCACTTTTTATGATAGAAGTGTTGAGATTTGTGAATTGAGCTAGCGCTAGCGCCGATGCTAGCCCAGCTTCCAGGTGGCGGCTCCGGAATCTATAAATAGGGGGGCAATCCCCCTACAGAGTATATCAGAGAAAGAGGTCGACTTGGGCGGTCTCTATTGGCGGTCTAAGTCAGAGCGAACTTGGAGTAAGTTCGACAGGAGAACTCGGGCAGTCTGATCTGGCGGTCTCAAGTGGGAGTGAACTCGGAGTGAGTTCGGAGCGACCTAGAGCAAGGCACGCGAGTTGTGTTGAGTTCGCTGAGATAGCGCCGGCGGTAGCGGGTAGCGCAGGCGCTAGCAGCTTGTTGTGATCTGGCGGTCTGCATCCGCGGGCTGATCAGGAGAGTGTGCAAGCAGCGAGCTCGAGCGGTCTGAGATAGCGCAGACGCTATCGCTAGCGTCAGGCGCTATCGCTAGCGTCAGGCGCTAGCGAGTTGTGGAGAAGCAGACTCTGTCTGCGACCAGTTGTTGTTCCTTACTTTCGGTTGTTGTGAATCAAGTTGTATGCGACTTGTATTCAGCCCATTCTCTTGTAATTGTTGTAACTACTTGTCAAGCAATAAAGAAGTATTTTTTGTTCATTCTTGGTGTACTTGTCTCAGTGTTCCATAGATCTTGAAATTTCACATGGTATCAGAGGAGGTTGGAACAAGCACTGAGTTCCAAGTACTGAGCAACCACTACAAGATATAGACTTTACAACGACGTTTTTATTGCGACGTTTTTTAAAGCGTCGCCGTTAGTTTTCAATTTAGCGACGATTTTTTTCAAAAACGTCACCAATACAATATTTTAGCATTGCCCACGTTTTTCATACAAAACGTCAACATACATGTTTATCTTTTGTGACGATTATTTTTAAAACGTCATCAAAATATAACATTTTCAATCAATATTTGTCATCAAAAAGCTTAGAAGATATTCCGTCCAAGGGGATATGAGTGAAATAATGATTATTTATCAAATAATTTATGGCTAATAAGCAAGTATTAGCTAATTCGTGGCAAAAAAGAAAGCATTAGTCATTGTTTGGTTGATTCGTGATGAATAAGTTTATATTAGACACAGTTACATCTAATACGTGACTAATATTTTAGTCCCACTTTTTAAATAATATATGCAATTATTAACTGCAACCCACAAATGACCATTCACACACTAAAATTGTTATAAAACACATTAAATTTTCTCCCTCGGTTTTCTATACTCGCAAACCACAAGTTCTCCCTTCGTGAAACTGATCAACTTTGCATCCTAGCCGCTCTGAACACCAAAGATCCCCCGTCCTTATAGCACTTGTGTCGAAGGTCGTCATCCGTGTTGTCGACCAACAAATTCTGATCGTCCGATCAAACTGAAGAGTCGTCCTATTAAAGGCGTGGGATCACATTCTGCCCTCACCGATCTTCCATTTCGCCATTTTCCCGATCTTCCATTTCGCCCTCACCCGCTCATCTAAAACCCTTCCCCGCTCCCTCCATCACGACGCGTTCATTCGGCCATCTGTCGCCTCTTTCCCTCTTCCCCTTCCTCCTCACAAGATCAGGACTTCCTCTCCTGGTACCGACATGCCAAGCAAGAAACTTCTCTCATTAATCCCGATTTCGCGAGGCCGAAGGAGTGATCGGCCAGGGTACCGCGAAATTAGTCTCTGGATTTCATTAAAATACTCAAAATAATCTCGGGTACCGCGAAATTTGTAATGCCTTAAATTTAAGTTTATTTTAAATGATGGTGTGCGGATAGCCGAGACTTGGTGTGCGGATAGTGAGTCATCTTAGGTTATAAAACAAAAAACCTAAACCTAATCCATCCCCAGCCGAACTATTGCCCCTCCCCTTTTGTTTTCGCGAAAACGAACCGCCGCCCTCTCCCGATCGCAGAGTTCGCCGCCTCTCTCTCTACGCATCATTCCTCTGACGAACCTCCTGCTACGGCGAGCCCCCTTTCCTCTCGTTCGATTAGGACCGTCCCAGCCTGTCTTCCGTCCAGCCGAGAGGAGGAGCCATCCAGGAGGCCGACCGACCCTCCCCCTCTCTCGTCGCTTGCTGTCTTGGTGTTTGTCCTAAGAGAGCAGTGGAGTCTCCTTTGTCGAGGTTGGAAGTTGTTTCTCCGAATTCCTTTGTAGAGCATCTTCTCCTTGCCCTAAGTTGGAGGTTGTTTCTCTCTTGTTATTCCTATTTTCTCCTAAAACAATACACGACGTATATGTCCTGCAGGATTTATCCAACCTGAGGTTGTAGGGTCATTTATCCCAGCTATTTTGATTTTGGATTTATGAATCATAGTTTTCACTTTTTGCACTACATAATCTATTGTGATTTTTTTACATATTATACAATACCAGTTCTGCTTTCCTGGTGTTTACTGATATTTTTTTAGTGAACTGGACTTTAGTAATCCCATTAATTCTATCATTGTGAGTACATTGAGTGTTTAGACTTGATCTAAGATTGTGAGGCTCTCTTAAGTCTATGTTCACGAGACTTTAGACTCTTCTATGTTGGTATCTCCTAAGCTCCTTATTTGATTGATAACATTTATAGTTCTTGCAATAAAATCATGAACTGTTTCTCCTTGCTTCATAAATAAAGTGTCAAAGTTCTTCCAAAGAGCTTGAGGATTTATGGCAATCTTTAGATCCGTATATACAAGAGATTTTTACTGGGAAAACAATGTAGCGAGCAAGCACCAGAACACATCAAATGCCTCTTTTTTGTTAACTCAATTTCACTCAGTGTGGTCTATGTTGGGTGCAGGATGAAATCATCAATTCCTTCAATGGTAGAGTTGAAAGCTTCATCACATGACCCCCCATCCAATAGTCTCACAAGGTATTATGAAATTCTTCCACATTCTTCTTTATGTTCATCTTGATTTCTCAATTTCACTAAATGCAGTCTACCTTGGGTGCAGGATAACTTTATTTCTTATAATCAGGTTTCTGCCTTTCTACTAAGGTTTATTTCTTGCATTCAGGTTTCTGATGATTATAAAATATTTTGCTGCATTTTAAATAAGTTGAGTAGCTTAATTTAGTACATGGAATCCAATATGATTTTGGCAATCACTGTACAACCCCGATATTCGCCGAGCATACTCCCGGAGACTCATTGGAGCATCATGGTAGCATCGACCCATGCAGGAAGGGAGGTAGAGGCAAGGGGGACGAGAGGTGGAGGGACAGGTCCCCCGCTAGGGGGGCGAGCCCGGGCTGCTGCCCGGGGAGCTCGCCCCCGCTCCCAGCTAAGGGGGCGAGCCCGGGCTGCTGCCCGGGGAGCTCGCCCCCGCTCCCAGCTAAGGGGGCGAGCCCGGGCTGCTGCCCGGGGAGCTCGCCCCCGCTCCCAGCTAAGGGGGCGAGCCCGGGCTGCTGCCCGGGGAGCTCGCCCCCGCTCCCAGCTAAGGGGGCGAGCCCGCGCTGTTGCCCTGGGAGCTCGCCCCCGCTCCCCGCTAGGGGGGCGAGCCCGGGCTGCTGCCCGGGGAGCTCGCCCCCGCTCCCAGCTAAGGGGGCGAGCCCGGGCTGCTGCCCGGGGAGCTCGCCCCCGCTCCCAGCTAAGGGGGCGAGCCCGGGCTGCTGCCCGGGGAGCTCGCCCCCGCTCCCAGCTAAGGGGGCGAGCCCGGGCTGCTGCCCGGGGAGCTCGCCCCCGCTCCCAGCTAAGGGGGCGAGCCCGGGCTGTTGCCCTGGGAGCTCGCCCCCGCTCCCAGCTAAGGGGGCGAGCCCGGGCTGCTGCCCGGGGAGCTCGCCCCCGCTCCCAGCTAAGGGGGCGAGCCCGGGCTGCTGCCCGGGGAGCTCGCCCCCGCTCCCAGCTAAGGGGGCGAGCCCGGGCTGCTGCCCGGGGAGCTCGCCCCCGCTCCCAGCTAAGGGGGCGAGCCCGGGCTGCTGCCCGGGGAGCTCGCCCCCGCTCCCAGCTAAGGGGGCGAGCCCGGGCTGCTGCCCTGGGAGCTCGCCCCCGCTCCCAGCCAGGGGGGGCGAGCCCGGGCTGCTGCCCTGGGAGCTCGCCCCCGCTCCCATCCAGTAGGGGGCGAGCTCGGGAGGGCATTCGGTCTGCGTTTAGCGCCCAAGAGTAGCGGGATTTGGCTATTCGCAGTCCAGTTTTGGTTATTCGCAGTCCAAGAACAGCGGGATTTGGCTATCTGCAGCCCAGTTCAAGGGTATTTTGGTAATCTGGCGGACCAGTTTTCAGCTATTAGCAGCCCAACTTCAGAAATCCTATAAATAGGACCAAGGGGGCACCATTTGAGAGGATCTCATTCTAGGCTAGCTCTCTCACTCTCTCTCCCTCCCCAAGTCTCTCTAGGGGGGTGAGGAGAGCCTCCAGTGGTGCCCAAGCTTAGTAGTGGCTTGGGAGGGGAAGTTCCTGAGGGGCTTCCGGGTATGTGGCGGGACCTCCCCACTAAGCCCTTGGTCCAGTCCCTAGTTCCAACACCTTCAACCTAGAGCTCTCCCTTGGGGGAAGTAAGGGTTGGTCGCCCCTCAGCTTGCTGAGGGCCCCGAACTCCACAGAAACTAAGTCTTGTTCGCAAGTCTCGGTTTCAACACATGGTGCGGTGAGCGTGGAGTGTGACCGATTCACGAAACTCTCGAGATGAGCTCCATGGACGGAGGTGGAGGAAGTTCCGACCCAGGTCATTCGCAGCCCCCGGTGGCTGGAGTGACGTTGGAGATGTTTGAAAGCTTCAAGCGAGAGGTCACGCAGACATTGCAGATCGCCTTCGCCACGACGGCCGTAGGCAGAAGAGGAGATGGTTCGGAGGTCCCGCCCCAGCAGGTGGAGGAGGGAACTCTCGGCCAGCAGTTCAGAAAGGAGATACCGGTGAGGGGGGAGTGGGGAGGTGCCATACCCCCACTCGCCCACCCTCAAGGGGGCGAGCTCAGGAGGGGGGCGCCCTCCCAGCTCGCCCCAGCCCCTCAAGGGGGCGAGCTCAGGAGGGGGGCGCCCTCCCAGCTCGCCCCAGCCCCTCAAGGGGGCGAGCTCAGGAGGGGGGCGCCCTCCCAGCTCGCCCCAGCCCCTCAAGGGGGCGAGCTCAGGAGGGGGGCGCCCTCCCAGCTCGCCCCAGCCCCTCAAGGGGGCGAGCTCAGGAGGGGGGCGCCCTCCCAGCTCGCCCCAGCCCCTCAAGGGGGCGAGCTCAGGAGGGGGGCGCCCTCCCAGCTCGCCCCAGCCCCTCAAGGGGGCGAGCTCAGGAGGAAGGCACTGTCCCAGCTCGCCCCGTCTCTTCCAGCCCAGCCCCAAAAGGGGGCGAGAGGGGAGGCACCCGACCCCCACTCGCTCCACCCCAAAAGAAACCAAGTGAATGTTGATGGTCGAGACCACCTCGGGTGGAGGCTATCCAATAGCCCGGCGAGCGCAGAGGTCAACAATTCGACTCCGCGAGAGCGAGGAAGTAAGGACTTCAAAAGAAAAAGATCCAACCGCCCGAGGTGGAGGCCGGGACCAAAGACACCCCCTCCACCACCTCAGCAAACCATGGAGATTGGTGGGGGTAGACGGAGGAGAATCAGAAAAGCAGGAAGAAGAAGGAAAGGAAGGGGTAGGGTGGAGTCACCCTACTGCGACTTCCACCAGGAGGAGGGTCACGCGACATTCACTTACCCTGAGTTCTCAGAGATGAAGGATGCAAAGGGTCCAGGGCAACATCAACAGTTACCAGAAGAAGTCGAGGAAGACCAAGACTGGGAGTGGGAGGCTCAGTTCGGCTTCCATACTTAAGTTTCATTTTCTAGCCGTAAGTTCGCGTAAGGCTATGTTCCGTTCCCATGTCTAGTTTTTTTTCAACATGTACTAGGATGGTTTAATATAATGAAAGTTTTTCAAAAATGCTTAGCCTCGATGCTGGCCCGCTGACCAGGCTCCCACCTAGCTGGCGGGGCCGGGAACCGCTCGGGGCAGGGAGGAAAATGTCCACCACTAGTAGAGCTCGCTCCTAGCAGTGTGTCGACCCCATGTCCACCACTAGTAGAGCTCGCTCCTAGAAGTGTGTCGACCCCATGTCCACCACTAGTAGAGCTCGCTCCTAGCAGTGTGTCGACCCCATGTCCACCACTAGTAGAGCTCGCTCCTAGCAGTGTGTCGACCCAATGTCCACCACTAGTAGAGCTCGCTCCTAGCAGTGTGTCGACCCGATGTCCACCACTAGTAGAGCTCGCTCCTAGCAGTGTGTCGACCCCATGTCCACCACTAGTAGAGCTCGCTCCTAGAAGTGTGTCGACCCAATGTCCACCACTAGTAGAGCTCGCTCCTAGCAGTGTGTCGACCCAATGTCCACCACTAGTAGAGCCCGCTCCTAGCAGTGTGTCGACCCCATGTCCACCACTAGTAGAGCTCGCTCCTAGCAGTGCGTCGACCCAATGTCCACCACTAGTAGAGCTCGCTCCTAGCAGTGTGTCGACCCCATGTCCACCACTAGTAGAGCTCGCTCCTAGAAGTGTGTCGACCCAATGTCCACCACTAGTAGAGCTCGCTCCTAGCAGTGTGTCGACCCAATGTCCACCACTAGTAGAGCTCGCTCCTAGCAGTGTGTCGACCCAATGTCCACCACTAGTAGAGCTCGCTCCTAGCAGTGTGTCGACCCAATGTCCACCACTAGTAGAGCTCGCTCCTAGCAGTGTGTCGACCCCATGTCCACCACTAGTAGAGCTCGCTCCTAGCAGTGTGTCGACCCCATGTCCACCACTAGTAGAGCTCGCTCCTAGAAGTGTGTCGACCCAATGTCCGCCACTAGTAGAGCTCGCTCCTAGCAGTGTGTCGACCCAATGTCCACCACTAGTAGAGCTCGCTCCTAGCAGTGTGTCGACCCAATGTCCACCACTAGTAGAGCTCGCTCCTAGCAGTGTGTCGACCCAATGTCCACCACTAGTAGAGCTCGCTCCTAGCAGTGTGTCGACCCCATGTCCACCACTAGTAGAGCTCGCTCCTAGCAGTGTGTCGACCCCATGTCCACCACTAGTAGAGCTCGCTCCTAGCAGTGTGTCGACCCCATGTCCACCACTAGTAGAGCTCGCTCCTAGAAGTGTGTCGACCCAATGTCCACCACTAGTAGAGCTCGCTCCTAGCAGTGTGTCGACCCAATGTCCACCACTAGTAGAGCTCGCTCCTAGCAGTGTGTCGACCCAATGTCCACCACTAGTAGAGCTCGCTCCTAGCAGTGTGTCGACCCAATGTCCACCACTAGTAGAGCTCGCTCCTAGCAGTGTGTCGACCCCATGTCCACCACTAGTAGAGCTCGCTCCTAGCAGTGTGTCGACCCCATGTCCACCACTAGTAGAGCTCGCTCCTAGAAGTGTGTCGACCCAATGTCCACCACTAGTAGAGCTCGCTCCTAGCAGTGTGTCGACCCAATGTCCACCACTAGTAGAGCTCGCTCCTAGCAGTGTGTCGACCCAATGTCCACCACTAGTAGAGCCCGCTCCTAGCAGTGTGTCGACCCCATGTCCACCACTAGTAGAGCTCGCTCCTAGCAGTGTGTCGACCCAATGTCCACCACTAGTAGAGCTCGCTCCTAGCAGTGCGTCGACCCAATGTCCACCACTAGTAGAGCTCGCTCCTAGCAGTGTGTCGACCCAATGTCCACCACTAGTAGAGCTCGCTCCTAGCAGTGTGTCGACCCAATGTCCACCACTAGTAGAGCTCGCTCCTAGCAGTGTGTCGACCCAATGTCCACCACTAGTAGAGCTCGCTCCTAGCAGTGTGTCGACCCAATGTCCACCACTAGTAGAGCTCGCTCCTAGCAGTGTGTCGACCCAATGTCCACCACTAGTAGAGCTCGCTCCTAGCAGTGTGTCGACCCAATGTCCACCACTAGTAGAGCTCGCTCCTAGCAGTGTGTCGACCCCATGTCCACCACTAGTAGAGCTCGCTCCTAGCAGTGTGTCGACCCCATGTCCACCACTAGTAGAGCTCGCTCCTAGCAGTGTGTCGACCCCATGTCCACCACTAGTAGAGCTCGCTCCTAGAAGTGTGTCGACCCAATGTCCACCACTAGTAGAGCTCGCTCCTAGCAGTGTGTCGACCCAATGTCCACCACTAGTAGAGCTCGCTCCTAGCAGTGTGTCGACCCAATGTCCACCACTAGTAGAGCTCGCTCCTAGCAGTGTGTCGACCCAATGTCCACCACTAGTAGAGCTCGCTCCTAGCAGTGTGTCGACCCCATGTCCACCACTAGTAGAGCTCGCTCCTAGCAGTGTGTCGACCCCATGTCCACCACTAGTAGAGCTCGCTCCTAGAAGTGTGTCGACCCAATGTCCACCACTAGTAGAGCTCGCTCCTAGCAGTGTGTCGACCCAATGTCCACCACTAGTAGAGCTCGCTCCTAGCAGTGTGTCGACCCAATGTCCACCACTAGTAGAGCTCGCTCCTAGCAGTGTGTCGACCCAATGTCCACCACTAGTAGAGCTCGCTCCTAGCAGTGTGTCGACCCCATGTCCACCACTAGTAGAGCTCGCTCCTAGCAGTGTGTCGACCCCATGTCCACCACTAGTAGAGCTCGCTCCTAGCAGTGTGTCGACCCAATGTCCACCACTAGTAGAGCTCGCTCCTAGCAGTGTGTCGACCCAATGTCCACCACTAGTAGAGCTCGCTCCTAGCAGTGTGTCGACCCCATGTCCACCACTAGTAGAGCTCGCTCCTAGCAGTGTGTCGACCCCATGTCCACCACTAGTAGAGCTCGCTCCTAGCAGTGTGTCGACCCAATGTCCACCACTAGTAGAGCTCGCTCCTAGCAGTGTGTCGACCCCATGTCCACCACTAGTAGAGCTCGCTCCTAGAAGTGTGTCGACCCAATGTCCACCACTAGTAGAGCTCGCTCCTAGCAGTGTGTCGACCCAATGTCCACCACTAGTAGAGCTCGCTCCTAGCAGTGTGTCGACCCAATGTCCACCACTAGTAGAGCTCGCTCCTAGCAGTGTGTCGACCCAATGTCCACCACTAGTAGAGCTCGCTCCTAGCAGTGTGTCGACCCCATGTCCACCACTAGTAGAGCTCGCTCCTAGCAGTGTGTCGACCCCATGTCCACCACTAGTAGAGCTCGCTCCTAGCAGTGTGTCGACCCAATGTCCACCACTAGTAGAGCTCGCTCCTAGCAGTGTGTCGACCCAATGTCCACCACTAGTAGAGCTCGCTCCTAGCAGTGTGTCGACCCCATGTCCACCACTAGTAGAGCTCGCTCCTAGCAGTGTGTCGACCCCATGTCCACCACTAGTAGAGCTCGCTCCTAGCAGTGTGTCGACCCAATGTCCACCACTAGTAGAGCTCGCTCCTAGCAGTGTGTCGACCCAATGTCCACCACTAGTAGAGCTCGCTCCTAGCAGTGTGTCGACCCAATGTCCACCACTAGTAGAGCTCGCTCCTAGCAGTGTGTCGACCCCATGTCCACCACTGGTAGAGCTCGCTCCTAGCAGTGTGTCGACCCCATGTCCACCACTAGTAGAGCTCGCTCCTAGAAGTGTGTCGACCCGATGCCCACCACTAGTAGAGCTCGCTCCTAGAAATGGGTAGTCCCGACGCTGGCCCGCCGACCAGGCTCCCACCTAACCGGCAGGGTCAGGAACCGCTCGGTGGTCGGAAATTCCCTAAGTGTTTTTCCCCCCGAGGTGGCCCTGCTGGCCGGGCTCTCGCTAGCCGGCAAGGTTGGGGGACCTCTCGGGGAGGTGCTGTGGCTTTTCCAAGATAGCACCAATAATCGGAGTCCCAGCGACACTCGTCGAATATGCAGGGTTGGACATTTCTTTCCGAGCGTGAGCCACGCTCGGAAAGAGCGGGGATTGTGTACAACCCCGATATTCGCCGAGCATACTCCCGGAGACTCATTGGAGCATCATGGTAGCATCGACCCATGCAGGAAGGGAGGTAGAGGCAAGGGGGACGAGAGGTGGAGGGACAGGTCCCCCGCTAGGGGGGCGAGCCCGGGCTGCTGCCCGGGGAGCTCGCCCCCGCTCCCAGCTAAGGGGGCGAGCCCGGGCTGCTGCCCGGGGAGCTCGCCCCCGCTCCCAGCTAAGGGGGCGAGCCCGGGCTGCTGCCCGGGGAGCTCGCCCCCGCTCCCAGCTAAGGGGGCGAGCCCGGGCTGCTGCCCGGGGAGCTCGCCCCCGCTCCCAGCTAAGGGGGCGAGCCCGGGCTGTTGCCCTGGGAGCTCGCCCCCGCTCCCCGCTAGGGGGGCGAGCCCGGGCTGCTGCCCGGGGAGCTCGCCCCCGCTCCCAGCTAAGGGGGCGAGCCCGGGCTGCTGCCCGGGGAGCTCGCCCCCGCTCCCAGCTAAGGGGGCGAGCCCGGGCTGCTGCCCGGGGAGCTCGCCCCCGCTCCCAGCTAAGGGGGCGAGCCCGGGCTGCTGCCCGGGGAGCTCGCCCCCGCTCCCAGCTAAGGGGGCGAGCCCGGGCTGTTGCCCTGGGAGCTCGCCCCCGCTCCCAGCTAAGGGGGCGAGCCCGGGCTGCTGCCCGGGGAGCTCGCCCCCGCTCCCAGCTAAGGGGGCGAGCCCGGGCTGCTGCCCGGGGAGCTCGCCCCCGCTCCCAGCTAAGGGGGCGAGCCCGGGCTGCTGCCCGGGGAGCTCGCCCCCGCTCCCAGCTAAGGGGGCGAGCCCGGGCTGCTGCCCGGGGAGCTCGCCCCCGCTCCCAGCTAAGGGGGCGAGCCCGGGCTGCTGCCCTGGGAGCTCGCCCCCGCTCCCAGCCAGGGGGGGCGAGCCCGGGCTGCTGCCCTGGGAGCTCGCCCCCGCTCCCATCTAGTAGGGGGCGAGCTCGGGAGGGCATTCGGTCTGCGTTTAGCGCCCAAGAGTAGCGGGATTTGGCTATTCGCAGTCCAGTTTTGGTTATTCGCAGTCCAAGAACAGCGGGATTTGGCTATCTGCAGCCCAGTTCAAGGGTATTTTGGTAATCTGGCGGACCAGTTTTCAGCTATTAGCAGCCCAACTTCAGAAATCCTATAAATAGGACCAAGGGGGCACCATTTGAGAGGATCTCATTCTAGGCTAGCTCTCTCACTCTCTCTCCCTCCCCAAGTCTCTCTAGGGGGGTGAGGAGAGCCTCCAGTGGTGCCCAAGCTTAGTAGTGGCTTGGGAGGGGAAGTTCCTGAGGGGCTTCCGGGTATGTGGCGGGACCTCCCCACTAAGCCCTTGGTCCAGTCCCTAGTTCCAACACCTTCAACCTAGAGCTCTCCCTTGGGGGAAGTAAGGGTTGGTCGCCCCTCAGCTTGCTGAGGGCCCCGAACTCCACAGAAACTAAGTCTTGTTCGCAAGTCTCGGTTTCAACAATCACATCTTGGTGCATGTAGCCGCTTAGCAATCGAAATGGAGGGTGTGATAAGGAACCTGAGATGTCGACAATAATGATGTGCTAATGAATGAAAAAATTCAATTATTTGCAACCACTGTAATTTTAAATGTACTAGTATATGTGGTGATTCATCATTTAGTCTTGTCCTTTTTTTGTTAGTCTATACTTGATATGTTTAATTTAAGAGTGCATTTCTTTAACGGGACTAGATTAGCTACTGTTGATTCCAATAATATCTTTGACATGTTCACTTATGATGGTGGTTTTGAATCCTTATTCCCCACTATTACACATTATGTACTTCTATTTTGTAATGTATTGTTTGTTTCTATATTCATTGTGTAAATTTGGGATGATTGAGTGGTTATCCTTGATAATTGTGTTAACTTATCGATATAAACATCATTTTGTCATAATTGTGCGGTTCATTTTTTGGAAGGATTTTGTTTTCCTTCATTTAAATGAAATTCCCATTGTTATTTTTTGGAAGGATTTTGTCTTCCTTACACGTGTATATCATTGTTCTCATATTCTCAAAATCTACTTGTCTTATAGCCGCTCAAAATCTACTTGTTTATCCGAGGTATGTATTATTTCTTGCCCTCCAGTATTTTTGCTTCAGTGCTATAGCCGCTCATTATTAACAACCCTAAAAAATTTACTATATTGTTAATCTATATATTGTTTTATATATGTCATTGCGATTAGTTCTTTGTTTTCACAGTCTATTTCTGATAGGGGCTCATAACAGAGGCTCGTATTTATAAGATAACTTGGCAGAAAATATTTCCAAAGACAACAAATATTTCCAAATGCGGAGTTTATTTCCAAAAACACTCCCCCACCGATTCGGCGGGAAAGATAGGCGCACGAAGCCGCGACAAGCGCAAGGGCGGCGCCACCTCCCCTCGCGGGAGCGATCCCCGCAACCGCGCCCCGCAAGGGGCCAACCGAGCCGCTCCCCAAGCGGGGTGCGGCCGGGCCGCACCCCACACAGGGTCCGGCCGCGCCGCACCCCCTCGGGCTACAGTCGCGTCGCCCTTCTCACCCCGTGCGGGGTATGCCCCCCCCCCCCTCTCTTTCTTTCTCGACAGGGGGGCTTGCGAGGAGCCCTTCTAGGTGTACTCTTCGCCTGGAGCGTTGGGTCCTGTTTTCTCCTTAGGGTGCAACCTCCCGTTCCGCCATTCACCCAGAGCGCTTCGCAACACAACCGGGACGCCTCCGCGATTCGTTGCACGCTCAGAACCCTTTAGCGCTCGCACGCGCTCAGAACGCTTCCGAACACGTTCGGAGGCGTTCTCACTTTTCCGACTCGGCTTTCTCACTTTTTGTCTTTCTGACATTCTTACTTTTTGTCTTTCTGAAATCCTCACTTTTTGTCTTTCCGGCGTGCTCACTTTTTGTCTTTCCAGTTTCTCAGATTTCAGGAACAACCTTGTCGTCTTTTTCGCCTCCAACAGAACTGCCCGAACTGCTCGAACTGCCCGAACTGCCCGAAGGGTAAGGTGGTCATTTACGAAAAATGGCGATCCGTGTGCCCCGAACCGGAAAATATGATTCGTCCGCCGAGCATTTATGGAAACTGCAAACGGCAAAATTACCGGACCGCACTTGGCCAAAGCTATAAAAGGAGCCTCAAGGCTTCATTTGAAAGGACCTTGGCTTCTGGACCCGGGAGAGCTCCTTGCAGACTTTTGCGGAATTCTCCTTCGGCACTTGAAGATTTCCATCGTCACGAAAGGCGACTCAGCTTCTCACTTTTGTTCCCCGGAGCCTTCTCACTTTTGTTCTCCAAGATTCTCAGAAGGGAAAAAGACTTAGTTTTCTGAGAGGTGGCCTGTCACCTCCAGAACCCTCTCTCTCTCTCCTATTGTAACGAGCGGCGGCCTGTCGCGCTCGAGTTCTGACTACCAAATTGTAACCCCCAGAAGATAGTGAAGTTTGGTCGGCACAGCTCCAGCCGCGTGGTTTTTTACCCTTTCCGGGTTTTCCACGTTAAAAAATCCCAGTGTACTCAGCGAATCTCGAATTAACTGTTTGCGCGCTTGGTTCGCTCACGAGCTAAGGTGGTTCAATTGGACCGGTCTACCAAGAGCCCTAAGCGTTCCGCAACAGTTTGGCGACGTCTGTGGGAATGGATTCCCAACTACCAAGCAAAGGATTTCCAAACGTAGTGCCCGCTTCGCCTAGGTTCACGGAACCGGAAAGAGTGGACACATCCCCCGAACTATCTGACGCGTGCAGTTCCTCAATCCCTGGAGGCCCGGCAAAAAGAGCAGTCATCACTGCACCCATCCAGCCTCAGTGGATTGGATCAACTAGCGAGTCGGCCCCCCTCGAAGCGGGGCAGGATCTGAACGATATCGCGCATCAGCAAAGGCGATCTCCCCTGTCAGAGTCAATTCTGGCATACCCAGTCCCGTCATGGCTAAAGCTCCCGCATATCAAAGAATTCCACGGAACAGAAGACTCGTACGTGCACGTTAATCACTTCTTGGTGACGGTACGGACATTCGGACTTCCCGACCCAGTCAGCTGCAGAATCTTCGCCAAGACACTGCGCGAGAACGCCCTCCGCTGGTATCAATCCCTGCCAGACGGGGCGATTCACAACTTCACAGAGTTATCCCAGCTATTCGTTGAATGGCACGAAACGCGCACACCAAGGATCCAAGAAGAGCAAGAAAAGCCCGGGACGGGCGAACCGCCTCGCCTGGAGGAGGCGGAGTGGAGCACGCAGCAACAGAAGATCCGCACAAACTTTCACCAAGAGCATCCCTGCGCATGGATGGACTTCGCCTTAGACGCGAGCGTCGGCAGTCCACCCTGTGAGCTAAGGAGAGCGTTGGTAACTCACCGCATCTCGTTCAACATCCTATTCCTGGCAGCCGTAGCACGGCTCAAACTCTTAAGCGGGAACCTTAAGCTCAGGGCCAGCGACGCGGAGCTCCCAGACGGAACTACGGTACCCACCATAGGAGTCATCACCCTCCCTGTCCAAGTAGGGATGCACGCATAACCAGTCCAGTACGACGTTCAGTTCGTCGTCGCCAAGGCAGATTCCCCCTACGACGCAATATTTGGGAGCCTCTTTCTGGACGCCCTGGACCACGACGTCTCCATGTCCGGGCGCATGGCCAACAAAGGGAATATCCTCAGGAACGCGATTCACGGTTTTGACACACCCGCCTCCAAGCTCCCTTGGATCAACAACGACCTGTCGCCAAAACCGGACTCGGAGAAGCAAAGCATGCAGGAGTGTCACGCAACTCTCGCATTGGTAGAAAAAGGCTAATCTTCCGACACCGGCAAACCCACTGCAACTTGGGGATACGTGTCGCAAGAGAAAGGGACAGCAGCAACAGTTCGAGAAGGCTGTACCGCCCATACAGAATCGAGCAGACCACTCCCGAGGGCTAGCGAATCAAAGCTCCCGGATCTACACCCCGTTAAATGCCCCCCACGAGCACATACTATCTATAATCTACAACAACAAAATCATCAACTGGCCCAGAGCACTCTCCCAGCGTAGAGGAGATCAATCTTAGTTTTGCAATTTCCACAAAGGCCGAGGGCACCGAACGGAGCACTGTGCAAAACTGAAAGAAGAAATCGAACGCCTCATCCAGTTAGGGCACCTGGAGGCTTTCCGTAAAGAGGCACAGAAGGATGCCACCAAAGATCAGACACCGGGCCACCGCCGCCCACCAAGCTGAACGACCGAAAAGGCTCGAGCAAGCGTAAAGCAAAGGGATCTCATAGATTATCTTCTCTATAAACAAAACTTGTATCAGAAACTTACCGACTCAGGAATCGCAAGATTACACTTGTGCATGTATCAGTATTCATTTTCTAATTGAATTCTACCTGTTCTAAACTGTTCTACTGCAGGAACCGCTTCGGGGCCCTGCCCCGGGGACTTTGCACCGCCGTCGATTGAAGGTTCGCCCTTCTCCTCCGTCGTCGAGTCCCGGTATCGTGGGGGCCTGCCACCCCTACGATCACCCCCGGTTTGAATACACCCGCTATTCACCGGCAAAGCCGCGAGCACAGACTCGTGCACCAAAGCCGCGAGCGCAGACTCGTGCACCAAAGTCGCGAGCACAGACTCGTGCACCAAAGCCGCGAGCACAGACTTTTGCACCAAAGTCGCGAGCACGGACTCGTGCACCAAATCCGCGAGCACAGACTCGTGCACCAAAGCCGCGACCACAGACTCGTGCACCAAAGCCGCGAGCACAGACTCGTGCACCAAAGCCGCGAGCGCAGACTCGTGCACCAAAGCCGCGAGCACAGACTCGTGCACCAAAGCCGCGAGCACAGACTCGTGCTCAAAAGCCGCGAGCGCAGACTCGTGCACCAAAGCCGCGAGCACAGACTCGCGCACCAAAGCCGCGAGCGCAGACTCGTGCACCAAAGCAGCCAGCACAGACTCGCGCACCAAAGCCGCGAGCGCAGACTCGTGCAAAAAAGCCGCAAGCACCGACTTGCGCAAGCTAATCTTTTATATAATTTGAAAGCCGCAGGCTCAGTCCCGCGCAAAACTCATCTCGAAAATAATCAAACCATGCAGGTGCTAACAACCAGATAAACAGGATCGCACAAAAGAGTAAATACGATAAACACAATAAGAGAGTACAACCACATCAGCTCAACGCTGCACGCAAATCAAACGGTAATACGAAAAGCAGAAAGACAGAATACAATCATACCAGCTCAGGGCGACGCCCAAGCAAACAATAGTACGGAAAGCGGGAAAACGAAAGATAGTCAGCATCAATCTTCGGCCACGTCCGAGCATTCATCCTCTGAAAGATCCCCGGCTCCGAGACCGGCGGTGTCACATCCAAACTTCTTCCCCATCATGCGAAGAGTCTTCTGAATACCACGCTGGAAGGCAACTTCACGCTCATCCTCTATCAGGGGCTCAACCTCCTTCGTCATGACCTCGGCATGAATCTCCTCCGCCATTTGAAACCGCTCCTCAACGAAGGCAAGAGAGTCTTTGTACTCGGTCACTCCGGCCGCCTTGGCCTCCTCGAGACTGCGCTCTACCAATGACAACCGGTCTACCTCGCTCCTCAGAAAGCCCAGCTCCCCCTTCATGCGGAACATCTCCCCCTGAGCCTCCGACAACTGACGAAGCGCATCTTGAGCAAGCGCCTTGTCCCCACCGAACTCCTCCCGCAACTTCTCGACCTCAGATCGGGAAGAAGAAATGTCAGCCTCCAGCTGCTTGATGCGGGATAAATCGTGATCCCTCTTCCTCTGCAGAACAGACATATCGCACCTCGCCACGCGCGGCTCCTCCTGAAGAGAGATATAGCTATCTTTGAGGCCCACGTAGTAATCATTCCACGTAAGAGCAACATTAGTCAGAACATTCGCCTGCAAACACAAAGGAAGCAGACGAGAAGCATAAGCAATGATAGCAAAGACAAGCCAACACCCGGAAAGAAAAACCCCACTTACCGCAGAAGTCATTGCCTGAAGAGAAGAGGAAACTCGCCTCGGCGGTGGGAATGGGGGAGGCGGGGTCAAGTCCCCCTGTGTAACCTGATCGGCAGTAGGGGATGCCAGAATCTCGACCTCCGGATCGGACGAAATCGTCTCCCCCGGCGGCGGCTCGGGCCGGCCTCATGATCGTGGCTCCTAGGCCTTGGCGGAGCAGAGCCCGAGTCGGAATCTCCGTTCTTAAAAACAACCTTCCTCTTTTTTCCGCGCTCTATGGGAACGGCAGCCTCTCGCTCAGCATCCCCGGAAAGCCCCACTGAGAGCAGACGACTCTCCTCCACGCAGTTGAAAACACCGAACAAAGCCTTCGACAGCCCTTCCCGTCCAGGAAAACCGGGGATAGGAAGGAACTCATCTTCCTGTCCGGTCAGCCGGCGGCAACGTCCAGGGAGCGCTCTCCAAAGCTCCGGAAGCTCCCAGCGATTCCGGACGTACCCATAGAGGGTGTTCCCATGGCGATAGTCCATTTTCTCACCAAAGCGAAACCAGCTCTTGTTGCTCCGAACCTCAATCCGACCACCCGAGTCAGTGGAGACCTCACACCAGTCCTTGAAGAGCTCGAGAGAAAAGCGCGCGCTATGCTCCCGAAAGAACACCACCAGCCCCATAATGTTTGACATCCCGGCAGGAGTGAACTGGGTAATCGGGACGCCACATAACCGTAATATTTCAATAGCCTCCTCAGATGGAGGAATGCGAAACCCAGACTTCAGGCAGCTCTCAGAAAGCGTCACGAAGCCCGTGGGCGGATTCTGAACGCGCTCTTCCACCCCCTGGATTTTCACCTCGACATTCGAAGACAACCCGAATATTTTGCGCCACATCTCAATTCGTGCACCATCAAGCGAAGAACGCAGGCGCATCGGCCTCGACTGGCCGCCTTTCTTCGAAGCCTGAAAGGAAAATAAGCACACATGTGCACAGGCGTTAAAAATAATATCAAAAGTCCGAAGTGGCGCGAATCAAATACAAGCCACACTTTCGACCGAAAATGCGCGAAGGCACGCGCCATTTTCCGCAAGCAATGGCGCACGGGCGTCGGACGCACGCGGGCGCAGGACGCCCCGCGCCCACCGCCGTCCTCGCCCAAAGCGCGCGCAGTCACCGGATGCCCGCACCACCGGCCCCGCCCGCGCGCGAGCGCGCAAGGGCGCTGGGCACCCGACCGTGCGCGGATGACGCCCGCGCGTAGGACACGCAAGCACGGGCCCGCGCGCGGACGCCGGCCTCGCACGGGGGCGCGCGAGCGTCGGCCACCCGCGCCCTCACCCGCTCACGGCCGCGCGAAGGGATCCACGCGCGTCAGCCGCGCGCAGGGATCCACACGCGTCGGCCGCGCGCAGGGATCCACACGCGTCGGCCGTGCGATGGTCGGCCGCGCGCAGGGATCCACACGCGTCGGCCGCGCGCAGGGCGCACGGAAGCCGCCCCCGCGCGCACCGGCTGCGCGCGGGGCGCGCGGTCGCCGGACCGCGCGCGGGCGACCATCGCACGCGGAGGCGTGCAGGCGCCGGCCGCCCGCGCCCTCCGCCGCCCTTGGCCGCGCGTGGCGGCCCGCGCGCGCCGGCCGCGCGCTCCTTCGCCGGCTCCGGCCGCGCGCGAGGGCGCGCGAGGGCGCGCGAGCGCCGCCCGCACGCAAGTACGCCCGGACGCCCGCTCTCCCGTCCGCCTCCAACCGTTTTCCCTCCACTTTGTTTTTTCAAAAACAAATGACTTACCCCAGTCATCGCTCGACGCGCCACACGGAGATGACGACCAGGTCCGCTACCAACTATTAAAAAAATCTTCGCACTCCCTCACAAGGCGTGGATTACGAAGGTTTGGGGGGCTTATGATAGGGGCTCATAACAGAGGCTCGTATTTATAAGATAACTTGGCAGAAAATATTTCCATAGACAACAAATATTTCCAAATGCGGAGTTTATTTCCAAAAACACTCCCCCACCGATTCGGCGGGAAAGATAGGCGCACGAATCCGCGACAAGCGCAAGGGCGGCGCCACCTCCCCTCACGGGAGCGATCCCCGCAACCGCGCCCCGCAAGGGGCGCAACCGAGCCGCTCCCCAAGCGGGGTGCGGCCGGTCGAGGGGTGCGGCCATGGCCGCGCCCCCTTGGGGTGCGGCTAAGCCGCACCCCACGTGGGGTGCGGCCACGCCACACCCCACACAGGGTCCGGCCGCGCCGCACCCCCTCGGTCTACAGTCGCGTCACCCTTCTCACCCCGTGCGGGGTGTGGCCCCCCCTCTCTTTCTTTCTCGACAGGGGGGCTTGCGAGGAGCCCTTCTAGGCGTACTCTTCGCCTGGAGCGTTGGGTCCTGTTTTCTCCTTAGGGCGCAACCTCCCGTTCCGCCATTCACCCAGAGCGCTTCGCAACACAACCGGGACGCCTCCGCGATTCGTTGCACGCTCAGAACCATTTAGCGCTCGCACGCGCTCAGAACGCTTCCGAACATGTTCAGAGGCGTTCTCACTTTTCCGACTCGGCTTTCTCACTTTTTGTCTTTCTGACATTCTCACTTTTTGTCTTTCTGACATCCTCACTTTTTGTCTTTCCGACGTGCTCACTTTTTGTCTTTCCAGTTTCTCATATTTCAGGAACAACCTGTCGCCTTTTTCACCTCCAACAGAACTGCCCGAACTACCCGAACTGCCCGAAGGGTAAGGTGGTCATTTACGAAAAATGGCGATCCGTGTGCCCCGAACCGGAAAATATTATTCGTCTGCCGAGCATTTATGAAAACTGCAAACGGCAAAATTACCGGACCGCCCTCGGCCAAAGCTATAAAAGGAGCCCCAAGGCTTCATTTGAAAGGACCTTGGCTTCTGGACCCGGGAGAGCTCCTTGCAGACTTTTGCGGAATTCTCCTTCGGCACTTGAAGATTTCCATCGTCACGAAAGGCGACCCAGCTTCTCACTTTTGTTCCCCGGAGCCTTCTCACTTTTGTTCTCCATGATTCTCAGAAGGAAAAAAGACTTCGTTTTCTGAGAGGTGGCCTGTCACCTCCAGAACCCTCTCTCTCTCTCTCCCATTGTAACGAGCGGCGACCTGTCGCGCTCGAGTTCTGACTACCAAATTGTAACCCCCAGAAGATAGTGAAGTTTGGTCGGCACAACTCCGGCCGCGTGGTTTTTTACCCTTTCCGGGTTTTCCACGTTAAAAAATCCCAGTGTACTCAGCGAATCTCGAATTAACTGTTTGCGCGCTTGGTTCGCTCACGAGCTAAGGTGGTTCAATTGGACCGGTCTACCAAGAGCCCTATGCGTTCCACAACAATTTCAAAATATATATTTTGCATTATGGGTTTCCTTCTTCATTGCAGTTGCATCAGCCTTATTTATGCTTCACATCTATAGGAATTAAGTAAGATCAGTGATCAATCACATTACCAAGTTTTGTCTTCATATAATATTATTTTTGAAACCGCAGTACGTTAGACTCACTAAGGTTTCTCTCAGACCTGGTGCATGGAACATGGTTAATGGAATTTTGCGGAAGCTGACCCTGCTAAAGGTCGCATGCTCCAAAATAAGGTTGAAAGTTCTAACATTGAAAGGGTGCGCAGAGCAGATCGAGCTAGGGATCCAAGGTCCTCTGTAAGCAATTTCCTCCAGCTTCTTCCTTAATTGCATCCAGGTTGGTGATCCTTTTTCTTTGTTTTATTCTTCTTGAAATTAAGATCTATTGGATAATGATAATGACTATCGTCAGGGAATTTGGTATATATATTAATCCACATTTCCTTTTGTTCTGTTTTATTTTGGATTGTTCCATGTCTACATATTAATGTATGTATAATAATTAGTGTGCAACTTTATGAGAAGAGAAAATTTAAACACAAAGACAAATTTCATTCAAGTCTAATAAATCTAACTTTAATATTGATTTTTAAAATGCCAAGATCATGTAAGCTTTAATTTGGTTTCGTAATTATTTAGCTTGCATATATTTGTATACTATTAAAACCCATCTATAGGTATGTCCAATGTGAAAGTACATGCAATCTTAATATCTGCAACCAAGCCATAAAATTGAAATTTTCTCATAAATGTTTACCAAATACCATTGTGAATTTTTCACATTCTCAGAGCATCAAGGAGCTTTTATATCTGAAGAGTAAGAGGAGCACGATATTGAAGCTTTGTCGGTAATTGGGTTTTGGATAATCATTATCAAAGGCCTCCATGTCTGTGAATTGGAGTTCTCTGTGATTTGGATTATGTGGTTGAATTTTATATAGGTAAAAAGTAGATTTGTATAAACCTGACTATGGAATTTCTGTGGTAGCTTTGACATAGATAAAAGGTGGATTTGTATAAACTTCGCTAGGCAATTTCAGTGGTAGCATTTGGTATGGGTAAACGTATCTTTATGTGGGCATTTAACTGCATTAGCTAGACATGACACAATATTTTGTGATTCCTGGTTCAAAAAATAATGCTCTCGAGTCATATACCATAGGATTCAACAAACTTGCAATGTATTTTAGTGTAACCAAACATAGTCTAATTGATTTTTGACAACGTTACAGCCCAACCAAACAGAGTCTAATACTAAGGGCCCGTTTGGAGCGGCATTTTTGCTCCAGTGAGTTTGGATAAATATGTCAATGACATAAAATGTGTGTTTGGCAAGACAACAGTTATGACTCACCAAGAAAAAAAATTGAAGTTGGACGTTCATGAAGGACAGTCCATAACCACCGCCACCGCTGTGCCAAACGGAGCCTAAGTATCAAGATCTAGCTCACATAGACAACGGTTATGGCAGCAGTTTTGCAGGAGCTTTGCAAACTACTGGCAACAGTTTTTGCATAATTGTTGGCAGCAGTTTGGGGCAAACTGCTGCCAGCACTTTGGGGCAAAACTGTGCGAAACTGCTGCCAGCAGTTTGTGCGAAACTGCTGCCAGCAGTTTGTGCAAAACTGCTGCCAGCTGTTTGTGCTTTAAAACATCTCATACAGTTTGTAATGTCAAACATTCATTATATGCACTTGCTCATTACATTATATTTTGTGGAAAGTTTAATTTTTTAAGTACCCCTCCTGCTGATTTCATTTTGAGTTCGGTGTCAATATTTGATTGCTTGATTTGTCTTATTTTTATTCGTTCATGTGGATATTTGTGACCTCTTTATTTTTTGTTCTCCACATTGTACCTTATAGTACTTTTTCAAGTTATTTATTTTGACCTTAGATGCTTTTAGAATGAATATTCAACCTGTGTTTCAATTTTGTTTGCTATGCAGGCAATTGATTAATTATGTTTGAACTTTGAGAAGATGATGTGGTAGATGGTATATGAACGAAGTTGAATGCTCATCATGCATGTTTCAATTCAATGCCAATGAAGTCAATGGTTAAAGAAGAAAATCTTGAAGATGTATGGTGCTTGTTTTGTTTCATGGTTTTTTTGTATTGAAAACTGTGTATATATTGAATGATTATATGTTTTTTGCAAGCTTACATTACTTGAAACAAGTTTTGTTTATCATTAATGTGATCTTTTGCAAGTATATACTCTTCAATCTTAATGATGATGTATTATGTGGGTATTTTAATTAATATTTCATTCCTTTTGCAATAATTAGAGATATATTATTTGGACAACAAGTTGTAGAAAATCACTTAACATATCTTAATATCACTCTCAAAAATATTTCAAATATTTCAAATTATTTTTATAAAAAATAATATTTATATTTTTAATTAAGATTTTAGATGCACAATTGTTTTTTTAGAGTTTAGATTATTATAAATTTCTATTTATTTTTAATTTCTTTCTTAAAATGCAATAGGTTACAACATTTTTTTAAAAGCATTATTGCAGAGCTTTAATTACAGTGACATTTTGCAAAAAATATTGTGGTTGGGATAATATTTTTTCCGACATTTTTTTAGAAAGTGTCACAATAGATCAATTATCTATCATGATGTTTTCTGGAAAAGTGTCACGGTAGAGCAACTGTCAATCATGACGTTTTTGGTAAAAATGTCACGATAGAGCAACTGTCAATTATGACATTTTTTTGAAAAAGTGTCGCGGTAGAGCAACTGTCAATCATGACGTTTCTGGAAAAGCGTCATGATAGACTAACTATCAACCGTGACGTTTTTTGGTGAAAGCGTCGCAAAGAGTTACGACGACGGCTGCAATCACGACGATTTTGTGACGTTTTTATAAACGTCACGAAAACTATCGCGAAGCTTAAAAATCGTCACTAAAGGCATAAAAAAACGTCACCGTATAACGATTTTGTTGCAGTGAACCAAGATGGACGGCGGAGGAGGCTATGCGAGAGGTCTTGGCATTGAGTTGCTTACTCAGACAAATTAAAAGATGTGGAAGTCTTGTATAGAGAGTTACCTGCTTGGAGAGGACCTATGAGAGGTCGTTGGAGGAGATGAGCAAGAGGAAGTTGTAGCTGCCGAAGATAATGGTCCAGCCGTGAGAGCTTGGAGGAAGACTAACGCCAAGGCGGAGTTCACTCTGAAGAGAGCAATTTCACCTGACTTGTTCGACCACATCATAGGTTGCAAGTCAGCGTCTGGTATCTGGAAAGCCCTCGATGGGCTATTCAACAAAAAGAATGTAGCACGACTACAGTTTCTGGAGAATGAGTTGGCGCGGTGCACTCAAGGAGAGTTGTCAATTTCCACCTTCTTCCTGAAGGTGAAGAATCTATGTGCAGAGATCTCGGCCTTGGATCCTGATTAGCCGATCTCTGAGGCGAAGCTAAAGAGGCATATACTCTGAGGCTTGTGGAAGGAGTATACTGTGTTTGTTACATCTGTGCAAAGATGGGCTACTCAACCCTCCCTTCTGGAGCTGGAGAACCTGTTGTCGTCACAAGAGAGCATGGAGAAGCAGATGGCGGGAGTGTCTATCTCAGGGGGAGATAGAGAGGTGTTGTTCTCAGGCAAGAAGAAGACCTGGGACAAGAAGAAGAAGAACTCTGGAGATGGACCCTCAACGTCCTCTCAAGTAGATAAGGGGAAGTTCCTCCCTGCTCGTGATGAGAGGGGGAGATCTCTTTGTTTTTCCTGTAAGAAGTACTGGCACATGACAAAGGACTGCCGGTCTAATCTGAAGGCCGATCATTTTGCTGAGAAGGAAGGAGGCCACTGGAGAGGTGGAGCGAGAGGTGGAGGTCACCAGGGTGGCGAAGGCGGAGACAACTGCTTCCTAGCTGAGATGACAGCCACGCCTGTCGATGCCTTAGCTTCTGTAAATTTTGAGAATGACTGGATAGTGGATTCCGGTTGCGGGCACCATCTCACTGGAGATGTGTCTAAGTTTGCCTCCTTGAAGGCATACGGAGGATCGGATGCTGTTGAGAAAATGATTTCTCTTAACCCCTGAAAAAGAATTGAATATGAATTCTAAGAAAGGAAAATCAAGGTTAAGTAAATATGCGTCGAATAGTATCCGACGCAACGTCGATGTAGTATCGACGTCCCTTTCAGAATGAGTCGAAGTACCTTTAAGAAGAATTCGACGTATCATATGTCGACGTAGCTCTGACTTCTAGTCGACGTATCTTGAGAAGTCGACGCACCTTAGTCGACGCACCTTCCTTATTCTCCTCTCGACGTCCAGCCAGGACGAATTTGACGCGCACGTTGAATAGTAATCGACGCACGTCGATTTCTATGATTAATTCAAAAATCGCTAAATCTCTTTCCTTCTTTTATAAATCTAATTTATATGGAATCAATTTAAGCTTTATAGCCGTTCTGAATCATTCTTTCCTCTAATAGATTCTTGGCTAAATTGATTAAATCCTTTATGGACATTATTTGAAATCAGATTGAATACTTTCCTTCTATGGATATATTTGTTATGGAAATTTCTCTTTGTTTCTAATACTCTGCCTGCTAATTGATTATTCTCCTATAGTGTTATT
The DNA here is from genome assembly GCA_033032865.1 of Dactylorhiza incarnata. Taxonomy (NCBI): domain Eukaryota; kingdom Viridiplantae; phylum Streptophyta; class Magnoliopsida; order Asparagales; family Orchidaceae; genus Dactylorhiza; species Dactylorhiza incarnata. Next base: position 332,286 of record JAWHQI010000503.1, on the reverse strand, counting down.
TTAATGAACAGAGCTATAAATAACAAGGTGGTCGGCAGAGAGCTACAAGAAGTGATTCACCATTTTTACATTTGAAAAAGAGGAAGAGCTCCCAAGTGAAAAGAGAAAATTGAGAAATAGTGCTGCAGCAAAGAACAAGCTTCCTTCTCCTTCTCTCTCTGAAGCCATACTGCTGCAAACTCTAATAGCTTTCACAAAAGAGAGAAAAGGGCTACAATCTCCTTCTCACTATAGAAGAGAGATTTCATTCACTACTTCTTGTGCTTCCAATCTTCTTGCTAGGAAGAAGATTCCTTCTTGTCTTTATATTATCTCTCTTTCTTCTTCACCTTTATTTTCACATATTGTAAAAGAGTTTTTAGAATCTCTCTTCAAAAAATTCAGTTGTACTGGTTCTAAGAATCTCCTTTTCAAAAGACTCAGTTGGTTCTAAGAGTCTCCTTGTCAAAAGACTCAGGGTGGTTCTAAGAGTCTCCTTATCAAAAGACTCAGTACAAGATAGTGAATTTCCTACCAAGGGGGTAGAAGAGTGGACTACCCAAAGTTTGGGGAACCACTATATTTCTTTGTGTTGTGCTGTGCTTTCTTGTCTTGCATTTACTTTCTTTATTTGCTTAATTCTTGTTGGTGTGTGAGAAGACTTAATCTGTGAACACTACACATATATATATATATAATTATTCACTTTGCACAAATTATTTTAAATCTCTATTCACCCCCCTCTAGAGAATTCTAGTGAGGTTAACTGTGCACTTTCAATTGGTATCAGAGGGAGGTTGATCTAAAAAGGTTAACTCCTTGATCAAAAAGATTCTACCTCTTATATATATATATTTCTAACAATCAATTTTCACATGGCACAAATCACAGATTATGCTTCCACCAGACCACCAATTTGCAACCTTGAAAAGTTTGCACTTTGGAAAACAAGAATTAGAATTTATTTAAACTCTATTGATGATAAATTGTTTAATGTTATCTTGACAGGTCCCCCCAAGCCATTCAGAAAGGACTCAAGTGAAAAAGTGACTGAAACACTTGCTCCAAAAGCTGAGTGGACAGAGGATGAAAAGAAAGCCCAAGGACATAATGCCAAGGCTATGAATATCCTAGTCTCAACCCTCTCAGATGAAATCTTCCAAAAGATTGCTGATTGTGAGTCAGCTAAGGAAGTATGAGAAGCTCTCACCAAAATGGTAGAGGGAAGTGCTGATGAGAAAAAGGATAAAAAGGCACTACTCATCTCTCAATATGAAAACTTTCAGAAGAAAGAAGGTGAAAGTGTTGCTGACATGTATGCCAGATTCAGCCTCATAGTGAATGAGTTGAAGACACTTGAAAAGGACATATCTCTCACTGAGATAAATGACAAACTGCTAACTTGCATCCCTAGCTCTTGGGATTCAAGAATCTGGCCAATTAGAGACTCCAAAAGTCAAAGAGAAATTTCAACAGATGTCCTGTTGGGCAAACTAAAATCTTATGAACATCTGTTGAAGACAAGAGCTGAGAAAGAAGAGAAAGAAAAGGCTCCTTCACTCTCAAAAGAAAAGAGTATTGCATTGAAGGCTGTTGAAGGTGAACCCTCTACAAGTGATGAGGAGCTGATCAGTCTACTAGCCAGAAGGTTTAAGAAGTGGATTAAATCAGAAGGATCCAGAGGAAGAGACTCAAAAACCAGGTATAATAAAACACCTACTAAAGAGATTATATGTTACTCTTGCAGGAAACCTGGACATATTGCACCTGAATGTCCTAAGGAGATCAGCAAAAAGAAAGATCTGAAAAGAACAGATCTACAGAAGAAAAAGAAGAAAGAGAAAGGTCTCATTGCTCAATCATGGAGTGATTCAGAACCTGAAGAAAGCACCTCATCTGACAATGATCAAGAAGAGACCAAGCTGGAGGAAACTTGTTTGATGGCCACTGAGAAGCCTGATGACACATCCATGGTAAATATACTTGATGATGTAGATTTATCTTCCACTGACTTCAAAAACAATTTCAAAGAATTCCGTTTAAATTTAATCAAATCTGAAAAAGAAATAGATGAACTAAGAAATGAATTAAAAATTCTCAAACAAGTGAATACACAGTATAATAACTATGAGCTCAGTCTAGGACTCTTAGAAAAAGAATTAGACAAAATCTGTACAGAAAATCAAACACTAAGAAATGAGCTAGCAAAAGCAAAGTCCTTTGAAGACTCTCTAAATGGGAGAAGTCAGAAGCTCAAGAACATCTCTAAAAATCTTACTAATAGATTTAGACAACTAGAAGATAATACTAACTTAGAACCAAAATCTCAATCACCTAGGAAATCTGTTTGGAGACATCCCATTCACTCCACTAGGGAAGGACATTTGACAGGAGAGAGATCACAGGAAAATCCAGAGACAACCACTGTCTTTAATAAAACTAATCCCATTATATATGAAGGAATTCTAGGAAGATATCCTCAGAAAAAATTTAAACTTGCGTCGAATACTCATCCACGTGCGTCGACTTCTAATCGACGCATACACCAAAGTGCGTCGACTCCTGCCCGACGCAACCTCTCTCATGCTTCGACTGAAAGTAAACACAGAATGGAGAAAGCGTCGACTTCATATCGACGCAACCTTAAACCTACGTCGAATACATATCGACGCAACCAATCAGACAGACATCTCTCCTCTACCAAACAACAATCTCAATCCATCTCCTTTTACTATGATCACTACTTCTGTAACATCACCAAAGAAAATTGGTATGATAAACCAATGCCCCTAAAGGAGGAAGGATATTCAGAAAAACTCACTTACTCTTTCATTAAATTTCACACTGATGGGAGAAAGGGACCCCAGCTCAGCAGGGTTCAAACTAATGTTTAAAATTTTATGTGCAGATGTATCACATCTCCAGGCTGGTGTGGTACTTAGACAGTGGATGCTCCATGCACATGACAGGATGCAAAAACCTGTTAATCAACTTTGAGGACAGACTTGGACCATCAGTAACTTTTGGAGACTCTAGTTGTGGCCAAACCAAGGGCTTTGGAGATTTCAAAGAAGGGGAAGTCACCTTCAAGAATGTGGCAGTAGTCAAAGGACTAAAGCACAATCTGATAAGTATAAGTCAGATATGTGAAAATGGTAAGTATGAGGTAAAATTCACCACACTATTCTGCCATATTATTGATATCAAGACTGGTGCCACAGTACTCAATGGAATTAGAAAAGGAAAAGTATATGTAGTGGACTTTAGTTCCTCACCCACAGAAGTCTGTTTATTCAACAATATTATTGATAAAAGTGAATTATGGCATAGGAGATCAGGTCATCTAAACTACAAAACAATTAGTAAACTAGCAAAGAATAACCAAGTCAGAGGCTTACCAAAGGGTAGGTACTCTAAGGATTCTCCATGCAGACCTTGCCAACTAGGAAAACAAACCAAATCATCCTTCAAACCAATTGGTAAGGATGACTCTCCCAGGGTCCTTTACTTACTACACATGGATCTCTTTGGTCCCATATCCACTCAGAGCTTAGGTGGAAAATCCTATACCCTAGTCATTGTGGATGACTACTCTAGATTCACCTGGGTATTCTTTCTAAGGGCTAAGTCTGGAACCCACGAGACACTCTCAAGATTCATAAAACAAATTCAATCTGAACTCAATAGTCAGGTTTCCATAATCAGAAGTGATCATGGGACTAAATTTGAAAATCAGTTTATGAGTAGTTTCTGTGAAGAGATAGGTATCAAACAAAGTTTTTCAGCCCCTAGAACTCCTCAGCAAAATGGAGTTGCTGAAAGAAAGAATAGAACTTTAATAGAATCATGAAGGACCTTACTTGTAGAATCAGGTTTGCCAAAAACTTTCTGGGCTGAAGCAGTCAACACTGCCAACTATGTTCTAAATAGAAGCCTAATACACAAAACTAAATCAAAAACTCCATATGAGCTCCTGAAAGGAAAAACACATATAGTTAAATATTTTAAGATCTTTGGATGTGCTTGTTTTATCCTAAATAATGGAAAAGATCATCTTGTCAAGTTTGATAAGAAATCTGATGATGGAATATTTCTGGGATATTCAGCATCTAGTAAAGCCTATATGTGCTATAACAAGAGAACTCTTAAAATTGAAGAGTCTATGCACATTATATTTCATGAAACTAACATGCTATTTAAGGGGGAGGGAACTCCCACCAGCTGTTTTCCACAGGAAAGCAGCAGCATAAAAACACAGCTTGAACAACTGGTTCTAGAGAACACAGATAATGGAAAAGAAAACAAGATAAAGGAATCAAGTGAGGAGTCTGAACAAGAACATGAAGAAGATTCAGAAAAGAGCATTCAAAACCAACTCCCACAAGAGAACATGGTTCAGGAAGGCCAGGTGGATATTGATCCTATCACCAATGAGGAAGAAGAACATCTGACAAGTCCAGACAGGACAAGGGTCAATTTGAAAGATCATCCACAAACTCAAGTAATTGGAGACCCCAATACATGAGTAAGAACAAGACACCAGGTCTCCAATGGGATGATGCTCCAATGCTTCCTATCACAAGTTGAACCAAAGAAGTTTGAGGAAGCAAATTGTGATCCTCACTGGACTATGACCATGCAAGAAGAACTAGGCCAATTTGAGAGAAACAAAGTATGGAACCTAGTTGAAAGACCAAGAAACTACCCTGTGATTGGTACAAAATGGGTATACAGGAACAAACTAGATTCCACAGGAGTAATTGTCAAGAACAAGGCAAGACTTGTAGCACAAGGATATAGACAAGAAGAAGGGATAGACTACAACCAGACCTTTGCTCCAGTAGCCAGATTAGAGGCAATCAGGCTCTTTCTTGCCTATGCAGCCTTCATGAAGATGAAAGTCTACCAAATGGATGTCAAGAGTGCTTTTCTGAATGGTGATCTTCAAGAAGAGGTATATGTGGAGCAACCACCAGGTTTTGTTAATCCCTCTTCTCCTAACTTTGTTTATAGACTTAACAAAGCACTATATGGTCTTAAGCAAGCACCTAGAGCTTGGTATGAAACTCTCTCTAATTTTCTTTTAGAAAATTCCTTTGAAAGAGGAAAAGTAGACAAGACACTCTTTACTAGAACCCATAAAAACCAACTCCTCCTTGTTCAAATATATGTAGATGAGATCATCTTTAGCTCAACTCATCCTAAATTGTGTAAAAGATTTGCTAATCTAATGCAATCTAAATTTGAAATGAGTAGTATGGGAGAACTCTCATATTTCTTGGGATTACAAGTAAATCAAAGTAGTGAGGGAATCTTAATCTCACAATCCAAATATACTAAAGAGCTAATCAAAAAGTTTGGTATGGAATCAGCATCTACCATGAAAACACCCATGACAACCAATGTCATTATAGAAAAAGATGATAAAGGAAAATCAGTAGATCAAAAGACTTATAGGGCCATCATAAGATCCCTTCTATATCTAACAGCTAGCAGACCTGATATCATGTTTGCCACTTGCATATGTGCTAGATTTCAGGTTGATCCAAAGGAATCCCATCTCACCTCTGTAAAAAGGATTCTTAGATACCTAAAGGGAACCCCTGAACTAGGACTATGGTACTCAGCAGAAACCAACTTTGAATTAATAGGTTTCTCAGATGCAGATTATGCTGGATGTAGGGTTGATAGAAAAAGCACATCTGGTACCTGCCAATTCCTAGGTGACAGATTGATATCATGGTTTAGTAAGAAACAAACCTCAGTCTCAACCTCAACAGCTGAAGCTGAATACATAGCTGCTGGGAGCTGTTGTTCACAAATCTTGTGGATGCAAAATCAGCTACTTGACTACAAATTGGAAAATACATAACTCTAAGATCTATTGTGATAGCTCTAGTGCTATATCCATAGCATCCAACCCAGTCCTTCATAGTAGGACCAAACATATAGAGATCAGACATCACTTCCTTAGAGACAGTGTTGAGAAGGGTAAAATAACCTTAGAATATATTCCCAAAGACAATCAAAGAGCAGACATCTTCACAAAACCCTTAGATGAAATTAAGCATAACTATTTCATCAACACCTTAGGAATGCTTGATGGTAGTCTGTAACTACCATTGTGGGGAAATCTAAAAGAAATCAGGAAATCTAAGAAAGTATTTGAAGATGCGTCGAATACATATCGACGCACCCTTGAGAAGAACTCGACGCTGGCGTTGATTTCTTCCCGGCAAAGATACATCGATAACTTATCTACGCTCCGTCGAATTGATATCGACGCAGGGCTATGAACACGTCGACAGAACGCTACGTGGACAAATCTCCACTGAGCGTCGACTTTATATCGACGTATATGTCGACATCAATTCGACGTAACGTCAACTTCTGGCTACAATTAGAATCAAATCCTCACTTCCTCTTTTGACGATTGGATTACCTGATATACCTTGATTTCTGTTTCCTTTCTCAACGTTTCACCTCCTTTAAATAATACTTCTTATTTCATAGCATATACTCTCCTAAAACTCGCCAAAACTTCGTCTTCTACCTCTCTCTCTCTCTCTCTCTCTCTCTCTCTCTCTCTGCAACAATGACACCAACTCCTGATCAATCGGCCCTCATCAAAACGATGAACGATGCTCTCGAACACCTAGTAAGTGATTTCCAGAATCGCCTGAATCATTTCGCCAACGAATGCGCTGCCATGATCAACACCTATGCAGCCAAACTGGCAACCCTCTCTTCTTCTCTACCTGAGCTAAATGCTCTCATTCAAGAACGGCCTCTGTCGCCAGAAAGGTTTAAATCCTTTGTGCAGGATATAAACTAGGGGGAGAGTTGCTCCAGAAACCCCCCTTGTCAGGTTATCTATCTCTCTTAAAAGCTCAGGATTAATTTCTTTTTCAATTCTACACATTATCTCTAAAAGATTACACCAACATCTTCTCTTATAATAGGCTTCAATCCTCTCCAATCACTCTGACTACACATTCAACAAATACTTTGGAGAGACCTCCTCTTATCACACTGAAGGAGATCATGCTGTGAATTCAGCATTTAGAATTCATGCCCCATATACTCAGGGGGAGCTTCCTGTGGTAAAGAACTCAGGAGTTCAGGGGGAGGAAGAAGCAGCCACCTCTGATGACTGGAAGGGACAGATGTGGACTGATGCACCCCTATGTGAAGAAGAGTTTCAGCATCACTCTCATGGCTTCTCTGCCAGTTACATCAAACCGAAGACACCTCTACTTGAGGACATCCCTTCAGAAGAGACTGGAAGAGACAAATCTCCCTCTCCACCTCTACCTCTACCTCCACCTCAACTTCCTTCTCTACCTTCATCTCCACCTCTACCTCCACCTCAACCTTCTTCTATACCTCCACTGCTACCTCTACCTCCTCCAATAGCAAAACTCACTAAACAGATCCTACCTAGGCAAAGTCCAGAAGGACAGATGAAAAGGAAAAGAGAAGCCATTCCCTACTGGCAAAACTTCTCCAAAGAAGAAAGGAAAGAGTATGCAAAAGAAAAGAAGTATAGAAAAGCATGTGAGGAAATAAAAAGATTTGAAAAGATGCCTATTATCACTCCTAACAGCCCTGTAAAGGAGTACCATGACCCTGACATGGAAAAAAGGCATGAAGAGATAAGAGAAAGAGAATTGTATGAATATGAAGCAGCTAGGAAAGAAGTGGAAGATAAAAGGAATGCCCGGATGGAAAAGATCAACAAGGGAATGACTAAGGAACAAATTCTTGCTGAATCTTCTATCAGGATTCCAAAGAAATTGTTTGATATTGAAGCTTATCAAAAGAAAAACCCTCAGGCAGGGATCATTCTAGAAAAAGGTCAAAAACACAAGAAGGGTGTAGGGTGTACAGAAGATACTTACATTCCCTACAAGAAGCCCAACAGACCTGTAAAATTAGACAAGTAGCATGCCTCACCCTGGAAAGGGAAAGGAAAAATGGCTGAGATTCCTGAGAAGCAGCAATCAGAAAAGAAAACAGAATATAGGCCCAAGCTTGATGGCAAGGGACCACCTGAGATCAAGCCTACTGAAAAGAAAGTTCAAAACATTACAATTGAGATGATAGATGAAAAGGCAGCAATCATCATCAGCAAAGGCTACTCCATAAATGACACAATCCCTGATGGTGATAAACTATTGGAAAAACTGCATACAATCATCAGGAATGTCCAGGAACGACCTGATAGAGCCAGGGGCTACATTTTTGATGCCATTGAAAACTTATCTAGGAAACTTTATTCTGCTTTTGTCAACTTCATGTACAAAAAAAGTTTCTGGTTTAATTCTTGTGAAAGACAAATACTTGTCATATGCTTTCTTATTCTAATTTCTCTTCTGATTATTTAATATATCTCTTATCTTTACAAATACTGTGCTGGGTTAATTATATGCTAGTACAATTTCCCTCTAAATAAGGTTAAGACAAATAGGGGGAGATTGTTGGGAAAATGATTTCTCTTAACCCCTGAAAAAGAATTGAATATGAATTCTAAGAAAGGAAAATCAAGGTTAAGTAAATATGCGTCGAATAGTATTCGACGCAACGTCGATGTAGTATCGACATCCCTTTCAGAATGAGTCGAAGTACCTTTAAGAAGAATTCGACGTATCATATGTCGACGTAGCTCTGACTTCTAGTCGACGTATCTTGAGAAGTCGACGCACCTTAGTCGATGCACCTTCCTTATTCTCCTCTCGACGTCCAGCCAGGACGAATTCGACGCGCACATTGAATAGTAATCGACGCACGTCGATTTCTATGATTAATTCAAAAATTGCTAGATCTCTTTCCTTCTTTTATAAATCTGATTTATATGGAATCAATTTATTCTTTATAGCCGTTCTGAATCATTCTTTCCTCTAATAGATTCTTGGCTAAATTGATTAAATCCTTTATGGACATTATTTGAAATCAGATTGAATACTTTCCTTCTATGGATATATTTGTTATGGAAATTTCTCTTTGTTTCTAATACTCTGCATGCTAATTGATTATTCTCCTATAGTGTTATTTTAATGAACAGAGCTATAAATAACAAGGTGGTCGGCAGAGAGCTACAAGAAGTGATTCACCATTTTTACATTTGAAAAAGAGGAAGAGCTCCTAAGTGAAAAGAGAAAATTGAGAAATAGTGATGCAGCAAAGAACAAGCTTCCTTCTCCTTCTCTCTCTGAAGCCATACTGCTACAAACTCTAATAGCTTTCACAAAAGAGAGAAAAGGGCTACAATCTCCTTCTCACTATAGAAGAGAGATTTCATTCACTACTTCTTGTGCTTCCAATCTTCTTGCTAGGAAGAAGATTCCTTTTTGTCTTTATATTATCTCTCTTTCTTCTTCACCTTTATTTTCACATATTGTAAAAGAGTTTTTAGAATCTCTCTTCAAAAAATTCAGTTGTACTGGTTCTAAGAGTCTCCTTTTCAAAAGACTCAGTTGGTTCTAAGAGTCTCATTGTCAAAAGACTCAGGGTGGTTCTAAGAGTCTCCTTATCAAAAGACTCAGTACAAGATAGTGAATTTCCTACCAAGGGGGTAGAAGAGTGGACTAACCAAAGTTTGGGGAACCACTATATTTCTTTGTGTTGTGTTGTGCTTTCTTGTCTTGCATTTACTTTCTTTATTTGCTTAATTCTTGTTGGTGTGTGGGAAGACTTAATCTGTGAACACTACACATATATATATATATAATTATTCACTTTGCACTTTTAAATCTCTATTCCCCCCCCCCCCCCTCTAGAGAATTCTAGTGAGGTTAACTGTGCACTTTCAGATGCCATCATCACTGCGGATGATACGGTGCATCCTGTGGAGCAAGAAGGGATGGTATCTCTAGGAAGTGAAGAGAAGCCACTGACACTGAATAGTGTGTATCATGTGTCGGGCATGAAGAAGAATCTCTTCTCGGTTGCAAATGCAGTGGATGCAGGATACCACGTGCTGTTTGGACCGAAGGAGGTGAAGTTTCTGAAAAACTTGTCGTCTGTTGATGCTGACATCATACTCACTAAGAGAAGGGTGAAGGATTTGCATGTTCTGTCTACAAATGCCTATGTGGACAAGCTGAAGACAAATGACAGCGCTGCGATCTGACATGAGAGACTGGGTCATTTGGGGATGGACAAGTTGAAGATAATGGCTGCTAAGGGTCTGGTGAGCGGCATGCCTAATCTCTCTTCTTGCGGCGACGGACATGTATACGAGGGCTGTCAATATGGAAAGTCACATCGACTTCCATTTGACAAGTCGGAGACGAGGTGTAAGGTACCCCTTGAGTGCGTACACGCTGATGTGATGGGGCCGTGTGTCACCCTCACTTATGGAGGAAATAAGTATGTGCTGGTTCTGGTGGATGACTACACCCGCTACACGTGGGTCTACTTTCTAAAGTAGAAGTCTGAAGTGTTTGAGAAGTTCCAGGAGTGGAAGGAACTTGTGGAGGGGAGGCTGGACCTGAGGGTGAAGAAGCTGCGAAGTGATAATGGGAGGGGGGGGGGGTTTACCTCTAACGAGTTTGCTTCTTTCTGCAGGAAATACGGCATTCGGCGAGAGCTCTCTTGCGCCCACACCCCTCAGCAAAATGGGGTTGCAGAGAGGAAGATCCTCCATCTGGTGGAGACTACCAGGAGTTGGTTACATGCCAAGGGGATTCCCAAGGCCTTGTGGGTGGACGGAATGGTGTGTGCTACCCACGTGTTCAATCGGCTACCTTTGAGTCCTAACTGGATGGTGTCTCCACACCAGCTTATGTTCGGGGAGAAGCCAAATATGGGCACATGAGAGTGTTTGGTTCTACCTGCTTCGTGCACCTTCCAGATGCCCAGAGAACTAAGTTGGAATCGAAACCACGGAAGCGTGTCTTCATCGGCTACGATGAGCGGAAGAAGGGGTGGAAGTGCATGGATCCGCAGACTCACAAGTTCGTCGTCTCGCGCGATGTGGTGTTTGACGAACTAATCTCATATCAGGGAGTCTCTTCTGTAGTACTGTCGGAGAGTGGATTTTTTAGCAGGTGTGAAGAGAGAGTCACTGAGGACTCTACTGTGGAGTTGGAGCTATCTCCCAGTGCCCCATCGCCATCTGGCTCAGGGGAAGATTTGAGTTCGAGAAGTAGGGGGGGCAGTGCTCCAAGAGATGAGGGGATACGAGTTGTAGAGGAGGAGTCTACCGGGGTGGTAGAGAGTGGACAAGCCTTGAGGAGGTCGAAGTGGACTATCGTCCCGCCTTCTCACTATAAGGAGGGGAACTTCGTGAGCTTGGTCTTCTGCTTCTTCGCAGGACCACTCAACGAGAGGGAACCTGCCCGCTTTGAAGATGTTGTTGGCACCAAGGAGTGGGACGTGGCCATGGATGAGGAGATGAAAGCTTTGGAGAAAAATGAGACATGAGAACTTGTTCCCATGGTGGAGGGCATCAAATCTGTCACCTGTAAGTGGGTGTACAATATTAAGAAGAAATCTGATGGAGGAGTTGAGCGGTACGAGGCTAGGCTTGTCGCTCGAGGTTTCTCACAAACATATGGAGAGGATTACGAGGAGACGTTTAGTCCTATGGTGAAGATGATGTTGGTAAGGACGGTCATTGCTCTGGCAGTGTGCCGAGGGTGGAAGCTGTGGCAGCTTGATGTGAAGAGCGCGTTCCTATACAGAGAGATTGACAAGGACATATTCATAGTGCAACCACCTGGATACGTGTCCAAGTCACACCCACAACACGTGTGCAAACTGAAGATGGCCCTCTACGGGTTGAAACAGGCGTCGAGAGCCTGGTATGGGAAGATTGCAGAGTACCTGCAGTTCTGTGGTTATGATGCCTCAGACTCAGACTCTAGCATGTTCGTGAAGAAGAGTGAAGATCTTCATGTTCTGGTACTGTTGTACGTCGACGACATGATCGTTACCAGGAACAACAGTGAAAAGGTTGCGGCGCTGAGGCAGCAGTTATCTGTTCGCTTTGAGATGAAGGATCTTGGTGAACTGCACCATTTCCTTGGACTTCAGGTTGAGAAGAGAAGTGGTGGACTGTTCGTTTCCCAGAGGGCTTACGCTGAGAAGATTGTCGAGAGATTCAGCATGAAGGAGGGGAAGAGCAGCTCTGTTCCATTGGAGGTTGGGTTGAAGCTTTGGAAGGAAGAAGGGAGGATTCTTTCTGATCTGAAGGTCTTCCGGGAACTGATGGGGAGTTTGATCTACCTGACTATCACGAGGCCGGACATCGCTTTTGCCGTCGATCGAGTTAGTCGGTATATGCAGGAGCCGCGGAAGCCTCATCTGGAGGTAGCCAAAGGGATTCTGAAGTACGTGAAGGGAACCCTTGAGATTGGGTTGTCTTATGGAGAGAAGTCTGACTTCAAGCTGCATGGGTACACAGATGCAGATTATGGAGGTGACGCTGATGATCGCAAGTCGACATCAGGTTATGTGTTTCTATGTGGAGTTGCTTCTATCTCGTGGTGTGGCAAGAAGCAGGATTCTATCTCACTATCCACCATATAGGCTGAGTACAAGGCGTCATGCTTAGCAGCCCAGGAGTGTGTCTGGCTGAGGAGGCTGGTGGAAGATGTGGATGAGAAGGTCAGCGGACCTACTGTTTTTCGCGGTGACAACGAGAGCGCTTTGAAACTGGTAACCAATCCAGTGTGTCACGAAAGAACAAAATATATAGAGATCGAGCATCACTTCATTAGAGAGAAGGTGTTGGGTGGCTTGATTGCGGTGGAGCATGTGCGGAGCGAAGACAACATAGCAGATATTTTCACGAAGCCCCTATCTGCGGGGCCATTCAGGAAGCTTCGCTCGCTGCTCGGTGTGGTTGACGGAGCTCACATCAAGGGGGAGTGTTGAGATTTGTGAAGTGAGATAGCGCAGGCGCTAGCGCTAGCGCCGACGCTAGCCCAACTTCCAGGTGGCGGCTCCGGAATTTATAAATAGGGGGGCAATCCCCCTACAGAGTATATAAGAGAAAGAGGTCGACTTGGGCGGTCTCTATTGACGGTTTAAGTCAGAGAGAACTTGGAGTAAGTTCGGCAGGAGAGCTCGGGCGGTCTGATCTGGCGGTCTCAAGTGGGAGTGAACTCGGAGTGAGTTCAGAGTGACCCAGAGCAAGGCGCGCGAGTTGTGTGAGTTCGCTGAGATAGTGTCAGTGGTAGCGGGCAGCGTAGGCGCTAGCGGCTTGTTGTGATCTGACGGTCTGCATCTGCGGGCTGATCAGGAGAGTGTGCAAGCAGCGAGCTCGCGCAGTCTGAGATAGCGCAGGCGCTATCGCTAGTGCCAGGCGCTAGCGATTTGTGGAGAAGCAGACTCTGTCTGCGACCAGTTGTTGTTCCTTACTTTCGGCTGTTGTGAATCAAGTTGTATGCGACTTGTATTCAGCTCATTCTCTTGTAATTATTGTAACTACTTGTCAAGCAATAAAGAAGTGTTTTTTGTTCTTTCTTGGTGTACTTGTCTCAGTGTTCCAAAGATCTTGAAATTTCACAAGAAGGAGGCTTAGCTTTAGGTGGACTAGATTTTACTTTAACAAAATAGCAGGCGAAGGCTTATTTTCAACACCCTCCCATAAGCCAAAATCTGTCGGGTAGGCGAAATGGGACAGATCTCTTATGAGCCACCGAGGATATCCATTTTTTTCCGGTCCCTCTCGTCATGGTCTTAATTACTTAAATCTGCACTCCAAAAGACAACTCCTCATCGCCAAGACGAAACATCCTATGCGCAACCTCACAAGGTTGGCATTGTGAGACAGAGCCCATATGAGCCACTGGGAATCCGCATTTTCGGCCCCTTTCGACATAGTCTTTGTTCAACCCGTAATTTGTCGAGATCAGAAAGGCATAAGAAGACGCATATTTGCAGACCTCGCGAGGCGAGCATGGGGCGAGCAGAGGCGAGCAGGGGCGAGCAGAGGCGAGCAGGGGCGAGCAGAGGCGAGTAGAGGCGAGCATGGGCGAGCAGAGACGAGCAGAGGCGAGCAGAGGCGAGCATGAGACGTGCATGGGCGAGCTTGGGCGAGTACCTCGCGAGTATGAGCGAGTAGCCTTTGTAACTCGCGAGCTTAGGCAGTATACTTGCCCGGTCCCCCCCCCCCCCCCCCCCCCCCCCCCCGCCTAGGATTTCTCTATAAATAGACCCCCAGGGGTACTAGAAATGACACCTTTTGGAAGTGGTCGAGGTCCCCCCAAGCTGGATACTCGCCAAGTCCATGCCCGTCTAGCACCTCGCCCAACTTTTGGTTGCGGAGGGGAAGTTTCTTCCAAACTTCCGGGTATGTGGTGGGACCTCCCTGCTGGAGCACCTGGGTGTGCTTATAGTCATTTCCTCTCTCCTATTTTAGCTATCCGAGCCGTGGAGTTGGACCGCAGGATCAGTAACCTCGGGCTGCATTGATCCGAATTTTGGAGCCGGGATTTTCCAGGCTTCAACAGTCTTGCTGAAATCTGATTTTCACAAAGTCCTCCCGATGAGATTGACCAGCCAACTCAATCTAGCTCTGATACCATGTTGAAATTTAAGAAGAAAATAACATAAAAAGGAAGAAAGGAAGAGGGAGGCAGTAGGAAAGATCTTTCTTCAAATGCTACATTGCTTCAAATGAGAGTTCTTATTTAAAATCGAAGTTCCATACAAGGCTTGACGCAATGCCTTTACATAGCCTTACAAAAAACATTAAAAAAACGGATGAAAATACAACTTGCATAATACAATATATAGCAGATGCATGGAGATAAAGTCTATATGTCAAAAAACTGCAGGAATCCATATTTCGGAGGTTATGCCAATACCGATCAGATCTTCAATTTTTTTTATAGAAGGAGACTAAGCTTTAGGTGGACTAGATTTGACTTTAACAAAATAGCAGGTGAAGGCTTATTTCCAACACCCTCTTATAAGCCAAATCTGCATCAAAAAATTATTTTCTTCCGTAGTTGTTGATGCATGGATCTTGTTGGAAGGAGGTAGGAGACCGCTGTCGGATAGGCGAAGTGGGACAGATCTCTTACGAGCCACTAGGGGTATTCCATTTTTTTTGGTCCCTCGCGTCATGGTCTTGCTTAAATCTGCACTTCAAAAGACACTTCCTCGGCAAGACGAAACATCCTATGCGCAACCTCGCAGGGTAGGCATTGTGAGACAGAGACCATACGAGCCATCGGGGAATCCGCATTTTTCAGCCCCTCTCGACAGTCTTGCTGAAATCTGTTCACAAAGTCCCCCCGAGGAGATCGACCAGCCAACTCAACCTAGCTCTGATACAATGATGAAATTTAAGAAGAAAATAACAAGCCACCCAAAACGGATGAAAATACAACCCTGCAGAATCATTTCACCACAGGTTTTCATTTTTTTTAACTTTATTTATTCGCTCACCGGAGGTAGACCGAACATCTCTGGCCATTTACCTCGCCGACGGCATATGCAGAGCATAAGTTGTAGATGAGGAAGAGTTCGCCTCGCCGGCCGCTATATTCAAAACTGGTTTGCACATATCCAAAACTGTTTTTATTGAATCGAAATAACACAGAACATTACATATTTATATGCGCACACCTATTCACTTTACACCACACATTTATTTACAACTGCACCATAATACATACCACAAAAACAAAATATTAAAAATAATTAGTAATAATTATTTATATACCTTGGCAGCCAGTGGCGAGATAAGGATTGCCCTGGTACCCAGTCTTACAGCTGCAGCTGTACCCAGCCGCATTGGTAGAGTTGCTACAATAGCTATTAGCACCGCAGGCATAGTCGGGCGAGGTGGCCGCCGACTCGCAGGTGGGGTGGTTTCCGACCGCCCAGTCCAGCACCACCGGCACGGTGGTCCTCTTATAAAAGTTGGCGAGGTCGGCCACGTCGAACACGTACTCCTCCGTGTCGATTAGGAAGGCTAAGTTGCAGGGACTAAAAGTCCACGTCAGGTTCATGTTGGTGGTGCTCTGTAGGATGGTGTTGAATCTCAGCAGTCCTTTGGGTATGGCGGTTTGGCAGCAGCCGATGCCTGAGCAGGAGCCGTTGATGACACTGCTGCCGTCGCTGCAGAAGGCGATGCAGCCGGTGGTGTAGGATAGGCTGTTGTTCTGCTCGTAGCGGTAGTTCAGGGCGATGGCGCTGCAGCCGATGGCGGTGAACTTGTTGCGGGTGTTGGATATGGTGTAGGGAAGGTCGGTGAAGTCGACCTCGGTCTGGATAATGCTGGTCGAGAGGGCGAGGGGTGCGTAGCAGTCACGTGCGACGAAGAGTTCGACGACGGCGGTGCCGGTGAGGTTGATGGAGTTGAGTTTGACGTTTCCGGCGCTGAGGAAGGCGCGGGGAGGGGAATAGGTGGTGTTGCAGGTGATGAGGAAGCCGGGGAGGTGGCAGCCGGATTGGATGCCGAAGGGATAGGGTATGGTGAGGTTACCGCAGCTGTCGGGACAGCCGGGAAGAGTGTCGGCGGTGGAGGAGGTGGGGAGGAGGATGAAGAGGACAAGGAAGTAGATCGGCATTAGACTTCTAGCTCTTCCCGCAAGCTGATGTGGCCGTGGATGTGTAACTACTGCAATAATTAAGCTGTGGACTTTATTTATTAAGCTGGAGAAGGGTGCTCAGAGTTGGTACGGCCATACGGCATACGGTGGTACGGGTCAAAGTAAACGAATGAAGTAGTCTTAAATTAATTAAGGGATTAAGAGCAGTATTATAAGTAGTCCAATAACTGATATTCGCAGCTCGAAAAATATCTAAAATCTCTCGTGTTATTTGCAGTCCAAAAAAAAAATATGACCATTATAGTTCTTAGTCCATGACATGAGAAAAATAGTGTCGTGGATTAGTCTCCAAGGATCTCTTTCTCCACGGAATATTTAGCACCTCAATTAAACTCTGCTCGGATCACGTAGGTTCGAAAATAACTTTGCTCAAATTTATGAGTACCGCCTTTATTATCGTTTCATGTTCATTTCTTCACACCTTCTATTCATCTCTCTAGCGTAAACTTTAGTCTCTACCGCAAAAAATCACACTTCTTAATGAATCTTCCTCTGGGAGAACTCATGAATTTCCAAAAAAATATTGTGAATTTCTTCTGCTTCCGTGCCGATCTACTTGAACATGTGAAGTTTTTTAGTATTTCATGTAATCTTTGCGTGTTCCTTTTACTCGAGTCTAGGATTTCTCTTCTATTCTTCGATCCTGAGCAGATCTCCGCGATGTGGGGGCTCGGGAGGAATATTTTTGTACTACGACGAGGCTTGATTCATGAGACAAGGGCTCTGTTTTTAGGCTGCCAATATTTTGGACTGCAAATATGTTTTTGTACTGCGGACATCAATGAGCTACGAATAGCCAAAATTGGACTGCTTATAACATCGCTCTAAATTAAGGGTGGTGTTAAGGGCACACCTATAAAGGCTATATGTACACCATTCAAAATTTTAAAACACCTATTATTTCTGCTAAACTCGATCGCTAAAGGTGGGCTAGTAAAACCCTATTGTTCAACCTGTAATTCGTCGAGATCAGAAAGGCCTAAGAAGACGCTTATTCGCAGACCTCGCGAGGCGAGCAGCGGCGAGCAGAGGCGAGCAGGGGCGAGCATGGGGCGAGAAGATGCGAGCAGAGGCGAGCTTGGCGAGCAAGGGGCGAGCTTGGCGAGAAATGTGCGAGCTTGGCGAGCATGGGGCGAGCGAGGCGAGCAGAGGGCGAGCTTGGCAAGCAGAGGGCGAGCTAGGCGAGCAGAGGCAAGTATGGGCGAGTATGGTCAGGTAACTACCCCCCCCCCCCCCCCCAGGATTTGTCTATAAATAGACCCCCAGAGGTACAAAAAAGAGGACTTTTGGACGAGGTTGACCCCCTCAGGCGAGATACTCGCCAGGTCCCTGCCTTCCTTGTACCAAGCTCGGCCATTCTTTGTTTTGGAAGGGAAGACTCCATTGAGCTTCCGGGTACGTGGTGGGACCTCCCTGTCGCAGCACCTGGGGTCCTGTTTGTTGCTCTTCTAGCTTCGTCGTTGCCAGCAAAGTCATCTCATTGGACTGTTGGGCGAGTAGCCTCCGGCTGCATTGATCCGAATTTTGGAGTCGGGATTTTCCTGGCTTCAACACCTATTTTCAGTTTTGGTTTCCTCCTCTCGCTAGTTCTGCCCTTTCATCGACACAGTTTCCGTCTCTCGCCATTTCTGCAAGTTCGTAGCCATTTCTTTGCCGCAGAGTTTTCGTCACCAATTTTTATCGTTGTTTCTTCGCCGGAGCTCTCCGCCTCTCACCATTTCATCGCCGGAAAGGTAATCCCTCACCGATCATCTTATTAATTTCAATATTTCGTTGATGTCCTCTCACGTCGGTATTGTGGGTTTATGCCGCAGGGACATTTGCTCTTCTCCAATATTTCGTCGTTGTATTCCTCACTATAACATTTTTGGCCTTTAGCAACATTTATTTGGCAACATTTATCTATGTTTTGGCAACAGTTTGCAGTTTTAGGCAACATTTTTCAAGCGTTGCTAAAGAACAAAATTGTTGTAGTGCCTCTTTCCAACTTGCACACAATTTTCTTCATTCCATCTTGCACGTCATTGTTAAGGTATCTGGAAATTCCATTCATTTCCGAAAATTAGCGATCCAGGTGACCGGAATCGCGCAACCTTATTCGCCAGTTTAACTAAAAGACTGTGCAATTTCCAATGCAACCAAGAAGTGAAAAGAGAGATCTAAAGTTTTCCGGCGAAGATTTGGAACTCTATTAATGCTCTCCAGATCGAGTGCTCACTTTGGTCAAGTGCACATGTTCACTCTGTTCGCTCTCTCGCTCTCTCGCTCAAGGGTGGACTTTGCTCTCCACAGTGCCAGTTCCAGTGCTTGCTCCAGTGCCTGCTCTAAAACTCGCTCATACGAGCCGAAAGAAGACATAGTTTCTTTTTCACCTTCAAGTACTTGTAATCGGAGCGGTGACATGTCACCCTCTCGAAGATTCTAACACTTGTAACCTCAAGCAAATTAGTGAATTTGGTCTGCACCGAACCGACTCCGTGATTTTTTCCCTTTCCAGGTTTTCCCACGTTAAAAGTCTAGTCATCTCTGTTATTGGTTCTCTTTTAAACTGTTTGTGTGCTTAGCTCACTCTCGAGCTAAAACAGTTTGATTCTCCAGAACGGGAGAACACTAAGCGACCCAGAACAATTCTAAATCTCTTCTGAACGAAGATTACTTCTATTTATAGAGGCCAAAGATGGCTAGTTCTCGCTCCATTGATACTTATATATTATTATAATTTCATTGTAAATGATTAGTTGTTGGCTCTATCTTCAATACGTGGCTTGATTTCAAGGGCAGGAGAATTGTGTGGGTTGTCTGATCCGTCTCGCACCACTGACCTAATTAATAGTCTATGCCTTAGAGGCTAAATATCCTACACGTGCGGGAGAGTGTTTATAATTATCTCATAATTCATAAATGAGATTTTGACTTTGTTCGGGACAACCGTTGGGTTTGAACAATGGCAGTGAGGAACTATGATAGTTAACACAATGTTGATGATTACCTGCATTTTGAACATTAAGTATTGCTTTCCCGTATTTAAATTTTTGAGATTAGGATATTCACGGCCACTAAAGCATAGGGCCTGTTTGGGAGAGTGGTGGTGGTGAAAAAAATAGTGGTAGCAAAAGCAAGGTAGGAAAAGATGCTATTGGAAAAGATTTATTGCAAATGAAAATCTGTTTGGGTGAACTCCGTTTACAGAGAGCTTTTCAGAAAGGAGAAGCACATTGTATATTGTTTGGCAAAATTGGAAAATGAGCACTTGGACAGAAAATACGCGTTAGGTGGAAAAATGCTTGGCCATGCTAAAAATGCGCGCACGGGCTGAAAATGGATCGTCGGGAGAACAGAATCGTCAGGAGAACGGCTAGGGTTTCCGCAGTGTTGTCGAACTGGATCGACAGGAGGAAAATGTTTCCGCAACGTCAACTGTATATTGGGATGAGAAAATGCTTTCCGAAAATGTTGAATAGTAGGAGGGTCATGACTTTTCAAAAAAAAGAGAAAAATAAGATTTGAGGGGTAGTTTTCCCAACCAATAGATTTTCCAAACAATTTGTAAATTAAGTGCAGTAGCATTTTTCAGAAAATAAAATTGATATGAACTCGTTTATATAATTCTCCAGGGGTGCGTCTAACCGCATCTCCACCTTGAGAGTGGAGTTAGTGGGGGTGCTAACTCCCATGGCAATGAGAGTGGGGAATAAACCGCTGCAACCATCAGAGCCCGCTTATTCAATAGTGAAGTCACACCCCGCTAGCGTCGGCCGAGATCGCACTCCGCACAGTGAGGGCGGCCGAAACCACACTCCACATAGTGGGGACGGCTGAAATCGCCCCCCCTAGTGGGGTGCGTCCAAAGTCACACCCCATGTTGTGGGGTGCGGTCGACGCCGCACCTCCATTGGGGGTGCGGTCGGCGCCGCACCTCCATGGGGGTTGCGGCCGGAGCCGCGCCCCCTTGGGAGTGTGGCCGGCGTCGTGCTCCCCTTGGGGGGAACGACCAGGACCGCCCTTCCACGGGGGTGCAGCCAGCGTCGTTCCCCTCTGGGGGGGGGGAGCGGAATGCAAGCGCTCATCCTTTTCAGGAAGGCATATCTTCCCGCCTTGGGAGGCGCGTGATCAATCAGGCGCGCACAATTCCTTCCTTGGCTTTTCGCCCGCGAAACATGTTAAGTCCTCTTACATTCATCGTGCGCTCAGAACGCTCTCGTGTTCGTCGCATGCTCAGAACGCTTCCATGTTCATTTCACGCTCAGAATGCTTCCACGTTCGCGACACGCGTGTTAGTTAACCTTTCCTAATTTCCTAGATTGTAGGACCAGTTCATTTCGCTCAACGTCATCAACGAAGCTGCCAAAACTGCCCAAGCTGACCGAATTGCCCGGATGGGCAAGACGGGAATATCCAAAAAATAGTGATTCCTGTGCTCCAAATCGACCAGCGTGATTCGTCCATCAGGTGGTTACGATGACGAAATTACCAGGCTACCCATGCCTAGGGCTATAAAAGGAGCTCAGGGTCTTCATTTTAGGGGACCGGGTCTTCTTGGTCGGAGAGAGCTCTTTTGAAGATTTCCTTAGAATTCTCCAGTAGCGCTTGAGCATCTCCATCGATCTTCAAAGATCTTCTTCAAATCTTCGAAGATCTCTTCGAGCCTTCAAAGTTCTCCTTCGTGCCATTGAAGATTTTCCTTTGCTTCGGACGATAGTTTTCTAAGCGAGTTGGGAATCCTTCAAGCTACGAAAGGCGACTCGAGAATCTCACTTTCGTTCCCAAAAAAATACTTACTCTCTCGAGAGGTGGCATGCCACCCTCGATGTTTTCTTTCTCTAACATTGTAACGAGCAGCGGTCTGTCGCGCTCGAGTTCACATCCTTCTACTGTAACGAACCAGAAGATGGTGGAATTTGGTCGGCATGGCTCCGACCGAATGGTTTTTCACCCTTTTCGGGTTTTCCATGATAAAAGTATTTTTATTATTTAGTAGCTCTCTCATTGACTGATCGCGCGCTCGACTTGCTCGTGAACTAAGGTAGTTCAATTCAACCGGTCTACCAGAGCATCAAGTGACCCGCAACAGTTTGGCGTCGTTTGTGGGAAGCGAGTTCTCGGTTGCAACTAGAAGCAGTCTCACCAAAAGACCGACAAGGATGGATACTCACTAGGCCATTTCAGACACGGGCAGTTCCTCTCTTCCCGCAAATTCAAAAGGAGGTGCACTCGTCATCACACTTGTCCTATCTCAATAGCCCGACATTGCCGAAAAACAAATGCCTCTGATAACAGAGCAAGTTCTCGACAGCGACGTGCTACAGGCTAGTCAATCCCCCTTGTTAAAGCAGATTATGACATATCCAGTTCCACTTTGGCTCAAGCCCCCACAGTACAGGAAGTTTCACGGAGCAGAAAACTGGTACGATCACGTCAATTACTTCCTAACAGCGATGGAATCATTCGAGCTTCCAGACCAGATCACTTGCAAGATTTTCCCTGCAACACTTCGTAGCGGTGCTCTCAATTGGTATCAATCGCTGCTAGAAGGAGTCATTCACAACTTCATAGATCTATCCCAATTGTTCACCGGATGGCACGAGGTCCGAGAATAGAGTGTTAGAAAATTAACTTAGACAATGAAGGAGCCCGAGAGGGACAAACTTTCTCCCTATAAACAAACGGAGCGCGACCAGCGCCAGGAGGACGTCACCACAAGATCGCACCAAGAGAATCTCCGCAGAGGTTTGGATTTCGCTATACATGCAAGCATTGGGAGCCTGACATTTGTGCTGAGAAGGGCGTTGATAAGCCATCGCATATCGTTCAACATCATGTTCGTGGCAACGGTGACACGACTCAAGCTTCTTGGCAGGAACCTTAAGCTCAGAGCGAGTGAAGCAGAACTTCCAGACGGAACAATAATATCCACCATAGGAAACGACATCCTCCCCGTACACATAGGGACACTCTCGGACCCTGTCCAATACGAAGTCCAGTTCGTCATCGCAGAAACTGATTCACCATATGACGCAATATTCAGGAGCATCTTGCTCGACACACTGCATCATGACACCTCCATTGTAGGTTGTATGTCAAGCAAAGGAAAGATCCTTCAGGACTCCATTCGTCATATCAACAAAACAACAGTCGGTGTTCCTTGGGTTAGCCACGACCCCCCACAAAGCTTGCATCCCAAAAAGAGTTGCTTATAGAAAAGTCGCGTAGCACCAGTGCCGACCGCAGAAAGTGATCTCTCAACGTCATCCAGTCCGCAGCAACTTGAAACCATGGGTCGGAAGAGGAAGGGACGACAACCAATCACTTAGGTCAATCGGCATAACCAGATCCAGCCAGACTATTCCCGTGGGACGATGAACTGGAAAACTCGGATCTACACTCCGTTAAATGCCTCTCACAAGCATATCCTATCTGTAATCTACAACTGCAGGATTGTTAAATGGCCAGAGCTGATCCCTCGTAATTCAGGGAATCAATCACATTTTTGCGACTTTCAGGACGAAATTGAGTTCCTTGTCTAGCTGGGACACCTAAAGACCTTTCGCAGAACAACCTAGAAGCAGAAAACTCGGGAAGAGGCCCCTGAAGACCAGTCATTGGAGTGACTTATGCCAAAGTTACTTCTGCGTTTTATGCCAAAGACTCAAGAAAACTCATCTAAGTGCCGCACGGGGAGACAAAGAGTCGAGAAGAAAAGCTCTACGTTGTCTACATTTAGCATTGTTTATATTTAAAAACTATCAGTAGTTCAAAAACCGCAAGTATAACTTGTTCTGTTTGCTCCTAACCCTATCACCACAGGAAAAATTATGGGGCTTGTTCCCCCTGTAACTGTTAGGGCTTGTCCCTCGCACGGTTACCAGTGGTTTGAAGACTAACGCTCTTCACCACCAATTCTGGGGCTCGTTCCCCCTGTAACTGTAAGGGTATGTCCCTCGCATGGTTACCAGCAGTTTGAAGACTAACGCTCTTCACCGCCAATTCTGGGGCCCGTTCCCCTTATAACTGTAAGGACCTGTCCCTCCCATGGTTACTAGCGGTTTGAAAACCAATGCTCTTCACCGCCAATTCCGGGGCACGTTCCCCTTGTAATCGTAAGGGTCTATCCCTCGCACGGTTACCAGTGATTTGAAGACCAACGCACTTCACCACCAATTCTGGGGCTCGTTCCCCTGTAACCGTAAGGACTTTCCCCTCACACGGTTACCAGCGGTTTGAAGACCCACGCTCTTCATTGCCAACTTCAGGGCTCGTTCCCCCTATGACAGTAAGGGTCTGTCCCTTGCACAGTTACATGCGGTTTGAAGACCAACGCTCTTCACCGTCAACTTCATAACCAAACCTCTAATAAGCACACAAGAAATGGCCAGAGCAAATAATTATCAAGTATACGAAAGAGCAAATACTATATAAAGTGCTAAAATCTCTAGATACAATGGTAGCGCTACAACGCTATACATGACTGAACAAGACCACAAAATGAGAAAACAAAAACAACGACACGTAAATGGAAAGTACAACAAATAGAAAGATCCATCATCCCTCGCATCAGGATGATCCTCCTCCGAGAGGTCCCCCAGCTCTAAGCCCAGCAATACTGCACCCGAACTTCCTCTCCATCATGTGAAGAGTCTTTCGGACGCCTCTTTGAAAGGCGGCCTCACTCTCATCGTCTGCAAAGATCTCCTCTGCAATCTGGAATCGCTCCTCCACAAAGACAAGGGAGTCCTTATACTCAGCAAGCCCTGTAGCCTTGATCTCCTCGATGCTTCGCTCCGCGGATGTCAACATATCCACCTCGCTACTCATGAAGCCCAACTTCCGTTCCAGGCGGAATATCTAATCTTGCACCCCCGATAGCTGGCGAAGGGCATACTGAGCAAGCGCCTTATCACCATCGCATTCCTCTCGCAGTTTCTCAACCTCCACTTAGGATGAAGAAATGTTCGACTCCAACTGTCGGATGCGGGCAGAATCCCGGTCCCTCCTCTTCTTGGAATCAAACAAGGCGCTCTTTACTGCGCTCGGCTCTTCCTGAAGGATGAAGTAGACATCCTTGAGGCCCAAGTAACAATTATTCCATGTGTAGGCAATGCGGTTCAAAACACAGGGCTGCAAAGAAAAGTAAGCGATTAGAATATATAAACTCCATTAAGAAAGGGAGAGAAAAAACTAGAGTAAAGATAAGTATGTTTACCTCGGAAGTCATCGCCTGAAGTGAGAAAGAGAATCGCCTCACTGTTGTCAAAGGAGGAGGCGACGGTAAATCCTCCCGCGGAACCTGATTGGCGACAGGAGACGCCATGATCTCAACCTTGGGGCCAGCCGGAGGCACTTCCGCTCCCAGATTACTAGAACCAGCATCGTGATCATGGCTCCTTGAAGCAAAAGAAGCGGAACCCGAGTCAACGCCTCCGTTCTTGAAAACAATCTTACCCCGAACCAAGGGTACGACAGTCCCGCGCTCGGTATCCCAGGAAATCCCTACTGAAAGAAACCTGCTCTCCTCCACACAACTAGCGACATAATATGTGACTTTCGCCAACCCTTCTTGATCCGGAAAGCCAAAATGGGCAAGAAGTCGTTCTCCTGGCCCGTCTGCCGGCGACAACGCCCAGGAAGATCTCTCCAAAGCTCGGGTAACTCCCAACGGTTCCGAAGATATCCATAAAGGGTGTTCTCGTGGCGGTAATCATTCTTCTCTCCAAAATGGAACCACCTTTTGTTGCTGCAAATCTCAACACGACCACCTGGATCAGTGAAGACTTCACACCAATCCTTGAAAATCTCCACAGTAAATCACGTGTCGTGTTCCCAAAATAGCACTATCATCCCCATAACCTAGTCATGCCAGTTGGGGTAAACTGAGAAATCGACACTCCACAAACCCGGAACACCTCAATGGCCTCATCTGAAAGAGGAAAATGGAACCCGAACTTCAAGCAACTCTCTGAAAGAGTTATGAAGCCGGTCGGAGGGTTCTGAGCTTGCTCTTCCTCTCGGGGAATCTTCATTTCAATGCTCGAGGGCAATCCCAAGCGCGTTGGCCGGCACTGGTCGCGAGCACTGGTCACTCACTGATTGCGCACGCGCAGGTCACACGTCGGTCGTGTGCCGGCAGTACGTGCGCAGCGGCTGCGCCAGCCGAGCAGCCACTGCTCATAGACCAAGCACAGGCCTGCCGCCAGCCGAGCACCAACCGACCACCGTCCGTATGCGCAGCTAGTGCACGGGCTGCGCCCCAGCCGGTCGCCAGCTGTGTCCGCAACTCTCACGCCGGCCAGCGTGTAAGATCCCTCTCCCGCACCTGGAGAGCTTCTAGATCTTATACCCAGAACCGCCGCCTTACGGTGATGTTAACGCACAAGTTAGCCACCTCCGCAATACGTCGATCCTGCCGGCAAGAATGATCCACCAGACCAACAATGAGATAAGAAGAAACTAAGTGAAATAAGCCAAGCCCACAATCACACACATATACATATACCAAAAATAGTATACAAGTCCATCAACGAGTACAAAGAAAGAGGAAGGGCTTATGCCCAGTACATGTCCGAATGAAAAGACAACAAAGTAAACTCTCTCTCACTACAAATACATGTGTAAGCTAAGCACTCTCATCATCTGGCACCTGTCTCGTGGTAGAAGTAATGTGTGACAACTGCTCCTCAAATTTTGCCATCATGTCCTGTTTGGTCGTGCTGGCGCTCCATCTCCTCGAATTCCTACGGTCACAACCGACCGTTAGTCATAAAGATTAAGCCGATTTTTTCTCAGCCTCCCCCCGCGACTCCTAGGCACTGGCTGGGAGGAAGAAGCGGAGGACAGCAAGGGGTAATAGAAACAAGCAGGTGACAAGGGGTTCTATGCTAGCAAGTATATATATATAGCAAGATAAACTATACAAGCAGATAAATACGTGCAGTAAGTAAAGCAGTATGTAAGCAGTAAGTAAGCAGTGAGTAAGTAAAGTAACAACTAGAGTAGCTATAAAAAATAACCTTAACTTATATGCGTACACACAAAACACATAAGCTAAGGGATCTGGCAAGAATCAACTCATCGTATAAAAGAGCTCATACTAATTTATATGATGAGGTCTCTGTTTTATGTAAGGATGCTATGCTATGATATGCAATGCAATTGTGCAACTCACACACACGACTCTGTATGTACAGACCTTTTTGTAGTTCCCTCTATTTGAGTGTGTCAACTCAGGTACCCAGCTGAGGCGAACTGGGCAGTGGACCGGGCTGTCCACTTCTAGGCTTGTGTAACACCACCCAACCTATACCTTTTGTACACCCCTGAAGAACACACCAGGGTATCCGCGTACTACTTGATACAATGATGCCTCTACTTAAAAATGCCTATCCTACTACTCGCAGGACCTAACCCAAAGAAAATATAGTGAGCATAACGCTCGCAGGACTAACCCTGTCTTTTCTTATATCCCGAGTCTACCGCTCGCAGGACTAACTCAGTCCTTTCTTATATCCCGAGCCTACCGCTCGCAGGACTAACCCAGTCCTTCCTTATTTCTCGAGCCTACCACTCGTAGGACTAACTCAGTCATGTCTTATATCCGGAGCCTACCGCTCGCAGGACTAACCCAGTCCTTTCTTATATCCCGAGCCTACCGCTCGCATGACTATCCTTGTCCTTCCTTATATCTCGAGTCTACCGCTCGCAGGACTATCCTAGTCTTTATTTCATTCCATCCCAAATTTGGGAGGAGAATTATATTTCAAGTTCTCTTATTTTACTACTCTTGTCTATTGTTAATTGAACTTAGAAGCTTGTGGTGAATCCTGGACTTCCCGTGGATTACCCGGTGAAGGGCTCGCAACGGTACTAGGGAATGTGATGGACTGAAATCCAAATCCCCCTTTTCAGTATATTTATTTTATTTAGTAGCTACCCATTCTTGTATGCTCATTTGCTCTCCAATTGCTCTAAAATCCTGGGGTGGATTACCATTTGACTCGGGCAGACATTTGTCAGTGTCCAATTGAACACCGAACCATGTCATTCCTAGTGACTGACTATTTCTTTGTGTTATCTCTCAATTACAACTTGCACTTCTTGCTGAGTCATTCTTCACCTTCCCTAATAGGCCCTTGTCAAATTCCTGAATTGATAGATTTACTAAACGCACCCCGTCTTCACTTCCGTTGACTGTCTTGGGTGATTAATTCTCCAACCTAACTAGGCATATGCAAATCTCTTAGAGTTAATAACTCTAGGGGTGATGACCATAAGGGAGGGGTCCAAATATATGTTTTCCGTTCCTACTATTCGCAGACCAAGGTGGGATTGAACTAGGTTTGACTCTTAAGACGCAACCTTGTCCCTATCATGTCCTAATGAGTTCCAAGTCCTTACATAGGTTCACATTGAGTAACGATCTAAAAACCTCAAATCCTAAATTTCAAAATTTTATAGGGGATATTTAATCATAATTTCTATTTAAAATGGTTGGTGTGCAAATAGTATTTTGTACATCAAGTATCAACTGTTGATCTCCATAAATTATGATAAATTTAATATAGCATAGTAATGGTCCAAAAACCTCAAACCCTAATTTCATATTTTTCCATGGAGTATTTAATCATAATTTCTATTTAAAATGAATGGTGTGCAAATAATGTTTTGTACATCAAGTATTAACTACTTATCTCCATTAATTTTGATAAATTCAATATAACATTGTAATGGTCTAAAAACCTCAAACCCTAAGTTTCATATTTTTCCAAGGAATATTTAATCATAATTTATATTTAAAATGAATGGTGTGCAGATAGGGTTTTGTACATCAAGTATCAACTAATGATCTCCATAAATTCTGATAAATTCAATATAACATTGTAATGGTCTAAAAACCTCAAACCCTATGTTTCATATTTTTCCAGGGAATATTTAATCATAATTTATATTTAAAATAAATGGTGTGCAAAAAGGGTTTTGTACATCAAGTATCAACTAATGATCTCCAAAAATTCTGATAAATTCAATTTAACATAGTAATGGTCTAAAAACCTCAGACCTAAATTTCATATTTTTTCCAGGGAATATTTAATCATAATTTCTATTTAAAATGAATGGTGTGCAAATAAGGGTTTACACACCAAGTATCAACTAATGATCTTCATAAATTCTGAGAAATTCAATATAACATGATAATGGTCTAAAAACCTCAAACCCTACGTTTCACATTTTTCCAGGGAACATTTAATCATAATTTCTATTTAAAATGAATGGTATGCAGATAAGGTTTTACACATCAAGTATCAACTAATGATCTTCATAAATTCTAAGAAATTCAATATAACATGATAAGGGTCTAAAAACCTCAAACCCTAAGTTTCACATTTTTTTTAGAGAGCATTTGTTCATAATTTCTATTTAAAAAGGATGGTGTGCAAATAGTGATTTACACATCAAGTATCAACTAATGGTCTTCATAAATTCTGAGAAATTCAATATAACATGATAAGGGTCTAAAAACCCCAAACCCTAAGTTTCACATTTTTCTAGGGAACATTTAATCATAATCTCTATTTAAAATAAATGATGTGCAGATAGGGTTTTACACATCAAGTATCAACTAATGATCTTCATAAATTCTGAGAAATTCAATATAAAATGATAAGGGTCTAAAAACCTCAAACCTTAAGTTTCACATTTTTCCAGGGAACATTTGTTCATAATTTCTATTTAAAAAGGATGGTGTGCAAATAGTGATTTACACATCAAGTATCAATTGATGGTCTTCATAAATTCTGAGAAATTCAATATAACATGATAAGGGTCTAAAAACCTCAAACCCTAAGTTTCATATTTTTCCACGGAACATTTAATCATAATTTATACTTAAAAATGATGGTGTGCAAATAGTGACTTACACATCAAGTATCACCTAATGGTCTTCATAAATTCTGAGAAACTCAATATAACATGATAAGGGTCTAAAAACCTCAAACCCTAAGTTTCACATTTTTCCAGGGAACATTTAATCATAATTTCTATTTAAAATGAATGATGTGCAGATAAGGTTTTACACATCAAGTATCAACTAATAATCTTCATAAATTCTGAGAAATTCAATATAACATAATAAGGGTCTAAAAACCTCAAACCCTAAGTTTCACATTTTTTCAGGGAACATCTGTTCATAATTTCTATTTAAAAAGGATGGTGTGCAAAATTTCAGAAGTTAACTCCAAACCCTTGGGGCTAAATACACAAAATACAAGTTTTTGCTATTGGCACACATATTCCCTTTTAGGTAGAGACATGCAATTGAAATTTACCTTACATGCAGAGATCCATTTGGTCTCAAATTTTAACAATAGTCTACTATTGGCTAAATAAGGGTGACACCCAAATTTGGGGTCAGTTGGAGCTATATTCTTCCAAAATTGTCACTTATTTGAATTTACATATTTTGAATAAAACTTTAGAAAAATAATTTCCTATAAATATGATTTTTGGGTGCAAGCTAGGTGCAGGGCTCATGCATGCATGGCCAAAATTTCAAGTCCATCAAACTTACCATTTAGAATATATACACAAAATGATTTCTGGCCTCGAGATGGACCAGTCTCACCAAATTGGATGTCGAGGGTCCTACAGTGCCCCAAATGGGCTGATTTAAATTCTTAGTGAAAGTAGACATCAAGATCTACAAATGTTATCTCAGGACACTTTTCATTAAAAGGCCTCTAAGGGCCTCAAATTCTAGTATGAACATTCATAATAAAATGTGACAAATCATTTAAATGCTATGGCATGGTCTGCGTATAGCTATCAGATGAAACCAACGGCTGTGATTTCATCCCCTACCTCTAGCCTACAGCTAGGATCGCCCCAACCTGGGCCATATTCCGCCGTGATTTGCCGGCAGCTGAGCCACCTCCCTGGCCGGACACCGCCACCACCACCTCCGTTGAGGTGGTGGCTTTCGGTTGGTGGTGGTTTGGCCGCCGGAGGGGCTGATTTCGGTGATCCCGAGCATGGAAAAATCCATGGAATTTCTCCCATTTTCTTCACTTGGATCCGGCTCAATTGAGTTGGATATCTCTCCTATTCGATCTAAGAGGCTAGCACAGAGGGAATGAGGGAGAAACCGGACCTCTAATGGGTTTGTTGGCGGCTATTCCTCGGATTCGCCATGGCCGACCCTTGCTCCGACGACCCTTGCCATTTACTCCATTCTCAGCCTATTCCTTTGATCCAGGGTAGCAGATTGATTCCTCTAGGCCCTCTGAAGCTGCTGATGTCGTCGAAATGGAGTGGGGAGGGCTCTATGTGGAGCTGCCATTAAAAGGAGCTCGGCCACACCTTGGATGTTCCTTCAAGCTGCCAAGTGGCCTCCACCTTGCTGCAATTCGGCTGGGAATCACTGCTAGAGTTTAGTGGGAGGCTTGGGCAGAGGAATGGAGGGCCATGTGGCCTCCATTCCTCAAAATCCTCCTTGTCCTCACTTGAAATTGGGGGAAAAGTCCATTCTACCTCCTTGCATGTCATTGCATGTTGGAACCAGAGGTAATGGATGGTAATTGTACCCTTGGGCTTCTGAATGGGCTTTGGTGGAGGTCTTAGCCCAATTGAATTTGGTTTGGGCTCTTAATTTCTTCATTTTGGCCTAAGGTTGACCATGGTTGACCTTGATGTTGACTTTGTCAATTGGGTGGGTTAACTGGTCCAAGATGTTTACCTTGGGTCCCTTAACACATCCCAATGTTAATTGGGTCATGGTGATGCCCCAATTGGGCCAATTTAACCAATATGTGTGATTTTGACCAAAATTAAGGAAAAGTTGACTTTGGTCAATTTTGTCAAATTGATGATCCCATGATGGGGATTTTGAGTCAATTAGGTCCCCCATGATGTTCTAAGACTAGGGGTGAAGTCAATTTCATGCTTTGGGGTGAATTGAATCTATAGAGGAAGTATTGGCTTATGTTGACCTAAGTTTGACTTGGGGTTAAGTCTGAATTGAACCCTATTGAGTTGAACTGGGCTATTTTGACCCATGTTTGACTTTGGTCAATTTGACAAAATTGGTTGACCAGATGATGGGGCTTTTGGTCAACTATGCCTCCTTTAGGGTTAGGGATATGTTGGTGGTGTCAATTCACATCAATAAGTTTAATTCGAGCTAATTTGGTCTAAAATGACTTGCCCCTATAGTAGCTCACACTTGAGTTCTCACAATTCAAGGTGACCTAAGGTCACTACCAAGCTCAAACTCACTTTTCTCACCACATGACCTATCCTAGTTGAAGTCAAGGGGTCTAGTAGGAAATGAGATGTTACATAGCGCCGGCCCACCGTATGTCGCCCGGCTGCGAGCACGTCGTCTGCACCGTAGCCGAGCACCAGATGTCCGCGCAAGTGTCGCATGTGACTGCTACGCAAATGATATGCACTCGTTTATTTAATTCTCCGTGGGTGCGTATAGCCGCATCTCCACCTTGATTGTGGAGTTAGTGGGGGGATGCTTACTCTCATGACAATGAGAGTGGGGAATAAATCGCCATAACCATCACATCCCACTTATGCGATAGCGAAGTCACACCCCGCCAGCGTCGGCCGAGACCGCACTCCGTATAGTGGGGGCGGCCAAAACTGCACCCCATGTGGTGGGGTGCGGCCGACGCCATGCCCCCTTGGGGGGTACGGCCAGCATCGCCCGCCCGACGGGGGCGCGGCAGGCGTCGTGCCCCTCTCGGGGGGGGGGGGGGGGGGGGCGACCGGAATGCAAGCGCTCATCCTTTTCAGGAAGACGTGCCTTCCCGCCTTGGGGAGCGCGGGCTCAATCAGGCGCGCGCAATTCCATCATTGGCTTTCCGCCCGCGAAACAAGTTAAGTACTCCTAAATTCATCGAGCGCTCAGAATGCTCCCGTGTTCGTCGCACGCTCAGAATGCGTCCATGTTCATTACATGATCAGAACACTTCCATGTTCGAGGCACATACGACAGTTAACTTTTCCCAATTTTCTAGATTGTATGACTAGTTTACTTCGCTCAACGTCATCAACGAAGCTGCCACAACTGCCCAAGCTGACCAAACTGCCCGGGGGACAAGACGGGAATAACCAAAAAAATGACGATCTGTGTGCTCCAAATCGACCAGAGTGATTCACCCATTAGGTATTTACGGTGGTTACGACGGCGAAATTACCAGGCTACCCCTGCCCAAGGCTATAAAAGGAGCCTATGGCATTCATTTCAGTGGACCTGGTCTTCTTCGCCGGAGAGAGCTCCTTTGAAGATTTCCTTGGAATTCTCTTTCGGCGCTTCAAGATCTCCATCGATCTTCAAAGATTTTCTTCGAATCTTCGAAGATCTCCTTCGAGCCTTCGAAGGTCTCATTCGTGCCTTTGAAGATTTTCCTTCGCTTCAGAAGATAGTTTTCAAAGCGATTCATGAATCCTTCAAGCTACGAAAGGCGACTCGAGAATCTCACATTCGTTCCTAGAAAAATACTTAGTCTCTCGGGAGATGGTCTGTCACTCTCGAGATTTTCTTTCTCTACCATTGTAACGAGCAGCGGCCTGTCGCGCTCGAGTTCACAGCCTTCAACTGTAACGAACCAGAAGATAGTGAAATTTGGTCGGCACAGCTCCGACCGCGTGGTTTTTCACCCTTTCTGAGTTTTCCACGATAAACAGTTTTCTTATTATTTAGTAACTCTCTCATTGACTGTTTGCGCGCTCGACTCGCTCGTGAGCTAAGGTGATTCAATTCGACCGATCTTCCAGAACATCGAGTGACTCGCAACAAAAATAAAGCTAAAAACCCTCTCTCAAACAGGCTCTCATGACATAATCTTCAAACACATGTTTGAATTGATGTTAAGAGTTATCCTACAGAAGAAGACTTCCTGGGCAAAGGTACTGTTTCAGAGAACTATAGAATGTTTGCAAGCCCCCAACTTAGGAAGAATCCTATCTATCTATCTTTTAAACACCTACCCAGACTACTTTAACAAATCCAAAGGATTCAACCTCCATTATCTAAAAAGAATGGACATAAAAATTCTAGACAGATTTACTAGGGTTCTTCCAATGAGCCAACCTTCTCCATTGAAGGAAAAGAAAAAGGGAGTTCTGGTGAAGGAGATGAGGAGAAGAAGAATGATATTTTTGACTCAAAACAAGAGCCAGAAGAAGATATACAAGATCTGGATAATCAAGTTCCAGCAAGCAGTCCTCCACGGGATAACCAAGGAAATAATCATAACACTGAAAGTCATGCAGACATTAATCCTGAACCAGAGAGACATGATGATGCTGAGATAGTGCATCAAGAGGATAAAGAAGACAGTGTCACAACTAATAGAAATATCACCATCTCACACTCCTCCCCTGAAGACAATGACACTATTGATCTTCAAGATGAGATTGATTCAATTATCCTCAACCTAAACAAAAGGTTTAATCAAATCCTTCCTGAACCAGCAGGTTACTGGGAAGATGATGTGGCAAATGTTGATCCTGACTCAGAGGGGGAGCAGCTCAACACATCACTAAATAAGAACAATACTAATGCTCCAAGTGAGGAGGAGCAAGACAAGTGTATTGAAAAGGAACAAGAGCAGTTATCAGCTAATAAAGATAATAGAACTCACATTGAGGGGGAGCAAGTCCCTGCTCAGGTTGAGGGGGAGCAAGTCCCTGCTCAGGTTGAGGGGGGAGCAAAGTCATGCTCAAGTAGAAAAGGAGCTGAGTCCAACAACTACAACAACTGATGAAAATCTCCTCAGCTCTATTAATACCATAATTGAAGGTCATATGCTGTCAATAAAGATGTTGGGTATTGTATCCACAATAGCCTTGATTTGTAGAAAGTCAACTTTGAACCAAGATTGAATTGTTTGTGTATTTGATATGTTTTTCTAGTAATGCTCTTGCAGGTTCACTTTGCTAAGTGTAGACCAATGTCAGGTCACAATGGGTCAATAAGCACAGTCTCATGCAATGTAATTCTTCATTGTGTGAGGTATGGGGTTGACTCATGTGTGGTCTCTCAATTGGGATACACTTTATGATCAAGACATTAAAGGTTCAAAGCTTAGGTGTGCAGCATTGGCCTGAAGACAAAAGAAGAAATTTCTCTAAGTAAACTTTTCGAGAAGTAAGGAGATTTTCCGAGAAGTCTTTCTGTGCTTTCGAAAAGTCCTTATGCTTTTTCGAGAAGAGTTGTTTCAGATGTTTCTCGAGAAGTTGTTGAAATTTCCGAGTAGTTTCTTGTATTTCTCGAGATGTCTTTGTTCTCTCGAGAGGTCTTATTTGCTTTCGGGAAAAGCTCTTTTCCAGGTGTTTTCGAGAAGTCTGTCTCAGCTCAGCTTTCGAGAAATCTTTTATCTCTCGAGAAGTATTCTTGTTTTCGAGAACTCTCTGGTTCTTTCGAAAAATCTTCTTCTCTGAAGGATGTTCTCGTAATTGTTCTGAAGCTTTCGAGAAGTTTTCTTTATTTTCGAGAAGTCCTGTATCTCTCGAGAAGTTCTGTCATAAATCTTTGATCTCTCTTTCTAAAGCTGTTTTTCGAGAACTAGTCGTTTCTCTCGAGAAGTCTTGGAATTCTCGAGAAGTCTAGTCCTTTCATTTCTCGAAAACTTTGTCTTCCTGTTTTGACGACAAGTCCTTTCCGTCAATTTGACGTGACGTCTTTCCTCGTCTTAAGGTGAAATCGTTAGGATGTCATCTATATAATGATTGCTCCTTAAGATTGAGTTAACAAGTTTTTGAGATTCATAAGATCAGAGTTCGTATTTTTCCTAACCCTAATCTGGTCCAAGATTGTCGTCAAGTGCCGCGCATCGCCATCGTTGGAATTCAATCGTGGGTTATCTGAAATCGTCTTCAAGTGGAAGAGGAAGGTCAATCGATCATTGCCTTACACGTTCTGATTCTATCGGATTGATCAAGACCTTAGAAGATCTGATTTGTGCCGATTCGATTCTTCATCTTCTACATCAAGCCGAAGTCATTTCTGTCGCAAGAAGAAAAGAAGATCTTCATCAAATTATTCAGATCTGTTTGTGATTTGTTAAGTATAATCTCTTTATCAATTTTATATTTGATTGTAGGAGAGATTGTTCTCCGAGTTGTAGGAGAGGTGATCTCCGAGTTGTAAGAGAGGGTTCTCTCTGAGTTTGTAGGAGATTGATCTCCGAGTTGTAAGAGTTTTGACTCTGAGATTTGTAGGATCGTTCTTGATCCGAGATTTAGTGAAGTAGTCAAGTCTAGCTGTGGTGCTAGATTGGCGAGGCCGGCAAGTGGAGTACCCAAGATCGGGGAACCACTATAAAATTCTTTGTCGTCTGTGGTTGTGGTTTGCTTTTTTGTGCGTTCTTTATTTTCAAGATTTTCAATTCCGCAAAAGACGTTGTTATCACCTATTCCCCCCCCCCCCCTAGGTGATTTTGGTGGGCAACTAGATATTTCAATTGGTATCAGAGGTAGGTTGTTCTTAAAAGGTTAACACCTTGAACAAGATCTTTTCACTCTTTTTGCCTTCAAATCATGGAAAAGTGCAAGGAATCGTCTTCGTTGAAATTGCCAATATGCACAAAGGCTAACTTTCCTATGTGGAAAGAAAGAGTCAGATTTTATACGGAAGCCGCAGACCCAAGAATCTTCCAAGTTGTGGAAGAAGGACCTCATGTGCCAATGACTGCCTCAACAGTCAATCCTACGGTTCAAGTACCAAAGAAAATGATGGACTTAACAAAGGATGAGATAGCTTTTGTTGCTCTTGACAAAAAGGCTAAAAACATAATTGCAAGTGCAGTGGACGATTCCATGTTGCAAAACTTAATTCACTGCAAATCAGCCAAAGAGATGTGGACATCTTTAATTGTTCTAATGGAAGGTACTGACGAGGTAAGAGAAGATAGAAGATCTCTACTTAATCAAGAGTACGAGGCGTTCAAGCAGAATAAGAAGGAGTGCATTGCTGATGCGTACGAAAGATTCTTCAAGATAGTCAATGGTTTGAGGAACTACGACAGGGAGTTCACAAACGGTGAACTAAATGACAAATTCTTGCGTTCCCTAACGAAAGACTGGGATAGCAAAATTGTTGCTATTAGAGAATTTGGAAAGCTGCCAAGTCTAGAACCTCAAAATCTGTTCGGGAAGCTGTTGTCTCATGAATTACAAATGAACATCCGAAAGTCTGAAGAGGATGTAAATCGAGCTTCAAGCAAAGAAAGAACCTTAGCTTTGAAGGCAGAGAATTCAAAGAAGAGCAAAGCAGTGATACCGATCAGAGAAAAGGAATCTGATATTGAAGAAGAATCGGAAGCCAGCTCCTCCTGTTCCGAACTGTCTGATGGGAAGTTCTCTTTAATCTCCCGTCAGTTTAAGAAACTGCTGAACAAGCGGAGGCACATGAACAACAAGCCGTCTTCCTCGGATCATAAATATTCTCGTCGTGATGGCGAATATCACAGGAAGGGCTCAAGCAATAATGACAGGTATAAATCCAAACAGAACAAACATATTTCTTCTGACATTATTTGCTATTGTTGTAATAAGCCAGGGCACATGATTGCTGAATGCCCTTATAAAAAGAAAGAGGGTGGAAGAAAAGAAGAAAAGAAATCCACTCACAGAAAAAGGAAGACTGAAAAGAGTCTAGTCGCTAAAAAGAACAAAACTTTAAGTGACAGTGACTCGGAAAAATCAAGTAGTGAAGAAAAAGCCTACTTCGGGTTGATGGCTATGACTGATGATGAAGAAGAACCTCCATATACTGGGAAGGTAAATTCTCACACTATGCTATCTGATTCGGATTATGCTTCTGCTGAACAAAAAGATTATCTCTCTGATGATGAATCTAAACTCATGACCCAATACACCGAAATGCTCAAGAGCTTTGACAAGTGCCGAAGGATTGTCAAATCTCAGACCAAGGAAATTATGTCTCTTAAGGAAATGGAAACCAATTTGAGAAAGGAAGTTGAACAACTTTCTTCCTTCAAAGAGGAAGTCCAAGTCTTAAAAGACAAGATCAAAAGCTCGGATGAGCTCCTTGATCGGAGAGCGAACTCTATCAAAGTTTTGGAAGAACAGCTAGCCGCTGAACGAAAGCTAGTTGAAAAGTTTTCACAACCCAAAACAATTCTTCCGCTCATTGATAGATTCACTGCTCAAGCAAGTACTAGTGGATTAGGTCATGTGGCAGGTCCTAGTAACACTACTAAGGGCACACATGCCAATAAGAAATTCATGAATGCTAAGAAGGCCTCCATTGAAGAGAAAGGGAAAGCCCATCAAAAACATGTACCATTTCAGAAAGTTATTTTTCCCTCAAACATTTATGACATGCAAAGCACTTATGGTCACTTGACTCGACCAATTAAGTTTGGACCTGTCAATGACTATAAGGGATGGACTAGTCCTCGAAACTTCGAAGATAGTGTTTTCAAAGCATCTCATGAAGAGATAAATTTAAGAGATTATGGTCCTTATGTTCACGGACATAATGAGAAGAAAGCACCAATAGTAAAGACTATTGTACCTAAGCCAGAGGAGAAAGCATTACCCTGTGTATGCTGTACTCATGAAACATACTCATCCAGAAGGATTGCTCCTGCCAAAATCAACGTTCAAAGAATTAAGCAGGAAAATATTAAGAGAAAGTACAACAGGTTTAACTGTTGGTGTTGCGGCAAAATAGGTCACTTTGCCGTAGATTGTTGGTTCAATTTCACATATTCCAAGAGACCACAAATTAACAATGCAAGAAAGACCACTCGCAATATTAATGCTCCTCGTGGTACTCAACTAACAAGGGACCAAGGACCCAAAGTAGTTTGGGCTCCTAAGGCAAAATAATTTGTTTTTGCAGGTATGTCCAAAGGCCATCAAAAATCCTATCTGGTATTTGGACAGTGGTTGTTCTCGGCACATGACCGGGACTAGAAGTCTACTGCAAAATTTTACTCCAGTTGAGAATGGACCAAAAGTTATTTTTGGGGGATCAGACCGTGGAATTACAAAAGGCTATGGTATGATTTCTAATGGCAATGTATCTTTCTTAGATGTGGCTTATGTGGAAGGATTAGAACATAATCTGATAAGTATAAGCCAACTCTGTGATAAAGGATACATAGTTGATTTTTGTAAAGACAAGTGTTTGATAAAGTCGGCAGAAAATTCTGAAACAATTCTATCAGGCACTCGTCATAGGAATATTTTCTGTTTAAATTTTATTTGTTTATCATCTTCTACACCAGTATGTCTTTTAGCAAAAGATAGTGCATCTCTTGCTGATCAATGGCATAAGAGATTAGCACATATAAACTTCAAAACTATAAATAAGTTGTTTTCACAAAACTTAGTACGTGATGCACCATATGTTAAGTGCATTAAAGATAGACCTTGTCATGCTTGTGTAAAAGGCAAGCAAACAAGAGCTACCTTTAAAAGCATCATAGGCAAAGATTCAACTAGGTGTTTGCATCTACTTCATATGGACTTGTTTGGTCCTTTGCAAATTAGAAGTTTAGGAGGTAAGTCTTTTACATTAGTTATTGTAGATGATTACTCACGTTTCACATGGGTATTCTTTCTTAAACACAAGTCAGATACGTTTGCCATTTTCACTAAGTTTGTCAAGCAAATCCAGAACGAATTTGAATGCACCGTGGTCAAAATCAGAAGTGACCATGGAACAGAATTTGAATCTGGGGCTATGACAGATTTTTGTGAAAGTCTAGGTATCTTTCATGAGTTTTCCTCACCTCGAACTCCACAACAAAATGGGGTAGCTGAGAGAAGGAATAGAACACTCATTGAGGCTTGCAGAACAATGTTGAGTGACACTTCTCTACCCGAATATCTTTGGGCTGAAGCCGTCAACACTGCATGCCACGTGCAAAACAGAGCACTCATAAACAAAAACCATGAAAAGACTCCTTATGAACTACTAAAAGGCAAGAGACCAACCATTTCTTATTTTAGAATCTTTGGCTGCAAATGCTTTGTACTTAATAATGGAAAGCATTACAAAACTAAGTTTAGCGAAAAGAGCTTTGAAGGCATTTTCGTAGGCTATAGCAGTCATAGTAAAGCTTATCGTATTTTTAATAAGAAAACTCGGGTTGTAGAAGAGTCTATTAATGTTGTATTTGATGAGACGAGCATGCTTCAAAGCAGCTCTTCTAGTTCTTCTATTGAAGTTGCAGGTTCAAAGTTGCAAGATACACACTTGCATAAGCCAGTTAAAGACGACGCTCAAACCTTCGTCAAAATCTCTCCTCTAACCTTAGCTGAAGAGGAAGATCACCATGATGAAGAGCCAACTCCAGTGGGAGAATTTGTTCCAGTTGAAGAAGAAGTAGTTCCCGTTGTTCCAAGCGATGCGAGAAATCTTGAATTTAGACACATGAGGGATCACCCTATTGATCAGATCATAGGAGATCCTCATGATGGCATTAGAACAAGAAGAGGTACTACTAACGAAAATTTGCACTTGAGCTTTTTTTCACAGGTAGAACCAAAGAAATTTCAAGAAGCAAATGAAGACCCACACTGGATTATTGCAATGGAAGAAGAATTAAACCAATTCAAGCGTTGCAAGGTCTGGACACTTGTTCCAAAGCCTAAGGATAAGAACATAATTGGAACAAAGTGGGTGTACAGAAACAAGTTGGACGAAGATGGAACAATCATCAAGAATAAAGCAAGACTTGTAGCAAAAGGCTATAGACAGGAAGAAGGGATCGACTTCGATCAAACTTATGCTCCGGTAGCAAGGCTTGAAGCGATCAGAATGTTCTTAGCCTTTGCTGCATTCAAGGGTTTCACCGTATATCAAATGGATGTCAAGTCAGCATTCCTCAACGGAAATATCAAAGAAGAAGTATACGTGGAACAACCTCCAGGTTTTATCAATCCAGACTTTCCCAATCATGTTTATTTATTACAAAAAGCTTTATATGGCTTAAAACAAGCTCCTCGAGCTTGGTATGAGACGCTGTCTAACTTCCTTCTTGAGAACAAGTTCACAAGAGGAAAGATAGATAAGACATTATTTCTTAGGGAAGTAAAAGGCAAGATTTTGCTAGTGCAAATCTATGTTGATGACATTATTTTTGGCTCAACCGATGACAACCTTTGCAAGAAGTTTTCAAAACTTATGCAAGGGAGGTTTGAAATGAGCAGTATGGGCGAGCTGAAATATTTCTTAGGACTTCAAGTGAAACAATCTGAAGATGGAATTTTCATCTCACAGACAAAATTCACCAAGGAGTTAATTAAGAAATTCGGAATGGAGAGTGCAACCTCCATGAGGACTCCAATGAGCTCAGCTATGTCTCTGAACAAGGATGAGAAAGGGAAACCTTTTGATGAAACCAAATACAGAAGCATAATTGGCTCTTTGCTCTACCTTACTGCCAGTAGACCTGACATAATGTTTTCTACATGTGTATGTGCTAGATATCAGGTGAACTCTAAGGAATCTCACTACACTGCTGCAAAGTGAATCTTGAGATACCTTAAAGGCACACCAAATCTTGGCTTATGGCACCCAAGAAGTAATGATAGCGAACTTATAGGCTATTCAGATGCAGATTTTGCAGGTAGCAGAGACGACAGGAAAAGCACTTCCGGAACATGCCAATTTCTCGGAAGAAGACTTATTTCCTGGAGTAGCAAAAAGCAGAATTGTGTTGCAATTTCAACCGCCGAGTCAGAATATATTTCTGCAGGCAGTTGTTGCGCACAACTTCTATGGATCAGGAACCAGCTTCAAGATTATAATTTGAAGATAAAGAACATTCCAATGTTTTGCGACTCCTCTAGCGCAATTACTATAGCAAATAATCCGGTCTCACACAGTCGGACAAAGCATATCGAATTAAGATATCATTTCATCCGAGAGCATGTGGAGAATGGGGATATCAACTTAAGTTATGTCTCTACAGATAAGCAAATAGCAGATATATTCACGAAGCCGCTGGATGAGACCAAGTTCTCTTTCTTCAAGACGGAACTTGGAATGCTCAACATGGAATAATGATCAAACAAAGGAAAAGGGAAGAAGAGGATCATCATTTGGAGACAAGAAAAATTAAAGAAGGAAAATTCAAGTCATTATTAAACTTCTCGAGAAATGAAGTTAATGTCTCGAGAAATGACTTGCTGTTGTTTGAAGATAAAATATTTCGAAAAACTTGACATCATCTCTCGAAAAATGAACTCACACTTCTCGAGAAATGGGTTATCCCTCGAGAACTTTAATTATCTTTCGGAAGAAGATCGACAAAGTTCAGAGACTTCTCGAGAACTTTAACAACCTCTCGAAAAATATCTTATACTTTTCGAAATCATTACTTTCAATTCTCGAGAATACGAAGAGCCAGGTACGCGTGAACTTTATTTTCTTTAACTTAATTAAAACCAAATTAATTGTCACATCAGAATCACACTATAAATAGAGTCTCAAAATGAATTAAGAGGTCACGCGAAGTACTTCCATTTCCTCTCGAAAAGTGTCGTCGGTTCATCTCCTCTTACGCAAAATCGACGTTCCAGTTCGCCCTCAGAAGGATCTTTTCTAGTTCCAGCCCTCATTTCAAGTTCTCCTCTCGATCAATGGCTCCGTCAGGAAAACCTAAGATTGGAGTCGGCAGTGAACTCGTGCGAGAAGGTCTCCAGTCTATGTCAGATGAGTTTCAAAACCTTTTTTATCTGTTAGACGCAGCAGGACTGTCATTCGTACTAGAACATCAATGTCGAATTCTATTTCAAGAGGTAGAGGATCTGTTTATCAATGTAAAAGTTCACAAAAACGGAAATAGGATGAAATCTATGGTTGGAAATTTCAAAATCAAGATTAATCCAAAATCTCTTTCCAAGTATTTGAAAGTTCCATTGGAAGAAAATGAGGATACTCTAAGTAATGAGGATTGGGCTCATGCCCTAATCTTTTGTGGGTTAGATAAAGGAACTTCAATCATTCGTAGACAAAAGATGAGCGATGTTGGAAAATTGTTAGTGGACATTATTTCAAAGGTCTTACTATGTCATACTGGCAGCCTGGGTCATGTCTCTTCAGATGTTTTCAGTTTAGTAGCAATAGTGGTTTGTGGAAAAAGGTTCAGCTGGGCAGACTTTTTATTCAATAAGATCAAAGAAAGCATATTGAGCCCCAATTTTGCAAGAATCCTGACACTCTATTTAAATCAGCTTGATCCAGTTGTGTTTGACATGTCCAAAGGAGCTATTATTCATCATTTGAAGAAGGTAGATGTTGTCACAATGAAGAGGTGGAATATCAGAATTAATAAGCCAGCTGCAGGTGCAGGTCCCCAGGGGGAGCCTATTACTTCAGCTCAATCAGTTCCTGAATTTGAAGCTCCTGCTCCTCCTCCTCCAGAAACATCAGCAACTCCAGCTCCACCTCCAGCTCAACTCAGTTCATTTCCAGATCCAGATCCATCTCCAGCTCCACAAGACACCATTCCTTCAGCAGAACCAAATACAGTTCCTTCTCCATCAGCTCAGGATCCTTCAGAACAAGTTCCTTCAGATCTAGCTCCTTCCAAAACTCCATCAATCCCAGATGATCAAGTCTTGTCAGATACTCCTATGCAAACTACTATTCTTTCACAAGATCAAGGGGATCATTTCTCACCTCCTCCAGCTTTTGATGAAGACAGAATTGATTCCACCATAGCAGATGTGGTAGGTGAAATACTTAAAGGTGCTGATGATGTGCTTAGCACTAGTGACCACATGGGTAAGTCAGGAGCAGATTTTGATTTTACTCTAGAAGGAGATGATGTTTCAGTGCATGATTCATCTCCTCCCCCAGTACATATTGAGGGGGAGCAAGATCCTTGCTCAGAAACAAACAAGGAAGCTCAGGAAAAGCTTGTTGTTTTATCTCCTGTGAAGCTCCTGAGTTCAGTTGTTCTTGAAGATCTACCAGAAGAAGCTCTGCCAATCCCTCCTCCTCCATCTCTTTTTGATGAACATTCAATTCTTGGTAAAATTGAACTTATGCTTCAAAGACAAAGTGCCAAAATAGATTACTCCTTCAAAGAAGTTCATGCAAGAATATCTGATGTTGAAAAGGAAATGTCAAAGAAGTTGAAAGAATTCAAAACCAGTTCAGATCAACTAAAAGAGGTTGTTATTCAGGGAGGAAAGGCTATTGATCACACCATAGAGGGTGTAGCCACAGTGCTAGCTGAAGTTATTCAAGTAAGAAAAACTCAAGAAAACATGGCTTCAAGGGCTGAAGATAATACTTTCAAAGTTATTGATGAAGTTGGCCAGTTTAAGGAATCTATTCTCCAAACCCTCTCTGTAGAAGTCAGAAAGGGGGAGGACAAGTTGATAGGATCAATTGATGAGAATTTATTTGCATTTCATAATCATATGAGTGAGAAGTTTGATCAACTGTCTCAGGGAGTCCAGAAGCAGGCAGCTGATATCAAAGAATTCACACAAAGGTCTACCACTTGGCTTCATAGTGAGATCTTTCCAGACTTGGGCATTGACCCTGCTGTTCCCCCTCCTCAGTTTGAGCCTCCTCAGTTCTCTCCAAGACAAGCTGTGTCTTCTGATGTAGATGTTGCTTCTTCTAAGCAAGGTTCAAGAAAAAGAAAATATGGTGAAGGACCTTCTGCTAAGAGATCAGTTCCTGAATCTAGTTCAGCAGGCTCTGGCAAAGCTGCTGCTACTGATCCTGTGAATTATCCAGAGATTTGGAGTCCTATTTCAAAGGCTATTATTCTTGATTCACTCAAATTAGTTGAAGAAGGTGGTATGCAAGTTCAAGACTATTACAGCTCTTCTGAATGGAAACTTTATCAAACCAGCAAGACCAAAAGGAGATTACATTACAGGACAAATAAGTACAATGATCCTACAGCTCCTCCAGCTCCTCCAAAGTACCATCCTAAACCTTTTGCATTCTTCAGAAGACAGGAACAGAAAAGAAGAGATAATACCAGAGATTGAAGATCATCAGATTCTATTGTCATATGCTTGTGTGAACTTTAATTCATTAGACAATCTCAAATCTTAAATCTAAATATAGTTTTTGATTCTGATGTGATAATCATGTTCTTATATTTAGATATTGCTCTCAATGTTCTTTTTAGTATGTTCTTTTTATATTTAATATGGCTACAATTCATCTTGGTAAGAA
Source organism: Dactylorhiza incarnata (assembly GCA_033032865.1). NCBI lineage: Eukaryota > Viridiplantae > Streptophyta > Magnoliopsida > Asparagales > Orchidaceae > Dactylorhiza > Dactylorhiza incarnata. The sequence continues at coordinate 287,544 of JAWHQI010000503.1, read as the reverse complement.
GGGTTCTGACTTCTACAAATAGGGGGAGATTGTTGGGTATTGTATCCACAATAGCCTTGATTTGTAGAAAGTCAACTTTGAACCAAGATTGAATTGTTTGTGTATTTGATATGTTTTTCTAGTAATGCTCTTGCAGGTTCACTTTGCTAAGTGTAGACCAATGTCAGGTCACAATGGGTCAATAAGCACAGTCTCATGCAATGTAATTCTTCATTGTGTGAGGTATGGGGTTGACTCATGTGTGGTCTCTCAATTGGGATACACTTTATGATCAAGACATTAAAGGTTCAAAGCTTAGGTGTGCAGCATTGGCCTGAAGACAAAAGAAGAAATTTCTCTAAGTAAACTTTTCGAGAAGTAAGGAGATTTTCCGAGAAGTCTTTCTGTGCTTTCGAAAAGTCCTTATGCTTTTTCGAGAAGAGTTGTTTCAGATGTTTCTCGAGAAGTTGTTGAAATTTCCGAGTAGTTTCTTGTATTTCTCGAGATGTCTTTGTTCTCTCGAGAGGTCTTATTTGCTTTCGGGAAAAGCTCTTTTCCAGGTGTTTTCGAGAAGTCTGTCTCAGCTCAGCTTTCGAGAAATCTTTTATCTCTCGAGAAGTATTCTTGTTTTCGAGAACTCTCTGGTTCTTTCGAAAAATCTTCTTCTCTGAAGGATGTTCTCGTAATTGTTCTGAAGCTTTCGAGAAGTTTTCTTTATTTTTGAGAAGTCCTGTATCTCTCGAGAAGTTCTGTCATAAATCTTTGATCTCTCTTTCTAAAGCTGTTTTTCGAGAACTAGTCGTTTCTCTCGAGAAGTCTTGGAATTCTCGAGAAGTCTAGTCCTTTCATTTCTCGAAAACTTTGTCTTCCTGTTTTGACGACAAGTCCTTTCCGTCAATTTGACGTGACGTCTTTCCTCGTCTTAAGGTGAAATCGTTAGGATGTCATCTATATAATGATTGCTCCTTAAGATTGAGTTAACAAGTTTTTGAGATTCATAAGATCAGAGTTCGTATTTTTCCTAACCCTAATCTGGTCCAAGATTGTCGTCAAGTGCCGCGCATCGCCATCGTTGGAATTCAATCGTGGGTTATCTGAAATCGTCTTCAAGTGGAAGAGGAAGGTCAATCGATCATTGCCTTACACGTTCTGATTCTATCGGATTGATCAAGACCTTAGAAGATCTGATTTGTGCCGATTCGATTCTTCATCTTCTACATCAAGCCGAAGTCATTTCTGTCGCAAGAAGAAAAGAAGATCTTCATCAAATTATTCAGATCTATTTGTGATTTGTTAAGTATAATCTCTTTATCAATTTTATATTTGATTGTAGGAGAGATTGTTCTCCGAGTTGTAGGAGAGGTGATCTCCGAGTTGTAAGAGAGGGTTCTCTCTGAGTTTGTAGGAGATTGATCTCCGAGTTGTAAGAGTTTTGACTCTGAGATTTGTAGGATCGTTCTTGATCCGAGATTTAGTGAAGTAGTCAAGTCTAGCTGTGGTGCTAGATTGGCAAGTGGAGTACCCAAGATCGGGGAACCACTATAAAATTCTTTGTCGTCTGTGGTTGTGGTTTGTTTTTTTGTGCGTTCTTTATTTTCAAGATTTTCAATTCCGCAAAAGACGCTGTTATCACCTATTCCCCCCCCCCCCCTAGGTGATTTTGGTGGGCAACTAGATATTTCAAAAGACCTTGATAATGGATTACAGTCTTTGAAGAAAGAGATTATAGCTGAAGTACAGGAAATCAAGGAAGATACAACAATCCTAAACAAACAAATGACCAAATGGTTTAATCTAGCAGAACCCACAGTGATTGGTCAGAACACTATACTGAGATCAATGGACAACACCTCCAAATGGCAGAGGAAGACATGAGATATGTCAAGAATTATGTAAGCAAGACAGACGAAGTCATAGAACAAGCCTCCAATCACATTGAAGACTTTGTATGGAAAACAGTCACCATTATGCTTGGAGAGTTAGAGAAGATGAAGGATGACCTAAAGGGGGACTTGGAAAATGCTTTCCAAACTCTCTCAGGCTCTGTAGCTGCTGCCTCCCAATCCCTAGAAGGAAAAATAGTTGAAGAAGCCAGAAAGGGGGGGGGGGGGTGGACAATGCTAAGACCAACTCAGAGTTAGCTCTACAAGTGATACAGGGTACACGGATAGTCTTCAATCTTCCTCTACTGGACAACTTCAGCAAAGAAGATTTTGAGTTTGAGGGGCAAGCCAAACTAGCTCAGAATGCTCACCTAGCAAAGAAGAGAAAAAGAGAACATGTGATGGTAGATGAAGAATTTATGGCTATGCAAAGAAAGGAGCGGGACAATGATCCTGATTTTGAGTATTGGAGTGATGACTCCAAAAGCATTATTCAGAATGCTTGGGTAAACCATGGGCAGATATGCAAAGATATTGACAGGATTTACCCAGCTGAAGTTTGGATAAAACATCTGGAAAGAAATTCTTTGAGGGACTTGATCTTCAAAGAAAAACTTGTGCTGAAGGACAATCCAAAAAGAATACCTTCAAAATATATTCCAAAACCCTTCCTCTATTTCAAAAGATAGGAAAACAAGAAGAAAGTGGCTGAGCTAAAGACTGTTGTTGCCAAAGGGAAGGAAGCTGCTGATATCAACAAAGCTAAACGTTCCAAGAAAAGGAAAACATAAATTGCTTATGTTAATAAAAGTGGAACTAGATCTATGTATTTACTCTTAAACTGAAATGACAATGAAAATTCTATTGAAATTAAATATGTATGTTATGGGATAAATTAGTCAAAGCTTAATATTCTCTTTTCAGTACTTTTGTTTCATATGGTCTGTGATGCCAAGTTTTTAATAACATACAATGCTGGTATCATATTCGCTTTGTATAATCTGTCATGATTTTTGTTGGAATTCTTAAACAATGTTATCTTCTGAATGTTATGATATCATGAATGCCATATAGTTCATTTGCATGATAAGTCTTTGTTGGCTATGTACCTTAGCATTAGAAATGTTCTGCCTTCTTCAAATAGGGGGAGATTGTTGGGAATATTGCCCTCAATGTTCCCTTGATTTGAAGAGGCATAACTCACAATGCTAAGTACATATTGTATTTGATAACATCTATTTTGTCTCAAGGTTTGTACAGGGAGATGATATTCCATACAATGGAATAGGTTCAAAGGTGTGCTGATTAATCAGCTAAGAAAGTTTCCCTGTCTCAGCTGAACCGCTAAGACGAGGACAGGTGCCGCTGAGAAGCAACATATCTATACTGAGCTGCAGATAGACAGAATCCGCTGAGAAGAGAAACTGTCTCAGCGAATCCACTGGGACGACAGCTGCTCAACCGCTGAGACTGAAAGCTGTCTCAGCCCAACCGATGAGACAGATTCAAATATTGAAGAAAATAAGTGGCGCGACACACCTTTGGCGCAAACAGCTGTAAAGGGAGATTAGAGCCAACCATTTGTTCCCAAGATGTCAGAGCTTTCCCTTGAGTGTCGTTGGAGATGTGCAGAGTATAAAAGGAGTTATGGCACTTTTGAAGAGGTGGTCAAGTGCTAAACAAATTTGCTACTGTTCCATTGACGGCCCTGAACTTCTCATTCTCCTCCTGCTCACTGAACAAGGAAGAAGAGACTGAGAGATAAAAATTGGTCTTCTACAAAAAGGAGCAAGGTGATCTTTCATCCTTCAACTGAAGAGGAAGATCAGATAGTAGCTGACTCACAAATCGTCATCCAGTCAAGCTACTAGAAAGCACAAGCTGTGTTAGAACTACAGAAGACTCCTTCTCTGTGATGTTTGTTGTAGTAAGCATAAACACTCTTTTACTATAGGGCTATTTGGCCTGAGTTGTAGGGTTGTTAGGCCTGAGATTGTACGGCCATTTGGCCTGAGTTGTAGGGCTGTTAGGCCTGAGATTGTAGGGCTATTTGGCCTGAGTTTGTAGGGCAGTTAGGACTGAGGTTGTAGGACCAGGAGGTGGTCTGAGTTTAGGAGGTGGATTCCTCTAAGGTAGGGCTGTTGTGCCTGAGGTAGGGTTTGGGAAAACCTGAGAGATCCTGTGGGATCTGTGTTGTAGGCTCTTGGAGTTGATATTGGAGAAGTTGGCCTTGTCTAACACTCTGTTAGAAAGGTGAAGGGGGAAAGTGGACTACCCATAGACACACTGTCTTGGGGAACCACTATAAACACTTGAGTATTTTTTGGGTTTGCTTGATTACTAGCTTAGAATAGTTTTAACTATCTATATCATCTAAGTAAAAATCAAAATACCTATTCACCCCCCCTCTAGGTGAATTAGATCACATACCTATAATCTATCAGGCTCAATCAGGCGCGCACAATTGCATCCTTGGCTTTCCGCCCGCGAAACAAGTTAAGTACTCCTACATTCATCGCGTGCTCAGAATGCTCCTGTGTTCGTTGAATGCTCAGAATGTGTCCATGTTCATTGCATGCTCAGAACACTTCCATGTTCGGGACACGCACGACAGTTAACTTTTCCCAATTTTCTAGATTGTAGGACCAGTTCACTTCGCTCAACGCCGTCAACGAAGCTGCCCAAACTGCCTAAGCTGACTGAACTGCCCAGGGGGGGGGGGCATGACAGGAATATCCAAAAAATGATGATCTGTGTGCTTCAAATAGACCAGAGTGATTCACCCGTCAGGTAGTTATGGTGGTTACGACAGCGAAATTACCAGGCTACCCCTGCCCAAGGCTATAAAAGGAGTCTATGGCCTTCATTTCAGTGGACCTGGTATTCTTCGTCGGAGAGAGCTCTCCTTTGAAGATTTCCTTGGAATTCTCTTTCGGCGCTTCAAGATCTCCATCGATCTTCAAAGATTTTCTTCGAATCTTCGAATATCTCCTTCGAGCTTTCGAATGTCTCATTCGTGCCTTTTAAGGTTTTCCTTCGCTTCAGAAGATAGTTTTCAAAGAGAGTCATGAATCCTTCAAGATACGAAAGGTGACTCGAGAATCTCACTTTCGTTCCTAGAAAAATACTTAGTCTCTAGGGAGATGATCTGTCACTCTCGAGATTTTCTTTCTCTACCATTGTAAAGAGCAGCGGGCTGTCGCGCTCGAGTTCACAGCCTTCAACTGTAACGAACCAGAAGATAGTGAAATTTGGTCGGCACAGCTCCGACCGCGTGGTTTTTCACCCTTTCCGAGTTTTCCACGATAAAAAGTTTTCTTATTATTTAGTAACTCTCTCATTGATTGTTTGCGTACTCGGCTCGCTCGTGAGCTAAGGTGATTAAATTCGACCGATCTAACAGAACATCGGGTGACCCTAAACAAAAATAAAATTAAAAAAACTCTCTCAAATAGTCTCTTAATTGCATCTAAACCCGGTGACTTAAAAAAAAATGTATCACGTGCATCTACCCAAAACTACCTAATTTTTTCATATGTATAACTACTGTAGATCACTACTGCCACCGCGCTTCCAATGTTTTCCCATAAATTGCCTAAGAAGAAAAAATATACATGTTCCATTTACCATCACAGAACCGTTCTAGGAACAAATTATTTGAAGGAATAAACAAATGATAATTATTTAACGCCTACCAAATTATTTTCTATTTTAATGTTCTTAAAATTTCAATTTTAAGCACTTTTTTGTGAGACGAATAATATCGTTCGCACAAGCAAAGTATTTCTTCCATTTTTTTTGCTCTCTTTTTAATGAAGAAGATATTTATAAAAAAGGAGGAAGCGTTTACTTTGACCCGGTTTAGTTTTAATAAAGCCTGTGGCGTAATGTGTGAAGTTACAAAACCACGGCCACATCAGCTAGCGAAAGTGGGTAGTCTAATGCCGATCTACTTCCTTGCCCTCTTCATCCTCTCCTACCTCCTCCCCACCTCCTCCGCCGCCGACACTCTTCCCGGCTGTCCCGACAGCTGCGGTAACATCACCATACCCTATCCCTTCGGCATCCAATCCGGCTGCCACCTCCCCGGCTTCTTCATCACCTGCAACACCACCTTTTCCCCTCCCCGCGCCTACATCAACACCGGAAATGTCGAAGTCAACTCCATCGACCTCTCCGGCACCGCCATCGTCGAACTCCTTGTCGCACGTGACTGCTACGCTCCCCTCGCCCTCTCGACCAACATTACACAGACCTGGCTCGACCTCACCGGCCTTCCCTACACCTTATCCAACACCCGAAACAAGTTCACCGCCATCGGCTGCAGCGCCATCGCACTAAACTTCCGATACGGACAGACCAACAGCCTGTCCTACACCAGCGGCTGTGTCGCCTTCTGCAGCGACCTCAGCAGTGTCATCAACGGTTCCTGCTCAGGCATCGGCTGCTGCCAAACCGCCATACCCAAAGGCCTGCAGAAGGTCAACACCATCCTACAGACCACCACCAACATAAACCTAACGTGGACTTTTAGTCCCTGCAGCTTGGCCTTCCTAATCGACGCGGAGGAGTACGTGTTCAACGTGGCCGACCTCGCGAACTTTTATAAGAGGACCACCGTGCCGGTGGTGCTGGACTGGGCGGTGGGGAACAACCAGACCTGCCAGTCGGCGGCCATCTCCCCCGACTATGCCTGCGGCGATAATACTTTTTGTAGCAACTCTACCAATGCGGCGGGGTACAGCTGCAATTGTAAGAGTGGGTACCGGGGCAATCCTTATCTCTCCAATGGCTGCCAAGGTATTTAAATTACTAATTATTTTTAACATTTTGTTCTTGTGGACGGAGAAGATGAGAATTATGGAATTTAATTATTTGCAGATATAAATGAGTGCGAGGACGCAGAGACAAGCCCTTGCACGAATATATGCGAGAACACCGTAGGAAGCTATGCGTGCTCTTGTCCGCGCGGATATTCAGGTGATGGCGAGAAGTCCGGCAAAGGCTGCAACAAGACGACGACTAAATTTCCTCTTGTTCAAGTGATTGCTGGTAAAATACTTGAAATTTCTTGCTTTAATTATATTCTGATTAATTCCTTTTGAATTATATATATAATAAGTAGTTAATTTGCACAAATTGAAGGGGGTGGGCTCGGCCTTCTATTTCTTCTCCTCGGAGGCTTCAGCCTTTACTGGTTCCTAAAGAAGAGAAGGATGATTCAAATGAGGGAGAAATTTTTCAACCAAAACGGCGGCCTTCTGCTAAAACAGGAGCTCGCCGCTCGGGAAGGCCTTGCCGAGACAGCACGTGTCTTCACAGCCGCAGAACTTAAGCGCGCCACCGACAACTACTCCGACAGCCGCATACTCGGCCACGGCGGCAACGGCACCGTCTACAAAGGCATCCTCCCCGATACCAAGCGCGTCGTCGCCATCAAAAAATCTAACGTGGTTGAGGGCGCACAGGTGGAGCAGTTCATCAACGAGGTGGTGCTGCTCTCCCAAGTCATCCACAAGCACGTGGTTCGAATCCTCGGCTGCTGCCTGGAAACGCCGGTCCCACTCCTCGTCTACGAATATGTTCCCAACGGCACTCTCCACCACCACCTCCACGGCCGGCGGGGGTCCCTTTCGTGGGAGGCGCGGCTGCGAATTGCCGTTGAAACGGCGGGAGCATTGGCCTACCTTCACTCCGCCCTCGCCCGACCCATCTTCCACCGCGACGTGAAGGCGACGAACATACTCCTCGACGACCACTACATGGCCAAGGTGGCGGATTTCGGAGCTTCGAGGCTGATTCCGATGGACCAAGCGTACATCACAACGCTGGTGCAGGGCACGCTCGGCTACCTCGACCCTGAGTACTTCCTCAGCGGGCTGCTGACCGAGAAGAGCGACGTGTACAGCTTCGGCGTAATCCTCGCGGAGATGTTGACCGGCCAAACGCCTCTCTCCGGCGATAGACCGCCGGAGGAGAAGAACTTGGCCATCTATTTTCTTCTGAAGATGAAGGATGGGATGTTGCAGGAGATACTCGAGCCGAGGGTTAGGACTGAGGGGAGCAGGATGCAGGTGGAGGCCGTAGGGAATCTGGCGAGCAGGTGCATGCGGCTGAAGGGGGAGGAGAGGCCTTCGATGAGGGAGGTGGCGGCGGAGATCGAGCGTGTAAGGAGGCCGGGAATAGATCCCTGGGAAGGGCGGGCGGTCGCCGGCGAGGTGGATCAGAGCGTGGAGAACGAAGAGAGTGAGAACTTTGAAGATTCTGAGACGAGGCTTTTGTCCAACAGGATAACAAGGGTGCTTTCGGAGACGGGGACCACCGCTTATTTTGCCGCTTCGGCTACCGGAGATGAGAGCCTGGACAGGCACATAATGTTAACGTTGGAGATGCAGAGGTGATAAAGTTCCAAGAATTTTTTTTTCATGAGAATTTTTCTTAATTATTGATATGTGTGAGTATATATATATATATATTCAATTAATATAATATGAGAAATGTTATATTCAGGTTGCTTTTGGTTTTATGCAGGCCACGAATATATGCAGGCCAAATAATTATTCATGCAGACCAAATTTCATATATGCAGGCCAATTTCAAAAACCAAATTCATATCTTCTATAATTTACCAAGCCAAATAGAGCATTCGTACGTAATAGACAATTAAGCACATCGTTCAGGTTAAACTTAACAAATCCTTACTTAATAAAAGCACCAAAAAAACAAAACCCAAGACAATTCAACTCATACTTTCACAATGAAAACACTAAATGAACCAAAACTAAGAAATAAAAAGCTCTTCGGAAGCTCCAGCAATATACCTGCATCGAAATGGGAATATATAAAAATTAGCAAAACAAGAAATGGAAGCACACCTACAAATAACATCCAAGTTATAATGGGAATGAGAGGAGCAAGCAAAACAAGAATTAATGCAGGCCTCTCTCTTTGCTAATTAGCTAAACATCCAAGTCCCAAACATAGTTAAGTTGCTAACTTTGCTTGTTATCCTGATTGCCAGCTAATTAGCCATAACAAATTCAGGCCTAAGAAGAGATAAAAAGCAAGCTTAGATTAAAAGATCGAGGTACCTGACACCAAGAATTAAGTCAGCCTATGTCATGGCCATTTCATGCTAAAATTCTCCCGAAGAGAAACTTATTGCAAGAGGAACACTAGGGTGTGCTTTACTTCTGAATTTCACCGGCGAGAAGAATAATGAAGAAAAAAACACAAATTAGAGCAGGATAGGACAGGAATACGCAAGCCAGGAAAAAAAATCGCAAATTAGGGCACGATAAAACAGGAATACACAAGCCAGGAAGAAATAGAAGTCGAATCACCCATACAGAAACTCATACCTGGATTTTACCGGCAAGATAAACTGTGGAGGAGAAACCACACAGGAGCCCAGACGACAACCGGGAAAGCCGACGAACAATGGAACCCTAAACCCTACATAACCCACAACGACGAGGGAGAAGGCCAGGGAGAACTAGGGCGTCGAAACCCCCTCAAGAAGCTGGTTACATACTCCAGTGGAGCACCGTCGAGCGAGCGTACGCGGGCAGAGACTGCGAGAGCGAGAGTGGCGCTGCGACGGGTTAGGGCCTGCGAGAAAGAAATGATTTGAGGGGAGATTATTTTGTTTAATGGCCTGCATATAGCCAAATAAGGCATGCATATAACATTGCTCTATAATATTGAAACTCTAGACTTTCTCAAGGATAGACCATTGATGATGACAATTAGGCTCCGTTTGGCACGGCGGTAACGGTCGGTGGTTTTGAATCGTTGTTCTCAAAAATAATTTTATTTTCTTAGTGACGGTCATAAGCGTTGTCATGCCGAAAATACATCAAATGATGGTGGCGTTTTTGTCCAAACTCATCGGAACAAAAACGCTGGGCCAAACAAAACCTAAGTAGAATTGGGTATCAACCGACAAGTAGGACAGTCCTAATTAACCTAATATGACAATTGAGGAATAGTTTGAATTATTAGAAGAAATAGTTGAGGTCCCAAAGAAGAGAATAAGTGGTTAATGCTTCTCAAGAGCTACCTAGTATGTGTCTCATATCTCCCTCGATTTCGACCTTCGAAGGTTATTATAATCTCCTTGCGAACCTAATTTTCTTCGAAAAAAATTAAAGCATCAACAAAATATTTCATGTTTCTTCAAAAAATTACAAAAATCTCAATCTCGGACTAGGGTCGATGTGTCGTGAAGAAGTTTGTTGCTAGCTAGTGAGGAAATTATAAAGCACAGGGGATGCAATCATAGGGGAAAGGGCCTAGCTCCAACAAAATTTGTATAAGGGTCCGTTCGTTTCATGGACATTGATATTAAAGTATTGGCTTTCAATTTAAAATCAATACACACGAGAAATGACATTGAGTTTAAATCCATTTTTTTTGTTCGTCTGTACGATGATTTTCTGTCATAGGAATTGATATTTATTACTTTTTACTGTTCGTTTGCAGGAAGACTTTCTTTCATAAGAATTGACATTGATCAATGTTCAGCTTCTAAGCTTCTTCCTGCAAATTATCATAAGCAATAACACGTTTTTAGCGCGACACGCGTTTTTTTAGCCCGACGCGTGACTTTTTTTGCCCGTGCGTGTTTTTTTCGCCCGGGCGTGATTTTTTCGCCCGGGAGCAATTTTTTTCGCCCAGGCGCATTTTTTCGCCCGGGCGCATTTTTTTCGCTCGGGCGCGATTTTTTCGCCTGGGGTCGTTTTTTTTCGCCCGGACGCGGTTTTTTTTCCTGGGCGCATTTTTTTTGCCTGGGCGCGATTTTTTCGCACGAGCGCGTCTTTTTTCGCCCGGAAGCGGTTTTTTCGTTCACGCACGTTTTTTTTGCCCGGGCGCAATTTTTTCGCTCGGACGCGTTTTTGTCGCGAAAAAATCGCGTCCTGGCAAAAAAAAGGCGCCCGGGCGGAAAATCGCGCCCGTGCGAAAAAATCGCGGTTGGGCGAAAAAATCGCGGCCGTGCGAAAAAATCGCCGTCGGGCGAAAAAAGTGCGACCGGGCGAAGAAAACGCGTTCGAGCAAAAAAAACGCGTGTGGTCCGAAAAACTGCGTCCGGGCGAAAAAATGCGTACGGGCGAAAAATAACGTGCTCGTGCGAAAAAATCGCATTTGGGCGAAAAAAAACACGCCCGGGCGAAAATATCGCGTTCAGACAAAAAAATCGCGTGAGGGGTGAAAAATCGCATTCGGCCGGAAAAATCGCATCCGGACGGAAAAATTGTGTTCCGGCGAAAAAATTACGTTCGGGCGAAATTTCCGATTCCTCGTAAAAAATCACGTATAGAGCCAAAAAATAGCGTACAGGCGAAAAAATAACGTACAGGCAAAAAATGCAAATTCGGGCAAAAAAATTGATATCCTTTTGGAAAGTCGGAGTTGACGATCTCAATATCCGCCCCTGGAGATAAACATTGGATCAATAGGTTTTTAGGTTAGGGCGTGTTGAAACCGATTTCTCGGTCTCTGTGGAGTTCGGGGCCCTCACCGAGATGAGGGGAGGCTAGCCCTTACTGATCCCTTAGAGAAGGTAGATCGGAAACTAAGAAGATTGACTAAGACCTTAGTCACAGCGAGGAGGTCCCTCCACTAACCCGGAAGATCGTTGAGCGCTTCCCCTCCCAAGCCAAAGCTGAGACTCGGGCACCTTGGAGAGCTAGAGAGCTAAACCAAGGGGAGGAACAGCTCAGAGATCTGAGAATGCAATGCCCTCCCAAGGTGCCATTTGAGGTCTATTTATAGGTTTTCTGGTCTGGCCTGCAAATAGCAGGATTCTGCCCCTTGATTTTGCTATCCGCACCCCCAAATGGGTTTGAACTCCGCTGTTTGGACGGGCTAATGGTAGGCCAACGGATGATTTCGTCGATCAGAGATGATCAACAGATTCGTCGAGCGTGGCAGCTTGGAGAGTTCGTCGAACGCAGGGTTTTGGCGAATTCGTCGAACGCGGCCTGCACTTCGTCAGGCGTCGGGCTGAGCTCGTCGACCCCAACTGAGATTCGTTGATCACGGAGACTTCGGAGGAAATCTGGCTCGCCTGTCTTCTCGCGATCCTTCGACGAGTTTCTAGCTCGCTCGTTTCCTTGCGAGTATTCAGCGAGCACTTGGCTCGCTCGCTTTCTTGCTGGTCGACCTTGGGGCTCTGGCACGCGGAAACTTGACTCGCGACTCTTCCCGCGGGTGACCTTTGATGGATCTAGCTCGCCCCCACCCCCCCTCCCCCCATTGGGTGAATGGCCCGTGAAGACCTCGTCCGCATTCCTGCCCCGCTCGCCCTCTTGCGAGCAGCCGGCCAAGTGCTCGTCCCAGCGGATCCGCTGAGACGGGATCATCGAGCGTTGTTTGGACTTCGTCGAGCGCTAGCTCACATTACTTCTGTTCGATCGTCCACTAGGCGAATATCGGGGTTGTACACAATCCCCGCTCTTCACGGGGCTATTTAGGCTCGCGAAGAATCATCCAACCCTTGATATTCGCCGGCCTCTCGGTGACGTGGCGAGAATCTTTCGGTGGGCCCCATGCCCACTACTATAAATATCACTCTCCCTAGCCGTCACTCGAACTTTTTATTCTTCTCTATCTTTTCTTACTCGTCGCGGGCCTCAACGCGATGTCGAAAAAAGACGAGATGTTGGCTCGTCTAAAGGCCTCGCAAGCGGCTCAGAAGGGGAAAACCGCTGTCATCGCCTCCTGGAATTCTCCGCGACGCTCTCCGCCTCCGCCTTCCCTAAGAACGACAAAGGCTGTTCGGCGCGCGGCTGGTAGGGGAGGGTCTTCTTCGGCAACGTCTCCTGATGACGGGCTCGCCTTGCAGGTATTGTCGACAAGCTCGCCCATTTGATGTTCTTCCCTTCCGACCTTATTTATCCTATTCGCAGAATGATCCCCCGGACGAGAGCGCTTCGGGAAGGCCAATCACGGAGATCCACCTCCCCTCTACGGGTGGAGCTTACGCTCTTCTTGTCGATGTGGGGGCCGACGGCCGACAGGACTCGCCTTCGCAACGAGGTGAGTGGCTCACCTCATCTCCCTTTACGTCTCTTGACTCGTTAAATTACGCTTACTTTTTGTGCAGCGTCCCCTCTCGCGGCCCCGGGGGAATAAGTTCCTCCTCCGGCGGACTCGCCCACCATGCCGAATCAGACTATTCCTACTCCTGGATTCAGCTTACTGGGTCAGAGAAGCCCATGAGGGACGTTGATTGCCGAGCCCGAACTTGGCTCTAGACCCGCGCTCGCCTCCGGTCTGGGTAAGGCCCTCACCCATGCCTTTATTGAAGCGTTCCGAGGCCAGCCGGGCACCTCCCGCCACTGGCCCGGTACTCAAATTTCTTCACTAGGTTAGACTGTCGCCACTGAGTGTTGTTTTTCACCTTGTCGCTGATTCCTTCTTCACAGGCAATCCTACGACTCCTCTCTCCGATTCAGAATCTGGAGCGTTGGAGATATCTCCACCCCCCTCGCCGAGTCAGGTCGCCGACTTTCTGGGAGATCCCAGCGATCCGAAACGAATGAAGAGGTGGGTCACAGAGATATTCCAGAAGCATACCACCCTGTTGAGGGATCTTCATGAGCAGAATCGGCTGGATCGGCTCGCTAATGAAGAACGGTTCGCCGCGATGGAGGACGCGAACGCCCGCGTTCTCGCTGAGCTACGGCTGACCGATCATGGTGACGCGACCTCCCCCGGGGTGTATATTGCTCACATCGATGACTACATGCGGCTGACGAGCCAGGCGAACCGGTCACTTCGCGAGTATCACTACCCGCGAGTCCCCCCTCGTTCTGGTGTCCGGGGTCGCGGTCGCTGGAAATGGCTGCGATATTGAGGATCCTAGTACTCCTTTTTATTGTCTTTCTTCCCCCCTCCTCTTCGATAGGAGGGGCCGCAAACAATTCTTATGAGTTTGTAATGATGATACTTTGACTCACTTGCGAGCCTTTTATTTTCCCTGTTCTTTATCTCTTCTTTCACCCTACCTGGCTCGCTCTTGCGTGGGTTGCGTTTGTGTTTCTATTACTCGCACTTGCGTACTGCCCTTGTTTTTTTATGATTTATTATTTAGTGCTAGCTCGCCAATGGGAGAAAGCTTTGACAGGGTGTTGACTCGTCGGGAGCGCATCAGATCCATGGAGGCGGAGGAGTACCGCGCGAATCCGCTATCCGCAGATACCGACACTTCGGCTTCTTCCCGCCTTTTTCATTTCTATAAATAGCCGACCTTTTTCCTTTCCAACCACCGCATTTACTGTTACTTCCTCGAGCTCTCTTTCTTTCTGTTTCTCTCGCAGATCCAGCTCGCCCTCGCGACCCTTGTGATTCCGCGGATCCCAGACATCATGGTTGGCGAGGCGGAAGCTGAGGGGCGATCCAAGTGTGCCAGGTCCTTCCTCGATGGCATTTTCTATTGCGCCAACCTTACGAAAGAGGAGTACCAGGCCGCCGCTGATCAGTACATCCACTCCGGTTTTGTGGCTCGCTGCCCTACCGATAGGGACACCATCAGCGACCCACATCCCGACGAACTCGCCATTCCTGTTGCCCACTTCGAAAATGGGTTGCGACTCCCACTCTGGCCGGAAGTGCGCCAGGTATATTTATTTCTCACCCCTTATATCCCTGACTCGTTTTGCGAATTGGCGCTTAAACCTTGTCGACCTTTCTAGGTGCTCAAGTATTTCGGCGTTCTGCTGAGCCAACTAACGCCGAACGCGATCGTCGTGGTGGTCGCGTTCGCCAGTTATCTCAGGGCGGAGAGGATCGAGTTCAACCTGCTCGTCTTCTGCAAGGTCTTTTCGTTCCGCGCGTATAGGGATGGGACATCTCACTTCGCGAGCCAGCATGTCACCGTCTGCGAGACGGTGAACAAATCTCATTATTGGACGCAGAAGTTCGTCCTGGTGAAGGGTCCCTTCGTCAACGTCTCCTACGCTCCCACCCAGCGAGACGAGGTTGTCTACCGCCCTCCGACCTCGCTAGGGGGTTGTGACGCGGCCCTGTACCAGTACCTCAAAGGAAAAAACTTCGAGGTCGCCTTCCTTCGGGAGCGAGTGGACCTCCTGCCACCCGTCCTCCCAGGAGAAGGTTTGACTCGCACTCGCTAACTTTCTCGCTCTCTTTACTTTCGATTGTTTAACGTTCCCCGTCATCTCCGCAGGAGAGCGTGAAATTCCCCTCAACCCACCTCACGCGCCTCTTTCTTCCCTCACCTCCAGCTCGCTCGTGCGCGTGGCCGCCGAGGCCTGCCGCAATGTCCCGAGCTCTTCGTCGGGAAGGAAGCGCCCTCCTCCCCCATGCCGGCCTGCCTCGCAGGGGGCGGCGAAGAAGACCAAGAAGGCTCCCCCTGCTGCCAAGGCGAAGGAGGTCGTGGACCTGTCTGAGCCCAATCTCCCCTCTCCTTCCGCTGCGGATCAGGAGCTCGCCAAAGAGGGGGGAGAGCCAGGGGAGACGGTCGCACAGCCCAAGCCATCGAGCCATACTAACTTCGGGCTCGGCATGAAGCTGGTGGATGCGGTCGGTGAACCGGTGCTCGCGTGGGACCCCGACTAGAACAAGGTCGCCTGCTCCTCTCTACTCCCTTCCTGGGTAGAGGACGACAAGGCCGGGGGTGAGGCGTTCGCCCTCGCCTTCGGCCTCTACGGTCGCGAGGACGCCTCCCTCTTTCGGTCCTTCATGCCGAGGGGGGTCGTATATGAGGCAATGCGAGCCCAATTCCGGGCGATGGAGCTAACCCACATGGTGGGTCGCCGGTACCTCACGGCGGATAGGGAGATCAAGGATCTGAACGTTGAGCTCCATAGGTCTGTGGACGAGATCGCGGGGCTCAAGGGGAAGGAGGCTTTATTGGAGGGCCTCCTCGTCAGTCTTCAAGGCGGACTGGTAAGTAGTTTTTTGCGAAAATCCCTTTTTAGTTCGGCTTCGCTTTTTTCTCGCTGACCCGCTTTTTGTAGGATGTCGAGTCTGTCAGCCAGGTTCACGCGCGGATCGCTGACCTGGAGATGGAGAACACCTGCCTCAAGGCCCAGGTCCACGACCTGACCTCGGCGGTGCTTCCTCCCCCTCCTTCGCGAACTGGGACTCGCGGTCAGTCGTAGGAAGAGAAAGAAGCCAACCGCAAGAGATCGATGGAGATCGCGGAGCTCGTCCTCGACATTCTCAAAGGAGCGGGCATGATCGTTCCCGACGCTATTTAGTTTACTGCGGAGGAAGTCGTCCCAGACTTGTTCGCGCCCATCTCCGAGGCGGAGGGTCGAGAGAGTATTGAAATGTAATCTGGCGAATCGCCTTAGGAATTTTTTGTTGTTTATAATGTAAAAGGTTTTACCTTTTTACCGGCGAGCCCGCCGTGGGACTGTAATCTTTTGTGAGAAATGAAAGGAGGAATATTTTGTTCATATTTTCAGTTGTGATTTACTTACTTTCCGTTTGCATGCGCTCTTTCATTCGTGCTCACGCGATCTCGATTTTCCTGTGCTCGCGCTTTTAAGACTTTCATTTTGATGCTCGTGTCTAAGTCTCTTTAATTGACGATTCTCCTTTCGTCGTATTATACCTAAACCGCTCTCCCCCCATTCCCTTCTGAGGCAATGGTAAGACTTAGGTCACCAAGCCTGATCCTTCTTTAAAAAATATCTTGTTGGGGTCCTTTGCGAGAGAGGTCGGCACTCGCCTACCTCGCTCGCACTCGCCTTTTGCGAGCTGCTTTGTTGTCCGGGGACCACCGCGGAGGCGGGCCCTCTCTGGCCCGCCAATCGTCACTCGCGCTACCGAAATTCACGAGCAGCCTTGCGAGTCAGCGGACTTGTCCGTTCTGCCGCGGTCCATGTGATCGGACCCTTGGTCCTGCCTCGCTCGGATCTTGAGGTTGTCTGCAAGCCAAAACCCTCGCCATGGGTAACTCATTTTCCAGCCCCAACCCCATGAAACTTCGCCGGCCCCTCCGGAGATCAACCTGAACCCCCCGTCTAGTGAGAGCCCGGGAGCGGAATCGATCTGGGGCATTCCAGCACCAACACTTGTTACCTTGTCAGCCTCTCCAGAGATCAACCTGAACCTCCCGTCTAGTGGGAGCCCGGGAGCGGAATCGATCTGGGGCATTCCAGCACCAACACTTGTTACCTTGCCAGCCTCTCCAGAGATCAACCTGAACCCCCGTCTAGTGAGAGCCCGGGAGCGGAATTGATCTAGGGCATTCTAGCACCAACACTTGTTACCTTGCCAGCCTCTCCAGAGATCAACCTGAACCCCCCGTCTAGTGAGAGCCCGGGAGCGGAATCGATCTGGGGCATTCCAGCACCAACACTTGTTACCTTGCCAGCCTCTCCAGAGATCAACCTGAACCACCCGTCTAGTGGGAGCCCGGGAGCGGAATCGATCTGGGGCATTCCAGCACCAACACTTGTTACCTTGCCAGCCTCTCCAGAGATCAACCTGAACCCCCCGTCTAGTGAGAGCCCGGGAGAGGAATCGATCTGGGGCACTCCAGCACCAACACTTGTTACCTTGCCAACCTCTCCAGAGATCAACCTGAACCCCCCGTCTAGTGAGAGCCCGGGAGCGGAATCGATCTGGGGCATTCCAGCACCAACACTTGTTACCTTGCCAGCCTCTCCAGAGATCAACCTGAACCCCCCGTCTAGTGGGAGTTCGGGAGCGGAATCGATCTGGGGCATTCTAGCGTAAAAACTATTTGGGACCTGCCAAAGGATTGCTCCAAAATGCATATGTTGAGTAGGAAATATGAAAAGTCATTTACAACAAATGGCTAAGGATAAAACCTTTTTAAATCATCCCCACTCCTGGCTCGGCCAAGAGGTACCCCTTCCACATCCTGGGGGTGGTATCCTCCTGACCTGAGCACTTCACTTACAATGTAAGGTCCTTCCCAATTGGGCTCTAGCTTGCCAACCGCGGCTCCTCTCCCGGCCGCGTCAACCTTCTTCAGCACCAGTTCTCCTTTCTGAAAGTGTTTTATTCGGATGTGCCTGTCAAAGTATCGGGCCATTCGTTGCTTGATTTCCTCCTGCATGATGGTGGCCTGGTTCCGGAGTTCCTCCACCAGGTCCAAGGATAGCCTTTGTTCTTCATCGTTGGCCACCAGCCACTCTTCATCCCCTTCACCTACGGCGATCACCCTGGGGGTCTTTACTTCGAACTCAATGGGAAGGACTACTTTGGATCCATGAGAAAGTTTGAACAGGGTCTCCCCGGTGGCGGTGTTAGGGGTAGTCCTCAGGGCCCAGAGAACGGATGGTAGTTGCTCTACCCAATTCCCTCGGAGGTTCTCCACCTTCTTCTTCAGTAGGTTGACGATTATTTTATTTGCCGCTTCCACCTGGTCGTTGCTTCGTGGGTGGTGAACCGATGCGAACCTTAGGTCGATGTCAAGCTGGGTGCAGAAGCTGACAAACTCTTCGCTAGCAAATTGCGGCCCGTTTTCCGTCACTATAGCCAGGGGGAGGCCGTGCCTGCAGATTATTTCTCCCCACACAAAATTCCTCACAACTTGAGAGGTTACCTTGGCGAGCGCCTTCACTTCTACCCATTCGGAGAAATAATCGATCATGACCAGTAAGAACCTTCTTTGGCCGCTGGCTTGAGGGAAAGGGCCAACTAGGTCCAACCCCCATATGGCGAAAGGCCAGGGAGCGGTGATGGTTCAGAGCCTCTGAGCTGGGAGGAGTTGGAGTGGAGCATAGAGCTGGCACTTTGAACATCTCCTTGCGAACTCCGCTGCATCCTTGCTGAGGGTGGGCCAGAAGTAGCCTTGTCTCAACACCCTTCCTTCCAGAGTTCGGCTCCCGGAGTGACTTCCACACTCCCCGGAATGAATTTCTTCTAGGACTCTCGGAACCTCCTCCTATGAAACACAACGGGCCAGGAACCCCGAGAGAGTCTTCCTGTACAGCCCTCCTGCATGCAAAGAGTAATAAGATGACTTATACCTGAAGCGTCGCCTGTCTATGTCTCCCTCAGGGAACTTCCCCGATGATAGGAAGGAGATGAAGGGATCCATCCACGAGACCCGTTGATCCACCTCCATCAGTTCTCCTTCGTCGATGGTGGGTCGGAAGAGTTCCGAAACCGTTCCTCCTGCTCGGGGACCGAATTTGGCCAGGAGGTCTGCGGGGGTGCTCTCTTCCCTTGACACGTGCTTGATGGAGAACGTGCGGAAATGCCCGATGACCCCTTTGACCTTTTCTAAGTACCGCAGGAGAGTCGAGTCTTTCGCCTCAAACTCCCCCTGACTTGGCATGCTACCACCATGGAGTCCGTCGAGATCTCCACATCTTGCACTCCCAGTTCTCGAGCTAACCGCATGCCCGCTATCACCGCCTCGTACTCCGCTTGGTTGTTGGTAATCGGAAAATGGATGTTCAAGGCTTGCTCGATCTTTGTCCCTTGGGGACTCACTAGGATGATTCCCCCTCCATAGGAGTGCTTTCCTGACGCACCATCCACCAACAACTTCCACGCCACTTGGGGAGGCGGTTCATGTTTCCCTACTTCGGATGTGTAGTCAGCCATGAAGTCTGCCACTGCTTGGGACTTGATTGATGTCCTGGGCACGAATGTAATATCGAACTCGCTCAGCTCCACGGACCATTTTGCCAATCTTCCCGAGTGCTCCACCCCTTCCATGATTTTGCGAAGCGGGTGATCCGTCACTACCCTGATGGAGTGTGCCTGAAAGTAGGGTCGGAGCCTCCGAGCCGACACCACCAATGCGAAAGCCAACTTTTCCAAGATTGGGTATCGGAGCTCCGCCTTCTTCAGCACTCGGTTGACATAGTAGATAGGGAATTGCTTTCTTCCTTCTTCTCGGATCAATACTAAACTTACCGCCTCTAGTCCCACTCCCAGGTATAGGGATAGGTATTCTCCCGATCTCGGCCCTTGAAGTAAGGGGGTTTGGGTGAGTTGCTCTTTCAAGGCTTGGAAGGCCCCCTCGCATTCCGAAGTCCATTCAAATTTTTTGTTGCCCCTAAGCGCCTTAAAGAAGGGCACGCACTTCTCTCCCGCCTTGGAGAGGAACCTGCTAAGTCCGACCAACTTCCCCGTGAGGCTTTGGACTTCCTTCGGGCTTCTCGGCGACCCCAACTCCATTATCGCCTTGACCTTCTCTGGGTTAGGTTCCACTCCTGCCGGGGTGAGTAAGTGGCCTAGGAACTTCCCCCGGCTAGCCCCGAAGACACACTTCAAGGGGTTGAGTTTCATCTTATACTTCCGTAGGGTCCCGAACGTTTCTTCAAGGTCTCGGAGGTGAGACCCAAGGTCCCGACTCTTTATCATGAGATCATCGACATAGACCTCCAAGTTTCTTCCCTTTTGTTCGCGAAAGACCCGATCCATCATCCTTTGGTAAGTGGCACCTGCATTCTTGAGCCCAAAGGGCATCATCTTATAACAGTAGCATCCGTTCCCCGTGATGAAGGAGACATCTTTGATGTCCGGGGGGTGCATGCGGATTTGTTGATAACCTGAAAAAGCATCTAAGAAAGACATTATAGAGAAACCAACGGCTGAGTCAACCAGCGCGTCGATTCTAGGCAGGGGGTAACAATCTTTCGGGCATGATTTATTAAGAAGTGAAAAGTCGATACACATGCGCCACTTAACTCCCCCTTTTTTACCATAACTACATTGGAGACCCAGCCTGGATACTGGATCTCCGACACAAAACCTGCTTGTATGAGCTTTTTCACCTCCTCGCGGATTGGTCCCTCCAGCTTGTCCGTCGTGGCCCTCTTCTTTTGGCGGATGGGGCGGGTGCCGTGATCGAGGTTGAGGCGGTGGCAAGCTACATCCACATCGATCCCGGGCATCTCCGCGGCGCTCCAAGTGAAGACGTCCACGTTCTTCTGTACGCAGGCCAGGATCTCGGCCTACTCCTCCGAATTGAGCTCTCCGCTGACCCAGACCTTTTCCACCACCCCGAGCCGAGTGGTGACTTCAAGCTCCACGACCTCTTCCACGGCCTCCAGCCTGGATTGCTCCCCCTAAGCACTTTCCTTCTCTCCGCCGCAAGCGAGCGCTTGGGCTCCTTCCCCCGTCTCTTCCTCCCCTACCATCATCAGCTCCTCCGCCCCTCCTTCTCGGGCACCCTTCCCTTTCCCCTCTTCTTCTCCTCTCTCCGCCCTGGGCCTCTCAGCGACCCCTTCCTGGGCATGAACTTCCTCTTCCTCCATCCTCTCCTCCACTCCATTACTGCCTCCGGCCTCCGACGCCTCCTCCATCATTTTATCGAACTCCTCCGCTTCTCCTATCCAAGTGATGGTGTTGACAGCCGTCACATAGCACTGTCTCGCCATCTTGGGGTCTCCTCGGATCTGGACCTGGACTCCACCCGCGTTGAACTTGAGACACTGGTGGAAGGTGGAAGGGACGCATCTGAACGCGCTGATGAGAGGCCGTCCGAAGATGGCGCTGTAGCTGCTTGGGGCGTCCACTATCACGAAGCGGCAGTTCTGGGACTGCCCTCCGAGGGTCACATGGAGCCCCACTCCACCCTCTACCTCATTCCTTTATCCTGAAAAGCCGAATAGGGGGCCATCCAAGGCCAACACCCTCTTGGACTCCACCTTCATCTCATCAAAAGCCTTCTTGAAGACGACGTTGACCGAGCTCCCATTATCGACTAGAATCCGCGAGACGGTGAAGTTCTCGATGGCGGTCTGGATGACTAGCGCATCGCAGAACGGGTCTTCATAGCTTGACATGTTCTTCTGGGAGAAAGTAATTCTTTCTGCTGGGGGTGGAGTAGTGGATGTTGAGGCCACGCTCTGCCGATAGATGGTATGGAGGCTAGCCTTGCGGGTTGCCTCCACCCCTACCCCCTATGGATCACCCCGATCCCTACTCTACTCTCCACATCAACTCTGTCTTCGCACCTTTCTTCCTCCTCCCCTCGAGGCTCGACCTGCTCAATTCTCACATGTTGCTGCTGCCTCGGCGCGGGCGCTCGGCCCCTTTTTGTTTCCAGGAACTCTGGGCAGGTGGCCGTCGCGTGACCTTCCTCATCATGGAAGTCGCAATACGGCAACGCCACCTCCCCTGCTTCACCTTCCGCCAATCTATTCCTCCTCCTTCTCCCTGCCCCTGCCTCCTCTCTAGCCTCTTCTCTCCTTCCTCTTCCTCCCCTTCCCCGCCTGATTACCATGGCTTGCTGAGGTGGGGGAGGCAATGGCCTCGGACCCTGCATCCATCCCAGTTCATGGGGTCTTCCTTGTCCTCCATAGAAGTTACCCCTTCTCGGGCCGTAACCTCTTCCCTGACCTTGCACTCCTTCGGCACGCTGCCTCCACTCCCCCTCCGGGGCCCTGGGCTCTTCCCTTCTCCTTACCTCTTGCTGCCTGACCTTCGGCTCACTGAGCTTTGCTAGCCTCTTGGTGAGCTCTGGGTTGGCCTCCTCACCCTCAATCTCCTCCGCCACCCTCTCCATCAGCTCCTCGTAGGAGACGGGGGCTTTCCTTTTTCAAAGCCATTTTGAAAAAGCTCTCCCTTAGCCCGACGGTGAAAGTGAGCTGGAGTGCAAATCCGGGCATCTCCTGAGTGAGCAGCACTTCTTCCTGGAACCGATCCGCGTAGCGAGCCAACGACTCCTTTGGCTCCTGTTTTACTTTGAAGAGGAACTCGACGTCCTTCTTCCTCTTCTTCGAAGTTGAGAATCACAACAAAAAGCTCCGGCGCAAATCTTCGAAAGCGTAGATCGACCCTGTAGGGAGTTGATGGAACCAGTCCCTGGCCTTTTCCTTAAGGGTGACGACGAAGAGCCGACACTTGAAAGCATCTGACATCGGCCTGATAGAGACCGAGTGCTCAAAAGACTGGAGATGTTGGACGGGGTCATCCCTGCCGTTGTAGTACACCTTATCCCACTCTCCGAACCCTGCCGGGATAGGTGCAGAAAGTACCAACTCGCAGAAGGGGCTTCCCCCTTCTACCACCCTTTCTCGCTCCGCTCGCCCCCCGAGCTCTCTCGCCAGACTCGAGCTCGCGGGGACTGCGCTCGCGAGAACCCGCGCCGCGCTCGCCGGCACGGAGCTTGCTGACACAGAGCTCGCCGGTACAGTGCTCGCCGGGCTGGCGAACAGCACTCGCCCTTCTAAGTCTTGCACTGACCCTCCGGCCACTTCCTTTCCGGCCCTTCCCCCTGGGCGTTCTCGCCAATCGCCGCTGGGGGAGGAGTCGCTTGAGATGCTGGGGTCGCGAACTCACTTCGCAGCGCCGCGACCGCGAGCCCGAAGGTGTCAAGCACCTCCCTCCTGAAATCCACGAACATCCTCGGCGTCACCACCGGTGGTGACTCGCTGAACCCCTCGCCTTGATCCTCGCCTCCTGTCATATCTACTCTTTGGAACTTTCTTGGACCAGCCACGCTCACCGCACCAAAATGTTGAAACCAATTTCTCGGTCTCTGTGGTGTTCGGGGCCCTCACCGAGATGAGGGGAGGCTAGCCCTTACTAATCCCTTAGAGAAGGTAGATCGGAAACTAAGAAGATTGACTAAGACCTTAGTCACAGCGAGGAGGTCCCTCCACTAACCCGGAAAATCGTTGAGTGCTTCCCCTCCCAAGCCAAAGCTGAGACTCGGGCACCTTGGAGAGCTAGAGAGCTAAACCAAGGGGAGGAACAGCTCAGAGATCTGAGAATGCAATTCCCTCCCAAGGTGCCCTTGAGGTCTATTTATAGGTTTTCTGGTCTGGCCTGCAAATAGCAGGATTCTGCCCCTTGATTTTGCTATCCGCACCCCAAATGGGTCTGCTAACAGCTGAACTCCGCTGCTTGGACGGGCTAATGGTAGGCCAACGGATGATTTCGTCGATCAGAGATGATCAGCAGATTCGTCGAGCGTGGCAGCTTGGAGAGTTCGTCGAACGCAGGGTTTTGGCGAATTCGTCGAACGCGGCCTGCACTTCGTCGGGCGTCGGGCTGAGCTCGTCGACCCCAACTGAGATTCATCGATCACGGAGACTTCGGAGGAAATCTGGCTCGCCTGTCTTCTCGCGATCCTTCGGCGAGTTTCTAGCTCGCTCGCTTCCTTGCGAGCATTCGGCGAGCACTTGACTCGCTCGCTTTCTTGCTGGTCGACCTTGGGGCTCTGGCACGCGGAAACTTGACTCGCGACTCTTCCCGCGGGTGACCTTTGATGGATCTGGCTCGGCCCCCCCCCCCCCCCCCCCCCCCCCCTTGGGTGAATGGCCCGTGAAGACCTCGTCCGCATTCCTGCCCCGCTCGCACTCCTAACCCGCTCTCCCTCTTGCGAGCAGCCGACCAAGTGCTCGTCCCAGCGGATCCGCTGAGACGGGATCATCGAGCGCTGTTTGAACTTCGTTGAGCGCTGGCTCGCATTACTTCTGTTCGATCGTCCACTAGGCGAATATCGGGGTTGTACATGGTGAATATCGTCGACTTTCCACTAGAAAGTCAATTCCACTCTACAATTGTTGGTACGAACAACAGAAATGACTTTCATATTCTCAAAGCCAATAACTCAATATCAATGTCTGTGAAACGAACGGACCCTAATAGGATTATATGTAGATCACATGGGAACTTAGCTTCTCAGCTGTTTTGAGCCACTTTACGGGTCTGTTTAGCACGGCAGTGGCGGTCAAAAACGCGATAGTTATGAACAGTCGTGTGTGAACGCTTGACCTCACCTAAGAAACTTCATCCACTTTATGCTCAAAATTATTTTTTTTTCTTGGTGAAGGTCATAGCCATTGTCATGCTAAACACATTATGACGATGGTAATTTTGTCCAAACTCACCGGAGAAAAAATGTCGTGGAAAACAAACACTACATCTTGCACACGATAATCGTACCATCAGGGTAATCTTCCGACCCTTATCAAAGAATACGCACGTGTTAGATCGACCATGACACGTGGCATCATGATCATGTATACAACTAGGGTCGTCCAAATAATACATGTGCAACATCCATGAATATAACATTGCACCAGACCTTACCCTCCATAGACACTGTGTTAGGAGAGCATATGTTTCTCAGACGAAACATTGTGTTAGGTTTTTCATATATGTAACTGCAATAGATCACAACTGCCGCCGCCCGCCCATTGTTTTCGCATACATTACCTTAGAAAGAGAAAAAAGGGGTAAAATATGTTTCCATTATAAATTACCAATAAAGAAAAAACTTTATATAAATGGAGGTAGCTGCCTGCTACAATGGCCTCCACATGGGTTAAGTAGTTGACCTTTCTTTATGATGTCTGTGTGTGGGGCAAAATTTTTGGGCCCGAGGCTTGCGAGATGATGACACCTGTAAAGTTATTCAGGATTATTTTTCTCCCCGTTCAAATCATCTTTCACATTCCGCACCCATGGCTTCCTCGGCCATCTGCAGGATGCTGCTCCAGGAAGAAGAAGAGTCGTCTTCTTTGCGGGGAGAGACAAAGCGAGGAGACAGAGAAGATACAACTTCTCTTCTCGCCATCGAAAATGACTGCTTCTTCAATCAATCTGTGTATCTTCTCTTAGAAAGAGATGATATTGTACGTGTAGATGATGTGTTTATTGCTGGTTGGGCAAAGTTTTCAATTTAGAATGGTGAAAACAAGTGGGATGAGTTCAGCGAAGAAGATAAAATAAAGAAGGATTATCTCAATGAGATAATTCATTTGCCTCCGAGATAATTCATTTGTCACCGAGATAATTGAGTTGTATCTGAGATAATACATTTATCTCCGAGATAATGGACTTGTCGTCTCCGAAATAATCAAGTTGTATCTAAGATAATACATTTCTCTGAGATAATGGACTTTTTTCATTGAGGTAATGGATTTGTCGTCTCCAAGATAATCGAGTTGTATCTGAGATAATGAACTTGTCTCTTAATTAGATAATATAGTTGCATCTGAGATTTTTAACTTGTTCACACAACTTTGCACAAACCTGAATAACTTTACATTTGTCAACATCTCGCTAGACCTGGACATAGATCTGTTTTTGGGCTCGGACCCAAAAATTTTGCTTGTGTGTGTGGATAGGGTGGGGGCAGTTGCTTCAAATTGCAAATAGATAATATATAAATGTATTAAGACCGACAAAGTCAACTATAAACTTTAGACAAAGACGTGCATAGTAGTCAACTATATCTGCACCTTACAAATAAAAAGGAAAAGGAAAATATAGCCGCAGGACTTTTCAACGAAAGCAAAGCTCAACTTAACGTCCATTTCCAAGCCTTCAAGTTGGGATTTTATTTAGGTATATGTACAGCTTCGTGGAGAGAGACGGTTGACAATTGATTCTCGTTTTTAAGAAGAAAATCATTCTTTTCAAAAATAATGGGAGCTACATCGGCCAAAGAAGCTTGAGAGTTGTTAAAGGCAAATCAGAAATGGCTATTTGCAAACCAATCTCTATGAGTTATTACGTGGCTTTTGAAAATACGCTTTGTACATGCATTTTTAGGAAAAGTGTTCAACACGAAATTTGTAGATCTTGTCGAGATCTACAACTTTAATGTTGAACACTTTTCCTAAAAATGCATGTACAAGACGTATTTTCTTGTTATTTTAAAAAATTCACTATAGTAACGATCAGGGCGATTTTAGGGTCTTGTGCGTGCATTTTTAAGAAAAGTGTTCAAAACGAAAGTTGTAGATCTCGACGAGATCAACAATTTTCGTGTGGAGCACTTTTCCTAAAAATGCATGTACAAAGCGTATTTGCTTTGTCAATAGCCAATTCTGGTTTGCCTTTAACAATGCCCTAATTTCAAAGAGAAGTTCGATGGCAACGAAAATGTTAGAGCGATAAAATTCCGTACTTTAATAGAAGGTTATGAAAATTTAAGAATGAGAAGAGCGGATAGTGTAAAAGATTACTGCTCCAAACCATTGCGAAAATATTAACATCAGTTACAAAAAAAAGTACAATGTGATTGTTAGCTTTTGTAGCTGAACTAATTTTAGGAGTTTTTTTATTTTGATAAGAGGAGTGACAATGCCCCAATCATGACGGTGTTGCTGCGCGACGGCGCTCCATCCACTCGCACCCCTGGAATGTATTAGAAGATTTACCGACAGCCGGAGTACTAAACACTGTGGGTGCGAGCGTCGGCGCACTGCGGCACCGTCGTGGTTGGGATACTGTCGTGGCGGCACGATGTTCCCCGTGTATTACCTATATTTATTATAATGTTGTGCATGTTACATAAAAGTTGTTTTGTTTGGTTGGTTTAGGGTATTGTATTAATTTTGTAGGTCAGTGGTTCAATTCTCTGCGATATTCTTATTTTTATAATATTATAATTGTGCGAGAACACGACGATTTTTGTTTTAAAACTATACTTAATGTGATGAACGATTAGGATTGCTTTGATGGTCCTCCACGGTTACAATAAGCTAATTACTCTGAGGAAGTCTGGGCTAATTACTCTGAAGAAGTCAAGCCGCGACAATTGAAAAGAAAAATATTTAGCACATTGACAATGGTTGTCGTAACCACAAGGATGAATAAATATTTTATAACATTGATGCTTAAACAAATTCCCAAGTCAGATTGAGAAATAAAGTGCATTTGAGATTAGAAAAGGCACTAGGTATATAAAAGATGTTCTTCTAGCTCTCAAACTAGAAAGAAATTTGCTAAGTGTGGGCTAAATGATACAAAATGGGTATTCTCTTCATTTTGAGGGTAACTCTTGCAGTATCATGTTAACAAGAGGATGTTGGGTTCCATGCAATTTTCATGACAATCGCAGTAATCGTAGGGACACAAAGAACACACAATAATCTGCAGAAAAATTAATGCACGATAATAAATTAGAAAATTAAACTGCAAATAGGAGAGACGAAAATACTAATTTGATACATGCAAGTTCACCACGGATGAGATAGATTAACTTGATCCACGGGAGGACAAACGATCTTGGTCTGCAATGTTGGAAATTTTTCATTTAGTGGACTCGATTCATCGAGATGTCCGGGTAGAGTCGTACGCGAAAATTAGAGTCTATTCGGCCTCTCACGAGCGTGCGTTAATTCAGTCGCGCGAACAATCAAAGTTTGTGATAGGTGGGTCAGCTCGTCTCGTAACTTCATAACGTGAACTCGGTCTCACCCTTGACACGTATTTTGGCATGATCATGAATTTAATTAATTTTATTGAGTTTCTTATTTTTGTGAATTAATGGAATTAATTTCATCCATTAAAACTTTGTAACTCCAATTTTGGGTCTCTCCTATTAAAACCAAGTTTTGATATTAATAATTATTCATTCCCTTGGCCTTAAGAGGCGTGAACAAAGGGTGAATCGCGAGTCTACATCCTCCATGTGTAACTGTCGGGTAGGACAGAGATTTTCCAATGCAGGAAGTCGCTGCTTCCTTCTTCTTCATCTTTCTTGGGATCTGCCGGAGGAGACTAGCATCTTCCTCTTCAGTCAATCTTCATCATTGGGAAGCAAGTGCTTCATCCTGACCCAGGGAAAGGGATTTAGATCTCCCACCCACCGACAAAGTGCAGTGTTTTGCTCATCATCTCCGGCTGCAGAGATTTATAGTTTTGGAACAGAGCTACCGTTGATCGACGGCAATGTGATTTACGCCATTCTGCTCCAAGTAAGATCGTCGTTTTCATCTTCAACCTTCATCTTCGGCGACAACCATCCTTGTATAGGAACTCTTCATCGTCGACCTTCATCTTCATCGTTCGTTGCCAACGACATCAGAGGGAACCCTTCGGCTGGGCCATCTTCATCTCCTGAAGAGGAGCAATCTGATTTTTCTCAGATCCAGATCAGCGATCTCTTTCCCTTTTGGTGTGATTGAGATCACTTCCGTTCAGGTTGTGTCTCACAGGCTTGGAGAATCGTGTGAAGTTGGACCTCTTTGGCCGATCAAAATACCCACTAACATATGGGATTCTTTTCCTCTCCACCAGAGAGATGTAACATCTCCATTACTTCTAGACCCCTTGGGCGGGTTTAGGGTTGAAATTGTGAGTAGAGATCATGGAATGATCCTAGGTCAACTTGGACTTAGGAAAATTGCTATAAGCACCCCAAAAGGGCAGAAGTCAACCTTGCCCAAATTACTTTAAATTGAACTCACCAACTCAAGTTGAGCATACCAGTAGGTTCCTAACCCTAAGGGAGGCCCAAGTGACCCAAAAGCCCCATCATAGGGTCACCAATTTTAGCCAATTTGACCAAATCAACTCTAGGTCAAAATAGGTCAACATAGGCCAATTCATCTCAAATTGGGTCAACTACACTTCATATGATCAAATTGACTCCACCATTGTATTACAAACCCCAATTGGGGTACAAGTGACCCAAAAGCCCTATCAGGGGGGGTCAACATTTGGTCCACATTGACCTAAGTCAATTTTAGGTCAACATAGGCCAATCCTTCACCAAATAGGTCCAATTGACCCCCAAAACATGAAATTGACGTCACCCCTAGTCTTATAACATTATAGGGGACCCAATGGACCCAAAAGCCTCATCAAGTCGTCAACAATTGGTCCAATTTGACCAAAGTCAAGTTTCCTCCAATTTTAATCAAAATCACACATACTGGCAAAATTGGCCCAAGTAGGGCGTCACCATGACCCAATCAATATTGGGGGGTGTCAAGGGACTCAATACCAACTCATTGGACGAGTCAACTCATCACTTTGACCAAGTCAACCCTAAAGTCAATCATGGTCAAAGTTGAGCCCTAAAGAAGAAATTAAAAGCCTAAACCAATTCCAATGGGCTAAGTCTCTCAATCCTAGCCTACCCTGCATCCCATGACCTAATTACCATGCATGCACTCAGAAACTAGGAGGAAATGACATGCAAGGGCTGAAATTGGAAAACCCCCAATTTTCACAAAGGGACAAACCATGAATTCATGGAATGGTGTCCGCATGGCTCCAATTCCTCCTACCAACACTCTCTCTCAGCTGCCACATTACTTTACAGCAGAATTCATGCAAGATGGAGGCCACTTGGCAGCTAGGAGGAACATCCAAAGTGGAGGCCGAGCTCCCCCTTAATGGCAACACCACTTAGAGCCAACCTCACCCCCAATACACCCCTCCATCAGCTTCAGAAGGTGGAAAAGAGTCGAAATAGAGCTTTGGAAAACAGCATTTGTTGGAGGAATGAAGAATCGGCAAGGATCTCTAATGGAGGTGGTCGGCTAGGAGTGTAAAAGAGTCGAGCTCGAGTCGAGCTTAACAAAAATCCTAAACTCGAGCTCGAGCTAACTATTTCGAGCTCGTCGAGCTCATCCTGCTTGGCTCGAGCTCGAGCTCGAGATCAGTATATTGAGATCGAGCTCGCGAGCTGGAGCTACTCGTGAGCTTTTTGCTCATGAGCCTATTTTTATTTTTATTTATATATATATATATATTAAAAATACCCCAAAAAAATTCGCGAGACGGCTCGCGTGCTCATGAACAAGAGCAATCGAGCTCGAGCTCGACTCGAAATCGATCTCGAGCTCGTCGAGCTCGAGTCGAGCTTTTTTTGAGTCAGCTCATTGAGCTCACGAGCCAGCTCGACTCAACTTGCACCCCTATGGCCGGCCATGGCAAGTCCGGGATTTCTTCAACCTCAAGCTCAATAAAACAAGTTTTCTTCACCTCCTCCCCTTGTGCTAGATCTCACTCCTTTCCTCTTTGATTTTGGTTGTGAATTGATGGAATCGTCCATGTAAATTTCGAGATATTGAACTCAATGAAACCCGCCCCCATTTCTCCAATAGGTCACCTCCGGCCGCCATTCCTCCGGCAATCGACGACCAATCCCATGCCGGAGGTTGTGGCATCGGCCATTTGGCAGGAGACTCCTTGGGGTGGCCGGATTTAGCTTGGAAATAGGCTACACGACAGACTAATCTCGGCTGTCTGCTGGAGGTGGAAGACAACCCCCTGGCCATTGGATCTGGGGAGATCTATATACACAGACCATATTGCTTTCTATTAAATGATATTTGTCACATTTCCATACAAATTTTGAATTAATTTTCTGGGGTATTTAGAGGCCCCAACAGAAAAGGACCCTTGAATGAAAATTGTAGTTCATGATCTTAATTAAATTTAGAAATTTATTTGGGGTTATTTGGAGCACTGTAGCTCCATGGACACCCATTTTGGTGTAGGGTGTTCACTTTGAACCCTAGACACCATTTTGGGTGCCCACATCAATTGGCTTGTCCAAATGAGCTGAAAATTGACACATGCATGAGTCATGCCCTATTACACCTTTGGTAAAAATTTGAGAATTTTTAGAATTAATTTTCCCAAGGTTTATTTGAAATTTAATTAAGTTTGCATGTGATAATAATTATGGGGGCTAATGACTCCTAATCACCCCAAATTTGGGTTGAGGGCATAACCTTATCATGGTGAGGGTCTGGTAAAATTTTTAGACCAAAATGACATGTGCATGTTTGGGAGTTATCATACGCATGTAGGTGTAGTGTATGGGAAATGGGGTGCATATAGCACCTAAGTGATTTTATTGAATTCTGAGCTCTACAACTCCAATCAGGATGAAATTTGGGGAATGAATGAGTCATGCCCTAAAGTACCCCCGCCAAAAATTGGGAATTTTTTGGAACAATTTTTCTAAGGTTTTATCCAATATTTCATTTTCCTTGAATGGCTTAGATCTATGGTCAAATTAGTCCAAATCCACTCAAATTTTCTCTGGATGGTAGATCAGGACAAATATAGGCCATGGTAAAAAATTTATGGCCATTTGGACCACTGCATGTTGGGCTAACCCACTTGCATGTTTGAGTCAAGGTTAAGGTGTGGTGTGCATATAGACCAAATGGGTATATTGTGACCCTAGCTCTTTTTACTTGATGTTAGTCTCTGAAATTTTGGTCACATCTCTATGATGATATAACACATCACCTAACCAAAATTTAGAACTTTTGGGGCACATTCCTCTAAGGTTTTTGTAGAAACTAAATAAATCATGCATGGTGCCTATTATAGGTTATTTGGACTCAAATCTCACCAAATCTTCTTTGGGAGGTTGGTTATGAGTGTATTAGTCACTGGTGAAATTTTTGGCTCAATTGGACTCTTGTGTATGAGTAAATCCATGCTTTATTTGAGCCATAGAAAAATCTTCTTAAATGTCACACTAAGTGTTGTTCTTGCCTTAGTAAAATAGACATTTGCACTCAAATTTTGAGGCCCTTAGATGCCTTAAAATAAACAGTAGGCAGAGCCAACTTGTGTAGGCCTCTGTGTCTACTTTCTATAGGAGGTAAAATCACACCATTTGGAGCCCTACAGCTCTCTGTAGGGCAGATTTAGTAAGAATGGTCATAGTGAAGAACACACCCTAAAATGTGAATAACTTTTACATAGTAAATGATATGTGGCTGAAAATTTGACCATGTGTGTATGCATCCTAGATCTACTATGTGCCCAAAAATCAGAATTTTTGGGGCATATATTTCTAAGCTTTTAATAGAAATTTAATAAATCATATATGATATATAATATGAGTGATTTGGACTCAAATCACACCAAATCTTTGGAAGGTTGGTTATGCATATAATAGCCCATGGTTAAAATTTTAAGTCAATTGGACATCTGCAAGTTAGTTCATTTTACATGCAAGTGCAAGGAAATTTGGGTGCTTATAGCATGACCATGTTGCACTAGGTTTACATGTGAGTTTAAGGGTTTTCCCTTGATCAACTTTCATGAAATTTAAACCATGCATAGGATCATAACACTACACTCTATAGTGAAAATCATCAACATTTGGGTTAGTTTCCCTAGGGAAGTTGACTTCACATGAATTGGTCACATAGACCCCAAGTGAGAAATTATATGGTCAAAGCTTACTGAAATGTTGTGAAATTTTGTATATAGACTTTTCATATCAGTAGGAAGCTCTGAAAATTTTATTAGAATTAATCTTTGATTAGATGAAATGCTTCGTTCACAAAGTAGAAATTGAGTTTATAACTTGAGAAATTCATAGCAGGAAATATACTTGCGTCAAGAAGAAATATACTTGCGTCAAGAAGAAGGGCCCTTACCCATATTAGTAGAAATTCATAGTAGAAATATACTCTTGACTTTAGTGACCTAGAGACATGCGTCGATTGTTGTAGAGGCAAGATATCCAAGATCAAGAAGAAGGGCTCCACACGTAGTCTTGATTTATTAGAGGTTATTCATACATATATTAGTGATCCTTATTCCACTACCCTCTGTAAGAATACTTACTTCATCACCTTCATAGATGACTACTCCTGTTTTGGGTATTTGTACTTAATTAAGGAAAAGTCTGAATCTCTTGACAAATTCAAGATTTTCAAGACTGAAGTTGAGAAAAAAATAGGGAAAGTCATCAAGATTGTTAGGTCTGACAGAGGTGGTGAGTATTTTGGCAGACATGATGCCTCCGGGCAACATAAAGGTCTGTTTGCTAGATACTTGGAGAGCTGCGACCTTGTTGCCCAATACTCTATGTCGGTTAGTTCTGAGCAAAATGGTGTGGCTGAAAGGTGTAATCACACCCTTATGGAGATGATGAGGAGTATGATTGAGTAGGACTAATTTTCCTGAGTTTATATGGGGTGAGGCACTTAAGATTGCGGTGTACATCCTTAATAGAGTACCTTCAAAGTTAGTACCCAAAACACTTTTTGAGTTGTGGACTGGTAGGCGACCCAGCCTTAATCATTTACGTGTTTGGGTTGCCTTGCATAAGTCCATTTATAAAACTCATCGGAGAGTAAAATTGCCCATATCTTGTCGCTGCTATTTCATAGGCTACCCAGATCATTCTAAGGGTAGGTTCTATTTCCCCTTTAAGAGGACCAAAAATAGTGGAATCACAAACAACCAAGTTCTTAGAATAGTTGTTGCTGACGAACAAAGTTTCTCTCGCACTATTGGTGAAGTCGAGGAGGTCGTGCCTATTAATTTGACTGTGCCCTTATTGGGTAACCATGTGGTGCATGAACCTATGATAGAACTTGTAGAGGAAGTGGAACCGGTTTTGCCACCGATTCTAAATGAGATTCCTCCACAAATTCAGGAGGATCGTCTGCCCGCTAGGAGATCAATTAGGCAGAGGAGGCCAACAATTTCCTCAGACTGTGAAGTTTACCTATGCAAGGGTGATTTTGACATTGGTCATATAGTTGACCTAGTGACATTTGAGGAGACTACTTCTGGACCTCAAACTGATCTGTGGTGGGAGATAATGAAAGACGAGATGAAGTCTATAAAGCTGAGTAAAGTCTGGGAGTTAGTTGAGTTACCTAAGGGTTGCAAACTCATTGGTTCTAAATGGGTGTTTAAGACCAAAAGGACTCCAAAGGAAAGGTCGAGTGGTTTAAAGCAAGGCTGGTAGCTAAGGGATTTACACAAAGAGATGATATCGATTATAACGAGACATTTTCTCCTATTTCCTCTAAAGAATTTTTTAGAGTAATAATGACGCTTGTAGCTCATTATGATTTGGAGTTACACCAGATGGATGTTAAGACCGCATTCTTGAATGACGATCTTGCTGAAAAAGTCTATATGCATGGTACAACCCGAGGGGTTTCAAGTCTGGTCATACTGACCAACTTGTGTGTAAACTTAATAAATCTCTATATGGTCTGAAGGAAGCTTCTAGACAATGGTATCTGAAATTTGATGAGGTAGTTACTTTTTTTGGTTTTGTGGAAAATATGGTAGATCGTTGCATATATCTCAAGATCAGTGAGAGCAAATTCATCTTCTTAATTTTATATGTAGATGATATTTTGATTGCGAGTAGTGATTTGACACTATTGCATGATTCTAAACAAATGTTGTCAAAGCACTTTGATATGAAAGATCATGGAGAAGCGTTTTTTGTTCTAGGGATTAAGATCATTAGAGATCAATCTCATCATACATTAGCACTCTCTCAGAAAGCGTATATAAAGCGTGTACTTGAGAAGTTTAGCATGCTCGAATATAAACCTGAAGATGTACCTGTGATTGAGGGTGATAAGCTAAGCTTGTCACAATATCCCAGGAACGATACAGAGAGAGACTGCATGGAGGATATACCTTATGCTAGTGTGGTAGGCGGCTTGATGTTTGCCCAAGTCTGTACCAGACCAGACATTGCCTTCGTAGTATGACTTATAGGTAGATATCAGTCGAACCCAGGAACCAGCTCATTGGGTGGCTGCTAAGAAATTCTTGAGGTATTTGAAAGGAACAAAAGACTTTAAGTTGGTCTAGCATAAAGTTTAAAACCTTGAATTGGTGGGGTATACAGATTTTGATTTTGCCGGATGTGAGGATGATAGGAAGTCTACTTCGGGTTATATATTTAAGTTTGCTGGTGGGGTCGTTTCATGGAAGAGTGTCAAACAAACACTCATTATTTCATCCACTATGCACGTAGAGTTTGTAGCTCTCTTTAGAGCTTCTACTCACGCAGTGTGGCTTAAGAACTTTATTACAGAGTTGATGGTCATCGATTCTATAGCTGGACCCATTCGGTTGTACTGTGATAATATTTCTGCAGTTATGTTCTCGATGAACAATAAAAATATCACAGGGTCCAAACATATGGTAATTAAGTTCTTAACCATTAAGGAGTTGGTTAAGAAATGTGACATTATAGTGGAGCATATAGTAACAGATGATATGGTAGCCGATCACCTCACTAAAGGACTTCGCCCCAATAGATTTCAAAAGCATGCATATAGTATGAGGCTTATGGAGTCGATTGATATGCTTGATTAGTGGGAGGCTACATAAAGCTCCAAAACATTCATTTGTTAATTAATTAAGCATTTTTTATATATTCATGAATAATAGTTTGAGATCAAACATTAAGTGAATATTCATGTTGAATATCATTAAGTTTCGATATTCATAAAGTTTATGTGATATCACATTTTATTTAAAAGACTCAGAAGAGTGTCAGTCTGAGCATAAGGCTTAGGGCACTTCATTTTATTTTGTAAAGCATTGGTATGTTTATTTGATACATTAATTAAAATCTTAAGATAATGACATACATGTTCTTTCGAACACTAAAGAATTTCTCGTAGCATGGTTTGGTGCGTTTATTAGAGAAATCTGTTGACCACCAAGTTAGGACAACAACTACATGTGTACACACTCTTTATTACGTTGTTCTAAAATTTAAACCGTACTTTGTCCATGTCGATTGAATCCGTAAGTTACTATGACCATGGAAGGTCCCCTGTCGCTCAATGATGTGGTTGCCGCCATGATTCAGAGTGAAGGATTTGATTGGACCGGATTGACGTGAAAGTAGACTTTTAATATCTCATTCGCTAATGGTACCCTTAAGTTTAGTGAAGATTTTATTGGAATGTCATAAATTACGATAAATACAAGTCCAAGTGAGAGAATATTGGAAATTTTCCATTTAGTTGACTCAATTCATCGAGATGTACCGATATAGTCGTACACAAAAATTAGAGTGTATTCAAACTCTCACGAGCGTGTATTAATTTAGTCGCGCGAATGATCGAAGTCTGTGATAGGTGGGCCAGATCGTCTAGTAACTTCATGACGCGAAACTCGGTCTCACCCTTGTCACGTATTTTGGCATGATCATGAATTTAATTAATTTTATGGAGTTTCATATTTTTGTGATTTAATGGAAATAATTTCATCCATTAAAACTTTGTAACTCCAATTTTGGGTCTCTCCTATTAAGACCAAGTTTTGATATTCATGGTCATTCATTCCCTAAGAGGTGTGAACTGTGAAATTTTTCGAATCTTTATGAAGCGAGCAGGAGTTAGTCAACTTAGAGTTCACAAGCCAAACAACCAGAAGCAAATGGAGGCAAACAAACAATCTTTATTGATAGTAACTTCAAATTACAAGGCAAAATATGCTTGGCGAGACATGATTTTGCCAGCACAAACACCAAAGGAAAAAATACAAGTTGAAGATAACTTGAGACCGCGCGGTCTCCCTTGCGATCTCAACAACTCGCCAAACCGCAACCCGCTGCCGATCTCAGAACAACACCAGACCGCCGATCAGACCGCACCCCTCCTTCCGAACTTCTGATCCTCCCGAACTCCAGCAACACAACTCCAAGCCGCAGACCGCCCAAACACTTTCAGAGGAAGAGGTGATCGCTGCTGCCCGCACTATACGCAGAAGCTGCACAAGAAGAGTTCAATCAGCAGACCGCCCGGTCACACAAATAGAGACCGCAGGAAAGAAGCGAACTCAGCTTACACTTGGTGTGTCTCTTATTATTGTTGCCGATGAGTCCTATTTATAGACGTGAGACCTAATCCAGTCACCACCCTATGAGATAGGATCACTACCCTCCAGACCGCGCGACCTGACCGGTCACACCGTGCGATCAACAATAGTACTCCTGCTTCATTTTGGTGAACTCGCCAGCTTCAACATCACCCATGAGAGACCGCCACTCTCACAGCAGGTCGCGACTCCAAAGGATATCGCCAGACCGCCCGAAGCTGTTCACCCCCTGTGTTCGCCAGAGACCGCGAACACAGCCTGTTCGTCATCAGACCGCGAACTCCTGTCTGCAAGCCGGTCTCCTCCTGAGACCGCGAACAGCAACCAGCTCGCATACTAGTCTCCTTCTGAGACCGCGAACTGAGACCGTGCGACTAAGTCCCTTAGTCCGCGAACATCACCAGTGTAACACCTCCCCTGTAATGACCATATAATATGGGTCCGGCCGGGACCCCACAGCATATAACCGCCACAGCTTTGGTATTAAAAGATGATATTAACTACCCAATCTCAAAACTCAGATAATACAGCGGAAACAAACCAAAACCACCGAGATTGTCCACAGTACAAAGGAGTCCAACTGGCCTTAAGGCCTTACAAAACCAACGTCCAAATCATCAAACATTCAATACTAATAATACATCCCAACAAAAGGGGAAAGATAGTTTTTCCTAAACTACCTTGGCATGCAAGCCGAATATAACAAAGTACGAAGAAAGTAATGCAGAAAAACAACTAAGCACTTCATGAGGCTTTAGGCCTTTTTGGTCGGCGCGCTGGGTCCAGCCTGCGATTCTTTCCCTGCAACCAAGTCACAAAGAGCGGTAAACGAGGGTCAGCTATGGCTGACCACAAATGGTGTAACAACATCCCTCCTCCCGGCCGTCCTAGCGGACCCCGGGGAACTACTTCACCCTGCAAGTCAGCACTTCGTATGCAAATGTACATAAAGAAAAGCAACATAAATACAGGCATGAGTGTCACAAACATCATCCACGTTTCTATGTTGAGCAGGTAATAAAAGGGGCCTAACAATGCAAAATGAATGCAAACCCGGGTTTCACCCAAGGCACCCTAAAGCGTATGAATCTAACACATCATCATACATCACCAACACAAGGGTACTCATTATTTCACCACAAGGGCATCGTAGCCCCAAAGCCAAGAGCTCTCGCTGAGACCCACCTCGCCTGGCTCACCACGCCATCGGGCTTGTCTAACAGCTCACATGCTCGGGCCGCCAACAACACACAAAGACCGATACTAAGAATTCTGGCTTAAACAAAACGTCCCAAGGCCCCGGACTTACACTCGGGACAACGTCCACCGATTGCCTCGCTTGGCGACCGTCACCGGACTCATCCGTGACATAGAAATTCTCGTCAGTCAATACCGAAGGGACTAATCTTGCCGGGACACTCTCCACACGTGAATCTCAGTCTTCACGGGATAGCCAGCCGACCACAAAGACCAATCGCGCCTTCGCACAACCCTAGGCATCACAAGCCCCATAATCCGCACATTATTTCCCCGCCAAAAACTCAACATTTATTACCACACGAAGCTACAAGGGCATCACAACGACGAGTTCGCCGTAATCGGATTTCTAACAAAACCCCTAATATGCGTGTCATTGAACATCACCGAATCGGACCAACGGTCGCAAATCCGGCTTCACCCACAATGCCTAATCCGCTAACGGAGCGGATCTCTAGTGCAAATCATGTCGGGGACGGACTCAATCAACCCGATGGTTCCTTTTGAACCAAGGCGACCCGGATCCCTCTCACTCGACGGATCCGGTGCAAAAAATGCAGAAAATAAGGGATGTCATGCATGCATCCTAAAGACCGGGAGGAGAAATGTCGTTACCTTTTGTGATCTCCTCCTAGCCATTAGAAGCTTGCAAACAAACGGTGGAGAAGAAGCGCCTTGACGCCCTCTACGCGTTGCCGGTCTCGGATCGGCGAACGGAGCTCCGAAGCTCCAACAATGGCGGATCTCCCCTCTTCTTCCTCCTTGCCCCCTTCTCCTTTCTCCAACCTAAGAGAGAGAAATAGACTTGAAAATATGAGGGAATAACCCCTCATCCAAGCCCTAAAGCCCCCCAACGAATCATCACAGCCGTTGGATCAAATCCCAATGTTTTTGATCGGTCGGATCGTCATCTCCACACCTTTTCGCGGAGCAGAATAAACAGGGCGCACGAGCAGTGGCGCACGGTCAGTGGTCGTGCGCAAAGACTTCCCCTGATCGTGCGCACTATCCGCAACAGAACTCCGTCAATCCTTCGAATTAACGCACAATCATTGGCGCACGACCACTGGTCGTGCGAGAAGAGGCCAGTGACCGTGCGCGAAGGATCTGCTATGGAATTTTTGGCCTATTCCGAGCGCAACGCTACCACTCTGCCTATCTTGTTGAGCTACGATTTTTGGGGTGTTACAACTCCACCCCCCTTAAAAGAATTTCGTCCTCGAAATTTCAGAATTTAAACAGGAAATTCATAATGCATACCTGGAGCAAAAAGTTCCGGGAAATCCTCCCGCATCGCTTGCTCACGCTCCCAAGAGAATTCGTCTCGCCCGCAGTTGTCCCATCGCACCTTTACAAGCTTGACTTCCTTGTTACGCAACTGTCGGACTTCTGAATCCTCCATGCAAACCGGGCGAACCCTCGCCCCCAAATCCTCCATTACCGGCATCGTCGCTGCTTCAACCACGACGCTCGGCTCCACAAAGCTTTCCTCAGCACAGAGACATGGAAAATATCATGTAATCCACTCAGCTCTGCAGACAACGCCAAACGATAGGCCGCTTCACCTATATGTTCCGTAACCTCGAACGGACCCAAATATCGCGGACTCAACTTCTTGAGTCGCCGCACCCGCGAAACACCCTTGAACGGTTTGATCTTCAAGTAGACCATGTCGCCCACTGTAAACTCCACGTTTCTGTGGTGCGCATTAAAATACTTCGCTTGACGATCCTGAGCAACCTTCATGCGCTCCTGAATCATCCGCACAATCTCGCAAGCATCTTCCACCACTTGCTTTCCCAAAAGCTTAGTGTCTCCCACCTCTGCCCAAGACATCGGCGTTCGACACTTCCTTCCATACAAAGCTTCGTATGGCGCCATCTTGATACTCTCCTGGAAGCTATTATTATAGGCGAACTCCACCATGAAAAGGTGGTCTTCCCAACCTTTGCCAAAGTCGAGAGCACACATCCTCAACATGTCCTCCAACGTACGGTTCGTTCGCTCCGTCTGACCATCGGTCTGCGGATGGAACGCGGTACTAAACTTGAGCTTCGTGCCTAGACTTTTTTGCACTAATCTCCAGTCCTTCGAGGTGAACCGCCCATCGCGATCACTAACGATGCTCTTCGGAATCCCGTGCAACCGCACAATGTTTCGAACATAAAGCTCCACGAGCTTCTCCACGCCATCGCCTTTCTAATTCGGAATGAAGTGTGCCACCTTCGTCAGGAGATCCACTATCACCCAAATCGCATCATTACCCTGCTGTGATCAAGGCAAACCATGCACAAAATCCATAGAGATGTCATCGAACTTCCATTCGGGGATGGGAAGAGGCTTCAAGAACCCACCGGGCCTTTGGCACTCAGCCTTCACCAAGGCACAAGTCTGACATCGGCTCACGTACTCGGCTACATCCCGCTTCATCCCAGGCCACCAAAAAGATTTCTTCAAATCCGCGTACATCTTTGTACTTCCTGGATGAACGGAGTACTTCGTAAAGTGAGCCTCGAACATCAACTCCTCGCGAAGCTTGCCAAAACGCGGAACACAGACCCTTCCGTCTCTTTTTAAAATCCCACCAATCATCTCCAAAGCAGTGCCTTCGCTTTGCTGAGCCTCCAACACCAACTGTTGGCACTCCTCGTCCGCACTGGTCGGATTCGATCCGTTATATCACACTGCATTTCAATCCAGTTCAAACGAGCTACGCTAGACTCACCTATAGCCACGCAAGAAATGTCAAGAGACTCCAAGTCTCGAATCAAACGCTCGTTATGCGCCTCCATCCAATTACCTTGCCCGGAGTACTTCCTACTCAAGGCATCCGCCACCACATTGGCTTTACCCAGCGTATATTGAATCTCCACGTCGTAGTCCCCAAGGAACTCGACCCACCTACGCTGCAGCATATTCAGATCCTTTTGGTCTAGAAGATACCTCAGGCTTTTGTGATCCGTGAAGATCTCCACCTTCGCACCATAAACGTAGTGCCGCCAAAATTTTAGCGCAAAGATTACCGCCGCCAACTCCAGATCATGGACGGGATAATTCTTCTCATGAGTCTTTAACTGCCTTGACCCATAAGCGATCACCTTGCCGTGCTGCACCAGCACGCAACCCAACCCGCAACCTGACGCGTCGCTGAAAATCTGAAATACTTCCGTCCCACTAGGAAGACTAAGGATTGGAGCAGACATCAACCTTTCCTTCAAATTCTCAAATGCACGGGCACACTCCGGTGTCCATACGAACCTTTGGTCCTTGCGAGGGAGAGTGGTGAGGGGCAGCGCCATCCGCGAAAAGTTCTCCACGAACCTTCTATAATAACCGGCAAGTCCAAGGAAACTCCGGACTTCCGTCACGGTTCAAAATACAGGCCAATCCCTAATGGCTTCAATCTTCGCTGGATCTACCGCCACCCCATCTCCACTAATTACGTGACCCAAGAAAGCAACCTTCTCGATCCAAAACTCACATTTTGAGAACTTAGCATAAAGCTGATTCTCCCTTAGAGTCTGCAATACTTGCCTCAAGTGAGACTCATGCTCTGCCTTCGATTTTGAATACACCAAAATATCATCAATAAACACCACCACAAATGAATCTAAGAATGGGCGAAAAACCCTGTTCATCAAATCCATGAACACAGATGGCGCGTTCGTCAGTCCGATCGGCATCACCGAAAACTCGTAGTGTCCATACCGAGTCCCAAACGCTGTCTTGGCAACGTCCTCTTCTCGAATCTTCAACTAGTAGTACCCCGATTTCAAATCCAACTTGGAGTACACCACCGACCCCACTAACTGGTCGAACAAATCATCGATTCGGGGAATCAGATATTTATTCTTGACGGTCAACTTATTTAGCTCACGGTAGTCAATGCACAACCGCATACTTCCGTCCTTTTTCTTCACAAACAAT
The DNA here is from genome assembly GCA_033032865.1 of Dactylorhiza incarnata. Lineage (NCBI taxonomy): Eukaryota > Viridiplantae > Streptophyta > Magnoliopsida > Asparagales > Orchidaceae > Dactylorhiza > Dactylorhiza incarnata. The sequence continues at coordinate 245,206 of JAWHQI010000503.1, read as the reverse complement.
ACCGGCGCGCTCCACGGCGAAGAGCTGGGCCTAATGTACCCTTGCTCTAACAACTCTTGCAACTGAACCTTTAGCTCGGCCAGTTCCTTCGGTGCCATCCTAAACGGAGGACGCAACACCGGCCACGCACCCGGTACCAACTCTATCGAGAAATCAATTTCACGCTGAGGAGGTGCTCCCGGAAGCTCCTCGGGGAATACATCCTCAAATTCTTCCACCACCGGAACTTCTCTAATAGCCAACTTTGTGGAGTGAGTCTCCAACAAAGCTAAAAATGCCTCGCCTCCTTGGTTTACCGCACACCTCATTTGCATAGCGGAAATCAGGGAGCAAGCCACTCCGCTTAGGCCTTCAAACTTGACCTCTGCTCTACCTTCACCTCTCAGGGTTATCACCTTCAACTGGCAGTCGATACTAGCTCGCTGCTCCGCAATCCAGTCCATCCCCAAGATAACATCGAATTCGGCTAGTGGCAGAATCGCTGCTACCAACACGAAATCACTATTGCCAAATTGCATCACGATGCGTCCTTTCCTCATGGTAGTCATGAAAGACCCATTCGGCATGCGCACACTCAGCTCCACCTCTGCCTCTACGGACTCAGCATCAATCTTCCGGATAAAACTTTCCGCAAGAAAAGAGTGTGACGCTCTCGTGTCGAACAACACCCGAGAGGGATAGCCCGAAACTAGCACGAAACCTAGCCACGTGCAAAACAAACATGAAAGGCCGCAACCTACATTATAGTAACAAATGAAAACATAAACTTTTCGTACCTGTCACCACATCAGGTTGACGTATCGCTTCCTGCTGCCCATGATTATACGCTCTCGACTGCACTGGAGGGAACCGCGAAGCACTTGACTCCGCTGCTTTCCCCTTCTCTGCAACACTAGGACCGAAACGCACCGATTATTCCTGCCTCGGCTCCTGCTCAGCTCCGCCCTCGGTACAAAACCGACTTATGTGACCCACCTTGCCGCACCTGTAACAAGTAAACGGACCTTTGGAGCAGAAATCTCCCGAAGGTGCGCCACTTCTCTCCCCAGGCCTACTAGGACGGGGCTTCTTCTTTCATCGGCTGCCCTAGGACTTCCACTGAGACTGAGACTGAGAAGGCTTTCCTTCTCCCTGCTTTGCCGCAAAACCCCTTCGCCGCTGGGTTCGCTCCATGTCGCTCTCCAATGTGCGAGCGGCTTCGACCAATTCATTAAACCCTGCATTCTTCAAGGCTATGAGTGGATGCCTTAAATTTTCCCTCAACCCTTGATAGAAGAGGTTATCTCTCTCTTCATCATCTGCCATAGTCGTTCCCGCATAACGACCCAACCGAGTGAACTCTTGCAGATATTCATCCACTGTCTTCTCACGCTGCACCAAATGCAAAAACTGTCGCTGCAGTGCTAACCTTGTCGAGGCCGGAATATAACGCTTGAGGAAAGCGTTCCCGAACTCCTCCATGGACGGAACACGCCCAACAAAATGGCGACCGTTATGGTTCACCCACCACAACTTCGCATCGCCCTCTAACATGAAACTCGCATAGTGAGACTGCCTCTCCTCTGGGGTCTCAGCTGCCTTCAAGAGTTCCTGGATCCTCGAAAGCCAATCCTCGGCATCCGTTGGAGTGCCAACTCCCTTGAATGTCGGAGGGTGGAAACTCAAGAAGTACTTCATGAATCGATCACCCATCGGAATAGCTCTCTCCGCTAAAGGCTCTGCTTGCCTTACTTCGACATCCGGTGTATCCGGCGTAGCCGCCGGAGTGACAGGGGTCGCAACTTGCACCACCGGCGTAGGAACTCGTGGCATCGCTCCAGCTTGAGCCGCTATCATTGCCTCCGCTAGCATGCGACAGAAATCAGCCGGGGACATGCCCACATTCAAGAGGCCTGGAGCAGTAGCACTGCTCCCCGAAGGCTCCTCTTGCCTCCTCGACGTCCCCGCATTGTCGCCAACATCCTAGCATAAGCAAGGAAAATAAAAGCTCATCAGGCTCTAATCGCAAGACTCAAACACAGGGATACTCATGATCCCGCACAATACTCCTATGTGGACAATCTCTTACGCGATCCAAATACACTAGACCTCGCAAGAATACTCAAACCTAGCTCTGATACCAAATTGTAACACCTCCCCTATAATGACCATATAATATGGGTCTGGCCGGGACCCCACAGCATATAACCGCCACAGCTTTGGTATTAAAAGATGATATTAACTACTCAATCTCAAAACTCAGATAATACAGCGGAAACAAACCAAAACCACCGAGATTGTCCACAGTACAAAGGAGTCCAACTGGCCTTAAGGCCTTACAAAACCAACGTCCAAATCATCAAACATTCAATGCTAATAAGACATCCCAACAAAAGGGGAAAAATAGTTTTTCCTAAACTACCTCGGCATGCAAGCCGGATATAACAAAGTACGAAGAAAGTAATGCAGAAAAACAACTAAGCACTTCATGAGGCTTTAGGCCTTTTTGGCCGGCGCGCTGGGTCCAGCCTGCGATTCTTTCCCTGCAACCAAATCACAAAGAGCGGTAAACGAGGGTCAGCTATGGCTGACCATAAACAGTGTAACAACATCCCTCCTCCCGGCCGTCCTAGCGGACCCTGGGGAACTACTTCACCCTGCAAGTCAGCACTTCGTATGCAAATGTACATAAAGAAAAGAAACATAAATACAGGCATGAGTGTCACAAACATCATCCACATTTCTATGTTGAGCAGGTAATAAAAGGGGCCTAACAATGCAAAATGAATGCAAACTCGGGTTTCACCCAAGGCACCCTAAAGCGTATGAATCTAACACATCATCATACATCACCAACACAAGGGTACTCATTAGTTCTCCACAAGGGCATCGTAGCCCCAAAGCCAAGAGCTCTCGATGAGACCCACCTCGCCTGGCTCACCACGCCATCGGGCTTGTCTAACAGCTCACATGTTTGGGCCTCCAACAACACACAAAGACCGATACTAAGAATTCTGCTTAAACAAAACGTCCCAAGGCCCCGGACTTACACTCGGGACAACGTCCACCGATTGCCTCGCCTGGCGACCGTCACCGGACCCATCCGTGGCACAGACATTCTCGTCAGTCAACACCGAAGGGACTAATCTTGCCGGGACACTCTCCACACGTGAATCTCAGTCTTCACGGGATAGCCAGCCGACCACAAAGACCAATCGCGCCTTCGCACAACCCTAGGCATCACAAGCCCCATAATCCGCACATCATTTCCCCGCCCAAAACTCAACATTTGTTACCACACGAAGCTACAAGGGCATCACAACGACGAGTTCGCCGTAATCAGATTTCTAACAAAACCCCTAATATGCGTGTCATTCAACATCACCGAATCGGACCAACGGTCGCAAATCCGGCTTCACCCACAATGCCTAATCCGCTAACGGAGCGGATCTCTAGTGCAAATCATGTCGGGGACGGACTCAATCAACCCGATGGTTCCTTTTGAACCAAGGCGACCCGGATCCCTCTCACTCGACGGATCCGGTGCCAAAAATGCAGAAAATTAGGGATGCCATGCACGCATCCTAAAGACCGGGAGGAGAAATGTCGTTACCTTTTGAGATCTCCTCCTAGCCATGAAAAGCTTGCAAACAAACGGTGGAGAAGAAGCGTCTTGATGCCCTCTACGCGTTGCTGGTCTCGGATCGGCGAACGGAGCTTCGAAGCTCCAACAATGGCGGATCTCCCCTCTTCTTCCTCCTTGCCCCCTTCTCCTTTCTCCAACCTAAGAGAGAGAAATAGACTTGAAAATATGAGGGAATAACCCCTCATCCAAGCCCTAAATCCCCCCAGCGAATCATCACAGCCGTTGGATCAAATCCCAATGTTTTTGATCGGTCGGATCGTCATCTCCGCACCTTTTCGCGGAGCAGAATAAACAGGGCGCACGAGCAGTGGCGCATGGTCAGTGGTCGTGCGCAAGGACTTCCCCTGATCGTGCGCACTATCCGCAACAGAACTCCGTCAATCCTTCGAATTAACGCACGATCATTGGCGCACGACCACTGGTCGTGCGAGAAGAGGCCAGTGACCGTGCGCGAAGGATCTGCTATGGAATTTTCGGCCTATTCCGAGCGCAACGCTACCACTCTGCCTATCTCGCTGAGCTACGATTTTTGGGGTGTTACAATCAGAAAGCCCGGTCAGCCACCAGACCGCATTCTGGAAGAACCTGGATCAAGCTGTGCGGTCACACCAGACCGCCACAGCCTTGAAGAAGACAGCTCGCCACACGGTCAGGCACAGACCGCGCACACCTAAAGACGATCAGCCCACCACGCGGCCACAGACAGACCGCGCGGCCTTCACCTTCAACCGCCTTGGACCCATACCAGCAATCAAGCCAGGAGACCGCAGCTAGGCTTAGACAAGCCAGACCGCAGAGGCAGACCGTCAGGCCGTGCGGTCACTCCAGACCGCCCGACCTCCTCCCAGACCGCCCAGGTCCAAAAGTCCTCTAACTTCAACTTCAACAATTTCAACACTCCCCCTTGAAGTGGGAAGTTGAAACTAGCCACAGTAGGCTCCTTTGCCGTGTGAACGGCCCCTTCGCCAGCACCTTTGTGAAGATGTCTGCGACATTGTCCGCACTCCGCACATGCTCAACCGAAAGTGATCCCTCCAGCACCTTCTCCCGTATGAAGTGATGCTCGATCTCGATATGCTTGGTCCTCGCGTGACAAACTGGATTGGTAACCAGTTTGAGAGCACTCTCGTTGTCACTGCGAAGCAGAGTCGGCCCCCGAACCTCGTTGTGGACGTCTCCCACCAACCTCCTAAGCCAGATGGCTTCCTGAGCTGCCAAGGCTGAAGCCTTGTATTCCGCTTCCGTGGTGGAGACCGATACGGAATCCTACTTCTTGCTGCACCATGATATAGCTGTAGGGCCTGCCATGAAGACGAATCCAGATGTCGACTTCCGATCATCCAAATCTCCCCCGTAGTCAGCATCCATGTACCCGTGCACCTCGAGGCACGCATCCCTCCTGTATAGGAGACCCATGTCTGAGGTCGCCTTGACATACTTTAGAATGTTCTTGGCTGCTAGCAGATGAGGTACCCGTGGCTCCGCCATATATCGACTCACTCTACCAACTGCATATGCAATATATGGCCTCGTGATCGTCAGGTAAATTAAGCTCCCAACCAAAGCTCGGAACACCAACGGATCTTGCATAATCCTCCCCTCATCCTTCCGAAGTTTTGTGGCCTTCTCCAGAGGTGTGGAAGTGCACTTCCCTTCCTTCATGCTGAATCGCTCCACGATCCGCTCCGCATATCCGGCCTGGGTCACCAGCACTCCACCTTCCTTCCTCTGCACCTCGAGTCCAAGGAAATGGTGAAGCTCACCTAAGTCCTTCATCTCGAACCTGATAGACAGCTCGGCTCAAAGCTGTGCTACCTCCTCCTTCGAGTTCCCCGTCACGATCATATCGTCGACGTATAGCAACACGATGACTTGAATCTCCGCGCTCTTCTTGACGAACAAGCTTGAGTCTGAGTCTGAAGCACCAAATCCACAGAATAGGAGGTATTCTGCGATCTTCCCATACCACGCCCTCGGCGCTTGCTTCAACCCATACAGATCCTTCTTCAGCTTGCAGACATGCTCCGAAAAATCTTCAGACACAAAGCCTGGTGGCTGGACCATGAAGATATCCTTGTCAATCTCGCCGTACAAGAAAGCGTTCTTGACGTCGAGCTGCCAAATCTCCCATCCACTGAACGCCGCCAAGGCAATGATAAACCGAACTGAAGTCATTTTTGCCACCGGACTGAAAGTCTCCTCGTAGTCTTCACCGTATTGCTGCGAGAACCCCCGAGCTACAAGACGAGCCTTGTACCACTCGATGTTGCCATCAGCTTTCTTCTTAAGCTTGTAGACCCACTTGCATATCACAGGAATGGTGCCCTTGGGCTTGGGCACAAGAGACCAGGTCTCATTCTTCTCGAGAGCTGACATCTCTTCTTGCATAGCAATGTCCCACTCCTTCACACCTCTGACCTTCTCAAATCTCGACGGCTCCCTCTCATCCAAGGGACCAGCGAAGAAACATGAGACGAAGCTCACTGCGTTTCCTCCTGTATAGTGATCAGGGGCGATGATTGCTCGCTTCGACCTCCTCAGCTCCTTCCTCTGAACCGCATTATCTTCAGCTGCTTCTTCCCTAGCTCCTCTTCTAGACGTGCTAGGAGCATCGCTCCCCCTACTCCCTGAACCAGAAGCCCCCGTCTCAGAACTAGAAGGAAATGGACCACCTGGTGACACAGGTAGCTCCACCTGAAGATCCTCCACAACTTTCTCCGGCACCTCCACCCTGCTCTCTGGTAGCTCCACATCAGAAGACTCCTTGTAAGATGTCACCTCATCGAACACGACGTCGCGAGATACCATAAACCTCCGAGTCTCCAGGTCCATGCACTTCCATCCTTTCTTCCGCTCATCGTATCCCACGAAGACTAGCTTCCTTGCTTTCGCATCTAGCTTCGTCCGAAGAGCATCTGGAACATGCACGTAGCAGGTGAAACCAAACACCCTAAGGTGTGCCACGCTTGACTTCTCCTTGAACATCATCTCATGCGGAGTCAACATGTTGATGGGACTCAAAGGCATCCTGTTGATGACGTAGGCAGCACAACACATTCCCTCCGCCCAGAAGGACTTTGGGATACTCTTGGCATGCAGCCAACACTTGCAGGTCTCCGTCAGATGACGGATCTTTCACTCTGCAACTCCGTTCTGCTGTGGAGTATGCGCACAAGTGGGCTCTCTCTGGATGCCTGCCTTCCTGCAAAAAGTAGAGAACTCACTGGAGGTGAACTCCCCTCCGTTGTCAGTCCTCAGCTTCTTCACCCGCAGTCCTAGCCGACCCTCCACGAGCTCCTTGAACTCCACAAACTTGGCAAACGCCTCCGCCTTCTCCTTTAGGAAATATACCCAGACATATCTGGTGTAATCATCGATCAACACCAGCATATATCTGCTTCCTCCGAGGCTTGGGTTAGCAGTAGGTCCCATTAAGTCACCGTCGATGCACTCCAACGGCACACTACTCCTTGTCTGCGACTTGTGAAATGGTAGTCGATGAGACTTGCCGAACTGGCATCCCGCGCAAACATGACCTTCACCGTAGGAAGATAGACTTGGCAGGCCCTTGACCAGACCTCTCACCTCCATAGCTTTCAGCTTGTCCATCCCTACGTGCCCCAACCTCTCATGCCATATAATGGCACCATCATTCGTCTTCATCTTATCGACGTAGGAACTTGTCGATAAAACGAACAAGTCCTTTGCCCGTCTCCCGACATGGACGACCTCCGCCTTTACGGCTTCAAAACTGCGTAGAAACTTCACTTCTGTTGGGCCGAACAGAACGTGATACCCAGCGTCTACAGCGTTGGTCACGGAGAAGAGGTTTTTTCTCATACCAAGCACGTGATAGACACTCTTCAAAGTAAGTGGCCCTCTATCACCTCCCAAGGAAACAACCCCCACCTTCTCTACTAGATGCACAGTATTATCAGCAGTAATGATTGCATTGTTACCTGTATAGGGCTGTGCAGAAAAAAGCTTGGTCTCGTCTCCGGTGAGGTGATGACCACACCCCGAGTCCACGATCCAGTCCTCCAGATAGTTGATAGGAGCAGAAGCTCCAATAGAAGCCGAGAAGGCTCCTCCCCAACCTCCTTGAATGTGCCTGGCCTCAGCTTCTTCCTTCTCCGCAGCATGCCCAGCTTGGGTGACCACCTTGCAATCCTTCCTGATGTGGCCATACTTGCCACACTTGAAGCACTTCGGACCTTCACCCTTCTTCTTCCCGTCAGCCTTGGGAGCATACCCCCTTTCCTGCTACCCAGAAGTTGAAGGCCCATAGCCTCCTCCAGCGATCTTCTTCTTCTTATCCCACTTCTTCTTCTTCCCCGAGAAGAGCACTTCGCCATCTCCCCCAGCCACCGACACCCCCGCCATCTGCCTTGCCAAACTTTCTTGTGAGGCAAGCAAGTTCTCCAGCTCCAACAGAGACGGCTGATTTGCCCATCCCTGCACCGACGTCACAAATGCAACATATTCCTTCCGCAAGCCGCGGATGATGCGCCTCTTCAGCTTCGCCTCAGAGATAGGCTCATCAGGATCCAATGCTGAGATTTCAGCGCACAAGTTCTTCATCTTCAGAAAGAAAGTGGAGATAGAAAGATCACCCTGAGCCGACCTTGCCAGCTCATTCTCCAAGAACTGTAGCCTCGCTATATTCTTCTTGTTAAACAGCCCATCCAGGGCTCTCCAGATCTCCGCAGCCGATCAACATCCCAGAATGTGATCAAACAGATCAGGTGAAATTGCTCTCTTCAGAGTGAACTTTGCCTTCGCATTCGTCCTCCTCCAAGTTCTCACCTCAGCCCCATTATCCCCTTCCGGGACAACTTCCTGCGTCTGATCTCCTCCAACTACCTCCCAGAGGTCCTCACCTAGAAGATAGCTTTGCATACACGACTTCCACTTCTTGAAGTTAGTCGATGTAAGCATCTCAATTCCAAGACCCCTCGCTTCCATTACTCTACCACTAGTTCCTTCTTCACAAAGGTGATGGCTACTCTAAGTCACTCACTGCTCTAACCACTCTAACCTAGCTCTGATACCATGTGAAATTTTTTGAATCTTTATGAAGCGAGCTGGAGTTAGTCAACTTAGAGTTCACAAGCCAAACAACCAGAAGCAAATGGAGGCAAACAAATGATCTTTATTGATAGCAACATCAAATTACAAGGCAAGGCATGCTTGTCGAGACATGATTTCGCCAGCACAATCATCAAAAGAAAAAATACAACTTGAAGATAACTTGAGACCGCGCGGTCTCCCTTGCGATCTCAGCAACTCGCCAAACCGCAACCCGCTGCCGATCTCAGAACAACACCAGACCGCCGATCAGACCGCACCCCTCCTTCCGATCTCCTGATCCTCCTGAACTCCAGCAACACAACTCCAAGCCGCAGACCGCCCGAACACTTTCAGAGGAAGAGGTGATCGCTGCTGCACGCACTATCCGCAGAAGCTGCACAAGAAGAGTTCAATCAGCAGACCGCCCGGTCACACAAATAGAGACCGCAGGAAAGAAGCGAACTCAGCTTACACTTGGTGTGTCTCTTATTATTGCTGCCGATGGGTCCTATTTATAGGCGTGAGACCTGATCCAGTCACCACCCTATGAGATAGGATCACCACCCTCCAGACCACGCGACCTGACCGGTCACACCGCGCGATCAGCAATAGTACTCCTACTTCATTTTGGTGAACTCGCCAGCTTCAACATCACCCATGAGAGACCGCCACTCTCACAGCAGGTCGCGACTCCAAAGGAGATCGCCAGACCGCCCGAAGCTGTTCACCCCCTGTGTTCGCCAGAGACCGCGAACACGGCCAGTTCGCCATCAGACCGCGAACTCCTGTCTGCAAGCCGGTCTCCTCCTGAGACCGCAAACAGCAACCAGCTCGCATACTAGTCTCCTTCTGAGACCGCGAACTGAGACCGCGCGACTAAGTCCCTTAGTCCGCGAACATCACCAGAAAGCCCGGTCGGCCACCAGACCGCATTCTGGAAAAACCTGGATCAAGCTGTGTGGTCACACCAGACCGCCACAGCCTTGAAGAAGACAGCTCGCCACGCGGTCACGCACAGACCGCACACACCTGAAGAGGATCAGCCCACCACGCGGTCACAGACAGACCGCGCGGCCTTCACCTTCAGCCGCCTTGGACCCATACCAGCGATCAAGCCAGGAGACCGCAGCTAGGCTTAGACAAGCCAGACCGTAGAGGCAGACCGCCAGGCCGTGCGGTCACGCCAGACCGCCCGACCTCCTCCCAGACCGCCCAGGTCCAAAAGTCCTCTAACTTTCACTTCAACAATTTCAACATGAACAATGTGAACAAGGGGTGAACCGCGAGTCTCTATCCTCCATGCGTAACTGTCGGGTAGGGCAGAGATTTTCCAATGCAGGAAGTCGTTGCTTCCTTCTTCTTCATCTTTCTTGGGATCTGTCGGAGGAGACTAGCATCTTCCTCTTCAGGCAATCTTCATCACTGGGAAGCAAGTGCTTCATCCTCTTCATCCGGACCCAGGGGAAGGGATTTAGATCTCCCAGCCACCGACAAAGGGCATTGTTTTGCTCATCATCTCTGGCTACAGGGATTTACAGTTTTGGAACAGAGCTACCGTTGATCACCGACAAAGTGATTTACGTCATTCTGCTCCAAGGAAGATCATTGTTTTCATCTTCAACCTTCATCTTCGGTGACAACCATCCTTGTATTGGAACTCTTCATCACCTACCTTCATCTTCACCGATCGTTCGTTGCCGACGACATCATAGGGAACCCTTCGGCTGGGCCATCTTCATTTCCTGAAGAGGAGCCGTCTAATTTTTCTCAGAACTAGATCAACGATTTTTTCCCTTTTGGTGTGATCGAGATCACTTCCGTTCAGGTTGTGTCTCACAGGCATGGAGAATCGTGTGAAGTTGGACCTCTTTGGCTGATAAAAATACCCACTAACATATGGGATTATTTTCCTCTCCACCAGAGAGAAAACCCTCATCAAGTCCACTGGTTTGGCTCTTGGTCTTTCTATAAATATATTCAGATTTCATCATTTATAGAGACCCTTTTACTAAATACATTCAAATTTGCGTAGACACATTTTGTGCTAACTCACATTTGTACTAGAGATCCATTTAGGCAGATGTTATATGTTGGCAGGATTCATGTATAACATCCCCAATCCTACTAGACCCCATGATGATTGAAAGTGAGGTATTAGACCCTGGATTTACTTTAGAAGGGGGGAGGGGGGTGAATAGAGTATTAAAAGGAAAGATCAAATCTTGACTTATCTGATAAATGAATAAGTATTGAATAGATCCGTTGCTGAATAGTCGATCTGAGTTCGGAGAAGATTGATAACTGATCCTTCAGAAATTTGTCAAGCTGGAGGAGAAAATTCATCGAGCTGAGAGCTAAGTTCGTCGAACTGAAAGCTGAGTTCGTCGAACTGAATTAATTCGTCGAACACAAAGCTGAGTTCGTCGAACTGAAAGCTGGAGTTCGTCGAACTGAATAAATTCATCGAGTTGAGAGCTAAGTTCGTCGAACTGAAAGCTGAGTTCGTCGAACTGAATTAATTCGTCGAACACAAAGTTGTGTTCGTCGAACTGAAAGCTAGAGTTCGTCGAACTGAATTAATTCGTCGAACTGAATCTGGAGATTGTCGAACTAAGAGAAAATCTGCTGAACTGGATGGAAGACTGAATTCGTCGAGCTGAAGAGCATGTTCGTCGAACTGAAGCATGACGTTCATCGAACGCAGAACGGATTTCATCGAACGCAGATTGAAGTTCGTCGAACACAGAAACTTGAAATTTTTCCTAAGTTCTAGCTACTCAGACACACTTAGACCTTGACCCTTAGACCTTGACACTTAGACCTTGCCATTTTTCCCAAAAAGCTTAAAGGGAAAAATGATGTGAAGTGAAGGAGCTTCCATGGCCCCCACCACCTCAGCCCAAGCCCCCCCAGCCGAATTCCCCAGCCCATGAACAGCCTTTTCAGGCATGGGAGCCGCTCAAACAGTAGCATAGGGGAGGTACAAGCCATGGTCAAACATCCCCTTTCCATCCTCCCTATACAGCCACTTTCCCCCTCATCTGGCCTTTCCATCATCTAAAGAAGGTCCTAAAGAGTCGAGCTAGCCTCCTGGAGCAGAGCTTTTGGTGGAGAATCGGCAGATCGGGCAAACTCGCCGGGGACGGAGAATTCCATGGCCGCACGCCGGAGCACACGCCGCCGAGCCACAATCGAGGTCCGTTTCTCCCCCTCTCCCTCTGTGCTAGCATCTAGAATCACCTAGGAGATAAATCGGGCTCAATTGAGCCCGATCCCATGTGAGGAAGAGGAAGATTTTCCGAGCTTTTCTCCTAGCTCGGGATCGCCGGAGGAGTTATCTCCGGCAGCCGTGACACCGCCTGGCGGTAGCCGCCACCTCAACGAAGGTGGTGGAGGTGGTGGCCGGCAGTGGTGGCCCTCAGGTGGACGGGAAATGAAGGTAGAAGTCGGCCCAGCTGGGAGTAATGCTGGCCGTTGGCTGGAGGAAGGAGACGAAATCAAGACCCTTGATTTCAGGTGATGGCTATATGCAGACCAGTATTTATATATTTTAATTAAATCTGTCACACTTTATACATAAGATTAAACTCAATATTTTGAGGCGCTTAGAGGCCTTTTTAGGAAAAGTTGCCTGAGATAACATTTGTAGATCTTGACGTCTACTTTCACTAGGAATTTAAATTAGCCCATTTGGGGCAATGTAGAACTCCCAGCATCCAAATTGGTAAGGCTGGTCCAACTAGATGCCAGAAATCATTTTGTGTATATATTCTAAATGGTAGATCTGATGGACTTGAAATTTTGGCCATGCATGCATGTGCTCTCCATATAGCTTGCATCCAAAAATCAGATTTTTAAGAGATGATTTTCCTAAGGTTTTATTCAAAATATGTAAAATCAAATAAGTAACATTTTTGGAGTTGGATAGCTCTAACTGGCCCCAAATTTGGGTGTCACCCTTATTTAGCCATTATTAGTCCATGGATAAAATTTGAGATCAATTGGACCTCTGCATGTAGGGTAATGCTCTTTGCATGTCTCTACTTAAAGGGTGATTTGGTGTGCCAATAGCCAAAAGAGGTATATTGTGTATTTATCTCAAATGACTTTAAGTTAGCCTCTAAAATTTTGCACCCACGCTCCTTATGATATAATACACCACCTCAGAAAAACTTAGGATCTCTAGGGTCAAGAACCTTAGGAATATGATCAATGTGATCTATGTCACACTTTTATATATTTGAAATATTTATGGTTAATACATTGAGCAAAATTGTGAAACTCTGGATAATTCCTTGTTATGTCATTTAGAACCCCTGTAAATTTTAATAGAAAATTCCGAGATCATTTCTTCTAGGTTTTAGCAAATTTGCCCTATGTCATAATTATGAATAAGTGAGAATGCACTAGGCAAAATGTCTGATTAATGGTTGAAACTCTGGAAAATGGTTAGGGATATAATTATGAGCCTCTGTAATTTTTGGTAGAATTTTTGGAGATATTATTTATGGTAATTCAGTTAATTCAGTTTGTCACCCTTCTTGAATTGTGCAATATTTATGACAAAACTTTCCTGGAAAATTATGAGATTTTGGATTTGATGCTTTCTGTGCACTATGGTGCTATAGAAATTTCCCCAGAATTTTAGGAAGTCATGGTGTAGTACTTGATGTGTATAGTTATGTTTTCAACCCTTTCATGTTAAATAGAAAATATGATCATATAATTTTTGGAAAATTATGAAATTCTAGAATTAGTGTTTTCATGTCATTATTGTATCACTGTAATTTTCTCAGAATTTTTGGAGGTAAAAATCTAGTACTTGATGTGTAAAGTCATCTTGTCACCATTTTTATGATAAATAGAAATTATGATTATAAATCTGCTGGAAAATTATGAAATTTTGAAAACCATATTTTTATGTCATAAGTCACCTCTGGAAGTTTATTTAGCAGGATTAAACTCATTGAGTTGGTACCTCCTTTACATTCTAGAAGATGATATTTGAGAATCATCTACACCACTTAGAGTATTGAAAATCTTAAGTGTTGAGCATCGTTCAAGAGAACGTTAGCTTAAGGGTAGTGTTGGTGATAATTGATAAAGCGTCAAGTAATAAAGAGTAATAAGTAGAGGGGTTTCTAGAAAGGGGTATCCACCAATTAAAAGTAATTGTCTTGGAAAGGTGGATTTGGGCTTCAGCCCATCGCATTCCCTAGTACCGTTGCGAGCCCTTCACCGAGTAAACCTCGGGAAGTCCAGGATTCACATAAACTTCTAGGTATACAATAATTACACAAGATTAGTCTAACTAAATGAATAAGAGATATGGTAAACTTCATCCTGAGTTAAGGGATGGGAAGTTGTATATCAGGACGGGTTAGTCCTGCGAGCTGGAGGCTTGGGAGGTTGTATATCAGGACGGGTTAGTCCTGCGAGCTGAAGGCTCGGGTGGTGATAAATTGCATGTGCATAAGAACAAAATTAGTGGCGGGTCTTCGGTACTGGACCGGTCGTCACACCAACGGCAGTACGTTGACTTAGGTGGGTGTGAGGGTTGAGGGGCCAGTAGGTTGTTTATACTGCGATCTGGAGGACGATCTCCGAAAATGCACACTTGACCATAAAAGACTGGCGGGATGTCAGCAAAAGTACGCAAAAGCTCACGGAAGTGCACCTAGGACGTGTACAACAGCGTACAAAAAGTCCTATCACCAAGATTGCACTTTTTATAATAAGACTTTTTGTAACGGTCTCCCAAACATACAGCTCGCAAGGACGACTGTCGGCACCCCCAACATCCAGCTTGAAAGGGTTCAGCCTAACCAAATGGTCTGCAACACATGCACCCCAACCCCTCTCTGTCCCACCACAGGGCACAGTGGGTTGTTGGAGACCGCAATCCCCCTTTTCATGAGGAATGGTTCAGTTAAGCGGCAGCGCAGGGACTTCCCAGGAGGTCACTCATCCCGTGACTACTCCAGCCCGAGCACGCTTAACTATTAAGTTCTTCCACTCCTCATCACCAATTGATCTGCAGGTCAATTGGTGATGAGGAGTGGAAGAACTTAATAGTTAAGCGTGCTCGGGCTGGAGTAGTCACAAGATGGGTGACCTCTTGGGAAGTCCCTGCGTTGCCACTTAACTAAACCATTCCTCCTGAAAACGGGGATTGCGGTCTCCAACAACCCATTGTGCCCTGTGGTGGGACAGAGAGGGGTTGGGGTGCATGGGTTGCAGCCCATTTGGTTAGGCTGAACCCTTTCGAGCTGGATGTTGGGGGTGCCGGCAGTCGTCCTTGCGAGCTGTATGCTGGGGAGACCATTACATCATGAATGCTACAGTTTTATGGAGAGGAGTAGATCACAGTTCTTGAATATATCTGTCATCATGAAGTACGTGCAGGAATCCAAGAACGGTATAAATTAATTCCGCACTTCAGTTATATTACTGTTTTATTCAATTTATATTATTTGTGTGTTCTCCATATGCATGCTAGATTAGAAAATTGAATCCTGCTTTTCTTACTCCAATTGAGACCGGTAGTATTTGAATAAGAACAATCCTGCATCTGCATTCTCGTCGCTACATTCAGTGTTTTGTAAGTCTCCAAAATTTCTGATAATACAATTTCGTAGCGACGCAACTTAATTTTTCTATCATGCAATCCTTAGAAGGATGCACAAGGTTCACTCCACAAACCTTTAATGCCAAAACGAAGTTCAATCTTTTCCACAAACACGAACGACATTACCTCTAGAAGTACTACACGTACCACAATGTCTATCCTCCTTCACGCCTTCCCTGGAGTTGGAGTCAATATAAAGTGGAAGGGGAGAAGAAATAGACGTTGTTTTACCCGTGGAGGAAGATTGGATTGGCTAGCTTGCTAAAAGCTTGGGAGAGGCTTCCATTTATAACATTTTTGACCACAAACACAGCCACCTAACCTCCCATCTAGCACAGTCGGTTAAAAAATTCTTATGAGAATCACATGGGCGGATGTCTCCGACGGAATCAAATTAACAAACACCACCTTGATTCGGGTCAACCCAGAGTTTGCACTTGATACCTGCACATAGCATTGTTTGCACCAAGCAATTGCGCAAAGCACCAAATTGCACGAAGCATCAAACTGCTCTAAGCATCTATCTGAAGAACCACCTCATTGACTGAGGTGTCAGTCGACCTGCTCTAGTCGACTCTATCATGCACCAGCTCAATCCGGGAAAGTTGATGCAACCGGATCGTGAAAATTGACTCGTCGAACTCAAGACCCTAGAAGGAGATCCACTGCACCACCACGACTGTCAATCCTATTGTCAACTAAAATCATGGGATCACCGCCTCGTACTGTAGTCTCCATCAGTCGATATAGTATATCGCGTTATACAGCTTGCATGAGCACGATGCTCCCTCACATCACCGTCGGAACACACTTGGTCGTATAGCTGCAACCCTTTGAGTCCAATCTACCCAA
This sequence comes from Dactylorhiza incarnata, assembly GCA_033032865.1. NCBI lineage: Eukaryota > Viridiplantae > Streptophyta > Magnoliopsida > Asparagales > Orchidaceae > Dactylorhiza > Dactylorhiza incarnata. Next base: position 229,031 of record JAWHQI010000503.1, on the reverse strand, counting down.
AGACCCCTGAATATTACGAAGCTTGGGCACCGGATGCACCCTATCAAGCCTACGTATCACTCGGTCATGCGTCTGCAAGTCCACCATCCCTATCCCTGTGACTTTGCATCTTGAGTCGTCACCAAGAATGACTGACTCGGTCATCAATCTATAGAATTAAACATCGACGCGTCTGAGCAAACTGCTGCGACGCACTAGAATCTAGCATCCAGCTATCAGAGTCGTCTCAACTCTCAGTGATGCAATAAAAGTTTTCATCTTCTACAAAGTCCAGTTTCAGCATGCCCACATCATATATAGACGTCACCTAAAGTACCAAAACCCCATGCATGTTGCGTACAATGTCTCCTAATGTGACCAACCTGCCTGTAGTGGAAACATGTCGTTGCCTTCTTTGATGCCGACCGAGCTTGTTGATTGCTCGATCCTTTGTCGAAACTCCTCTCGAGTTCATGCACTATCAAGATCCAATAACCCCTAGGAGTGGGGTGTAATGGCCCATAAACCGGCAAAATTTAAATCTGTTATTTTGAGCAATTTACACAATGGTATATAACATAAAATATCTATTATAATTTACAGAAGTACCGATAGAAAACAAACTATAACTTTACATTCATTTTAGCTTAAGTAGATCATGTCATATGATATATACGAAAACAAAAACTAACACAACATACTAGCTTTTATATAATATAAAATCAATAACAATCTCCTTAGCAATCAATCTCTACCGAGGTTTGGCACGCTGACGGTCGGATCCAAAAAAAATATAAAGCAGCAACCCGTTAGTTTATAAAAATAGGTGAATCTTTTACCTCTTCACTCATTGTACAAGCAGACATAAGGAATGAGTAACAATATGCATATCTATATGTGCAGTAAAAAGGGTAAGCGGTGTAGTAATACTAAGTACAAAAGAGTATAATTATCATAGTAAAGTGATTTTCATATTTCAATTTCAGTATGTTCATTTATTCTTCTTCTTATATGTATTCAGTTTCGTGTTCATTTATTCTTCTTCTTATATGTATTCAGTTTTGTGTTCATTTATTTATTCTTGTTCTTCTGGACGGCTAAGGGTCGAACATGTCGGTCATCTGGGCCCATCAAATCCATGCCCAATCTAAGACGATCAAACAAGCAACCAGTAAACTTGCCCTTAGATTAGACAATTTTATTCCAATCCAGGGTTTAGAACTTTGGACTTTCATGTGCGCTATGGTCGGGCGCATCTCTTCAAGAGTGTGCGAGCTCTTTCTCCCTCCCGTCATCTCCATCTCATGATCTTTTTTACGTATATTTCTCCTGCGCGCAATGGGCTGCGAGCCTGCGATGGGAGGCATCGACGTGAAGTGGGAAATGGGCAATAATTTTGGACTACGAATATAATTCATCGACTGTGAATAATAATGGACTGCAAATAGCCATTTACGAACTGCTAATATCAACCCTCTTAATTTAAGTGAAACTTAGATTGGCGCCCGGGCAAATGGTTTAATATACTTCTTATATTATTGTTTAGTTTGTATTTTTATTTTTGTATTATCATGTACTACTCTCATAAAATTATTCAAACGGATGATAACTGGGCCGAGATAGACTTGGTTAATGCCCAAGATAGAGCCCTGTGAGTTTGAAGCCCCAATTTTAACACGCGGCCGAGCCTAGTACAAGTCTCAGGCCAGGCCCATACTGTGTCCACATGATTTTCTTAACAACTATCTTGTCGTAGGCCCAACAGCTTCAAGGGCTTTTCTGGCAACCAGCTAATCAACTTTTTTCTTAATATTATTATTAAGAAAAAAACTAGCGATATTTTAGGCTCTGTTTGGGGTAGCGGTGGCGGCCGTTAACTCCATGGTTATGAACTGTCGTTTGAGAACGCCCAATCTATCTGAGAAACTTCATCAACTCTTATGTTCAAAACAAGTTTTCATTTCTTGGTGGTGGTCATTGTCATTTCTTGGCAGGCCGCCCCTCCAAGGGGGCGCAGCCTAACCGCACCCCCTTGGGGTGCGGCCAAGCCGCACCCATAGTGGGGTGCGGCCGGGCCGCACCCCCTTGGGGTGCGGCCGGGCCGCACCCCCTTGGGGTGCGGCCAAGCCGCACCCTTAGTGGGGTGCGGCTTAACCGCACCCCTTGGGGTACGGTCGAGCCCCCTCCGCTTGGAGGGGTTTGGGGGTGTCCGCCCTCTCCAGGCTCGCTGTGCACCCTTTGGGCCCCGAATTTCACTCGGAGCGCTCCCGCGCTCGTAACGTGCTCAGAACGCCTCTAAGCGCGTTCAGAGCACTTCCGTGTTCGTTGTACGCTCAGAACGCCTCACAAAGCAACCAGGACGTTTTCTCCGTTCGTTGCACTCCCAGATCGCTTCCCCAGTTGCCTAGATTGCTTCTCCGTTCGTTGCGCGCTCAGAACGCTTCTGAGCACGCTCAGCTCACTCATAGTGGGGTGCGGCCGGGCCGCACCCCCTTTGGGGTGCGGCCGGGCCGCACCCCCTTGGGGTGCGGCCACGCCGCACCCTTAGTGGGGTACGGCCTAACCGCACCCTTGGGGTACGGTCGAGCCCCCTCCGCTTGGAGGGGTTCGGGGGTGTCCGCCCTCTCCAGGCTCGCTGTGCACCCTTTGGGCCCCGGATTTCACTCGGAGCGCTCCCGCGCTTGTTGGAACCCGGATACCAGTCCAACTTGTTCGAGACTGGGGGAGTTGCTTGAGTTACTTCTCTCTTCGTCGGATCCCTAGAACTAAATATTCCGAGCTAAGAACTGACCCTCACAGGTTGGTAAGTAGCTCCCTAAGAATGACCCACTGGCTGCAGCGAGGAGGTCCCGCCAATAACCCGGAAATCTAACTTGATTTCCCCTCCCAAAAACCAGAAGCTGAGCCTGTCTCAGACAGCACAAGGAAGAAAGCACGGGCTCTCTCAAGGGGGGTGAATCTGTGCTGATCTAAGACATAATGGGTTCTATTTATAGGGAAAGACTTCTCAGGGGTAGAATGGTCCGGATGACCTGCGGATAGCGTAACTCCGCCTTACTATTTTACTAAACGCACTCCAAATTGGTCTGCAGGTAGCCAGACTCCGCTGTCCCGAAGGGCTATAGGCAGACCATCAGGGGTGCCCAGATGATTCTACTCGCCAAGGGAGGCACCGGTCTACTTGCCAAGCCTCCTGACTCTACTCGCCCGGAAACGGGTCCACTCGCCTAGGGGTGCCAGCCTACTCGCCGGACACCCTTGGCTCTACTCGCCAGGGGGTGCCAGCCTACTCGCCGGACACCCTTGGCTCTTATCTGTCGAATAGGGGTTGTACACAATCCCCGCTCTTTTCGAGCTCGTTAGAGGTCGGAAAGAAGAGTCCAACCTACTATTCAGCGGGGCTGCGCGCTGACAGGGCCTTCTTCTATAAATAGGGTGAGGGTGTACCATGATCCCCTCATTCCAAGATGTCTTCTGGGGCGGGTTCTTCTCAGGCTGATAACCGGGTTCTCACGGACGACGAACCCGAGGCGGCCGCAGTCCTAGACATCCTTGGCGAGTTTTCGACGCCTTGCCTCCCAGGTTCCGCGAGAAAAAGGAAGCATAGGAGAAAGAGGGCGGAACCCGAGCTGCGGGAGAGGTCCTCTACCGATCCCGACTCTACGGCCCGGTGCGATCCCCCACTTAAGAGGTCTACTGCTTCGCCGATCCCTGAAGAGCCCCACGCTGACGTTCCTCGCCGAGAGAAGGAGGGCGGGGTCGAAGTCACCACCGGTGGGACTGAGGACGCGAGAACGCCTCCAATCCTTACGACCGGCCTGCTGCTCCCTCCCGCTTCTACCGTCCTGACGTTGGGTAAGGCTACGGTTTTCTTCCGATTATATCTACCAGGTCTTGACTTCATGCTCCGTGCAGCGCTCTCTACTCGCCCTCCTTTACAAGGGCAATATGCTGCGGCGCCCTCAACGGATTTAGCGACCGTGCCGTCTTCAATTTTGGGGCGGGTTGGTTCAACTCCGGCTCCTCCCTTGCAACAGCCCCTGTCTCAGTCTGGGATAGATCAGCCCGCCCGCCCAACCTCGGGGGGGAAGTCGCTGACGATGGGCCCCTTGCCGAGGAGGACTGGTGTGGTTCTTTGTCTATCCACCTCCACCGAGGGGTTGAGGACAGATCCACCTCGGCTTTCGGGAGAGGGCAACGCGTTGGAAGGTATTCGCCTCGCTATCTCGTCTCTATTCTTCTTTCCGTCTTATCCTTCTCGCCTGACTTCTCGTCTTCAGGCAGCCACGGGTCCCTCCCGTCTAGTCGTCTACCGTCTTCTGACTCGATTTTGGGGTCGCCGCCGCCAGCGGAGTCCACTCCCTTGAGGGAGTTTCTCGCGGACCCCCCTGCCTTCAACGAGGAGTCATGGACTCGCCTGATGGCCGTCCTTCGGGCCCATGATTCCTTATTGATGACTATGCCGCCGGCCGAGGTGAAGGCCCAATTGGTCAACCTGGGTGATCGCCTCGCCGAAGTGGAGGGACTTCACGACAACCTGCAGGGTGAAGACGGCCTACTTGGTCGGATGGATGATGCGGAGGCGAGGTTATATGAGGTGGAGACTCGCCAGAAGGCTACCGATGACGACCTTCATCGCTTTGCTCAGGTGGCGGGCACCGTGGGGGAGACCTCCCTTTTGGAGGAGCACATTAGGCGAGGCGAGGAACACATCCGCCAAAGCGAAGGGATCCTGGAGAGGGCTCGCGAAGACTTGCGTGCGGCCCAAGGAATCGCTTGGAGAGCTCGCCACCCCCAACGCCCTCGCCGTCGGGGTCGCGGTCCGGTGCATCATGGTTGAGATCTTCAGGGATAGTCCCTGTTCTTTCTTTTGATTTTTTTTGAGAGCCTGCTCAGCAATCTAACTCGCGACCCACGGGTCCTTGTAATCCTCAGGCGTCCTTTTATGTACCTTTACTTGTACTCGCGCGGGGCGCCCCAAGAATGTTTATCATATATTTACATGTTCTTTTTTTGCTTGCGTGGTATGCTTCCTTCGTTCGTTATTCTTCCCTTTTCTGATGGGCATGCGTTCTTTCTATATCTATTCGCTGCTTAGGGCCTACTCGCCACGCTAGATGATCTGCTCGCTCGCGGTTAGGCCTGGGGGTAGGGTCTATAAATAGAGGGCCCTCCTGCGCTGGTAGGTACGCTTCCCTACCCTTCTCAGGCATCCTGTCTCTGAACCTCCTCCACCGAATTCCCTTGCTCCTACTCGCGGCCCGCTATGGTGAAAAAACCATCCGAGGAGGGGCGCGCCTTCTGCGTCCGCAATTTTAGGGCGCACAACTTTCCCAGCTCGCAGACCCTCGGCGAGGAGTTGGCGGACATCGAGAATCGTTATCTGCCCCCGGGCTACACCGCGAGGCGGCCAGGACCGGGCGAGTTTCTCAACTCGCTGTATAGTGGAGAGCTTGCCCTTCCCTTGGCACACTTCCAGGTAGGGTTGAGGTTGCCCCTGTGGCCTGAGGTTCATCAAGTCTTCCGGTATTTCGGGATGATCCCTGCGCAGGTCAACCCCAACGCGATCAGCGTCCTGGTAGCTTATGCCTGCTACCTCCGCGGAGAGAAAATAGAGTTAAACCTCTCCACCTTCCGCAAAGTGATGACCCTGAAGGCGACCAGCGACGGCACCTTGTTTTTCACCAGCGCGTGCGTCAAGGTTGCCGAGACCTTCAATAAGGTCCACCATTGGACGGACAAATTCGTCCTGGTGCGGGGCGACTACGGAAACATTCCCTTCGCCCCCATCCAGAAGACAGAGGCAGAGTACCGACCGCCTCGCCTGAGGGGAGACGCGCTCGAACTCTACCGTTTCCTGAAGGACAAGGTCTTGGACGTCGTCTTCCTGTGGCAGGGCGTGGATCAACTCGCCTTCGTTAATCCGGGAGCGGGTAAATCTTACTCGCCTCGCGGCATTGATCATCTGTTCCTAGTGGGGGTGGCTACTAACTGTCTCATGTTTAAATGCAGGAGAGCGCACCGTCCCCCTCCTACCCCCTCATGATGCTTCTCGGCAACGGTCAAGTGAGCCTTCCAGGGAGGGGTCTCTCGCAGGGGTGGTGGTCACGGTGGACAGCGAACCAGCCTCGCCGGTGGACAAGGGCAAGGGGCAGGTAGATCCCGAAGCCGCCTCGGCAAGCGAGCCGCGGCCAAAAAAGCTGAGGACAGGGGGTTCTTCCTCCCACCTTCCGGCGAGTCCCCCCCCCCCCCCCCCCCCCCTGACCCTTCCACTCACCCGCATTATGGGCTGGGGATGCGGAGTAAGGACTCCTGGGGCGACCCCCTCATGATATGGGATCACGAGGCGAACCGGGTTTCCGTGAGTGCGCTCCTCCCTTCTTGGGAGGATTTCGAGGAGGTCGGCGATCAGGCGTTCAATCTGATCTTTGGGTTGTACGGGCGAGATGACGCCGAGGTACTCGCGGAGGTTCCTATCCGCGAGTTGGCCAACCTAAGTTGCCGCTCCGCCCTCCGGACAGCCGAGCTGATTCATCAGACTGCGCGGCGGGGGATTCAGTCGAACAGGCGGCTCCGCGACCTGGGCGCCGCCCACGCGGAGTTGGAGAAGAAGATGATTGAGAGGGATAGAGAGATAGCAGAGCTCCAGGCCAAGGGGGTTCCCCCTCCCGAGGTATTTAGCCCGCCTCGCCCCCGTCCTACTTTCTTAATCTTGGGATTGGCTAATGTCTCGTTTCTCAGGAGGCCGCGGTGGCGCTAGTGACGCGGATATCAGAACTGGAGGAGCAACTCGTCGCCTCGCAGTGTCAGGTCGATTATCTCGGTAATCGCCTCGCCGAAGCCGAGTCTGAAATAGAGGAACTTCGCCACCCCAGCCGGGGGGAGTCGTCGAACGCGCCAACCCTCCACTTTACCCCTGCTCAAATCGTCGAGACGCGCCGGAAGCTGGCGATCGCGACCGCGGTGTTCGTGCGGGAGAGACTCCGGTGCCGCTTCATGCTTACTGCTGATGGGGCCCAGGTTGATCTCGCCACCCTTCTTCCAGAGTTATACCGTAAGGCGGTGAATCCTGCTCCCACCGAGGCCCAAGATGAGAACTCCTCTAGCGGGTCAGAAGAAGAGGGTCCGGACGTCTAACCCTTTTGGATTTGTAACAATAAACTTATCTGGGCGTGTTTATTTTGGGTGTACTCGCCCTTCTCCTCGTATTTGCCTTGATGCGTTTTGCTTTGTTTTATTCTGTGGTTATGTCGCTCATGCTTAGGATCAATTTTTACGCATGCGCATTTTCTACTCGCCCTTAGGGTGTACTCGCGCGTGACTGTGACTCGCACAGGAGGGTTCTTTTATAGATTCGGCGCCCAGGCCCCGCTTCCCTGGTTACTAAAGCGAGGAGGGTGGCGGAAGACTCGCCGCTCTGGTTGCTCACGCGTTCGCACTGGGACTTCCTGCGAGGCGGTAAGATGGCGGCGGTGTCGGACTCGCCTCGGAGGGATGTTGATACCACTCGCCTCGCCCACCTGTTCATCCTCCCCTGAGGTGATAACAAGGTTCTAGTACACTATAGGGTACAACCCTCACTCGAGGGGGCAAGTAGTCAGCCTGCAGGGGAGGAGCCAGTGCTACGACCTGGTCTACGGCAACAACACATCTCGAGGACTTAGAACACACTCGAGGGGGCAAGTAGCCGGCCTGCAGGGGAGGAGCCCAGTGCTACGACCTGGTCTACGGCAACAACATATCTCGAGGACTTAGAACTCACTCTAGGGGGCAAGTAGCCGGCCTGCAGGGGAGGAGCCCAGTGCTACGGTTTGGTCTACGGCAACAACACATCTCGAGGACTTGGAACTCACTCGAGGGGGCAAGTAGCCGGCCTACAGGGGAGGAGCCCAGTGCTACGGCCTGGTCTACGACAACGACACATCTCGAGGACTTAGAACTCACTCGAGGGGGCAAGTAGCCGGCCTGCAGGGGAGGAGCACAGTGCTACGGCCTGGTCTACGGCAACAACACATCTCGAGGACTTAGAACTCACTCGAGGGGGAAAGTAGTCGGCCTGCAGGGGAGGAGCCCAGTGCTACGGCCTGGTCTACGGCAACAACACATCTCGAGGACTTGGAACTTACTCGAGGGGGCAAGTAGCCGGCCTGCAGGGGAGGAGCTTAGTGCTACGGCCTGGTCTACGACAACAACACATCTCGAGGACTTAGAACTCACTCGAAGGGGCAAGTAGCCGGCCTGCAGGGGAGGAGCCCAGTACTACGGCCTGGTCTACGGCAACAACATATCTCGAGGACTTAGAACTCACTCGAGGGGGCAAGTAGCCGGCATGCAGGGGAGGAGCCCAGTGCTACGGCCTGGTCTACGGCAACAACACATCTCGAGGACTTAGAACTCACTCGAGGGGGCAAGTAGCCGGCCTGCAGGGGAGGAGCCCAGTGCTACGGCCTGGTCTACGGCAACAACACATCTCGAGGACTTAGAACTCACTCGAGGGGGCAAGTAGCCGGCCTGCAAGGGAGGAGCCCAGTGCTATGGCCTGGTCTACGGCAACAACACATCTCGAGGACTTAGAACTCACTCGAGGGGGCAAGTAGCCGGCCTGCAGGGGAGGAGCTCAGTGCTACGGCCTGGTCTACGGCAACAACACATCTCGAGGACTTAGAACTCACTCGAGGGGGCAAGTAGCCGGCCTGCAGGGGAGGAGCCGAGTGCTACGGCCTGGTCTACGGCAACAACACATCTCGAGGACTTAGAACTCACTGCTCGATGCCTGTCTCCTAGGTGATGAGACGTTATATGTTTGCCATGGAAAGTGTTATTATTTTCAAGCATATCAAGGATCGACTAAGTATTACATTAATCCTAGGAGTAGAAACGTTTCAAGTCGTCTCCACTCCACGTGTTTCCTAAGAGTTCTCCCTCAACGTTCTGCAGGCGGTACCCGCCGGTTCTCAACACCTCGGACACGATGTAGGGGCCTTCCCAATTGGGATGAAGTTTGCCCACCGCGGCGGATCTTCCTGCGGCGCCACCTTCTTGATAATCAGGTCTCCCTTGGTGAACTGCTTGACTCGGACCTGCTTATCAAAGTGCTTTGCCATCCTTCGCTTGATCTCTTCTTGTCGGATCGTGGCCTGGTCGCGAAGTTCCTCCACGAAATCTAAGGCGAGTCGCTGCGCCCCTTCGTTCTCGAGTCTCCACCCTTCATCCCCGCCTTCTGCCGCTACCACCCTGGGACTCCGGACTTCGAACTCTATCGGGATGAGAGCCTTCGAGCCGTGTGATAGCTTGAATGGTGTTTCGCCGGTTGCCGTGGTGGGGGTGGTCCTCAGGGCCCAGAGGACCGAGGGGAGCTGCTCCACCCAATTTCCCTTCAGGTTTTCTACCTTCTTCTTGAGCAGGTTGAGGATGACTTTGTTGGCTGCCTCAACCTGGCCGTTGCTTCGCGGGTGATGAACTGAAGCGAAGCGGAGGTCGATGCCAAGTTGACCACAGAAATCAGTGAGCTCAAGTCTTGCGAATTGCGGGCCGTTATCGGTGACGATGGCGAGGGGTAGGCCATGTCTACAAACGATCTCCCCCCAAATGAAGTTCTTCACTACCAGGGAGGTTGTTTTTGCCAGGGCCTTCACCTCCATCCACTTGGAGAAATAATCGATCATCACCAGGAGGTATCTCCTCTGCCTGCTTGCCGGGGGGAATGGTCCTACCAGATCCATCCCCCAAATGGCGAAGGGCCAGGGGGTGGTGATTGACCGGAGACGTTGGGCTGGCTGTAACTGGAGCGGGGCATAGAGTTGGCACTTTGAGCATCTCTTTGCGAACTCTTCGACGTCTTTCCAGATGGTGGGCCAAAAGTATCCCGCTCGGAGTACCCTCTTCTCTAGGGTTCGGCTTCCCGAATGACTGCCGCACTCGCCTGCGTGAACCTCCTCCAAGACCCGGGAGGCCTCCTCTTCGGACAGGCACCTGGCTAGGGGACCAGATAGAGTCTTCCTGTAAAGCACCCCGTCAGTTAGTAAATAATAAGCGGACTTATACCTGAACCGTCTCTTGTCTTGAACCTCTGCGGGTAAGCATCCTGTGGTCAAGAAGGTGACCAGGGGATCCATCCACGAAGCGGGTCGGTCGATGTCCATCACCTCTCCCTCCTCGATCGAAGGCCGAAACAACTCGGTGATTGCTTCTCCGACCAGGGGGCCATATTTGGCCAGCCGGTCCGCTCGGACGTTCTCCTCCCTTGGCACGTGTTGTATGGAGAATGTCTTGAAGACGCCCACCAAGTCTTTGACTTTTACTAGGTAGCGTTGCAGTACCGGCTCTTTTGCTTCAAACTCTCCTCGGATCTGGGAGGTGACCACCAGTGAGTCGGAGTGGACCTTGATGTCATGGATTCCCAACTCCTGGGCTAGGCGTAGACCCGCGATTACGGCCTCATATTCTGCCTGATTGTTGGTAACGGGGAAGCGAATGCTGACGGCCTGCTCAATTCTGGTGCCCTATGGGCTGATCAGGACGATGCCTCCTCCACATGAGTTCCTCCCCGACACTCCATCCACGAACACTTCCCACGCCACCTGCTGGGGTATCTCCTCCTTGCCTACTTCTGTAGTATAGTCGATTAGGAAGTCTGCCACCGCTTGGGCCTTCATGGCTAGTCGGGGCACGTAGGTGATGTCGAACTCGCTAAGTTCCACTGACCACTTCGCCATCCTGCCAGAATGCTCTACTTCTTTCAGGACATTCCAGAGAGGGTGGTCGGTCACTACCTTGATCGGGTGGGCCTGGAAGTAAGGTCGGAGTCTCCGCGCCGATACAATCAAAGCAAACGCCAGTTTTTCCAGGATGGGGTATCGCAGTTCTGCCTTCCGCAGGACCCGACTTACGTAGTAAATGGGAAGTTGGCGCTTCCCCTCCTCGCGGACCAGGACCAAGCTCACTGCTTCTGACCCCACCCCTATGTATAGGAAGAGATCTTCTCCCTCCCTAGGCCCTTGTAACAGGGGTACCTGGGCCAACTGGAGTTTTAGGCTTTCGAAGGCTCCCTGACACTCTGCCGACCACTCGAACTTTTTATTGTCTCGGAGGGTTTTGAAGAAAGGTGAGCATTTCTCTCCTGCCCTGGAGAGGAACCTGCTCAGTTCGGCCAGGCGACCTGCCAGGCGCTGAACTTCCTTGACGTTCCTGGGTGCTTCCATCTCCATGATCGCCTTCACCTTGTCCGGGTTCGGTTCTACTCCAGCCGGAGTCAAGAGGTGTCCCAAGAACTTCCCCTTTCCAGCCCCAAACACGCACTTGGCCGGATTTAGTCTCATCTTTTACTTTCGCAGCGTGGCGAAGGTCTCCTCCAAGTCATGGAGGTGCTCCCCCACGCTCTTGCTTTTTACCATGAGATCGTCGACGTATACTTCCAAGTTTCGCCCCTTCTGCTCTTTGAACACCCTGTTCATCATGCGTTGATAGGTTGCTCCTGCGTTTGTAAGCCCGAATGGCATCATTTTATAATAATAGCATCCGTCGTTGGTGATGAAGGATACGTGCTTCACGTCGGGTGGATGCATGCGGATTTGATGGTAACCAGAAAAAGCATCTAAAAAGCTCATGACAGGGAATCCGACGGCCGAGTCTACTAGCTCGTCGATTCTAGGCAAAGGGTAACAATCCTTGGGGCAAGCTTTATTAAGGATAGAAAAGTCAATACACATGCGCCACTTCCCCTCTCCCTTCCTCACCATTACAACATTGGAGACCCAGCCTGGGTACTGGATCTCCGACACAAACCCTGCTTCCAGCAGCTTCTTGACCTCCTCCCTGATGGGCTCGGCTAGGGTGGTGGCGGTTTCTCTCTTCTTCTGTTGGATGGGGTGGACTCCTTTATCCAAGTTGAGATGATGGCAGGCTACGTTCGCGTCGATGCCTGGCATATCGGCTGCGCTCCACGCAAAGATGTCCGCGTTCTTTCGGATGCAGGACATGATCTTCTCCTTATCTTCCTCTTCCAGCTCCCTGCTGATCTTCACCTTTCTCGGCCTCCCGCCTTCAGCCAGGATCTCCTTCTCCTCCACTTCTTCGGTTGCTTCCAGCCTTGCCGTCTTCTCTGCTTCTTCGGCCGCTTCCTGCCTCGCCATCTCCTCCATCACCAGGTCCACCGCCTCTGCCTCCTCCTTCCAGCTGATCATGTTGACAGCGTTAAGATAACACTGCCTTGCCACCTTAGGATCGCTTCGGATCCGGATCTGCACCCCTCCTTGGTTATACTTAAGACACTGGTGGTAGGAGGAGGGCACACACTTGTAGGCGCTGATGAGCGGCCTGCCGAAGATGGCATTGTAACTGCTGGGGGCGTCCACGATGACGAACCTGCAGCACTTGGTGGTTCCTCCCAGCGTCACCACCAACTCCACACCTCCCTCTACTTCCTTTCTTTCTCCCGCAAATCCAAAGAGCGGCCCTTCCGTCGAGGTAACCCTCTTCTCTTCCACCTTCATGGCATCGAACGCTTTCTTGAACACGACATTGACGGAGCTCCCGTTATCCACCAGGATGCGAGAGACCGTATAGTTTTCTATCGCGGCCTTGATCACCACAGCGTCGCAGAAAGTGTTTTCGTTCCCCAACATGTCTTCCTCCGAGAAAGTGATCTCTCCTGACGGTGGCGGAATCTGGGAGGTAGAGGCCACGCTCTTCCGATACACGGCGTTGAGGCTCCCCCTCCGGGTCGCCTCCAACCTTGCTCCTCCGTGGATGACTCCTATCCCCCATGGGCTCCCAGATCCCCCCTATCCTCACACCTCCTTGGGGCGGGGGCTCCTCCCCCTTCGATCCTCAGCATTTCTCCTTCTCGCCTCTCATGCCCTTCCTGGGCTCCTCCAGCTCCCCTCCTCAACTCCAAGAACTCAGGGCACGTGGCCGTCACGTGGCCCTCCAACTGATGGAAGTCGCAGTAGGGCATCGCCCGACGCTCTTCTCCACCTCGAGGCTGTCGCGGCCTTCCTCCTCTTCCTCGTCCTCGTCCTCTCCTGATCACATTAGCTTCTCTGGGCGGTGTTCGGTTTTTCCTCCACTGACCTTGCCTCCGCTCGGGGGAGTGACAACGGTCTCGTCGCTCCGGGGAATACCTCCCTCCCGGTCTCTCTTGGTAGCCCCCTCCAGCAGGTCTCCAGGCCGGCCGGCGGGGCGGAGCCTGGAACCTCCTCTCCTGATCTCGCTGATCCCGGTTCTCCCGGGACCCTCCCTCTTCTCGCCTCCTCGGCTCACTCCTCTTCTTGGACTCGCGCCGGCCGCTCCCCTCTCCTTCTTTCTCCACTCCCTCCAATCTGGCTAACTTGGCTACGAACTCTAGGCTGGTTGCCTCCCCCGCGATCTGCCTTCCGGCCCGATCGACTAACTCCTCGAACGATAGGGGGGGATTGCGAGTGATCTCCATCTTGAAAAACCCTGGCTGCAACCCCAGCTTGAATGCCAAGATCAGGGTATGTCCAGGGACCTCTTGGACCAGGAGGATCTCCTCTTGAAAGCGATCCAAATACGACCCGAGCATCTCCTGGGGTCTCTGCTTGATAAGGAAAAGATCTTCTGAACCCTTCCTCCTCTTCTTGGACGTGGAGAAGCGGAGCAAATAACTTCTGCGCAGGTCATCGAACCCGTAGACGCTTCCCGCCGGTAACTGGTGGAACCAATCTCTGGCTTTTTCCTGGAAGGTTATGGCGAACAACCGACATTTGAAGGGATCCGTCATCGGCTTGATGGAGACCATATCTTCAAACCACTGCAGATGCTTGACGGGATCTTCTTTCCCGGAGTAGAAACTCATGGCGGGCTCCGTGAATCCTGCAGGAATGGGAGCGGACAGCACCAACTCGCAGAACGGACTGCGCGGGGCGAGCTGGCGGATGGGACGAACTTGGTCGTACTCGCCCTCTGATTGGCGAGTCTCCGTCGGGCTGGTAAAGAGCACTCGCGCGCGGAGCGGCTGGTCTTCATCCCCTAGGAGCGCTTCCCTGCCGAGGCGCTGACTAGGACCTGCCTCCGTGGGCGAGGCGACTGCGACAGGGGAGGATACTCCCACCTCGGCGCGAGGCGTGAGTAAGCTCTGGATGGTATCCTCCATCGCCTTCATCCCCTGCTCGAAGACACTCTTGGTCACGAACTCGCCCGAAGGCGGCGAGTTCCCCTGGCCGGTTCTCAGCTCGTCACGTTCAGTCATGGGATCGTCCGATGAGATTTTCTTCTCTCGCTACAGTCCACGCTCACCGCACCAAAAATGTTGGAACCCGGATACAGGTCCAACTTGTTCGAGACTGGGGGAGTAGCTTGAGTTACTTCTCTCTTCGTCGGATCCCTAGAACTAAATATTCCGAGCTAAGAACTGACCCTCACAGGTTGGTAAGTAACTCCCTAAGAATGACCCACTGGCTGCAGCGAGGAGGTCCCGCCACTAACCCGGAAATCTAACTTGATTTCCCCTCCCAAAAACCAGAAGCTGAGCCTGTCTCAGACAGCACAAGGAAGAAAGCACAGGCTCTCTCAAGGGGGATGAATCTGTGCTGATCTGAGACATAATGGGTTCTATTTATAGGGAAAGACTTCTCAGGGGTAGAATGGTCCGGATGACCTGCGGATAGCGTAACTCCGCCTTACTATTTTACTAAACGCACTCCAAATTGGTCTGCAGGTAGCCAGACTCCGCTGTCCCGAAGGGCTATAGGCAGACCATCAGGGGTGCCCAGATGATTCTACTCGCCAAGGGAGGCACCGGTCTACTTGCCAAGCCTCCTGACTCTACTCGCCCGGAAACGGGTCCACTCGCCTGGGGGTGCCAGCCTACTCGCCGGACACCCATGGCTCTACTCGCCAGGGGGTGCCAGCCTACTCACCGGACACCCTTGGCTCTACTCTCCAGGGGGTGCCAGCCTACTCGCCGGACACCCTTGGCTCTTATCTGCCAAATAGGGGTTGTACAGCGCTCATAACGTGCTCAGAACGCCTCTAAGCGCGTTCAGAGCACTTCCGTGTTCGTTGTACGCTCAGAATGCCTCACAAAGCAACCAGGACGTTTTCTCCGTTCGTTGCACTCCCAGATCGCTTCCCCAGTTGCCTAGATTGCTTCTCCGTTCGTTGCGCGCTCAGAACGCTCTGAGCACGCTCAGCTCACTTTTTGTCTTTTCTGACTTCTCACATTTTATCTTTCTAGCATGCTGACTTTTTGTCTTTCCAGTTTCTCAGATTTCAGGAACAACTTGTCGCCTTTTTCGCCTCCAACAAAACTGCCCGAACTGCTCGAGGGGCAAGATGGTCAATTACGAAAAATGGCGATCCGTGTGCTCTGAACCGGAAAATATGATTCGTCCGCCAGGAGGTTACGGTGGTTACAACGGCGAAATTACCGGGCTACCCCCGACCAAAGCTATAAAAGGAGCCCCAGGACTTTATTTCAGAGGACCTTGCCTTCTGGACCCGGGAGAGCTTCTTGCAAACTTTCGCGAAATTCTCCTTCGGGACTTGAAGATTTCCTTCGTCCCGAAAGGCGACTCAGCATTCTCACTTTTGTTCTCCGGAGCATCTCACTTTTGTTCTCCCGGAAGGCAACTCAGCATTTTCACTTTTGTTCTCCAAAATTCTCAGAAGGAAAAAGACTTAGTTTTTCTGGAGGTGGTCTGTCACCTTCGGAACTCTCTCCCTCTCTCTCTCTCTATTATTGTAACGAGCAGCGGTCTGTCGCGCTCGAGTTCTAAGTCTCTAATTGTAACCCCCCAGAAGATAGTGGAAGTTTGGTCGGCACAGCTCCGGCCGCGTGGTTTTTTACCCTTTCCGGGTTTTCCACGTTAAAAAGTCTCAGTGTACTCAACGAATCTCTAATTGACTGTTTGCGCGCTCGGTTCGCTTCCGAGCTAACGTGGTTCAATTCAACCGGTCTACCAGAGCACCCGAGCGACACGCAACAGTTTGGCGCCGTCTGTGGGAATGGATTCCCAACTACCGAGCAAAGGATTTCCGAACGCAGTGTCCGCTTTACCTGAGTTCGCGGAACCAGCAAGAGTGGACACCTCCCCCAAACTATCCGACACATGCAGTTCCTCAATCCCTGAAGGCCGGCGAAAAGAGCACTCATCGCTGCACCCATCCTACCCCAGTGGCTTGGATCAACTAGCAAGCCGGCCCCTCTCGCGGCGGGGCAAGATCCGAACGATGTCATGCACCAGCAAAGGAGATCCCCCCCTGTCAAAGTCAATTTTGGCATACCCAGTACCGTCATGGCTAAAGCTCCCGCACTTCAAGGAGTTCCACGGGGCAGAAGACCCGTACGTGCACGTTAATCACTTCTTGATAACGGTACGGACGTTCGGACTTCCCGACCAAATCAGCTGCAAAATCTTCACCAAGACACTGCGCGGGGACGCCCTCCGCTGGTATCAATCCCTGCCAAACAGAGCGATTCACAACTTCACCGAGTTGTCCCAACTGTTTGTTGAATGGCACGAAGCGCGCATGCCAAGGATCCGGGAAAAAGAGCCTGAGACGGATGAGTCATCCCACCCAGGGGAAGCGGAGCGGGGCAAGCAGCACGAGAAGATCTACACGAGCTTTCACCAAGGGCGTCCCCGGGGATGGTTGGACTTCTCCTTAGACGCAAGCATAGGCAATCCAGCCTGTGAGCTAAGAAGGGCGTTGATAACCCATCGCATCTCATTCAATATCATGTTCGTGGCAGCCGTGGTGCGGCTCAAACTCCTAAGCGGGAACCTTAAGCTCAGGGCCAGCGACGCAGAGCTCCCAGACGAAACTATGGTACTCACCATAGGAGTCGTCACCCTCCCCGTCCAAATAGGGATGCATTCGGAACCAGTCTAGTACGACGTTCAGTTCGTCATCGCAGAGGCAGACTCCCCCTACGACGCAATATTTGGGAGTCTCCAACTCGATGCCCTAGACCACGACGTTTCCATGTATGGATGCATGGCCAACAAAGGGAGAATCCTCAGGGATGCAATTCGTGGTTTCGACACGGCCGCAGCCGAGCTCCCTTGGATCAACTACGAACCGTCACCAAAACTAAATTCTGAAAAGCAAGGCGTGCGGGAGGACCGTGCAACCCCCACATTCGCAGAAAAAGCTAATCTTCCGGCACCGGCGAACCAACTACAACTTGGGGATACGTGTTGCAAGAGAAAGGGACAGCAACATCAACTCGAGAAGGCCGTACCGCCCATTCAGAACCAAGCAGACCGCTCCCGAGGGCTAGCAAATCAAAGCTCCCGGATCTACACCCCGTTAAATGCCCCTCGCGAGCATATACTGTCCATAATCTAAAACAACAAAATCATCAACTGGCCCAGACCGCTCCCCTAGCGTAGGGGAGATCAATCCCCGTTCTGCAATTTCCACAAAGGCCGAGGACACTGTACGGAGCACTGTGCCAGGTTGAAAGAAGAAATTGAGTGCCTTGTCCAGTCAGGACACCTCGAGGCTTTCCGCGAATAAGCCCAGAAGGATGCCACCGAGGATCAGCCGCCGGGTCACGGTCGTCCGCCATGCTGAACGACCAAAAGAGCTCGAGCCAGTACAGCACAAAAGGAGCGTAATGTTACCTTTTCTCTCTCGTCAAACTTGTATCAAGAAACTTATTAGCTCAAAAGCCGCAAGATTGCACTTGCGCGTGTATCAATGTTCATTTTCTGATTATGTTTTACCTGTCCTAAACTATTATACTGCAGGAACGCACTTTGGGGCCCTGCCCCGGGGACTTTGCACTGCCGTCGATTGAAGGTTCGCCCTTCTCCTCCGCCGTCGAGTCCCGACGTCATAGGGGCCTGCCCCCTTACGTTCGCCCCCGGTTTGAATACACCAGCTATTCACCGGCCGCTTTGGGGCCCTGCCCCGGGGACTTTGCACCGCCGTCGATTGAAGGTTCGCCCTTCTCCTCCGCCGTCGAGTCCCGGCGTCGTAGGGGCCTGCCCCCTTGCGTTCACCCCCGGTTTGAATACATCAGCTATTCACCGGCTACTTCGGGGCCCTGCCCCGAGGACTTTGCACCGCCGTCGATTGAAGGTTCGCCCTTCTCCTCCGCCGTCGAGTCCTGACGTCGTAGGGGCCTGCCCCCCTTACGTTCGCCCCCAGTTTGAATACACCCGCTATTCACCGGCCAAGTCTATATTATGTAAAAGCCGCGAGCACAGACTCGTGCAAAATAATTTTCTATTATGTAAAAGCCGCGAGCTCAGACTCGCGCAAACTCATCCGTAATTTTGGAAATGTCATCAAGCTACGCAGGTATCAATAACCGAAACAACAGAATCACCCAAGGAAATAGGTACAATAAATGCAATAAAGGAATACAACCACATTAGCGCAGCGCTGCACGTAAACAAACAACAATATGGAAAGCAGGAAAGTGGAAGACAACCAACATCAGTCCTCGGCTACATCCGAACAATCATCCCCTGAAAGATCCCCAGCTCCAAGGCCAGCAGTGTCACATCCAAACTTCCTCCCCATCATACGAAGAGTCTTCTGAATGCCTCGCTGAAAATAAACATCGCGCTCGTCTGCTATCATAGGCTCAATCTCCTTCGTCATGACCTTAGCACGAATCTCCTCCGCCATCTGGAACCGCTCCTCTACAAAGGCAAGAGAATCTTTGTACTCGGTCACCCCGACTACCTTGGCCTCCTTAAGACTGTGCTCGATCGACGACAACCGATCCACCTCGCTCCTCAGGAAGCCCAGCCCCCCTCCAAACGGAACATCTCCCCCTGAGCTTCTAACAGCTGACGAAGCGCATCCTGGGCAAGCGCCTTGTCACCACCATACTCCACCCGCAGCTTCTCGACTTCAGATCGAGAATAAGAGATGTCGGCCTCCAACTGCTTGATATGAGATGAGTCACGATCCCTCTCCCTTTGCTAAATGGACAAATCGCTCATCGCCACGCGTAACTCCTCCTGAAGAGCGAAATAGTTATCTTTGAGGCCTATATAATGATCGTTCTATGTAAGAGCAACGCTAGTCAAAGCCTCCGCCTACAAACAAAAGATAAACGGTCAACAGACGTAAGCGATAACGGAGAGGAAGGGCCAAGATTAGAGAAGAAGAGCTTCACTTACCGCAGAAGCCATCTCCTGAAGAGAAGAAGAAACTCGCCTCGTCGGCAAGAGGGGAGGTGGCGGCAAGTCCCCCTGTGGGACCCGGTCGGTAGTAGGAGGCGCCAAAATCTCAATCTCCGGATCCAGTGAAATCGGCTCTCCCCTGCGATGGCTCGGGCCGGCCTCGCGATCGTGACTCATAGGCGCCGGCGGAGTAGAACACGAACTAGGACCTCCGTTCTTAAAAGCAATCCTCCTCTTCCTCCCGCGGTCTAAGGGAACAGCGGCCTCTCGCTCGACATCCCAGGAAAGCCCCACCGAAAGCAGTTGGCTTTCCTCCACGCAGCTAGAAATACAGAATAGGGCCTTCGACAGCCCTTCTCGACCAGGGAAGCCCGGGATAGGAAGGAACTCATCTTCTCGTCCAGTTTGTCGGCGACAGCGTCCAGGGAGCGCCCTCCATAGCTCCGACAGCTCCCATCGATTCTGCACGTACCCATAAAGAGTATTCCCGTGACGGTAATCGGTCTTCTCCCCAAAGTGAAACCAGCTCTTGTTTCTTCGAACTTCAACGCGACCACCCGGGTCGGTAGAAACCTCGCACCAGTCCTTAAAAATCTCGAGCGAAAAGCGAGCGCTGTGTTCCCGAAAGAACACCACCATCCCTATGATGTTCGCCGTCCCGGCAGGCGTAAACTGGGTAATAGGGACACCGCAGAACCGGAGTATCTCAACCACCTCCTCAGATGGAGGAATACGAAACCCGGATTACAGACAGCTTTCAGAAAGGGTCATAAAACCGGTGGGCGGGTTTTGAGCGTGTTCCTCCACCCGCGGAATCTTCACCTCAACATTTGGAGGCAACCCGAACCACTTGCGCCATATGTCAATCCGCAAGCCGCCAAGAGAAGAGCGCAGGCGCATCGGCCTCGACTGGCCTACCCGTTTCGAAGCCTGGAAACAACAAAAATAATATACAAAAATAAAAAATGAGAAAGGCGCATATCAAGCCGCGCACACAACTGATCGCACGCACATCAAGCCGCGCGCACAACTAATTGCGCGCGCAACTAATCACGTATCAAGTAACTAATTGCGCGTGACTAATCGCGCACATATCAAAGCCGCACCCACCCATAGTGGGGTGCAGCCAAGCAGCACCCTTAGTGGGGTGCGGCCAAGCCGCACCCCTTTGGGGTGCGGCCAAGCCGCACCCCTTTGGGGTGCGGCCAAGCCGCACCGCCTTTGGGGTGCGGCCTAACCGCACCCCTTGAGGTACAGTCGAGCCCCCTCCGCTTGGAGGGGTTCGGGGGTGTCCGCCCTCTCCAGGCTCGATGTGCACCCTTTGGGCCCCGGATTTCACTCGGAGCGCTCCCGCGCTCGTAACGTGCTCAGAACGCCTCTAAGCGCGTTCGGAGCACTTCCGTGTTCGTTGCACACTCAGAACGCCTCACAAAGCGACCAGGACGTTTTCTCCGTTCATTGCGCTCCCAGATCGCTTCCCTAGTTGCCTAGATTGCTTCTCCGTTCGTTGCGCGCTCAGAACGCTTCTGAGCGTGCTCTGCTCACTTTTTGTCTTTTCTGACTTCTCACATTTTGTCTTTCTAGCATGCTCACTTTTTGTCTTTCCAGTTTCTCAGATTTCAGAAACAGCTCGTCGTCTTTTTCGCCTCCAACAAAACTGCCCGAACTGCCCGAGGGGCAAGATGGTCAATTACGAAAAATGGCGATCCGTGTGCTCTGAACCGGAAAATATGATTCGTCCGCCAGGTGGTTACAGTGGTTACAACGGCGAAATTACCGGGCTACCCCCTGCCAAAGCTATAAAAGGAGCCTCAGGGCTTCATTTCAAAGGACCTTGCCTTCTGGACCCGGGAGAGCTTCTTGCAGACTTTCGCGGAATTCTCCTTCGGGACTTGAAGATTTCCTTCATCCCGAAAGGTGACTCAGCATTCTCACTTTTGTTCTCCGGAGCATCTCACTTTTGTTCTCCCGGAAGGCGACTCAGCATTCTCACTTTTGTTCTCCAATATTCTCAGAAGGAAAAAGACTTAGTTTTTCTGGAGGTGGCCTGTCACCTTCGGAACTCTCTCCCCTCTCTCTCTCTCTCTCTCAGAAGGAAAAAGACTTAGTTTTTCTGGAGGTGACATGTCACCTTCGGAACTCTCTCCTCTCTCTCTCTCTCTCTCTCTCTCTCTCTCTCTCTCTCTCTCACTCACTCTCTCTCTCTCTATTATTGTAACGAGCAGCGGCCTGTCGCGCTCGAGTTCTAAGTCTCTAATTGTAATCCCCCAGAAGATAGTGAAAGTTTGGTCGGCACAGCTCCGTCCGCGTGGTTTTTTACTCTTTCCGGGTTTTCCACGTTAAAAAGTCTCAGTGTACTCAACGAATCTCTAATTGACTGTTTGCGCACTCGGTTCGCTTCCGAGCTAAGGTGGTTCAATTCGACCGGTCTACCAGAGCACCCTAGCGACCCGCAACAAGGAGTTTTTTTTGTATATTTTTCTTGTCATTGGAATTATCATACTTCATGAGAACTATCTAAATACATTAATTGTTCAAAAATTGTGCAAAAAGAAATGGAGAATCGATCTCAAAATCAAATTCAACCGATAAATTTGGGTCGGTTCTAGCGGATTTTGGTACGGTTCTAGTTTCAAAAAATTTGGAACCGATCTTTCTATTTGGTTCTCGATTCTTTGGCAGGTATCTAAGAACCGACCCAGGAACCGAATGGTTGGCAATGAATTAGTAATATATGTAGGATTTAATGTATATCAATTGTTAATCTTTAATAATTATTAGTTATAATATATATGTTTTATTGTTTATCCTCATTTCAAATTTAAATACATCAATAATAATATTTTTCTTACACATATTTTGTTAATGTTGAATCCGCGAATGATAATAGTATGCTAAACTTGTTTTAAAAATTCAAATTTAGAGAACTAAGATTTAAGTACAATTTTTTAAATACATTTACTTGCAACTTACTTGCAACTTACTGTATGATTCAAGCAATATGAGTAATGAATAACATGAAGTAAAACGACGAGTAGAATCGAAAATTGAACTGAAACTGAACCGAAATTTTCGGTTCGGGTATTGTTCAAGGTTTCGTGTACAAGAGTCGATTCAAGTTCCAAAAGATTGGAACCGAACATATATGGATTGGTGCTTGGTTCTTAGTGGAACTGACTTGTACCGACCCGAGTAGCACCCATAATCTTCGTGCATGCTAGCTATCAATAAAATAAAAATAAAATAAATAAGGGTTCGTTCGTTTGGACGACATTGATATTCAAGAATTTGCTTTGAGAATAAGAAAACCAACTCTTTTGTTCGTATGGACGATTTTATGGCGTAATTGACTTTTGAGCACAAAGCCATCAATATTCAACTTAGCCTAAAAACCCCACGATCGAATGTTTAGGGCTCGCCATCGGTTTTGAGATTGAGTACTCAATGAACTAAGAACTTAGCGCGCTTTTGGTCGGGAGCGCATTTTTGTCGGGAGAGCGCTTTTTTCGCCCAGGCCCCCTTTTTCGCCCGGGAGCTCTTTTTTTGCCAGCGTTCGCTTTTTTCGCCAGGGTGAGCTTTTTCGCACAGGCGCCCTCTTTTCGCACCAGTGCCCATTTTTTGCCTGGGCGCCCATTTTCGCTCAGGCGCCCTTTTTTCGCACGGGCACCCTTTTTCGCCCAGAGGCACTCTTTTCGCCCGGGCACCTCTTTTTTATTCGGGCGCCTTTTTTGGCCGACACCTATTTTTTCGCTCGGGCGCCAATTTTTCGCTTAGACGCTCTCTTTTCGACCGGGCGCCCTTTTTTGCCCATGCAATCTTTTTCGCCCGACATCATTTTTCGTTCGGGAACCCTTTTTTCGCTCGGGCGACTCTTTTCGCTCGAGAGCCCTTTTTCGATCGGACGCCCTTTTTTGCCTGGCTGCCTATTTTTATCCTGGGCGCCCTTTTTTTGCCTGACGCGCTCTTTCGTCCGGCATGCTATTTTCGCCCGAGCGTGCTTTTTCACTGGCGCGATTGTTTGCCCGACATGTGTTTCTCGTACCGCACATTTTTACCTAGCACGTGTTTTCCCCAGGGCTCATGTTTTTCATCTTTGTTTGTTTTTTACGCACTGACGAGATTGCTGCCCGGGTGTGCATTTTTCTCCCGAACACACATTTTCCGCCCGAGCTTGCATTTTTTCCTAAGTGCATCTTCCACGGGTGGGTTTTCCCTGAGGTCTTTCCTTTCCATTCACATTAGAACATTGTTTTATTTTTGCTTTTGTTCTTATGATTTTCTTTTAATTATTGAAAGTAAATATCTTTAATCCGAACAAACAAAAATGACCAATATCAATTCTTGTGATAGAAAATCATCACGTGGCGAACAAAATATTGGAATTAAACTTAATATCAATTCAAGCATGTATTGGCATTGAATTGAAATTCAATTCTTGAAAATTAATGTCTTACAAACGAACTTGAGACTCTTGTAGATCGGTCTAAATTGAACTATCTTAGCCGAGAGCGGTCGAGCGCGTAAACAGTTGAGGAAAAAGAGGCGGCTGACAAGAGACTTTTTTTAATGTGGAAAACCTCAGAATGAGGTGAAAAACCATGCGGTCGGGGCGGTGCTGACCAAACTTCACTATTCTAGTCCAATGCTTTTGAGAGAAGGCGGGGGTGACAGGCCACTCCTCGTTACAATCGCCGGGGGAGAGAGAAAGAGAGATGTGCTCGGAGGGTGATAGACCACCGCTCATGAAGCTGTCTTTTTGCTTGCTGTAGTGGGGAGCACTGCACTCTGGGCGCTTTGACGTCTTCTACTGGAGCTCGAAAACTGACAGGGCGCGCTCTGCGCGTCTCGGGGTCTGCGGCTTGTCTCCTGGAGAGTGCAAAGGAATCTGGAGCGGTGGACTTGTTGTCTGGAAGGCTTGTTGTGGTGCGCGGAACGTGCTATACCGCAGTGCGCTCGAAAGAGGAAGAAGACCTTCGAAGAATTTTCAAGGCGCTCGAAGATCTTCGAAGGAGTCTTCGAAGACGAAGGAGATCTTCAAGGGGTTCCTTGAGGAGCTCTCATGTGCGTAACAGGCGGTGTCGGAGGAAGAGAAGATGGAAATGAAGGAGACCTTGGGGTCCTATGTATAGGCCACATGGGTTATTACAGTGGTTACACATTTATCCGCAGACCGTAACCACCTTAATTGTTATTCGCAGTTCGAAACTTTATGATTTATGACAAATATTTTTATAATATTTCTACGTGCACACCCACACGATTATTTGCATCCCCATATTTGGTGGTTACTTCTTTGGTTATGCGAGTGGTTACTCGCACATTAGACGGTGGAGATCATTTGGGGACGATCGGACGACGGAGAAGGGTCGACTGAAGGTGGTGGCCGGAGACAAATCTCCGACGGCAGGAGGCCGTCCTGGGAGGAGGGAGCGGAGGCCAGTAGGGGCCGACCGCGAGCCCACGCGGCGGCGGGCGTGATCTACTATGCATGTGCAAATCTAAAGATAGTAATAATAAGGGCTCATGCCCGATGCATCAAATCCTCACTATAAGTTCACTCGGGAAAGCAAAACTAGTAGTAACACTCACGGATTCTGAGACTGGTGCTCTTGTGCTAGACTATCCCGCCTCCATCTGCACCGGCCTCTGGAGCTGCAGCGTCTCCTCGGTCCCCTAAAATGATAAGGTCAACCGACCATTAGTCAAAAGACTAAGCCAATCCCTCACCCCTCACCGGGTGACTCCTAGGCACCGAGCGGGAGGAATGAAGCGGGTGTATAAACAATAGCAGGTGACGGTGAATCTAATCTACGGGAAATGTCTACCACTACGCAATACATATAACAGTGAGTAAAGCAGTAACAATTAAAGCAGTAATAAATAAACAGTAGTAAGGTAGAGTAAGTAAAGAAGAGTAACTTTGATTTATAGGAATGCTCTTACAAACCTATAGACCAAGGGGTCGTTTAGCAGGGCCTATCATATAAAAGCCCCATAACCAATTTATACGATAGGGGTAGGGGTTGAAATGCAATGCTTATGCTATGACATGCAGAGTTATGCAGTTTATTCTATGATCACACAAGTGCAACTCACACACTTCGACTCTATGCGCACAGACATTTAGTTCCCCCTTTTTGGAGCTAGCAAAACTCCCAGGATACTCATGTAGTGGCAAACGAAAGTGGTGGGTTGGGCCTCGCCCACCTCTAGGTTGGTATCTGCACTACATAACCTAGACCTATCGTACGCCTCAACGCTAAGAACACAACAGCGGAGCTCATGCGTACTCTTACTGGCTAGTCCACCAGACTTTTCTTTGGCAAAGCGTTAACAACACTTACCGAGCCAAAGTATCGACGTCGGTGCGACAACCATCAATACTAAAGACCCACCACCTTTATGCACATGCAGTATGGTTACTTTTCATCTCCGGGACAAAAGCTCCCCGAGCTAACCCGCCCGTCACCATAACCTTCTGAGCCACCGGCTCGCCGGACTTACCCGTCCGTGCCTACAACCACCGAGCCTACTGCTCGTAAGACCAAACCAATGAACCACCCGTAACAACGGAGTGTGGTTGAGTGTATTATAAGTTAATCTTGCACAAAAATTTACTCCTACGATTTAGGATTAATCTTGGACTTCCCGAGGTCAACCCTGTGAGGGGCTCGCAGCGGTACTAGGAGGTGTGATGGGATGATAGCCCAAACCGCCCTTTTCAAGACACTTACTTTTATTGATCTCTACCCACAAGAATACCCCTCTTATCATTACACTTGGATTAACCCTACGTATTTTATGACTCTCTAAGGGAAAGATGATCTTTCGTCAATCCCGAGCACAACCTTGCCCCTTAGCTTATCGGTCACACACGACATATAGACTCCTATTGGTGACCTCAAATCTCCTCAACCAGACTAAGTACACCATCTACCTTCCATTCCCACCTAGTGGTCTACAAGTTTCTCAAGTTTTACAGTTTTACTATACGCAAGACAAATGAGCTATATGGGTAGTATGAGAGGAGGTACTCCATGTAGTAATGCAAATGACTCAAGATTATTACTATGAGTCTATCATGATATTGCAAGACTAAATCCAGAAGGTCATAATTTTTCTTATTTATATGACATTTATTATAATTTCTCCAAAATTGGCCAAACATGAAGTTGAACATGAAGTGTAAGATCTCCTTGTGATATGACCTACACAAATTTATGGAAAGTCTATGATATCAAAATAACAGCAAATACAGAATCTCACAATTTTACAATAAGGTATTGGACTCCAATTATAATATTGAATTATTATCCAAAATTGAAGGCTAATGAAGGAACCACCAAAAATACTTATTCAAAAATTATGGTAAAATTACCAGACCTCTATAATGATCAAAAATATTTACTGACTGAGTTTTGTAATTTTTCAAAACCATTTAGTCACATAAATAAATATTTCAAGAAAATATAAACTAGGACACATCGTGAAGTAACCTACTGATAAATACATCCAAAAATCATACTAAAATTCACAGAGCTTTATAATGCTATGAAATGTCCTATTACCAAGTTTCGTAATTTTCCAGAAAATAATAAACCCTTAATTAATTTTCCTCCAAATAGTTCACATAAAGGGTTTGTGAAAGACGTACCACATAGATCATCTTAAAAATCACAACAAAATTATTAGGGGACATTAACACTAACATAAGCTAACTGGAAAAGTTTCATAATCATCCTAGGTTATATGAACATGTAATTCCTTTTTGTAAGGAGGTGCCCTAAATAATTTTTAATTAAATCTGAAGGAATAAAAGTCTCCAAAAATTCCAAATAAATTACCTAGGGCTTGAAACTACCCTATGAACCTCTCTACCAAATTTTAGGTCAATCCAAGGACATATGACTCTATGTCTTTCATCAAACCCAAAGTGCAACCCTAGAGTTTGAACTAGGGTCTTAGGGCATATCCAACCCAAATCACCCCAAATCATGGGTGTAGGTGTTTTATGTGATGTTAAGTCAGTGGCCAATGTCTCGCATCATTTTGATGAGATTTGACCACTTAGCACAACAAGTGCACTTTTGACCTAAAACTCCTTAATTTGACCAATCTTGGGTTAATTAATTATCCAACCAAATCAATCCCAGTTTGGATGAAATTTTTACCAGAGTCATGTTACAATCCTAAGGACCTCCCATCAAAACTTGGAGGTGTTTGGATGTCACTAGACCATATAAATAATTGACACATGGATTATTAAATGTTTGCAAAAACCTTAGAAAAATGTCATCCAAAAATTCTCATTTTTGGATGTGTTAAGGGTGTGGGTATAAACAACCTATGTTTAAATTTTTAATTCATTTGGATGGTTGGATTGATGGGGGCACACAAATCAAACTCTGGTCACCCATTTGTATATGTTGCACCATTTTGAGTGTTGTGGTCAGACCACTGATCCAAATGGTGTGAAACAAATTTTAAAATAAAGTAGACCTCATGGACTACAAGTTTGGTGCTGAACACTTTTCCACCAAGAGGCCCTAAGTATTTTTAATATTTATTTCTATGCACTGCATAAAATGTAACAATAATACAACATATAAACATTTATAATAATCAATATCATATGACCTTGCACAGATCTTGGCGCAAGATGAGCGGCTCCGACTCATCTTCAACCTCCAGTCTACGGCTGAGATTGCCCGCGCCTGGGTGAGCTTCAACCCTATTTTCCTGGCAACCTGAGCGCCGCCCCGGTCGGCAAATGCCCCAACCAGCTCTGTTGAGGTGGTGGCTGACGATTAGGGGTGGTTGGCCGGCCGGAGGTGTCCGAAACGGGGTGTTCTAGCGGGAGAAAAAGGATCAAAAACGAGACCTTTCGGGAGCTTGATTCGAGCCCGTTTGGCTCGAA
Organism: Dactylorhiza incarnata; assembly: GCA_033032865.1. NCBI lineage: Eukaryota > Viridiplantae > Streptophyta > Magnoliopsida > Asparagales > Orchidaceae > Dactylorhiza > Dactylorhiza incarnata. The sequence continues at coordinate 201,026 of JAWHQI010000503.1, read as the reverse complement.
TCAAGCCCCAAATTTGATAGAGATCTGGCACTAGGGGAGGAGAAGAGGATCGGACCTTTGATTGGGCATTAACCCTGGTGTTTCTCGGGTTGGCCATGGGAGGGAAGGTTCTCTTTGGAGCCATGCCGATATTGCACTTGGAGAGCTCGAAATCTTCAGGAAAGTGGGGGGTTTCTCTCCTCTCCGACCTCCGAAGGTGTTAAAGGCTCGAATTCGAGGCAAGAGGGGGGTTACACTTGGTGGCCATTATTGGCCATTGATGGAGGATTTCGGCCAAGTAAAATCCCTTCAAATCCAGACACCATATGGCTTGGAAAAGCTCGTAATCTTCTTGTAACGGCCATGGGAGATGAATGATCAACAATTGGGGGAGGAATTTAGGGGTTAATTGCATTCAATAACCATGAATGTTCATCCTCTCTCTCTCTCCAATTTGGGGTAAACCTTCACCTTCTCTCTCCTAGTCATCATTTACTGAAATTCAGTGGCAAATTGAGTAATTCTCAACCCCATGGGTTAGTGGGCCACTTCAATTGGGTCTAGCCCAAGTGGATTGGGCTTGATTAGGTCAAAATAGGTCATTTTGATCTAAATTTAGGGTGGAGTTGACTTTGGTCAATTTTACCATTTGGGTTGACCCCAATGGGTGGTTAGTGACCCATTGGCCTCCTCTAAGAGTTAGGAAGGTCTAAGTAGGGTCAATTTGGCAAGGTGAGGGTCAATTGACCCTTAATAGGCCATTTTGACCAAAACAGGGTTATATTTGACTTAGGTCAAATTGGTGGCCCCATGATGAGGCTTTTTGGTCTATTGGGTTGCTAATATACTCATAAGAGTAGGGGCAAGTTCAATTTGGCATGGTGGAGGCCAATTGACCATAATTAGACTACTTTGACCAATTTAAGGTTATGGTTGACTTTGGTCAAATTGGCCTCTTTGGTTGACCACAATGGGTCTTTCGTGCTCTAAAGGACCCCTAATGGGTTAGGGATGCTATGTTGGGGTCAAAGGGTCAAGGTGAGGCCCTAAAGTCCAACCCTAGGCTTGGTATCTAGAAATTGCTATTGGCAGACCACTGTGGTTTTCCTCCCTCTTGCCTAAGTTCACATGGTCTCTTGTGCTTCCTACGGTTTTGTCATAACCTAGTCAAGACAAAACCAACTTAGGGGTCTAGTTGTTTGGGGGATGTTACATGTGGAGTCTTTGGTTGTTGTTCGGAGGCTGGAGGGGCGCACTCTGCGCATATTCTAGTCTGCGGCTTGCTTCCTATTGTACGTGGAGAAGTCTGGAGCGGAGGACTTGCTGTTAAGTGGAGGGCGCTATATTTGGGGCAAGATGAGTGCAGGGTGGAACATGCGCTAGGTGGAATGTGCACAATGTGGAAAGTGCGCAGCGTGGAACATGCACAGAGTGAAATGTGCGCAAGGGCGCACGAAGGAGATCAAAGATCTTCAAGTGATCTTCGAAGACGCTCGAAGATCACCGAAGGATTCTTCGAAGTCGCAAGGAGTTCTTCGCGGAAGCTCTCTCATGCGTAGGAGGAGAAGTGGGAGGGGGAGAAGAAGATGGAAATGAAGGAGACCCCGGGGTCCTATTTATAGTGTTTGAGGGTGGTTATGGTGGTTATCCGCAGACCATAACCACTTTATGTGTATACGCACACCGGTTATCTTATGGTTTAATGCACGTATTCTTAGGAGGCTTGCTATACGCACATCGAATATTAAAATCAGCGATCGGACAGTGGAGATTAAGCGGCGACCAATGGACGATTGGAAGAGGCCTGGTCGGCGACAGCGAGGGGGACGACCGGTGGCAAGACGGGGGTAAGGGCCGGCCGACCGAGGGGGCTGGTCGGGGATGAGGCCGCGGTGGCCAGCTGGGAGCCTTCGCGGCCGCAGGCGTGCGGACGCGAGGCTTGGAGGTGGCGGTCGGGGACGACCGCGGGCCCTCGCGGGCGCATGCGTGCGGCCGCGAGGCACGGTGGCGGCCGACCGCGAGCTCTCGCCGCCGCATGCATGCGGCCGCGAGGCGCGGCGGCAGCCGGTCGGGAGGCCGGACGCGGGCCCTCACGGCCGCATGCGTGTGGCTGCGAGGCACGGCGGCGGCCGGCCGGGCGGCGAGGCGGTTCCGTGTTCAAGGCAGTTGGGGGTAGTTCCAATCATGGGGTTAGTGGGGTTGACTTTGGTCAACCCCACTTAGCCCCCTTAACCCCACTAAGTTAGTGAGTGGTGCGGGGATTGCGACTATTCGCATCCCGGAATTCTTATAAATTTATAAATTAAGAGTGCTCAGATCAATACTATTTGCCCAATTCCTTCGAAATTATATTCATCACTAAAATAAATATTTCTTCTCAAATTTTCCAAAAAAATTGAAAAGTAAAAGGAGCAGGGCTTTATCAAATACAAACAGAGGAACAGCTTTAAGTCAGCAGCAAAATAATTTATAATATTTTGTGAAGAAGCCTTAGCCTGAAAATTGTGGGGCCCGGCAAAAAGTTTTTTTTTTAAATGAGGGAAAGTTCATGGCCATCTGTTAGCGGTCTAGCCGCCTGCGTTTTCAAAAGTTGATGAGATGAATGATGAAGCATGCAAAAGGATACAAATGGATGGCCGGATTATGTAAATTTGAAGAAATTCAGGGGCCAAAACAGAAATAGGTTAAAAAGCGGTTAGTGGGCTGCCAAGGGATGATTAAAGAGCAAGAGTCGGTCATGATGATGGTGGTTTAAGATTAGAACATAATCATGGATTTATGGAGGGAGGGGGGCAGCTGGTGTCATGCATGCATGCCTGGTTTTAATGATGATGACTCCATGCCATCATGTTAAATTATATATTTACTTGCATTAATCACTTCACTTCTCTTATGTGTATGCTGGGGCGGATCTAAGAGGGGGTGGGCTGCCCCTAACCCCGGCAAGAATTTTTTAAAATGGACGTTGGATTGAGATTCTTCTAGTCGAGGCATAGAATTTAGACTGCTTACACGTCTAAACGGTGGTCGGATGAGTGAGAAACTACTTTGGTGATTAAAGTAGAGGGATCAGGTTAGCCTAAGTGTGACCCGAGGATTAACCCATCAGTATAACATTGTATCATACTTAAAGGGAAAAGCGGAGTTTTTTTAGGGGTATTATGATAATTTTATCACTTATGCAATCCAAGAGCTTGGATTAGAATTTAGAACCAAAACACGTTCAATACAAAATTAATTGGCTAATGTATGTGGGGGGACACAATCTTTTATAAGTGCACGAGACTATATATATATATATATACTATTAATTACCAAACCCTTCTATATGAGTTGGCATTATATGTTGTGCTCCTCTATTTATTGATGAGTTCAACCCAAAATTTAGCAAATTTATAGGCACACACGCTCGCAGAATTGAGTGTATTTGGGTGTGTATCTACTAAGATTAAATTAGGCAAAATAACCATTTCAGTCCCTAATTTTTAGCTCATTTAATATTTCAGTCCATAACTTTTATTTTTGAACAAATCAGTTCCCAACCTTTCATGATTTTTCATTTCAGTCCTAAACTAAACGGCAAGGGGGTTAAATCATTAAAGTTAACGAATATTATTTGAGGAATTGATTATTAAAATTGTAAAAGCTAAACTTTTGCCAAAAATCAAAACTAATAATCAAAATTTCTGAACTTTGCCAAAAATTCTGACCGTTGGATGAGCATTAAAAGGATAAAAAAATATAAACAATGACAAAAACAGTCAATGTGAAAGTAAGAGCTAGCTATTTCAGATGCATAACTACAAAAAAAAATTAAATTCTTAACAGAGTCTTATTTAGTTATTTGCACTGGAAAGCCAAATACATTTTCGATTTACTTGATATACTTCATGAACAAAATCACGACACTGTATTGATGCTATATAATCGAAGCAGAAAAAATCAGATAAAATTCACAGGGCACAAATTTATAACCGTGTAAATGATGCAATTAAAAATACTCACACTTGCAAAGAAGATAAAAATAAGACATGTTATACTATTATATAAATTTGAGAAGAAAACTATGAACTTGAATAAAATCTCGGTAAATCATATAAACTTGAGAAGAACACTCAGAATTTAATGGAGTCATCGCCGGAGTAGTCACCGTGGAGTAGTCGGCGTCGAGCAGTCGTGTGGGAGAAGTGTGAAATCGACTCTCATTTTCTGGTTGAACCGAAAAAGCGAAAGCTCTTTTTCCCCAATATTTCTGTTAACTTTAATGGTTTAGTTTAGGACAGAAATGAAAAAGTATGAAATGTTGGGGACTGATTTGTTCAAAATAAAAGATTGGGGACTGAAATATTAAAGCGACTAAAAGTTGAGGACTGAAATGTGTATTTTGCCATTAAATTATGATACAACTAAGGAGAATGGAGTTAGAAATGGTAATAAACAGTGCATGTGAAGGTACCAATATTTGTTTTTGAAAGAATTTCAGATAAGCTAGCGTTGGTTTCAAAAGTTTGAATGTAATGGACTTTGTAGTTCTGACTTAAAGATAGAAACAGTGTAGGGCACCCCTCTTTTTTCCTTGTGAATGTTTCAAAAAGAGGGCTATTAGGGTACCCACAGAAGGACGCCCACCTGACCCCTTCACACCTTGACAAGATGCAATAATTACTTAAATTCCTTCTTGCCTAAATGATTTATAGGGTGTTTATACAAATTTACTTATTTCCTCTTCTGTTGTTCAAACATATTTGAAAAGTTACCGGCTGTGATAATTTATTGACAGCTATCATTTGGTAAGTGTGTCTATAATTATGTATTTATGAAGTTTTCATTTAAAAGTAAACTACAAGATTGATGTATAAAATTATATTTTTGGCCAGGCAAAAATATATATGTATTTTATCATGGAGGTGTATACCTATATGCATTTGTTTTGTATTATGTGTATAATCTGTATGTGATGTTATTTTAATCTATTTATCACCTTAACATGCTAGCATACGCAGTCCGGTATAAAAATAATACATAATTATAACTAGCTTAATTAAATGAAAACATAATATATATATAGCTACCGCAGTTGAAGTTTAATTTTTGAATTAAATGAAAACACGGCCGTTTGATCAAGAAACACCCATAATATTCATGTGAAACTAACTAATCAAGAATTTAGATCATGGCTACAACAAAACAATGATTCTGATTTTATTTTAGAGGTGTTTGTCGAAAACCAAACACAAAGATGGTATTTATGTCTCTATCGGTATTTATTTAAGAAAAGTAGTTATCCGAGTCTCCAAAAATCCCCTGCCCAACTCCCCTTCCGCGTTTCACAAAACTGCCTTGATGCGAAACCGGCGGAAGACACCCCTGCGACGCCGCCCCCACGCCACCTCTTCACCACCATCGCTGGATAGCTCGTAGCTGCCGCCCGACGCAGCTCTTCAACACCGCCGTCCGCCGCCGCCACCCGACTCCATCTCTTCAATGGTGTTGCTAGTCTTTCCTAAGATCACCCAATGTGAGTCTTTCCTTCCCTTTTGATCTAGGGTTTACTCCAAAAATTGTGTGTTTTAGGGTTTTATTATTCCAAAAATGTTGTGTTGTTGTTTTGTTCAATTTAAGGGTTTTTGTTAGGGTTCTGTTAGGATTTTTCTTAGGTTAGTAGGCTTTTTATTAGAGTTTTTGTAGGGTTGTTGTATGGTTTTTGTTAAACAACAACACAATTTAAATGGTCCGTTCGGCGCGCAGGTATTGGCTTTCTGGAATTGGCTTTGGGTTCCAGAAAGCCAATACTCATGTTCGGCGCTTCCTAAGTTTTCAGATATTGGCCTTCAAATTGAATGCCGTCGGTTTTACCGTAAACCTAAAACTAAAAGCCCGCAAAACTCATCTCCTCACGCCGGTTTTCGCCAGTTTTCTCTCCCGTGTGTCGCCCGATAGAAACGAAGCTCCCGTTTTTTCCTCCGGGCGGCCTCCATCTACAGGTTAGATTTCTTCTTCTTCTTCTTCCTCCTCTTCTTCTTCTTCCTCTTCTTCTTCTTCCTCTTCGTCCTCTTTTTTTTATACAGATCTGCTTCAGGCTCCAGGCAGCCAAAACTCATTTTTTTATACAGATCTGCTCCGATTTTTCCAGATCTGCTCCGATTTTGGCTAGGTCTTCCTCCGATCTTCTCTTCGACTGGTATGATTTCTCTTCTTTCTTAGTTTTCTGATTCCCTCCTTCAGTTTATGGCCGATATTCCGAGCTTTTGTCCGTCATTAATGGCTTCCGGCTCTTCATTGATGACCGACTGCTAGGTTTCAGATTATAATGTTTTTGTCTTGATTAATCTTGCCATCTACGCGATTTCAGATTAATCTTACACTCATTTTATGTGTTCAAATTGAAATCAGTATTCTGTTTTATAAAACACATTTTCTAATTTCATACAATCAAATGGGTCTTAAGTTCTGTTATTAGAATTTCATACAGACTGGATGTAAACGTAGCACTTGCAAGTTTAGCACAAAACCAGCCAGATTCAGATATAACAAAGATAATATGCATAAGGAGTGTAACCTTTTAGATTGTATTACTTTCTCTGGAGTTTTATGCCCCAAGATTGTTATAATGATTTTGTATCATGTGAATTATTTTAGGCCTGTCATGGATCATCTAGAGTTGGAAAAAAAAACGTAAGTTAGATATTATTATAAAGTCAGCAGTTGCAGCGGCTTATGGCGCAGCTGTTGTTGTTATGGACTGCATTCCCAGACACCCGGTAGATGTTATAGACAAAGACGCTCTACGTAATATCTTATTAAAACGGTTATATGTTGGAACTGAGGTTAACTGCTTTAACCATTTACGCATGGGTAAAGCACCTTTCAATGAGCTTTGTGATATTCTCCGCTCAAAAGGATATGTCTGCGATACACAATCTGTATCCACTAAAGAATCTGTAGCCTTATTTCTATACATTTTGGCACATAACGTAAAGTTTCGTGATGTTGGTGGGACGTTTATCCGCTCGATCGATACAATTAGCAGACACTTCAATATTGTGATGCAAGCAATTTTAAGGCTCTCAAACGATTATATCAGATTGCCTGAATCCAGACAACAACACAAATCTAGATGGTTTGCAGATAGTATTGGTGCGTTAGATGGTACACATGTTGAAGTGACTGTTCCTATTGAAGATCAAGGCACATATCGTAATCGTAAACAGGCAATCACGACAAATGTACTTGGTGTATGTGATAGTAACATGAAATTCTTATATGTATTACCCGGTTGGGAGGGTTCAACATCTGACTCAAGAGTTTTACGAGATGCATTGGAGCGACAAGACCGCTTTGAAGTGCCCAATGGTAAAAAAAACTCAATTTTTATTATATTCCATGAATATTATATGTAGATTAATGACTCATTTTATTATATAGGCAAGTACTACCTTGTTGATGCTGGATACACTAATGGGCAAGGATTTCTTGCCCCATATCGGTCGACACGTTATCACCTAAAAGAGTGGTCCAATCAGGGTAATAAACCAACAAATTATAAGGAATTATTCAACTTACGTCATGCTAGAGAACGAAATGTAATCGAAAGAACTTTTGGGTTGTTAAAGAAAAGATGGGCTATTCTACGTCAACCATCCTTTTTCAATATTAAAGTGCAGGTATGACTTACCTCACTTATTAAAGTTTTATGAGTCAGTACAATATCTAATTCAATAATTTTGAGCAGGTGCAGGTCATAAATGTGTGCTGCATATTACATAATTTTTTAGTGGAGAAGAGATTAGAGACCGATGCACAAATGTTGGACGACGTTGACTCTGAGATATTAGCGCAAGACGTAGCAGAAGAGTTCTACGATTACGTTGACGTTGTTAGCCCAATCCAAGCCACACAAGAATGGACAAATTTTAGAGACACCTTAGCTATAAATATGTTCAATGATTATCAAAATATGCATTAATTTTCTTATGTCATTTCTGTATTTTTATCAGATACAATTATGTTAGTGCAATTTCAGAATATTCATGTAATATTTTTTGTGGGCTATTAAGATGCAATATTTTTTCATCTTATCAGGTTTTATGTCACTTTATGCTCTCTTTTAATCTTATGATGTTTTTTAATCTTTAGACATATATCATGGATAAGAACTCTGGAAAGGTTGGTGGTAGGACTGAGCGGTCCTACATGCACTGGACATCAGAAATGGACATAACCCTTTCTAATGCATTGTTGGAGCAACATAGTTTGGGGCATAAAACTCCAAACGGCTGGAAGAGTGTTGCTTTTACAGCAGCTATGACCGCTCTTAAAGACATTTGTGGTGTAGAAACTAGCAAAGAGAAGTTAATGGCTCGCCTAAAAACATGGAACAAGTACTACGTAGAAGTCAGCGCGATGCTAGACACAAGCGGATTTGGATGGGATTGGCAAAAGAAATATGGTCAAGGTAGATAGTGAAGAAGTGTGGGCTAACTATGTGAAGGTATGAATTTTATTAAATTAGTAGTTGTATTGGTTCATTAAAATGATACATTAATTATTATTTTACAGGCTCATCCGTCTGTCAAACATTATAAGGACAAAGTTATCATCAACTGGTCTGATTTGGCTGTGCTCTGCGGGACCGACAGAGCAACTGGCAGTCATGCCGCGACCGCAACAGAGATGACAAATGAGATAGATGCGGAGTCTATGGCCGAGAAAACAACTAATACACAAGAACAAACAAGAGTGGAGGGAGAAGGAAGCAGTAGAAGGAGGAGAAAGCGAGCAGTAGGAGCGGATGCCGTAGCGGTGGCCATAGAGAAATTGGCTGACTCCGTAGAAAAAGCATCGGGGATTAAGCCTGCTAGCAATGTCGATGACATTTATGTCGCACTGACTCAGATGACTGATTTAAACCATCGTGATTTACTCAAGGCGATGGATATACTGTGTCATGATAGTGTTAAACGTGACATATTCATGAGGCTACCTGAAAACTTGAAGGGCACATGGCTGCGGATGCAGTTTGATCGCTAGATTGTTGACTTTATGCTATTTCTGTATTTTTATTTATGGACTATGGTTATACAGTAGAACTATTTTATAATTTTGAACTTCAATTATTATTGGTATTTTAATTTACTACTTCAATTTTAAAAAATATCAATTTTAAACATTGCAATTCCAGAAAGCCAATTCCATCGTACAACCGAACAGCTTACAGACATCAATTCCAATTCTGTTCACTGAATTTCTTCCTGCAACCGAACAGCAGAATTGGTTTTCTGCACAAAACCAATTCCTGCAGATATTGATTTTCTGGCCAAAGCCAATTCCAGAAAGCCATTACCTGCGCGCCGAACGGACCCTTAGAGTTTTGTTAGGGTCCGTTCGTTTAAATGGAATGGGCTTTCTGGAATTGACATTTAGGATTAGAAATCCAATTCTAATGTTCGGCGCAACGGAATTTAAGCGGATAGTGGCTTTCATGTGAAAACTCATGGCTTTAAAAATGAACTAAAAAATCAAATAACAAATTCTTATCTCCACTCATGGGTTTTCCGCATAATCGAATGCTTTCGCTAGAATTTTCGACATACGCGCACGTTTTTCGCCCGGGCATGCGTTTTTCTGCAGGGTGTGTTTTTCGACCGGGCACGAATTTTTCGGTCGAGCGCGTGCTTTTCGACCGGAAGTTCATTTTTCTCCCAGGCGGGCATTTTTCGCCTGGAAGCGCGATTTTTCGCTCGAGCGCGAAATTTTCACCCGTGCCCGTATTTTTCTCCCGGGATGACATTTTTCAGCCGACCGAGTGTTTTTCGGTCTGTCGGGCATTTTTCGCCCAGGCGCTCTTTTTTCGCTCAGGCGCGCGTTTTTCGCCCGAGAGCACGTTTTTCGGTCGAGCGCGCATTTTTCGACCCGGGCACACAATTTTTGACCAACGCAAATTTTTATCGTTCGGACGCACGTTTTTCAGCCGGGCGCAATTTTTTTCATCCGGGCGCAAGTTTTTCACCCGGGCGCGCGCTTTTTGCCCGGGAGCGCTTCTTTCGCACAGACGCGCATTTTTCGCCCGGGCGCACGTTTTTCGCCGGGCGCACATTTTTCGCCGGTCGCGCATTTTACAGCCGAGCGCGCAACTTTCAGCCGGACGCACGTTTTTCGCACAAGCTCGAGTTTTTCGCCCGGGAGCTCGTTTTTCGCCCGGGCGCGCATTTTTCGCCCGGGCGTGCGTTTTTCGCTCGGGCGCGCATTTTTCCTCCTGATGCGTGTTTTTTCGTCGGGGCGGAGGTTTTTCGCCGAGGGCGGGTTTTTCGCCCGGGCGCAGGTTTGTCGCCCGGGCGCACTATTGTCGCCCGGGCGCGTGTTTTTTGCCCGGGGGCGTTTTTCGCCCGGGCGCGCCTTTTTCGCCCGGGCGCGCCTTTTTCGCCCGGGCGCGCATTTTTCGCTCGGGCGCGCCTTTTTCACCCGGGCGCGCATTTTTCGTGCGGCGCGCCTTTTTCGCCTGGGCGCGCGTTTTTCATACGGGTGCGCGTTTTTTATGGGGCGCGCGATTTTCGCCTTGAAGCACGTTTTTCGTGCGGGAACATGCTTTTTGGCCAGGTGCACATTTTTCGCCAAACCGCTTTTTTTCGGCCCGGGCACTTTTTTTTACTCGGACGCGCATTTTTCTCCCAACCGCGCATTTTTTGCCCGGGCCGCAAAACGCACACCTGGGCCGAAAAACACCAGCTCGGTCGAAAATGTGCGCCTGCAAAAAAAATTCGCGCATGGGCAAAAAATCCGCGTACAGACAAACATTGTGCATTCGTGCCAAAAATGCACTCCCAACCGAAGAACTCGCGATCAGGCGAAAAATGCGGTCATGGACCAAAAAACAACACATTCGCGAAAAACACGCGTCCTGAAGAAAAATGCGCGCCCGGAAAAAATTGCGCACCTGGGCGAAAAAATTGCGCTTGGGTGAAAAACGCGCATCTTAAAACATATTATGCAATTTAATGCGTTCGGCGCTGACGCCTATTTTGAGTTTTATAAAATTATTGTATAATGTTAATTCCAATATTAATTATATCATTCAGCCGAACAATTTTTGTGTCTTTATTCCAATTCTGCTGACTGAATTCAATCTTACCGCCGAACAACAAAATTGAAATTCTGTACAAAGCCAATTCATGTAGATATTGGTTTTTATCGAAAAGCGAATTCCGTTCAAACGACCGGACCCTTAGGGTCCGGTCGGCGCGCAGGTAATGACTTTCTGGAATTAGCTTTGGCCAAAAAACCAATATCTGCAGGAATTAGTTTTGTGCATAAAACCAATTCTGTTGTTCGGTTGCAGGATGGAATTCAGTGAACAGAATTGGAATTGATATCTGTAAGTTGTTCGGCTGCATGATAGAATTAGCTTTCTGGAATTGAAATTTTTAAAATTCAAAATTTTAATAGGGCGCGCCCGGGCTAAAATATCGCCGAAAAAATCGCGCTCGGCGAAAAAATCGCGCTCGGCGAAAAAATCGCGCCCGGGCGAAAAAATCGTTCACGAGCGAAAAAATTGAGCACGACCGAAATAAATGCGCATGGGCGAAAAAATAGCTCCCGGGCAAAAAAAATCGCGCCCGGGCGAAAAAATCGAGCCCGACCGAAATAAACGTGCCTGAGAGAAATAAAACGCGCCAAGGCGAAATAAAACCGCCCCGGCGAAAAAATTGCGCCTGGGCGAAAAAATCGCGCCCGGGCGAAAATATGCGCCCGGGTGAAATAAACGCGTCCGGGTGAAAAAAAATCGCGCCCCGGCGAAAAAATCGCGCCCGGTCGAAAAAATCTCATCGCCCGGCCGAAAAAATCGCGCTCGGACGAAAAAATCGCGCCCGGCCGAAATAAACGCGCCCGGGAGAAATAAAATGCGCCCAAGCGAAATAAACGAGTCAGGGCAAAAAAATCGCGCCCGAGCGAAAAAATCGCGCCCGGGCGAAAATTTGCGCCTGGTTGAAATAAACGCTCCCGGACGAAAAAATCGCGCCCCAGACAAAAAATCGTGCCCGGGCGAAAAATTGAGCCCAGGCGAAAAATCGCGCCCGGGCGAAAAAAATCGCGCCCGGGCGAAAAAATCGCCCCCGGGCGAAAAAATCGCGCTTGGGAAAAAAATCGTGCCCGACTGAAATAAACGTTCCCGGGAGAAATAAAACGCGCCCGGGCGAAAAAATCGCGCTTGGGCGAAAATATGCGCCCGGGTGAAATAAACTCGACCGGACGAAAAATCGCGCCTGAGCGAAAAAATCGCGCCCCACTGGCGAAAAATCGCTCCAGGGCGAAAAAAACACGCCCGGGCGAAAATATGCGCGCGGGTGAAAATATGCGCCCGGGCGAAATAAACGCGCCCGGGCGAAAAAATCGCGCCCGGGCGAAAAATCGAGCCCGGGCGAAAAAATCGAGCCCGACGAAAAAATCGAGCCCGGGCAAAAAATTCGCGCCCGGGCGAAAAATGCGCGCCCGACCGAAAAACGCGCTGGTAAAAATGTGTGCTCGGGTCGAAAAACGCGCGCCCGACCGAAAAAACGCGCTCTCGGACGGAAAACGCGTGCCTGAGCGAAAAAAGAGCGTCCGGGCGAAAAATGCCCGACAGACCGAAAAACACCTGATCGGCCGAAAAAAACGCCCGCCCGGGAGAAAAATACGCGCCCGACTGAAAAACGCGCGCTCGAGCGAAAAATCACGCTCCCGACTGATAAACGCGCGCTCGAGCGAAAAATCACGCTCCCGGTCGAAAAAACGCCCTCCTGGGAGAAGAATGAACATCCGGTCGAAAAGCACGCGCTCGACCGAAAAACTCGTGCCTGACTGAAAAACACACCTTGCAGGAAAACGCACGCTCGGGCGAAAAACTCGGGCGTAGGTCGAAAAACTCTAGTGTAAACATTTGATTATGCGGAAAACCAATGGGCGGAGGTAAGAATTGCTATTTGATTTTTTAGTTCATAGTAATTGCCATGGGTTTTCACTTGAAAGCCAATATCCACTTAAATTTCGTTGCGCCGAACACTAGAATTGGATTTCTAATCTCCAATGCCAATTCCCGAAAGCCAATTCCAGGAGCAAATATGCGCACTAGAATTGGATTTTTTCGCCAGGGGGAGATTTTTTCGCTCGGGCGCGTTTTTTTTCACCCGGGCGCGATTTTTTCACCCGAACGCGATTTTTTCACCCGGGCGCAATTTTCGCCTGAGAACATTTTTCGCCCGGACGCGATTTTTTCGCCCGGGCACGATTTTTTCGCCCGGACTAGAATTTTTTGCCGGGCGCGAATTTTTCTCCCTGGGGAGAGTTTTTCGTCCCAGCGCGATTTTTTCGCTCAAGCGCGATTTTTCGGCCGGGCAAGATTTTTTTGGCGGGAGTGATTTTTTTGCCCGGGCGAGATTTTTTCGCCCGGCTAGATTTTTTTGCTCGGGGGCAATTTTCTCGGGATGCACTTTTATCGCCTGTGCGAGCTTGTTTAGGCCGAGCGGGTGAAAAAATCGCACCCGGGAAAAAAAATTGCGCCCGGGCAAAAAATGAAAGCCCGGGCGAAAAAAACGCGGTTGGGCAAAAAAATTGCGCCCGGGCGGAAAAAAATCGTTCTAGGGCGAAAAAATCGCCCCCGGGCAAAAACATCGTCGTAATGACATACATTTGTTTATGATATATGTGATAAATATTAGTTTCTTTGTAATATTTTTCAAATTTTAAATTGAATTTTATTTAACAAACGAACAAAAGTATTGATTAATTCCACAATATTCAACAATATTGTTTATTAGGCGAACGTTGGAATTGGAATTAGTCAACAATATTTAATTTCACAATATTCATCAATATTCAATTCCAATATCGAATTCCAATTCCGTGCAAACGAACGGGCCCTTATGGTTTTTGATAGATTTTTGTATAGTTTTTGATAGGCTTTTTGTATGGTTTTTGTTAGGATTTTTGTACGGTTGTATGTATTTTTTTTGTGTTTTTATGTCATTGTAAGAATTTTTTGTCTTTAGATTGAAATGAGTAGCGTATATCAAATGTTATTAATGTATGAGGACCTTTCTCAATAACCGATTGTAGACTTGGGTCATCATTTTGTAACAAATTTGATTTTTTTTTCTAGCAAGAAGGAATTGAATGGATGGGCAAGACATGTTGGTAGAGGCTTGGGATTTGTTGACATCATTGTAAGAGCCGTAAACTTGAAAAAAGAGCTAAACCTAGAGCTACTCTTGGATGCGATAAATATGGAGTTGTGCGAGTAAGTCAAAATCCTAAAAATTTTGTGAAGCAAAACCTATGAAAGTCTAGCTCAAAGATATGTGATTGTAAATTTTCATTAAGAGGACGTAGAGAATAACTAAATGAATAGAAACTTACAATCGTGTGCGAGATTCATAATCATGAGATGATACATTTAGAAGTGCATCCTTATGCCGAAAGATTAAGCAGTTGCGTGCAGAAAATAGTTAAGGATATGTGCAATGCCGGTGTGAAACCACGTAAAATACTAACGTCACTAAAGAAAAGAAATTCAACAAACACTACGAGTTTGAGGACAATTTACAATCAAAAAACAAAGATACTTAGGGTTGAATTGAGGGAGGGACTCCAATACAATTTTTGTACAAGTGTATTGTTGATTACGGATATATCAGTTTTAATGCAGTTAATGTTATCACTAATCAGTTGGAATGTTTGTTCTTTGCTCATCCGACTTCTGTTCTTTTGACCAATATGTTCTCAAATACTTTCATGTTTGTTCCTTTTTCTCGGCCTTTTCTTTCATGTCAAACGAAACAGAGGCTAGATATCGATGGGCATTGGAGTGCTTTAAGAGTATTTTTGATGAAAACATATTGCCAAATTGTTTTGTAACTTATCGGAAAATAGCTTTAATGAATGCAATCATATGAATGCAGTCATATGAATGCAATCATATGAATGCAGTCATATGAATGCAATCATGGGTGTGTTTCCGCAAGCAAAAATTCTATTATGTCAGGTCCATATTAGTAGAAATGTTTTGGCCCGAACCATAAAAAAATTTCACTTGCGAAAAAGATTGTGACATTTTCTTGGGTGCTTGGCAACATGTAGTTGAATCTAGAACTGAAAATGAGTTCAACATGCGATTTAATCAAATGATAGATGATTACGGAATCAAGCATTATAATGTTCTTTCATAAGTTTCAACAACATGACTCGACCCTCACAAAGAATATTTCATTTCAACATGGATTGATAAATATTTGCACTTAGGCAATACGTCTACCAACTGTGTTGAAAGTGGACATAGCAAACTGAAAAAATTCTTAGAAGTGTTTATCAGTAATCTCACTACAGTATGGAAAGCTTTTGGTCAGTTACTTATTTATAGCATACAGAGATTAAGAAAATATTTGGGTAGAGCAAGATTCATATCAACACACGCTTTAAAAATTTGTTACACATCGAGCTAATTGGTAATATTTCTATTTTTTTCTTTAGAGCTTATTAAGAAAGAAGAACTTTCTTCAAAAACATGTCATTTTGAACTTGATAAATGCATGCATAAAGTTAGATTTACTTTTGGATTATCGTGCACGCACGAGTTATTGTCGTATAGCAATGATTACACTGCATTGCCAATTTGGTTGATACACAAGCATTAGAGACACTTGACTTTGCAAGACACAACATATTGCTTCAGTCAAAGTAGAATGCACGGAAGAAAATGATATTGATAACAACATTGAAGGGCTCGTGAAAAGCTATAAGACAAGTAGTGATCTACAAAAAAAGGAATTGAAAAGAAAGCTCCGTGAAATAGTCAATCCACCTTTAAGTCAAACTCAAGAACATAAAATTCCAAGCAAGTTGAGGGGGCATCCAAAGGGAAGTTTAAGAAAATTGTGGATGCTTACAAATCAACAAAAAAGAGCCTTCAAATTTTGAGCATGTCTTGATGTTTGATTATCAACCCATCAAAATAAAACCTTTAAAGATGAATATGAAGAATAATTTGCAAGAAGGGTTATTCACACAAAAAATAATTTGCTTGAGCGCATCAAATCACAAATGCCAACATTCATGTCAACACATATTATTGATGTCATCGACATGTTGGCTGATGGTCACTGCGGATATAGAGTGATAAGTATTGTTATGGACATGAATAAAAATTGGACTCAAGTATGTCGTGTTTTATGTCAAGAGTTACATGAACATGAAGAGTTATACAACATGATATTTAGAGTGACAAAGCGATTAGAGTTACTAAGCTCACTAGATTATTATATTACTCCTGCCCCGGTGGATAAATGGATGTCCATGCCAGATATGGGTCTTTTAGCGGCATCATGTTACAACATCCAATTTGTTCATTACTCAAGTAAACAATCATTCACCTTTTTCCTGTTGCATTCAGCGCCACCGACATTAAGAAGGGTCATCAACATTGGTTATGTTAATCACAGCCACTTTGTACTTTTGAAAATCCATGGCGATTGTCCACTACCATAAGTATTTTCGGTATGGTCGAGGTACCATACAATGATAGGTGAAGAGTTGGACATTCCTCATATAACATATATTCATAATTTGTGAAAGGTATGCATATTTGTTAGTTAAAGTGTGATTGAATACATTTACATATATGTTTATTATTTTTAATCATAAATTTTTTTGTAGGTTTGTCACATCAATAGGAACACTGGAATTTTTTTTGTAGGTTTGTCACCAATGCTAAGTAGAAGTTCTGAACCTTCTGCAGCTAACCGTTAAAGTTTATTCACCATAATTCATACTTTTTTGCTTAGCATGTCTCTTTTCCATGATTCATTTTCCCCAAAAACAACAAATTTAGAATATAACAAAATTAATCATGGATATAAATTCATATTTAGATACTAACATTAAACATTTTGCAAAATTTTGTGCAGACTAGTGTTCATTTTGGGAAAGATGTACTCGAGTTGAATGATATAGGTGTTCATCATTGCTATAAGGGAGTTGACTCGTAACAATCAGATGATGAATTTTTTTTATTTTATTTGAATGATAAAATCTTGATTTTGATTAAATGATACGTTCATATATTTTGATATATTAAATTTTATCAATCAAGAAGTTTTGACTCTTAGGAGAAAAAAAATTAAAAAAATGAATTTTTAAATTTTTAAATAGGTGCTGCAAATATCAAGTGAGACTGCAAATATCTATTTGGGGGTTGCAAATATCCAAGGGCTGCAACTCAGTTGGTGATGAAGACTGTTGAAGATGCCTTATCAAGGGGGTGCGGGATCGAATCCCGGACTCAACAACCTGCTGTTGCTGAGAAACAGGCTCATCGAGGGGTTAGGGTGGCATGGACTGCAGTCCTTGTTAATGGTCCAGAATGGTGATCCTTCGGGTGCCCTGGGTCGTTACACTTTCCACCACGGATCCCCATTGGCACTGCATGTTCTGACACACCCCATCCCAAACGGGTTTAAGCTTCTGAACTTTGAGACCTTTGACGGGACAAATAATCCGCTCGAGCATGTCAACCACTTCTCTACCATTATGCGCTTCTAAAACGTCCCAGATCTGCTCTTGTGTCAAGTATTCCAAGATTCAGAAGTGCTCCACGGGCCCAAGCCGTTCATCCCAAATAGAGAAATTAGACGTAGTATTGTGACTATCATCGCGGGCAGGGGCACATCACAGAGGAATGTGCCCGACGGAAGGAAGAGATCGAGCGTCTCATCAGGCAAGGGCACCTCAGGAGGATCCTGCAAAATCAAGTGTCGAACCAACCCGCACCGTCGCAGCCTGGAAGAGATCAGCCTCCCGCATACCAAGGGGTGCAGGGGGTGAGGCAGATGGTAAGGGAAGTGGAAACTATAGCTGGATCGCCCTTCTCCTCCCCCATGTCCATTCCATCACCCATCTAGAAGAGAGTTCTGACAACCAGAAGATGCAACAGAGCGTTGCTATCAACTTTATGGATGAATATCTGGAGCGACTGCGCCTACCGCACCATGATCCACTTATCATCAGCGCAGGAATCGGTGACCCTTGCTTCAGGGTTAAAAAGATACCGATCGACAATGGGTGCTCAGTGGATGTCATGTTCACATCTGTCCTCAATATCATGAAGTTCACAAAGGAGCATCTTAAGCCAGCGACAGGACCTATGTATGGCTTTGAGAATAGCCCCGTCACGGTGCAGGGAATGATCAATCTACTGTTCACCCTGGGCGAGTTCCCGAAGAAAGTCACGCACATCGTCCAGTTTGTAGTTGTCAACTCCAACTCAGCATACAACACCATCTTTGGCCGCCCGCTCCAGACCCTGTTCAAGGCAATCTCATCCATCCCACATCTGGTGATGAAGTTCATCCCTCCCAGAGGGGTAGGCATTATGCGAGGGGATCAATAAGCAACCCAACGCTGCTACCTACAACAATCACACCCTGGGCAAGGCGCAACTCTCAAGGGCCTGGCATAAGTTTGACGAAGGATGACCAAGGGGAGCAGTGCAGAGAGGCCCTCTCGCGTATCTACCATTTCAATTTTGTTGTTTTTTCCAAGTTATTCTGGTAAACAATAAGTCGTGACTCTGAACTTGCGCACACTTGTATACTTTGCTTTTATATTATAACTGTTTTCTAATTTAATGCGCGGTCCCAGTCCCCGAGGATACAAAATCGGTAAGGGCGAACTTGTTGAAATTGTTGAAGTGGAAGTTTGGAGACTTTTGGACCTGGGCGGTCTGGGAGGAGGTCGGGCGGTCTGGCGTGACCGCACGACTTGGCGGTCTGCCTCTGCAGTCTGGCTTGTCTTAGCCTAGCTGCGGTCTCCTGGCTTGATCGATGGTATCTGGTCCAAGGCGGCTGAAGGTGGAGGCTGTGCGGTCTGTCTCTAACCGCGTGGCGGGTTGATCGTCTTCAGGTGCGCGCGGTCTATGTATGATCGCGTGTCGGGTTGTCTTCAAGGCTGTGGCGGTCTGGTGTGATCGCACAGCTTGTCCCAGGTTTCTCCAGAATGCGGTCTGGTGGTTGACCTGGCTTTCTGGTGGTGTTCGCGGACTAAGGGTCTTAGTCGCGCGGTCTCAGGTTGCGGTCTCAGGAGGAGACTAGTATGCAAGCTGGACGCTGATCACGGTCTCAGGTGGAGACTGGCATGCGGACAGGAGTTCGCGGTCTGTTAGCGAACTGGCTGTGTTCGCGGTCTCGGATGAACACAGAGGGTGAACAGCTTCCGGCGGTCTGGCGATCTCCTTTGGAGTCGCGATCTGCTGTGAGAGTGGCGGTCTCTCATGGTTGATGTTGGAGCTGGCGAGTTCACCAAAATGGAGCAGGAGTACTGTTGCTGATCGCGCGGTGTGACCGGTCAGGTCGCGCGGTCTGGAGGGTGGTGATCCTATCTCATAGGGTGGTGACTAGATCAGGTCTCACGCCTATAAATAGGACCCATCGGCAGCAATAATCAAGACACACCAAGTGTAAGCCGAGTTCTCTTCTTTCCTGCGGTCTCTATTTGTCTGACCGGGCGGTCTGCTGATTGAACTCTTCTTGTGCAGCTTCTGTGGATAGTGTGGGCAGCAGCGATCACCTCTTCCTCTGAAAGTGTTCGGGCGGTCTGCGGCTTGGAGTTGTGGTGCTGGAGTTCGGGAGAATCAGGAGTTCGGAAGAAGGAGTGCGGTTTGGTGGTGTTCTGTGATCGGAAGGTCGCTGCGGTTTGGCAGCTTGCTCAAGTCACAGGGAGGTCGCGCGGTCTGAGCGGTCTCAAGTTATCTTCAACTTTGTAATTTTCTCTTTGGTGTTTGTGCTGGCGAAATCATGTCTCGCCAAGCATGCCTTGCCTTGTAATTGAAGTACTGCTATCAATAAAGATTACTTGTTTTCCTCCATTTGCTTCTGGTTGTTTGGCTTGTGATATCTAAGTTGTCTAACTCATGCTCGCTTCATAAAGATTCGAAAAATTTCACATGGTATCAGAGGTAGGTTGGAGTGATTGAGCAGTGAGTGACTTAGAGTAGCCATCGCCTTTGTGAAGAAGGAACCAGTGGTAGAGCAATGGAAGCGAGGGGTCTTGGAATTGAGATGCTTACATCGACTAACTTCAAGAAGTGGAAGTCGTGTATGCAAAGCAATCTTCTAGGTGAGGACCTCTGGGAGGTAGTTGGAGGAGATCAGACGCAGGAAGTTGTCCCGGAAGGGGATAATGGGGCAGAGGTGAGAACTTGGAGGAGGACGAATGCGAAGGCAGAGTTCACTCTAAATAGAGCAATTTCACCTGATCTGTTTGATCACATTTTGGGGTGTGGATCAGCTGCGGAGATTTGGAGAGCCCTGGATGGGCTGTTTAATAAGAAGAATGTAGCAAGGCTACAGTTCTTGGAGAATGAGCTGGCAAGGTGGCTCAGGGTGATCTTTCTATTTCCACTTTCTTTCTGAAGATGAAGAACTTGTGCGCTGAAATCTCAGCATTGGATCCTGATGAGCCTATCTCTAAGGCGAAGCTGAAGAGGCACATCATCCGTGGCTTGCAGAAGGAATATGTTGCCTTTGTGTCGTCGGTGCAGGGATGTGCAAATCAGCCGTCTCTGTTGGACCTGGAGAACTTGCTTGCATCGCAAGAAAGTTTGGCAAGGCAGATGGCGGGGATGTCACTGGCTGGGGGAGATGGCGAAGTGCTCTTCTCAGGCAAGAAGAAGAAGTGGGATAAGAAGAAGAAGACCACTGGAGGAGGCTATGGGCCTTCAACTTCTGGGCAGCAGGAAAAGGGGTATGCTCCCAAGGCTGACGGGAAGAAGAAGGGTGAAGGTCCGACGTGCTTCAAGTGTGGCAAGTATGTCCACATCAGGAAGGATTGCAAGTTGGTCACCCAAGCTGGGCATGCTGCGGAGAAGGAGGAAGCTGAGGCCAGGCACCTTGAAGGAGGTTGGGGAGGAGCCTTCTCGGCTTCTGTTGGAGCTTCTGCTTCTATCAACTATCTGGAAGACTGGATCGTGGGCTCAGGGTGTGGTCATCACCTCACCGGAGATGAGACCAAGCTTTCTTCTGCACAGCCCTATACAGGTAACAATGCAATCATTACTGCTGATAATACTGTGCATCCAGTAGAGAAGGTGGAGGTTGTTTCCTTGGGCAGTGATAGAGGACCACTTACTTTGAAGAGTGTCTATCACGTGCCTGGTATGAGGAAAAACCTCTTCTCCGTGACCAACGCTGTAGACGCTGGGTATCACGTTCTGTTCGGCCCAACAGAAGTAAAGTTTCTACGCAATTTTGAGGCCGTAAAGGCAGAGGTCGTCCATGTCGGGAGACGGGCAAAGGACTTGTTTGTTTTATCGACAAGTTCCTACATCGACAAGATGAAGACGAATGATGGTGCCGTTATATGGCATGAGAGGTTGGGGCACGTAGGGATGGACAAGCTGAAAGATATGGCGGTGAGAGGTCTGGTCAAGGGCCTGCCAAGTCTATCTTCCTACGGTGAAGGTCATGTTTGCGCGGGATGTCAGTTCGGCAAGTCTCATCGACTACCGTTTGACAAGTCGAAGACAAGGAGTAGCGTGTCATTGGAGTGCATCCACGGTGACTTGATGGGACCAACTGCTACCCCAAGCCTCGGAGGCAGCAGGTATATGCTGGTGTTGATCGATGATTACACCAGATATGTCTGGGTATTTTTCTTGAAGGAGAAGGCGGAAGCATTTGCCAAGTTTGTGGAGTTCAAGGAGCTCGTGGAGGGTCAGCTAAGACTGCGGGTGAAGAAGCTGAGGACTGACAACGGAGGGGAGTTCACCTCCAGTGAGTTCTCTACTTTTTGCAGGAGGAAGGCATCCGGAGAGAGCTCACTTGTGCACATACTCCACTGCAGAACGGAGTTGCAGAACGGAAGATCCGTCATCTGATGGAGACCTGCAAGTGTTGGCTGCATGCCAAGAGTATCCCAAAGTCCTTCTGGGCGGAGGGAATGTCTTATGCTGCCTACGTCATCAACATGATGCCTTTAAGTCTCATCAACATGTTGACTCCGCATGAGATGATGTTCAAGGAGATGCCAAGCGTAGCACACCTTAGGGTGTTTGGATCCACCTGCTACGTCCATGTTCCAGATGCTCTTTGGACGAAGCTAGATGCGAAAGCAAGGAAGCTAGTCTTCATGGGATACGATGAGCAAAAGAAAGGAGCTACGTACAAGGGGTCTTCTGATGTGGAGCTACCAGAGAGCAGGGTGGAGGTGCCAGAAAAAGCTGTGGAGGATCTTCAGGTGGATCTACCTGTGTCACCAGGTGGTCCATCTTCTTCTAGTTCCGAGATGGGGGCTTCTGGTTCAGGGATCAGGGGGGGCGATGCTCCTAGCACGTCTGGAAGGGGATCTAGGGAAGAAGCAGCTGAAGATAATGCGGTTCAGGGGAAGGAGCTGAGGAGGTCGAAGCGAGCGATCATCGCACCTGATCGTTATACAGGAGGAAACGCAGTGAGCTTCGTCTCATGTTTCTTCGCTGGTCCCTTGGATGAGAGGGAGCCATCGAGTTTTGAGAAGGCCAGAGGTGTGAAGGAGTGGGATGTTGCAATGCAAGAAGAGATGGCAGCTCTTGAGAAGAATGAGACCTGGTCTCTTGTGCCCAAGCCCAAGGGCACCACTCCTGTTACATGCAAGTGGGTCTACAAGCTTAAGAAGAAGGCTGACGACAGCATCGAGCGGTACAAGGATCGCCTTGTAGCTCGGGGGTTCTCGCAGCAATATGGTGAGGACTACGAGGAGACATTCAGTCCGGTGGCAAAAATGACTTCAGTTCGGCTCATTATTGCCTTGGCGGCTTTCAGTGGATGGGAGATTTGGCAGCTCGACGTCAAGAATGCTTTCTTGTACGGAGAGATTGACAAGGATATCTTCATGGTCCAGCCACCAGGCTTTGTGTCTGAAGATTTTCCGGAGCATGTCTGCAAGTTGAAGAAGGCCCTGTATGGGTTGAAGCAAGCGCCCAGGGCGTGGTACGGGAAGATTGCAGAATATCTCCTATTCTGTGGTTTTGGTGCTTCAGACTCAGACTCAAGCTTGTTCATCAAGAAGAGCGGGGAGCTTCAAGTCATTGTGCTGCTATACGTCGACGATATGATCTTGACGGGGAACTCGAAGGAGGAGGTAGCACAACTTCAGGCCGAGCTGTCTATCAGGTTCGAGATGAATGACTTAGCTGAGCTTCACCACTTCCTTGGACTCGAGGTGCAGAGGAAGGAAGGTGGAGTGCTGGTAACCTAGGCCGGTTATGCGGAGCGGATCGTGGAGCGATTCAGCATGAAGGAAGGGAAGTGCACTTCCACACCTCTGGAGAAGTCCACAAAACTTCGCAAGGATGAGGGGAGGATTATGCAAGATCCATTGGTGTTCCGAGCTCTGGTTGGGAGCCTGATCTATCTGACGATCACGAGGCTGGATATTGCATATGCAGTTGGCAGAGTGAGTCGATATATGGCAGAGCCACGGGTACCTCATCTGCTAGCAGCCAAGAACATTCTGAAGTATGTCAAGGCGACCTCGGACATGGGTCTCCTGTACAGAAGGGATGCGGGCTTCGAGGTGCACAGGTTCATGGATGTTGATTACGAGGGAGATTCAGATGATCGGAAGTCGACGTCTGGATTCGTCTTCATGGCGGGCCCTACAGCTATATCATGGTGCAGCAAAAAGCAGGATTCCGTCTCGGTCTCCACCACGAAAGCGGAATACAAGGCTTCGGCCTTGGCAGCTCAGGAAGCCATCTGGCTTAGGAGGTTGGTGGGAGACGTCCACAAGGAGGTTCGGGAGACGACTCTACTACGCGGTGACAACGAGAGTGCTCTCAAACTGGTTACCAATCCAGTTTGTCACGCGAGGACCAAGCATATCGAGATCGAGCACCACTTCATACAGGAGAAGGTGCTGGAGGGTTCTCTTTCGGTCGAGCATGTGCGGAGTGCGGACAATGTCGCGGACATCTTCACAAAGGCGCTGGCAAAGGGGCCGTTCACACGGCTAAGGAGCCTACTGGGGCTGATTTCAACTTCCCACTTCAAGTGGGAGTGTTGAAATTGTTGAAGTGGAAGTTTGGAGACTTTTGGACCTGGGCGGTCTGGGAGGAGGTCGGGCGGTCTGGTGTGACCGCACGACTTGGTGGTCTGCCTCTGCGGTCTGGCTTGTCTTGGCCTAGCTGCGGTCTCCTGGCTTGATCGCTGGTATCTGGTCCAAGGCGGCTGAAGGTGGAGGCCGCGCGGTCTGTCTCTGACCGCGTGGCGGGTTGATCGTCTTCAGGTGCGCGCGGTCTGTGTGTGACCGCGTGGCGGGTTGTCTTCAAGGCTGTGGCGGTCTGGTGTGATCGCACAGCTTGTCCCAGGTTTCTCCAGAATGCGGTCTGGTGGTTGATCGGGCTTTCTGGTGGTGTTCGCAGACTAAGGGTCTTAGTCGCGCGGTCTCAGGTTGCGGTCTCAGGAGGAGACTAGTATGCAAGCTGGACGTTGTTCGCGGTCTCAGGTGGAGACCAGCATGCATACAGGAGTTCGCGGTCTGTTAGCGAACTGGCTGTGTTCGCGGTCTCGGACGAACACAGAGGGTGAACAGCTTCGGGCGGTCTAGCGATCTCCTTTGGAGTCGTGATCTGTTGTGAGAGTGGCGGTCTCTCATGGTTGATCTTGGAGCTGGCGAGTTCACCAAAATAGAGCAGGAGTACTGTTGCTGATCGCACAGTATGACCGGTCAGGTCGCGCGGTCTGGAGGGTGGTGATCCTATCTCATAGGGTGGTGACTGGATCAGGTCTCACGCCTATAAATAGGACCCATCGGCAGCAATAATCAAGACACACCAAGTGTAAGCCGAGTTCTCTTCTTTCCTGCGGTCTCTATTTGTCTGACCGGGCGGTCTACTGATTGAACACTTCTTGTGCAGCTTCTGCGGATAGTGTGGGCAGCGGCGATCACCTCTTCCTCTGAAAGTGTTCGGGTGGTCTGCGGCTTGGAGTTGTGGTGCTGGAGTTCGGGAGAATCAGGAGTTCGGAAGAAGGAGTGCGGTTTGGTGGTGTTCTGTGATCGGTAGGTCGCTGCGGTTTGGCAGCTTGCTCAAGTCACAGGGAGGTCGCGCGGTCTGAGCGGTCTCAAGTTATCTTCAACTTTGTAATTTTCTCTTTGGTGTTTGTGCTGGCGAAATCATGTCTCGCCAAGCATGCCTTGCCTTGTAATTGAAGTACTGCTATCAATAAAGATTACTTGTTTGCCTCCATTTGCTTCTGGTTGTTTGGCTTGTGATCTCTAAGTTGTCTAACTCATGCTCGCTTCATAAAGATTCGAAAAATTTCACTCTGATCCCTCTATGCTCATGGGTTAGAGTGGACTATAGTCCCTCTGCGCACA
The DNA here is from genome assembly GCA_033032865.1 of Dactylorhiza incarnata. Taxonomy (NCBI): domain Eukaryota; kingdom Viridiplantae; phylum Streptophyta; class Magnoliopsida; order Asparagales; family Orchidaceae; genus Dactylorhiza; species Dactylorhiza incarnata. The sequence goes on along the minus strand of JAWHQI010000503.1, from coordinate 175,676 downwards.
TTGGTAAGAGTGGACTCCGGTCCCTCTACACCCCTGGTAAGAGCGGACTCCGGTCCCTCTATGCCCATTGCTAAGAGCGGACTACGGTCCCTCTACGCCCACAGGTAAGAGTGGACTTCGGTCCATCTTCCCCCAATGGTAAGAGCGAACAAAGGTTTCTCTACGCCCTAACTGAGTGGCGATCTCTGAAGCCTCCCCCCCCTGCGTCGAGCAGGAAGCTCACCCGAGCCACGAACCTCTGGTTCCGACACCAAGTGGAAAGCTCACAACTGGCATGAGCAAACTGTTGGGTATTGTAGCTACAATTACCTTGATTTGAAGAAGTGTTCCTGTGAACTAAGTTGAATTGAGATGTATTTGATGTTGTTCTCTAGTTATGTGTTTGCAGGTCTTAATGCTAAGTGCACACCAAAGTCAGGTTGCAATGGATCACCAAACACAGTTCTAAACAGTGTAATCCCTCATTGTGTAGAACAAAGTGTTGGTCCATGTGTAATCTCTCTTTGGGGGTGTACTTCATATACTCATAACTGATGGTTTTCAAGCTTGAGGAGTGGAGCAGGTTTTCAGGAAAAGAAAAGAAATTTTTGCTGAGTCAATTCGTCGAGATGTCACGTGAACTCCCGACGAATCTCGACGAATCCAGACAGAAACGAAATTTCCAGTCTGAAGAAGAAATTTCTGTGGCTAAGTCAATTCGTCGAGATGTCACGTGAACTCCCGACGAATCTCGACGAATCCAGACAGAAGTCAAAAAGACAGTCTTGTGAAGAAAAATCTGCAGCTAAGCCCATTCGTCGAATGTTCTTGTGAACTCCTGACGAATCCCGACGAATGAAAACAGAAGGTGTTTTTCACGGGTTATTCAGTGTTTTTCTGTGGCTAAGTCAATTCGTCGAATGTTCACGTGAAGTCTCGACGAATGACGGACAGACGGATTTCAAATTTCAGTTTCGTTTTCCAAAATTAGGGTTGGCCGACATGTACAGTACACGTGGCGACCCCTCCTTGTCTGTCGCCCGAGCCGTTGGAGATTTCCCTATAAATAGTCTTCTATTTTAGGGCAAATACAAGATATCTCTCGATTGTTAAGAAGAGAAAAAGAAGAACCCAGCCGTCTTCTTCCTCTCTCGCTGGAAAAGTTTTCTGAGATCTAACTTGTGCGCCACTCAAGACTCGTTCTTCAGTGCTGCTAAAGATTTCTCAGATAAGAAGGCCTTTGATCAAGTTGCTACTTTCAATGTTGAATATCTTTTCGATTTAATCAAAGGGCCTTCTCAGATCAGATCTGAAGAAAATGACTCCTGCAAGAGTTCCTAAGTAGATTGTTTCTCAATCAAAGATTTTGTAAGATTTCTTTACAATATTCTTGTAGGAAGCTTGCTTCCAAGTTGTAGGAGTTATACTCCGAGTTGTAGGAGCGTTGTCTCCGAGTTTGTAGGAGAGTTTGTTCTCCGAGCTTGTAGGAGTTGTGTACTCCGAGTAGTAGGATTTGATTGATCCGAGTTTGGTGAAGTAGCCGAATCTAGCCTTGGAGTGCTAGGTAGGCGAGGAGGGAAAGTGGACTACCCAAGATCGGGGAACCACTATAATTCTCTGTGTTGTGCTCAGCTCTTTTGGATTCCATGTGCTTTTATTTCTAAGTTTTTAATTCCGCGAAAAAACATAGAATCCACCTATTCACCCCCCCCCCCCCCCCCCTCTAGGTGATTTAGGCCGCAACTAGATACTTTCAATTGGTATCAGAGCTAGGTTGTTCGTTAAAAGGTTAACACCTTGAACAAGATCTTTAAATCTAGTTGCAAGAGCAAGTTTGTCTGATATGGAAAAATCCAAGGATTCTGCTAAGATGCTCGTCTGTTCTAAGGAGAATTTCCCTATGTGGAAGGAAAGAATGAAGTTCTACATGGAAGCCACCGACCCAAGAATTTTTCAGATAGTAGAGGAAGGTCCCCATGTTCCTATGAAGCCATTGTCAATAAATTCAGCTATTATGATTCCCAAGAAAATGTTGGAGCTAGACAAAGATGAGATTGCCCTCGTCATCTTGGACAAGAAGGCAAAGAACATTATTGCTGGTGCAGTGGACGATTCAATGCTACAAAATCTTATACACTGCAAGTCTACCAAGGAAATGTGGGACTCCATAGTTGTTCTTATGGAAGGTACTGAAGAAGTGAGGGATGACCGAAGATCGTTGCTGAACCAAGAATACGAAGCATTCAAGCAAGATCCAAGAGACTCCATTTCTGATACTTATGAGAAGTTCTTTAAGATCGTCAACGGTCTTAAGAACTATGATCGGGAATTCACCGTTGGAGAACTAAATGACAAGTTCTTGAGATCCCTAACGAAAGAATGGGATACCAAGGCTATTGCTATCCGGTAATTCGGAAAGTTGGCTACGATGGAGCCACAAATATTGTTTGGCAAGCTTCTCTCACATGAACTAAAGCTGAGTATTAGAAAAGCTGAAGAAGAAGGATGCTCCACTTCTGGAAGGGAGAACTCTGTGGCACTGAAGGCCAAAGAGTCAAGAAGAGGTAAAGCTAGATCATTTGAAAAGACACAACCGTCAGATGAAGACGATGAGTCGGTGGATTGTTCTTCAAGCTCAGACATGTCCGATGGAGAGTTCTCTTCACTCGCCAAGAAATTCAAGAAATTGCTCAGAAAAAGGAGCCAAAGAAGGTCAAGGCGTGATGATGAACATCACAAGAAAGAACACAGCAACGACAGGTATACAACCAAACCGAATAAACATGTTTCGACTGATATTGTCTGTTATTGTTGTAATAAGTCAGGGCATATAAGTACGGAATGTCCATACAAAAAGAAGAAATCCTTCAAGGGGAAAAGGAAAGAAGAAAAGAGCTTCTTAGCAAAGAAGACCAAGACTCTTAGTGACAGTGACTCAGGGAAGTCAAGCTCAGATGAAGAAGCCTATTTTGGGCTTATGGCACATTCAGATGAGGAAGGAAGCGTCTCCTCATACAAAGGGAAGGTAAACTCGCACACTCCTCTTTCTGCATCTGAAACTGACTCCAATGCAAATGAAGGCTATTCTTCAGAGGTAGATTCAGATTTAATGACTCAGTACAAAGCCGTTTTGGAAGGATTTGACAAATGCCGCAAGGTAGTCAAATCTCAAGCAAATGAGATTAAATCTCTCAAGACGATGGAATCAGATTTGAGGGAGGAAATTGAAAAATTAACTCCTCTCAAAGATGAAGTCCAAATCTTGAAAGATGAACTTCAAAGCTCTACTGAATTATTAAATCTTAAGGAGAAGTTTATAAATGAATTAGAAGAAAAGTTAGTGGTGGAAAGGAAGATAGTTGAAAGCTTCTCCAAACCAAAAACTATTCTTCCAATCATTGAAAGATTTTCTGCTCCTGCGAAGGTTAGTGGCCTTGGTCATAAGGCTGAAAGTAGTAAGGCTTCTAAGAAAAGAGCTGTTAAAGGTAAGGGCAAGGTTGACCAAAATCAAACCCGTCCCCGATGCTTCGAAACAACTGCTTTCAAGGCACCTTATGAAAAAGTAATCCCCAAGGATTATGGTTCATTTGTACATGGATCAGTTGTTAAGAAAGCACCAAAGATTAAATCAATTGTTGCTAAATCTCATGAAGAGAAGAAGGAGTCATGTGTGTGTTGCAACCATGAGGCTTCTACTTCTAAGAATATTGCTCCTGCTAAACTCCCCGTTCACAAGTTAAAACAGGAGAACAAGAGAAGATACAATCGATTTGATTGTTGGTGTTGTGGCAAGATTGGTCACTTCGCCATAGATTGCTGGTTTAACCCCAAGAACGTCAAGACTCCACGGGTTAACAATGTAAGTATGACCCCTTGCAATGTTAACACTCCGAGTGGTGTTGATCTAACCAGAAACCTAGGACCCAAATCCTTTTGGGTTCCTAAGGGAAATTAATCTGTGTTTGCAGGTATGTCCAAAGGCCAACCAAAACTCTAATCAGGCATTTGGACAAGTGGATGTTCATGGTACATGACCAGAACATAGAAGAAATATAGTATGGTTGCTGAAAAGCTTAGGAAATCAGTCCAGACACTGAAACTCTAAGGGGGAGATAAGACTAAGGGGGAGAAAAGATTGAGGGGGAGCTGATTCTACATATACTCCCAAATGTGTACTCCTATGCAGTTGCTGAGGGGGAGCCTTGAGCTCTCATGCTTTTTCTTCCCTATCTGAAGTAGTCGGAAAGGGGGAGAGAAGTTGAATTTGCAAGAGAGTTTGATGTTGGGAGGAATTGGCAAAGTTAGAATTGGCAAAGTTGAAAGACAAAGTTGAAAGGGAGAGAAAGTTGAAAAAGTTAAGTTTTTAACTCTCCTTATCTATTTGATATATATTTATTTAAGTGCAATTCAACTCAGTACATAGGTTCTGACTTCTTCAAATAGGGGGAGATTGTTGGGTATTGTAGCTACAATTACCTTGATTTGAAGAAGTGTTCCTGTGAACTAAGTTGAATTGAGATGTATTTGATGTTGTTCTCTAGTTATGTGTTTGCAGGTCTTAATGCTAAGTGCACACCAAAGTCAGGTTGCAATGGATCACCAAACACAGTTCTAAATAGTGTAATCCCTCATTGTGTAGAACAAAGTGTTGGTCCATGTGTAATCTCTCTTTGGGGGTGTACTTCATATACTCATAACTGAAGGTTTTCAAGCTTGAGGAGTGGAGCAGGTTTTCAGGAAAAGAAAAGAAATTTTTGCTGAGTCAATTCGTCGAGATGTCACGTGAACTCCCGACGAATCTCGACGAATCCAGACAGAAACCAAATTTCCAGTCTGAAGAAGAAATTTCTGTGGCTAAGTCAATTCGTCGAGATGTCACGTGAACTCCCGACGAATCTCAACGAATCCAGACAGAAGTCAAAAAGACAGTCTTGTGAAGAAAAATCTGCAGCTAAGTCCATTCGTCGAATGTTCTCGTGAACTCCCGATGAATCCCGACATATGAAAACAGAAGGTGTTTTTCACGGGTTGTTCAGTGTTTTTCTGTGGCTAAGTCAATTCGTCGAATGTTCACGTGAAGTCTCGACGAATGACGAACAGACGGATTTCAAATTTCAGTTTCGTTTTCCAAAATTAGGGTTGGCCGACATGTACAGTACACGTGGCGACCCCTCCTTGTCTGTCGCCCGAGCCGTTGGAGATTTCCCTATAAATAGTCTTCTCTTTTAGGGCAAATACAAGATATCTCTCGATTGTTAAGAAGAGAAAAAAGAAGAACCCAGACGTCTTCTTCCTCTCTCGCTGGAAAAGTTTTCTGAGATCTAACTTGTGCGCCGCTCAAGACTCGTTCTTCAGTGTTGCTAAAGATTTCTCAGATAAGAAGGCCTTTGATCAAGTTGCTGCTCTCAATATTGAAGATCTTTTCGATTTAATCAAAGGGCCTTCTCAGATCAGATATGAAGAAAAGGACTCCTCCAAGATTTCCTAAGTAGATTGTTTCTCAATCAAAGATTTTGTAAGATTTCTTTACAATATTTTTGTAGGAAGCTTGCTTCCAAGTTGTAGGAGTTATACTCCGAGTTGTAGGAGCATTGTCTCCGAGTTTGTAGGAAGTTTTCCTTCCGAGTTTGTAGGAGAGTTTGTTCTCCGAGCTTGTAGGAGTTTTGTACTCCGAGTAGTAGGATTTGATTGATCCGAGTTTGGTGAAGTAGCCGAATCTAGCCTTGGAGTGCTAGGTAGGCGAGGAGGGAAAGTGAACTACCCAAGATCGGGGAACCACTATAATTCTCTGTGTTGTGCTGTGCTCTTTTGGATTCCATATTCTTTTATTTCTAAGTTTTTAATTCCGCGAAAAGACATAGAATCCACCTATTCACCCCCCCCCCCCCCTCTAGGTGATTTAGGCCGCAACTAGATACTTTTAATTGGTATCAGAGCTAGGTTGTTCGTTAAAAGGTTAACACCTTGAACAAGATCCTTAAATCTAGTTGCAAGAGCAAGTTTGTCTGATATGGAAAAATCCAAGGATTCTGCTAAGATGCTCGTCTGTTCTAAGGAGAATTTCCCTATGTGGAAGGAAAGAATGAAGTTCTACATAGAAGCCACCGACCCAAGAATTTTTCAGATAGTAGAGGAAGGTCCCCATGTTCCTATGAAGTCATCGTCAATAAATTCAGCTATTATGATTCCCAAGAAAATGTTGGAGCTAGACAAAGATGAGATTGCCCTCGTCATCTTGGACAAGAAGGCAAAGAACATTATTGCTGGTGCAGTGGACGATTCAATGCTACAAAATCTTATACACTGCAAGTCAGCCAAGGAAATGTGGGACTCCATAGTTGTTCTTATGGAAGGTACTGAAGAAGTGAGGGATGACCGAAGATCGTTGCTGAACCAAGAATACGAAGCATTCAAGCAAGATCCAAGAGACTCCATTTCTGATACTTATGAGAAGTTCTTTAAGATCGTCAACGGTCTTAAGAACTATGATCGGGAATTCACCGTTGGAGAACTAAATGACAAGTTCTTGAGATCCCTAACGAAAGAATGGGATACCAAGGCTATTGCTATCCGGGAATTCGGAAAGTTGGCTACGATGGAGCCACAAATATTGTTTGGCAAGCTTCTCTCACATGAACTAAAGCTGAGTATTAGAAAAGCTGAAGAAGAAGGATGCTCCACTTCTGGAAGGGAGAACTCTGTGGCACTGAAGGCCAAAGAGTCAAGAAGAGGTAAAGCTAGATTATTTGAAAAGACACAACCGTCAGATGAAGACGATGAGTCGGTGGATTGTTCTTCAAGCTCAGACATGTCCGATGGAGAGTTCTCTTCACTCGCCAAGAAATTCAAGAAATTGCTCAGAAAAAGGAGCCAAAGAAGGTCAAGGCGTGATGATGAACATCACAAGAAAGAACACAGCAACGACGGGTATACAACCAAACTGAATAAACATGTTTCGACTGATATTGTCTGTTATTGTTGTAATAAGCCAGGGCATATAAGTACGGAATGTCCATACAAAAAGAAGAAATCCTTCAAGGGGAAAATGAAAGAAGAAAAGAGCTTCTTAGCGAAGAAGACCAAGACTCTTAGTGACAGTGACTCAGGGAAGTCAAGCTCAGATGAAGAAGCCTATTTTGGGCTTATGGCACATTCAGATGAGGAAGGAAGCGTCTCCTCATACAAAGGGAAGGTAAACTCGCACACTCCTCTTTCTGCATCTGAAACTGACTCCAATGCAAATAAAGGCTATTCTTCAGAGGTAGATTCAGATTTAATGACTCAGTACAAAGCCGTTTTGGAAGGATTTGACAAATGCCGCAAGGTAGTCAAATCTCAAGCAAATGAGATTAAATCTCTCAAGACGATGGAATCAGATTTGAGGGAGGAAATTGAAAAATTAACTCCTCTCAAAGATGAAGTCCAAATCTTGAAAGATGAACTTCAAAGCTCTACTGAATTATTAAATCTTAAGGAGAAGTTTATAAATGAATTAGAAGAAAAGTTAGTGGTGGAAAGGAAGATAGTTGAAAGCTTCTCCAAACCAAAAACTATTCTTCCAATCATTGAAAGATTTTCTGCTCTTGCGAAGGTTAGTGGCCTTGGTCATAAGGCTGAAAGTAGTAAGGCTTCTAAGAAAAGAGCTGTTAAAGGTAAGGGCAAGGTTGACCAAAATCAAACCCGTCCCCGATGCTTCGAAACAACTGCTTTCAAGGCACCTTATGAAAAAGTAATCCCCAAGGATTATGGTTCATTTGTACATGGATCAGTTGTTAAGAAAGCACCAAAGATTAAATCAATTGTTGCTAAATCTCATGAAGATAAGAAGGAGTCATGTGTGTGTTGCAACCATGAGGCTTCTACTTCTAAGAATATTGCTCCTGTTAAACTCCCCGTTCATAAGTTAAAACAGGAGAACAAGAGAAGATACAATCGATTTGATTGTTGGTGCTGTGGCAAGATTGGTCACTTCGCCATAGATTGCTGGTTTAACCCCAGGAACGTCAAGACTCCACGGGTTAACAATGTAAGTATGACCCCTTGCAATGTTAACACTCCGAGTGGTGTTGATCTAACCAGAAACCTAGGACCCAAATCCTTTTGGGTTCCTAAGGGAAATTAATCTGTGTTTGCAGGTATGTCCAAAGGCCAACCAAAACTCTAATCAGGCATTTGGACAAGTGGATGTTCATGGTACATTACCAAAACATAGAAGAAATATAGTATGGTTGCTGAAAAGCTTAGGAAATCAGTCCAGACACTGAAACTCTAAGGGGGAGATAAGACTAAGGGGGAGAAAAGATTGAGGGCGAGCTGATTCTACATATACTCCCAAATGTGTACTCCTATGCAGTTGCTGAGGGGGAGCCTTGAGATCTCATGCTTTTTCTTCCCTATCTGAAGTAGCAAGAAAGGGGGAGAAAAGTTGAATTTGCAAGAGAGTTTGATGTTGGGAGGAATTGACAAAGTTATAATTGGCAAAGTTGAAAGACAAAGTTGAAAGGGAGAGAAAGTTGAAAAAGTTAAGTTTTTAACTCTCCTTATCTATTTGATATATATTTATTTAAGTGCAATTCAACTCAGTACATAGGTTCTGACTTCTTCAAATAGGGGGAGATTGTTGGGTATTGTAGCTACAATTACCTTGATTTGAAGAAGTGTTCCTGTGAACTAAGTTGAATTGAGATGTATTTGATGTTGTTCTCTAGTTATGTGTTTGCAGGTCTTAATGCTAAGTGCACACCAAAGTCAGGTTGCAATGGATCACCAAACACAGTTCTAAACAGTGTAATCCCTCATTGTGTAGAACAAAGTGTTGGTCCATGTGTAATCTCTCTTTGGGGGTGTACTTCATATACTCATAACTGAAGGTTTTCAAGCTTGAGGAGTGGAGCAGGTTTTCAGGAAAAGAAAAGAAATTTTTGCTGAGTCAATTCGTCGAGATGTCACGTGAACTCCCGACGAATCTCGACGAATCCAGACAGAAACCAAATTTCCAGTCTGAAGAAGAAATTTCTGTGGCTAAGTCAATTCGTCGAGATGTCACGTGAACTCCCGACGAATCTCGACGAATCCAGACAGAAGTCAAAAAGACAGTCTTGTGAAGAAAAATCTGCAGCTAAGTCCATTCGTCGAATGTTCTCGTGAACTCTCGACGAATCCCGACAAATGAAAACAGAATGTGTTTTTCACGGGTTGTTCAGTGTTTTTCTGTGGCTAAGTCAATTCGTCGAATGTTCACGTGAAGTCTCGACGAATGACGGACAGACGGATTTCAAATTTCAGTTTCGTTTTCCAAAATTAGGGTTGACCGACATGTACAGTACACGTGGCGACCCCTCCTTGTCTGTCGCCCGAGCCGTTGGAGATTTCCCTATAAATAGTCTTCTCTTTTAGGGCAAATACAAGATATCTCTCGATTGTTAAGAAGAGAAAAAGAAGAACCCAGACGTCTTCTTCCTCTCTCGCTGGAAAAGTTTTCTGAGATCTAACTTGTGCGCCGCTCAAGACTCGTTCTTCAGTGCTGCTAAAGATTTCTCAGATAAGAAGGCCTTTGATCAAGTTGCTGCTCTCAATATTGAAGATCTTTTCGATTTAATCAAAGGGCCTTCTCAGATCAGATCTGAAGAAAAGGACTCCTCCAAGAGTTCCTAAGTAGATTGTTTCTCAATCAAAGATTTTGTAAGATTTCTTTACAATATTCTTGTAGGAAGCTTGCTTCCAAGTTGTAGGAGTTATACTCCGAGTTGTAGGAGCGTTGTCTCCGAGTTTGTAGGAAGTTTTCCTTCCGAGTTTGTAGGAGAGTTTGTTCTCCGAGCTTGTAGGAGTTGTGTACTCCGAGTAGTAGGATTTGATTGATCCGAGTTTGGTGAAGTAGCCGAATCTAGCCTTGGAGTGCTAGGTAGGCGAGGCGGGAAAGTGGACTACCCAAGATCGGGGAACCACTATAATTCTCTGTGTTGTGCTGTGCTCTTTTGGATTCCATGTGCTTTGATTTCTAAGTTTTTAATTCCGCGAAAAGACATAGAATCCACCTATTCACCCCCACCCCTCTAGGTGATTTAGGCCGCAACTAGATACTTTCACAAACAAAGCTTCCTCTGCGGCCTAACTGAGTGACGATCTCCGACGCCCTATCGGTCAAGCAGGAAGCTCACCAGAGCCACGAACCTCTGGTGCCGACACCAATTGGAAAGCTCACAACTGGTAAGTGAGAACAAATGTTCCACTATGCCCTAATTGAGTGACGGTCTTCGACGCCCCCTCGCGGCGAGCAGGAAGATCACCAGAGCCACGACCCCTCTGTTGATTACACCAAGTGGAAAGCTCACAACTGGTAAGAGTGAACAAAGGTTCTTGTACGTCCTAATTGAGTGATGATCTCTGATGCCCCCTAGCGTCGAGTAGGAAGCTCGCCCGAGCCACGACCCTTTGGTGTCACCAACAAGTGGAAAACTCACCATCATTAAGAGCGAGCAAAGGTTCCTCTACGCCATATGGTAAGAGCGGATTCGGATCCCTCTATGCCCTAAGGTAAGAGCGAAGATCCCTATACGCCCTATGGTAAGAGCGGATTCTGATCCCTCTACCCCTCTGTTTAGAGCGGATTTCTGATCCCTCTACGCCCTCTGGTAAAAGCAGATTCATATCCCTTTATGCCCTCTGGTAACATCAAATTATGATCCCTCTATACCCTCTAGTAAGAGGGGTACCGATCCATCCACGCCCTCTGGTAAGAGCGAACTCTGGTCCCGCAATGCTCTCTGGTAAGGGCGGACTCCAGACCCTCTACGCCCTCTGATAAGGGCAGACGAAAGTTTCTCTGCACCACGTACAAACAACAAACCTGCGCGATCAATCTTGCAATGAAGTGAGAACAACTTATAGAACTCAAATGAAAAAGCATCTCAATAATCTCAAAAATGTCATCAAGTCTACATAACAAATAAAAGCATATAACTCTAATGAAAGACCATCGCGCAACCATCGCGTGTGCAGACAGTGCGCGAACGGGGCTAGCACACGCGCCCGGCGCGCGAGTGCACGCACGTTGGCGCCGACCGCCGTCGCCACCCTCCTGCTGCCGCCACCTCGTCGGCCAATCCGGTCGGGCCGCCCGAATCACCCGGGGGGCATCAACGTCTTTTCTGAAAATTGGTGATCCAGGTGACTCGAATCGGAACCTCATTCGCCGGTTCAAGCTCCAAGACAACGCAATTACCAATGCGCCCCTCAAAAAAAACTATAAAAGGGAATATGCCTTCATTTGAAGACAAACAATCAAGAAGAAATAAAAGAGTTCTGAAGGTTTTCCGGTGAAGACTTGAAACTCTGAAGGTTTTCCAGCGAAGACTTGGAAGTCCCTTACTCTCTGGCTCGAGTGATCACTTTGCTTAAGTGTTCACTCCGCTCGCCCCCTCGCTCTCTTGCAAAAGGGTGGATTTTGCTCTGCATAGTGCCTCCTCAAATGCCTACTCAAGTGTCTATTCAAGTGTCTGCTTTAGAATCCGCTCCTACGAGCACTGAGTGAGACTCTGCATCCTTCTTACCTTCAAGTAATTGTAATTAGAGCGGTGGCCTATCACCCTCTCGAATATTCTAACACTTATAACCTCAAGCAAACTAGTGGATTTGGTCAGCACCAAACCGACCCCGTTGTTTTTTCCCTTTCGGGTTTTTCCACGTTAAGTCTTGCTGTCTCTGTTGTTGGTTCTCTTTTAACTGTTTGAACGCTTGACTCACTCTCGAGCTTAGACGGTTCGATTTTCCGAGCTGGGAGAGTGCTGAGTGATCCGCAACAAGAATATATGTTGACGTAGAAATAACATAACCTAGCCTGTGACAATGAGAAAGAGAGCTAAAATTGAGTTTCAAAGTAGAGATTTATCAAACACATATCTACTCTCGTACCGTTTTTCAAAATGGAGATTTATCAAATGCAAATCTATCTCAGTGTGAGTCCTGATGTTAAATTGTCTATTTCAAGTGTTCTCTCCAATATATATTCCAGCGAATCATAGAGAAGTCTTTGTGAAATTTTCAAGATCTATGGAACACTGAGACAAGCACACCAAGAATGAACAAAAAACACCTCTTTATTACTTGACAAAAAAGTTACAGCAATTACAAGAGAGAAGACTGAATACAGTTGCATACAACTTGATTTACAACAACCGAATACAACAAAAAACAACTTGTCGCGAACAGATGTCCGCTTCTCCACCTCTTCACTAGCGTCGGTGGTATCGCTAGCACCCGCGCTAGCTCACAGTCTCACGAGCTCGCTGTTCGACACTCCACAGACGAGACCGCTGATTCAGACCGCCAGACAACTTCTCCACTACCGCCTGCACTACCTACTAGCGCCCGCGCTAGCTCGCGGTCTCCCACACTCAAGAAACCTGCTCTCGGTCGCATGTCGAACTCACTCCGAGTTCGCTGTAATTGTGACCGCCAAATTGAGACCGCTCAAGTCTCTAGTTCTCTCTGATATTCTTTACAGGGGGATTGGCCCCCTATTTATAGATCCGGGAGGCACCACTTGGAAGTTGAGTTAGCGTCGGCGCTAGCTCACTTCACAATTTTAACACCCCCCCTTGAAGTGAGCTCCGTCAACAACTCCGTGCAGCGAGTTAAGCTTCCTGAACGGACCCGCAGACAGAGGCTTTGTGAATATATCCGCAATGTTGTCTTCGCTCCGCACATGCTCCACCACGATCAAGCCACCCAACACCTTCTCTCTGATGAAGTGATGCTCGATATCAATATGTTTTGTTCTTGCGTGACACACTAGGTTGGTTACCAATTTCAAGGTGCTCTCATTGTCACCGTGAAGAATAGTAGGTCCACTGACCTTCTCTTCCACATCTTCCACCAGCCTCCTCATCCAGACATACTCTTGGGCTACTAAGCACGACGTCTTGTACTCAGCTTCAATGGTGGAAAGGGAAATATAATCTTGTTTCTTACTACACCACGAGATAGCAGCAACTCCACATAAAAACACGTAACTTGATGTCGACTTGCGATCATCAGCGTCACCCCCGTAGTCTGCATCTGTGTACCTGTGTAGCTTGAAGTCAGCCTTTTGTTCATAGATCAACCCCATCTCAAGGGTGCTCTTCACGAACATCAGAATTCCTTTAGCTGCCTCCAGATTAGGCTTCCGTGGCTCCTGCATATACCGACTTACTTGGCCGACAGCAAAAGCAATGTCCAGTCTCGTGATAGTCAGGTAGATAAGACTCCCCATTAGTGCCCGAAAGACCTTCGGATCAAGAAGAATCCTCCCTTCTTCCTTCCGAAGCTTCAACCCAACCACCAGTGGAACAGAGCTGCTCTTCCTCTCCTTCATGCCGAATCTCTCGACGATCTTCTCTGCATAAGTCCTCTGAGAGATGAACAACCAGCCACTTCTCTTCTTTACTTGAAGTCCAAGGAAATGGTGCACTTCACCAAGATCCTTCATCTCAAAATGAATGGATAACTGTTGTCTTAGCGTCACGACCTCTTCATTATTGTTCCTGGTCACAATCATGTCTTCGACATACAGCATCACCAGTACATGAAGATCTCCACTCTTCTTCACAAATATGCTAGAGTCTGAGGCATCATAACCACAAAACAGCAAATACTCTGCAATCTTCTCATACCAGGTTCTAGGTGCCTGTTTCAACCCGTAGAGGGTCTTCTTCAACTTGCACACATGATGTGGCTGAGACTTGGACACGTATCCAGGTGGTTGCACCATGAATATGTCATTGTCAATCTTTCCATACAAGAACGCATTCTTCACATCAAGTTGCCACAACTTCCACCCTTGGCATGCTGCCAGAGCAATGACCGTCCTCACTGACGTCATCTTCATCACAGGACTAAACGTCTCCTCGTAGTCCTCTCCATAGGTTTGTGAGAAACCTCGAGCGACAAGCCTATCCTTGTACCGCTCTACTCCTCCGTCAGCTTTCTTCTTAACCTTGTACACCCACTTGCAGGTGACAGGTTTGATGCCCTCCTGTAACGCCCCAGAATTTTCGTCTCCTCTACTCCTCCGTCAGCTTTCTTCTTTGTTTTTGACCAAGTTGGGTCATGTTTATTATTATTATTCTATTTATTATTATTTTCACTCTTAAAGTTTTATTTTTTAAGCTTTTAATTCTTTTCCTGTTAGAAGGGTTTGGAGCAGCTGTGTCACTTTCCTTGACGGCTTGGGAGTGGGTTTAGGTGTTAAATCAGCGGAACTGGAGCGCCAAAGTCATAATTGACGGAGAGTGGGACATCCCGTTGATCGGCGGGACCGCCCGTAGATTGTCGATCGGCGAGACCGCCTGTAGATTGTCGATCGGTGGGCCTTTCCGGTCGATCGACAGGCCTTCCCGTCGATCGGCAGGCCTTCCCGTCGATTGGCAGGCCGTCCCGTCGATCGACGGGAGCCCTTGCCGATTTTCTTTTGGGAGATGTATTTTTAGTTGTAATCCTTCTTCATCATTCCCGTGTCACCCCAAAAACTCCGTTAGGTGGTCTGGGATGTTAAGGATTTTGTTTCCTTTGGGGTGTTTCGTAAACCCTATGTTTTGTGACGTCCCTTTGTCGAACGTTGCTATGTTTATGATTAGTTGTTGTCGTGAACTGATCTTAGGGGTTATTCTGACTGTTTTATCTTGAGACCTTTTTATTGGTTTATTAAGCCTAGTAATTAGGAAGTTACTCATTTTTTTTAGTCTTTATGGTCGTATAGTGGGAAATATTCCCTTTTGATTCCTCTTGACTCTTCTTGTAATATTGTAAATTCTTTCAGTTATTATACTGACTTTTCCAGCTGTTTGGAAGTACTTCTTTGGTTATCCCAAGGTAAGAATTACCTTATGATTTGTTTGTCTTGGCCTGGTTTGCCACCATAGAAAAAAAAGAAATGTCAAACCAAGTAACTTGCTGATAAGTATAAATTGAAATAATGTTCTTCTTTATATTGGAGTGTGGGTGGTGTTTCAGACCCCCGCCACAGTGGCTTCTTATATATTGGAGTGTGGGTGGTATTTCAGTCCCCCACCATAGTGGCTTCTTATATACTCAAGTGTGGGTGGTATTTCAGGCCCCCACCACAGTGGCTTCTCTTATACTGGAGTGTGGGTGATATTTTAGGCCCCCACCACAGTGGTTTCTTTTATACTGGAGTGTGGGTGGTATGTCAGGCCCCAACCACAGTGGACTTGTAGGCTGGAGTGTGGGTGGATGTATCATGCCCCCACCACATTCCTTCTTTTCAACTTATCATGCAAGCAATTTGGTAGAGTTTGGTTACTTTTCTTCGCATGTATGAACTCTGTTAATTGGCTTTGCCACTTCTGTGCTTTACTCCTGACCGCATATTACTCCTGTTATTTAAGGTTGTTATTATTATTGTTGTTACTTGCTCTCTTTTGGGCTAAGGCATTATGTTCTCTTGAATGCCCCAGGTTCAGGTTCAGGCTCCGGTCAGTAAATGCGGCAAGTGGTAGAGCTACGCTTTTGGTCCCCGGTAGAGGCTCCTTCTTCCCTGCTTGTGAGGAGCCATCACTAGAGGTTTTTCTCTCTGGTGTCACCTTGTGGGCATAAGTAAGTGGTAGAAGCCCATAAGGTTTCTTCTCTTTTTGTATTAGTAGACTTGCACGAATCTACTATTTTGTACTACCCTTGAGGTAGACAGCAGTTGCTCTTTGGGAAATGTGTATCTTGTTAAATTAGATGAGGTACTTTTTGTAACGATTGCATAGCATAATTTTTCTTATTTTGTAACATCTATTGTGAAATCGTGCTAAGTATTTTCTTATATATATATAATAATTCTAGGCATGTGCTATTCTTGAAGACAGACTTGGTCTTCATGCTTATATAGGGTAAATGAATCTATATTTCCGCCGCGTACGTATATTTTCTATTTGTGGACTAATTATTCCACTGGAGCGAGGGACACGATCCAAACCTAAAAGAAGCTCAAATTGTCTTTTGACTTAAAGATACCTACATTTTGTATGAATGTTCGTAAAGAGTGTTTGCCTGAGCGTCTGCAGTTGTCCCCTGCATGACGTGACATCATGACGTGCATTTTCCCCAACTCTGATAATACGTAAAATATATCGGGAAAATGCGGGTTGTGACACCTCCACCATGGGAACAAGGTCATATTTCTCATTCTTCTCTAAGGCCTCCATCTCCTCATCAATGGCCACGCCCCACTCCTTAGTGCCAACAACATCTTCAAAGCGGGCAGGTTCCCTCTCGTCTAGTGGTCCTGCGAAGAAGCAAGAGACCAAACTTACAGTTCCCCTCCTTATAGCTAGCAGGAGGGACGATGGTCCGCTTCGACCTCCTCAAGGCTTGGCCACTCTCTACCACTCTGATAGACTCCTCCTTTACAGCTCTTCTTCCAACATATCTTGGAGCAATGCTCCCCCTGTTTCTCGAACTTGAAGCTCCTCCTGAGATGGATGGCGATAGAGCACTTGGAGATAGCTCCAACTTCACAATAGAGTCCTCAGTGACTCTTTATTCACTCCTGCTTGAACTTCCACTCTCCGGCAGCACCATAGAAGAGACTCCCTGATACGAGATCAGTTCATCAAACACTACGTTGCGCGAGATGATAAACTTGTGAGTCTGCGGATCCATGCACTTCCAACCCTTCTTCCGCTCATCATAGCCGATAAAAACACACTTCCGTGCTTTCGGCTCCAGCTTGGTTCTCTGAGCTTCCGGAACGTGCACGAAGCAGGTAGAGCCAAAAACTCTCATCTGACCCACATTTGGCTTCTCCCCGAACATGAGCTGGGGTGGAGACACCATCATATTAGGACTCAGAGGTAGACGGTTGATCACGTGAGTTGCGCACGTCATTCCCTCCGCCCACAAGGCCTTGGGAATCCCTTTGGCATGTAGCCAACTCCTAGTATTCTCCACCAGATGGCGGATCTTCCTCACAGCGACCCCATTTTGCTGAGGGGTATGAGCACAAGAGAGATCTCGCCGAATGCCGAATTTCCTGCAGAAATAAGCAAACTCGTTAGAGGTAACCCCCCCCCCCCCATTATCACTTCTTAGCTTCTTAATCCTCAGGTTCAGCCTCCCCTCCACTAGTTCCTTCCACTCCTGGAACTTCACAAACACTTCTGATTTCTCCTTCAAAAAATATACCCACGTGTATCGGGTGTAGTCATCCACCAGAACCAACGCATACTTATTTCCTCCATAAATAAGGGTGGCGCACGACCCCATCACATCAGCATGCACACACTCGAGAGGTGCCTTACACCTGGTCTCAGACTTTTCAAACGGAAGTCGATGTGACTTTCCATATTAACAGCCCTCACACACATGGCCATCGCCGCAGCAAGAGAGATTAGGCAGACCATTCACCAGGCCCTTTGCAGCCATCATCTTCAGCTTGTCCATCCCCACATGACCTAGCCTCTCATACTAGATCGCAGCGCTGTCGTTTGTCTTCAGCTTATCAACATAGACATTTGCAGAAAGAACATACAAATCCTTCACCCTTCTCCCGGTGAGCGTGATATCGGCATCAACAGAAGACAAGTTCTTTAGAAACTTCACCTCTTTTGGTCCAAACAGCACGTGGTATCCTGCATCCACTGCATTTGCAACAGAGAACAGATTCTTCTACATGCCCGACACATGATACACACTCTTCAGTGTCATAGACTTCTCTTCACTTCCAAGGGATACCATCCCTTCTTGCTCAACTGGATGAACCGTATCATCAGCAGTGATGATTGCATCCGTCCCTCCATATGCCTTTAGAGAGGCAAACTTCGACACATCTCCAGTGAGATGGTGCCCGCAACCGGAATCCACAATCCAGTCGTTCTCGAAATTGATGGAGGCTAAGACGTCGGTTGGCATTGCAGTCATCTCAGCCAGGAAGCAGTTGTCTTCGCCTTCACCACCCTGGTGACCTCCACCTCTCGCTCCACCTCTCCAGTGGCATCCTTCCTTCTCAGCAACGTGACCGTCCTTTAGGTTTGACCGGCAATCCTTTTCCATGTGCCCGTACTTCTTACATGCATAACAAAGAGATCTCCCCTTCTCATTGCGAGCAGGAAGGAACTTCCCTCTATCTCCTTGAGAGGACATTGAGGGTCCATCTCTGGAGTTCTTCTTCTTCTTATCCTAGGACTTCTTCCTTCCTGAGAACAACACCTCGTTATCTCCCCCTGAGACAGACATGTCTGCCATCTGCTTTGCCAAGCTCTCCTGTGATGACAGCAGGTTCTCTAGCTCTAATAATGAGGGTTGAGTATCCCATCCTAGCACCAAGGTAATAAACGGAACATACTCCTTCCGCAGTCCTCAGTGTTGAAACCGGCAACCAGTCACTTTGAGTTCGGACCCACTGGGGGGTGTAGCCCACACCTACTTATTCCTCACTTACGCTCTTGACTGTGGGTGAAGAAATCAGACCAGACTCAAGGCTGTAACGAGGAGGTCCCGCCACACACCCGGAAGATCTTAAAGAGCTACCCCTCCCAAACCAATGTTCAGTCGGGCACCTTGGAGGGCACTAGCAGTCAACCAAACTTGCATAGGAGGAGAGAGCCTAAAAGATTAGATCTCCTCCAAGGTGCCCTTAAGGGTCTATTTATAGATTCTCTAGGCTGGTCTGCAAATAACATGAATCCGCCTTTTGGTTTTACTAATCGCACCCCAAATTGGTCTGCTAACAGCCTAACTCCGCTGTTATGAAGGGCTATTGGCAGCCCATGAAGGGTAACTAGGTATTTTCCCCTCAGAGCCTTCTGGGCGAGTGGTCAGTGAATTCACCACTCGCCAGGCTTCTCGCTCACTAGATTCCACCGGGCGAGTGGCCCATGGAGGCACCACTTGCCTAATACCTGGCCAGCTTGCCGAGTGGGACTCCGCCCATACTCGCCTGGCCTTCAGCGCACTCGCCTTTCTGAACGGGCGAGTGCCTTGCGGATGGGACTCGCACTCGCCCGGAGGCTCCCCTGCCTCTTCTGGCCTGGGCGAGTGCTCTGCCTGACATGGATCTTGCCTCTTGACCCTTTTTGGACCTAGGGGCCCACTCGACAAATATGGGGTTGTACACTCAGAGTATGTGCCTCTTCAGCTTCGCCTCAGAGATCAGCTCATCAGGATCTAAGGCCGAGATCTCTGCACACAAATTCTTCACCTTCAAGAAGAAGGTGGATATCGATAACTCTCCTTGAGTGGACCGCGCCAACTCATTCTCCAGAAACTGTAGCCGAGCTACATTCTTCTTGTTGAATAGCCCATCGAGGGCCCTCCATACCTCAGATGCTGACTTGCAACCCATAATGTGGTCGAACAAGTCAGGAGAAATAGCTCTCTTCAAAATGAACTCTGCTTTGGCGTTCGTCTTCCTCCAAACTCTCACCTCTTGAGCATTACCATCAGCAGCTGCAACTTCCTCTTGCTCATCTCCACCAACGACCTCCCATAGGTCCTCTCTAAGTAGGTAGCTCTCCACACACGACTTTCACTTCTTGAAATTTGTCAGAGTCAGCAACTCAATGCCAAGACCTCTCGCATAGCCTCCTCCTCCGTCCATGTTGCTCAGTGCTTATAACTCAGTGCTTGTTCCAATCTCGCTCTGATACCATGTGAAATTTTCAAGATCTATGGAACACTGAGACAAGCACACAAAGAATGAACAAAAAACACATATTTATTACTTGGCAAAAAAGTTACAACAATTACAAGAGAGAAGACTGAATACAAGTTGCATACAATTTGATTTACAACAGCCGAATACAACAAAAAACAACTTGTCGCGAACAGATGTCCGCTTCTCCACCTCTTCACTAGCTGCGGCGGTATCGCTAGCGCCCGTGCTAGCTCGCGGTCGCACGAGCTCGCTGCTCGCACACTCCACAGACGAGACCGCTGATTCAGACCGCCAGACCACTTCTCCACTACCGCCTGCGCTACCTACTAGCACCTGCGCTAGCTTGCGGTCTCCCACACTCAAGAAACCTGCTCTAGGTCGCTTGCCGAACTCACTCCGAGTTCGCTCTAATTGAGACCGCCAAATTGAGACCGCTCAAGCCTCTAGTTCTCTCTGATATTCTCTGCAGGGGGATTGCCCCCTATTTATAGATCCGGGAGGCGCCACCTGGAAGTTGAGCTAGCGCCGACGCTAGCGCTAGCGCCGACGATAGCTCACTTCACAATTTTAACAGTCGCGCTAATGCCTGCGCTAGCTCACTTCACAATCTTAACAGTCTTTAAACCCATTTGCTTACATATTTAAAGGCAACGCTAATTTTTCAATGGTTATGACCACCACCAAGAAAAGAAAACTAGTTTTGACCATAAAAGTGATTGAAGTTCCTTAGGCGAGGTCGGGCGTCTACGAACGACGGTTCATAACCACCGCGTTTACGTCCGTCACCACCGTGCCAAACCGAGCCTAAATTTGAATCTATCATGAACAAATCAAGCTCCAATACTTCAATTCTACATTCAAAAATGTTAAAAAAATTCAAAAGTGTTAATTTCTCCACTGCATGGGTCAACAATAGAAGACATTTATGTCAAAATTATATGAATTTCTTATTATTTCACCTACCTTTTTTGATTTGAATGATAATAATATTCCTAAAGAGTAAAGAATATCTCATAAAAGAATTCTATCTTTCTGCAAAGGGAAATTAAGATTTCATAAATCGCCAACAGTGGTGGTGATTTGTGTGCACAGATCTCCATCCAAATCAATGGTGATGATGAACTGCTGGTAGTTAATCCCATAAGAAATGCCTCAACTTCAGAAAAAGTACAGAGGAATCTGCCAGTGTCATATAAATTATACAGTTTTATGTTTCTCATTGCCCAACCTCTTCGTCTCTTGCTATATTTTCTGTCAAGCCATGTCCCCTCACCCATTCTTCCTCTGCCAGCATGTCACAGAATCCAGCTTAGGTTACCAGCAAGATTTTGTTGGTGAGGATAAAATGGAAGAAGAAGAATTAATGGCTTCTTCCTCCACCTGCTCTTCATCCTCTTCCTCAAACGTATTTGCTGGAAAAGCAGAGGAGATGATGATGGAAGCTATCGATGCGGATCAAAATGGAGGATACTGCACTCCAGCCTCACCGGATAGCAGAATTCCGGCGATAGTTCAGTGCCCCCCGCCGCCAAAGAAGCCCATGCCGTGCCGGAGAAGGCTGATGAGGCTCTGCTCCGAAGGCCGCCGGTTTGACTTCATTGAAGGCCTCGGGCTGGTTGTGTTTATGAAGCGCAAGTGTCTTCGCCGGAAAAGAAGGCGGGCGGTGAGAAGAAGCTTGGCCATTGCCAAGTGAAGTTGGTGAGCTAATTGTTTCTCAGGAAAAAAAATCTTCCATTGATGTTATTCTTCAGCACTTTAAATGGAATCATATGATTTAGAAAAAAGATATGCATATGAATAAGCTCAATTCAATCAAATTTATGAACTTTTCATTCAAAAGCTTAGAAATACTTAAAATAAAGCTTGAATTTCTTCTTTATTTTTTGATAGATGTGAATTGTGCTGCTGCTGCTCGCAGGCTTCAGATCGAATAAGGTGGAGAAGTATAATGTCAGAAGAAACAAACTAAAGTTGTAGTAGAGATAAATATTTCCTCGGTATTTTCTCTCTACCTTTCTGGCAATGATCTGTGCCTCCTACTGCATGAACGTTGATGGTGAAGATCTCTTCCTACTTATTAGATTTTATTTGTGTTTGTTTCCTGATTCTTTTACCGGCAAATTAGGCAACTTTGTAAGCTTCCCTGTCTTTTTCAGTAGTAAATGTTCTCTCTGTTCCTCATTGGAAGTGCCCAATTCTCCTTAGGCTCATTTGTTGGTATATGAAATATATATCTCGACTAAATTGTTATTAAGTTGGAATGAACTCTCAGCAAACTGAAAATTAACAGAATCTTATTTAGAAAATTTCTGATTTTGTGCCCAATCGTTGCCGAATCGATCCGCAATGCCGAGCATTGGCGGTGCCGACTCTCTGCCAAACAGCAGCTCGCGCGAATTCAATCACTGGGCGTCAAAGGGGCCATCAGAGATAATTTGAAAAACGCGAAAAATAGACATTTGTATAAACTGTTCTAGGCTGAAGTGAAAAGGGGCTCGTGATGAAAGGTAAAAAGAATGGTTATAATATGTTCTCCCAAAAGCTGGAAGCAATCAACCCATGCATGTATCACTCCGAGCCCACCATTGCCGATGGAACAGTAACTTTGTTACCTTTGTTAAAAACTATGAGCCTCGCTTAAAGGGTTTGAGCCACCATGTTGCTTTAATGAAGTAAATTATGGTGGAAAAGTCCATTTTTCCATCCAACAAAAGATAAAATAGATAAAGTTTATATAGAACATCAATGTTATGAGTGCTGAGAGTTCTCTTACCGGCCGATACTACGCGTCCAATGTGGGATGGTGTTAGTTCTAGGTGATCAGAAGTTTCTGAATCTGGGTTATTTAGGGTTTAAAGTATGTCCGATCTGCGTCATTCAGGGTTCAAAGTATTTTCCCTTTCGTTGACGGTCTCTATAAGTTGTATAAGACTTGAAAGCTTTGTTGAATCGAGAAGGTCGGGTCGTAACTGTGAGATGGAACTTACGTCCAAATAAAATTTTCATATTTATTATTCCTTACTTTCATTCTTAATTTTTTTTTATTAAAAAAAAAGTTAATTTCATTTTGAGCTTCGAATTATATCTCTACAAAGGGGATGTTTAAAGTATGTTTGATCTAATCATTTGGAATATCTTTTGTTTGTTCACAACAAAATCTTTTATGTGTGCCAGTAAAAAAATATCTTTTTTTACAGAGATTATTTCACCAACGGAGTCATAGGTATCTGGCATCTCCATACCTAACGATTTCTCACAAAGTGGTGATGAAACGTATAACTTGTACAGATTGTACAAATATTTCCATTTTCCTATCGATCTGACCCATTCGCTCGTAGAGCTATTTACACAATCGTAGACATTTCTGCAACACCTCTAACATGGAAACAAATAGTTAATTTGGAAAAAACTTTTTAAGATCTTTGAACTTCATAATTTTCACATTCAACAAGGATGTCTTGGAATATTTTATATTATAATATATTAATATGGACTCATTTATTTCGAGACGACCCGATAAATACGTACAAAACTATTTAAGGTTGTTCGAATTCCCTCTTAATGTGACTCAGTTTAGTACCGTGAATAGTCGAAACTCCTGATAGTTGTGTTGCATCGTTTCATGGCTTCATGACACATGAACTTGGTCTCGCCCTTGGCACGAAGTTAGGCATGACGAAGAAATCCTTTTTTATTTATTTTTGTTTACTTAAAGAGGGATCTCATATTTAATTTTAATTTGAAGTTTTAATTAGGAGTTTTAATTGGAATTAATTGGATCCAATTAGAGTAACTTTGATTTGGCTCTCCCTATTAAAGCCAAGAAAACATCATGTCATCTAGAGGCTACACATTTTTGTGAGCAATGGTGAGTTCAGACCACCTGGAGGTCTTGGTTCTAAGGAAGCGGGCAGCTGCCGGATCTTATCGTTCCCTCTCCTCCTAGTGCCGTGAACTTCAAGGAAATCATCTTCAGATATCAGGTTTTCTGATGTTTTGCTCTGGTGGTGGGCAGTGAGTTTCGACAAAAATGTCACCGTCATAGAATGTATGTGTGGCTGGACAACACTTACGACCACCATCAAGAATGTATGTGTCGTTTGACTTTTTTAGTGCAACGATCACACGCCTTACTCATGCCCAATTTCTTAATCTCTTTAGCTTCAAGTATTATTTTCAAAATTCATATATGATAGTACAATAAAAAAAAATACTATTTTGAAAATATATTATGGAAATATACATCGAATTTTATGGGTACTATCAGTACTATGAGAAAGCATTATTTAGTGTAGTATTTATAAACAGTATGAAATCTCATTCATCCATATTAAATAAAACTGTGCAAAAATAATCAATGTAAGTTCACTAATTATAAATATGTACTGATTTCATGATTAAGGAGTGCATAACAAACTCAATATTTATAATTAAACACATCTTGTATACCTAATCACATGATTTTAATATTTCATTGCACAACTCCTTTTATTATAAATAGCTAATAATTGACCTTCGGCTTAAATTATTGGTATGCAAATAAATTTGGAGCATATGGAGTTTGACTTGACCACGAACTAAAATTATGTAGTTTTTATATTAAATGTGAGATATGTATGAATAGTCCAGAGGGAGAAGGATTTGTGATACTCGGTCGTAATATGATCAAGTGAATTAATGTAAAAAATAGTCCCATGTAAAAAAAGGCGCTGATATTTTTACTGTAGCTTTGGCTATCCGCACTCTATTTATATGAGTTAGTACGCACCTTTTGAAAATACGTCTTGTACATGCATTTTTAGGAAAGGTGTTCAGGTTGAACACTTTTCCTAAAAATGCATGTACAAAGCGTATTTCCAAAAATTCGTTATAGTTACGTCCAGGTTTCAATCCGGGCGGCAATACGTTGTGCGTGCATTTTTAGGAAAAATGTTCATCAGGAAAGTTGTAGATCTCGACGAGATCTACAACTTTCGTGTTGAATACTTTTCCTAAAAATGCATGTACAAAGCGTATTTCCAAAAGACACGTAATATCTCATACAAATAGAGTGCGGATAGCTAAAACTGCAGTGCGGATATCAGCGCCCAAAAAAAAAGTATCGGAATTCAATGTAAGCTCACATTGAATAAGGCAAAAAATTTATGTGCGGACTTTCGACATGTTCGGAGGTAGATATTATGTCCGGGCTTCTCAACGTACATAAGCTCATGTAGATTGTATGCCCGGGCTTCAATGTATATAAGCTCAGGTAGGTTTTATGTCCGGGCTTCAATGTATATAACCTCTCAATGAATGAGGGGAAAATTTTATGTCCGGGCTTCGGATATATTAATTTTTGTATTTTTTTTTATATTTGAAATGACAAATGAGAATTGTCATCTACGACATCTCATATTTCACTAACAAGAACATCTAGTCATTCTTAGATGTCAAAAATGACATCAGAGATGTCAAAAATGACATCAGAGAATTGTCATTTTCGACATCTCAAAACTCAGACATGTCCAGACTCCGGACACAAAAATCTTCCCATATGAGAGCGAGTGATTGATGAGGAATATCAAAATGTGAAAATATGTCATCATTTGAATATATATACAACCAGTTGTGCAATAGATTCTCCCGTGCTCAGACGCAACAATACACTCATCATTCATCGCCTCTGTGTTAGGATTGCGGGTAAATCGAAGCAACGCTAATCGCAGCGGCAAACACAATTTCACATTTTGCTATATATTAACAAGCTTGGGAAACCCTCATGGGGAATAAAACCCAAGCATAACCTGCCACCACAATAATACAGTGCAATAATAAAGAGAGGGCTACGTGCTCCGCTTGACCCCCTATCGACCAATACTACGAAGCACCCATACATACATTCATCACATAGACTAGCGAGCTTTGCTTAGCCACTACTTGGCTAATACCTCAAAGCTCCCCTAGAATGAAAAAAAAATACAAAAGTAAGTGTAGGGATAGAGAGGGAGCGAAACCTCGGTTACCGATTTTAGCCGGAAGTGGGCAGAAACACCAAGGAGAGAGATCTCTCCTCCTTCAGAAAGAAAGGGACGGAGTGCTCCAGAATCCCGAGAGCTTCGGATCTCCACTCGGTCGGCTACTCAACGAACACAGTCGCCGCAATCCCTCCATGAACACAGTCGTCGGCTCCTCCACTGTCGTTGACGCCAACGCCTCCTGAGCCGCCTCCCGATTTTACTCCAGAACGCCTCCAAGTCGTCCCCCTCTTCTCGTTGCTCCTCTCTCGATCGGGATCCGAGAAATGGAGCCATCCCGTCTGCACCTTGCGGGAAAAGGGAAGGGAAACCCTAGACCGGTTCAAGTGAACCGGTCCAGATCAGTACCGCCAAAAAATAACAATCTCCCACTTGGGACTGATCCTCTTATGTACAACACTTTTGCACTGCAAATCATGGTGGCAATACTAGTTATCTAGTAATAATCAACCCAATGGAGTTTGAGCAAAAATCCATTTTCTCACTGGGTACAATCTTTGTAAATATATCAGCTAGGTTGTCATCTGTATATATTTTCTCCAATTTGAATGTGCCCTCTTCAATCAAGGAACGCATGTGATGATATCGATGTCGGATGTGCTTGGTTCTAGAATGAAAAGCTGAATTTTTAGCCAAGTGAATGACGCTCTGACTGTCACTAAATAGGTTGCAACCGACTTGCTCAGAACCAAGCTCTTTCAGTAATCCTTGCAGCCATATCAACTCCTTGCTGGTCTCAGATGCAGCAATCTATTCAGCTTCCGTTGTTGACAGGGCAACATCTTTCTACAACCTTGACATCCAAGTAATAGCGGCACTCCCAAAAGTAAACACATAGCCCGTGGTACTCTTACTGTCATCGACCTCCCCAGCTAAATCATAGTCAACATATCCTTGCAAGTGGACTTGTGTGCCTGAGTAACACAACACCATATCTTTAGTGCCCGCAAGATATCTCATTATCCACTTCACATCATTCCAATGCTCTTGTCCTGGATCGGACATATACCTGCTCACAACTCCCACTGCATGGGCAATGTCGGGTCTGATGCAAATCATGACATACATGAGGCTCCATACAGCAGATGCATATGGAACCTTCTCCATTTTCTCTCTCTCTCTCTCTCTAAGTCCTTGGACTGTGACTTTTAGAGAGGCTCCTGAAGTGACCTGCTAAAGGAGTGGCTACAGGCTTGACATTCTTCATGTTGAACCTTTTCAACACCTTCTGAATATAGTCCCTCTGATTCAACTTCAGTACTCTATTTAGCCTATCCTTTCAATCCTCAGTCCTAAGATTTGCTTTGCAGGACCCAAATCCTTCATTGATAATTCTTTTTTCATTTGCCTCTTCAGATATTTGATCTCCTCCATGTTAGAGCTTGCCACTAACATATCATCAACATATAAAAGCAGTATGATATAGGCCCTTCAGCCTCCTAAAGTAACAACAGCGGTCTGAATGACAACGAGTGTACTCGCTCTTTTGCATGAACCTGTCAAATTTCATATACCACTGTCTTGGTGCATGTTTGAGCCCATAAAGGCTCTTCTTCAGCTTGCACACCAAATTTTCCTTTCTTGCTTTTATGTAGCCTTGTGGTTGAAGCATATAAATGTCTTCCTCCAAGTCACCATGAAGGAACGCAGTTTTTACATCCAACTGTTCTAAGTGGAGATCCTCAGCAGCAACAATACTTAGAACAGTCCTAATAGTGGATAACTTCACCACAGGAGAGAAAATCTCAGTGAAGTCGATTCCTGCCTTCTGCTGGAATCCCTTCACAACAAGTCTGGCTTTATACCTATAAGACCCATCATGCTCATGCTTTAACCTGTATATCCATTTATTTTGAATAGCTTTCTTTCCAGTTGGAAGCTTAACCAAATCCCATGTCTGATTAATGGATAGAGAGTCCATCTCATCATCTATAGCACTCATCCACTCATCCTTCTCAGCAACTTGTATGGCTTCTTCATAACAATTGGGCTCTCCATTATCAGTTAGAAGAAGATAGTAAAGCGATGGAGAGAAACGTGATGGAGCAATGATAGTCCGTCTAGGACGCCGGGTAGCAATGGGTGGAGTGATAGGCTCCACTTCAATCTCTCCATGAGTGTCAGTATGCTCAATGTCTTCGCCAAAATGCTCAGATCCTTGATTTCTCAACTCGATAGGAGTATCATCAAGTTCAACAGACATAGGCTCCTCATGCTTGTCTTGTTCCTTGATCTGATATTTATACATCATATTCTCATTAAAGATCACATTCCTACTCTTGAATTCCTTCAAACTTACATTGTCCCATAGCTTGTAGCCAAAGTTGGTGCCACCATAACCCAAGAAGGTGCAGACCTTAGATTTTGGATCCAACTTTGATCTGCTCTCAACATCTACATGGGCATAAGCGGTGCACCCCAAATATAGGAAAGTGTGAAAGATTCACTTGCTTTCCAGTCAAAGCTTCTTCAGGCAACCTGCAATCAATGGCCATTGATGGGCCTTTATTGATCAGGTAAGCAGCTGAATTAACCGCTTCAGCCCAGAACTTCTTTGGCAAACTTGCATTCAACCTCATGCTCCTAGCACGTTTGGCTATAGTCCTGTTAATACGTTCAACCACACCATTTTGTTGCGGTGTGCCTGATACTGTCTTCTCTCTTCTAATGTCATTCACAACACAATATTCTTCAAACTCCTTACTGCAGTACTCGTCACCATTATCAGATCTTAAGCACTTCAACTTTAAACTTATTTCAGTTTCTACCAAGTTTTTCCACTTCTTGAAAACATCAAAGACATAAGATTTGTTTTTCAGAAAGTTGTAACACCCCAAAAATCGTAGTCCAGCGAGGTAGGCGGAGTGGTAGCATCGCCCTCGGAATAGGCTGAAAATTCCATAGCAGGTTCTTCGCGCACGCTCACTGGCCTCCTTCGCGCACGACCAGTGGTCGTGCGCCTGATCGTGCGTTAATTCACAAGGGTTGAAGGTCGGCTGATCGTGTAGTGCGCACGATCAGGGGATGTTGGCCGCGCACGATCACTGACCGTGCGCCGCTGCTCGTGCGCACTGTTTATTCTGCTCCGCGAAAAGTGACGGGGAAGATGATCCGGCCGTCCAAAAATGTTCGGATTTGATCCAACGGCTGCGATGGATGGCTGGGGGGTTTTAAGGCTTGGTAGAGGAGTTGAACCCTCATTATTTCCAAGACTCTCTCTCTCTCTTAGGTTGGAGAAAGGAGGAGGAGGCAAGGAGGAAGAAGAAGGGGAATCCGCCATTGCCGGAGCTTCGGAGCTCCGTTCGCCGATCCGAGACCAGCAATGTGTAGAGGGCGTCGAGGCGCTTCTTCTCCACTGTTTGTTTGCAAGCTTCTCATGGCTAGGAGGAGATCTCAAAAGGTAACGGCATTTCTCCTCCCGGTCTTTAGGATGCGTGCATGGCATCCCTTTAATTTCTGCATTTTGGCACCGGATCCGTCGAGTGAGAGGGGTCCGGGTCGCCATGGTTCAAAAGGAACCATCGGGTTGATTGAGTCCGTCCCCGACATGATTTGCACTAGAGATCTGCTTCGTTAGCGGATTAGGCATTGTGGGTGAAGCCGGATTTGTGGCCGTTGGTCCGATTCGGTGATGTTGATTTACGCGCATTTTAGGGGTTTTGTTAGAAATCCGAATACGGCGAACTCGTCGTTGTGATTCCCTTGTAGCTTCGTGTGGTAACGAACGTTGGGTTTAGGGCGAAGAAGTAATGTGCGGAATATGGGGCTTGTGTTGCCTAGTGTTGTGCGAAGGCGCGATTGGTCTTTGTGGTCGGCTGGCTATCCCGTGAAGACTGAGATTCACGTGTGGAGAGTGTCCCGGCAAGATTAGTCCCTTCGATTGTTGACTGACGAGAATGTCTGTGCTACGGATGAGTCCGTTGACGGTCTTCAGGCGAGTCAATCGGTGGACGTTGTCCCGAGAGTAAGTCCAGGACCTTGGGACATTTTTGTTAGCCAGAATTCTTAGTATCGGTCTTGTGTGTTGTTGGCGGCCCGAGCGTGTGAGCTGTTAGACAAGCCCGATGGCATGGCGAGCCAGGCGAGGTGGGTCTCAGCGAGAGCTCTTGGCCTTGGGCTACGATGCCCTTGTGGGGAAATGACGAGTACCCCTGTGTTTGTGATGTGATGATGATGTATGGTGATGTGATAGATTCATACGCTTTAGGGTGCCTTGGGTGAAACCCGGGTTTGCATTCATTTTGCATTGGTAGGCCCCTTTTTATTATCTGCTCAACATAGAAACGTGAATGATGTATGTGACACTCACACCTGTGTTTATGCTACTTTCTTATATGTACATTTGCATACGAAGTGCTGACTTGCAGGGTGAAGTAATTCCCCGGGGTTCGCTAGGACGGCCGGGAGGAGGGATGTTGTTACACCGTTTGTGGTCAGCCATAGCTGACCCTCGTTTACCGCTCTTTGTGATTTGGTTGCAGGGCAAGAATCGTAGGCTAGACCTAGCGCGCCGGCCAAAAAGGCCTAAAGCCTCATGAAGTGCTTGTCTTTATTTCCATGCACTTCTATTATTGCATTATGTTTTAACCGGCTTGCATGCCGAGGTAGTTTAGGTAAAACTACTATTTTCCCCTTTTGTTGGGATGTCCTGTCGTGTTGAATGTTTGGTGCTTTGGACTGTGATTTTGTAAGGCCTTAAGGCCAATTGGAATCCTATGTAGTGTGGACAATCTCTGTGTTTTATGTTTGTTTCCGCTGTGTATTATCTGAGTTTTGAGTTGGGTAGTTAATATCATCTTTTAATACCAAAGCTGTGGAGGTTATATGCTGTGGGGTCCCGGCCGGACCCATATTATATGGTCATTACAGGGGAGGTGTTATAATTTGGTATCAGAGCTAGGTTTGAGTATTCTTGCGAGGTCTAGTGTATTTGGATCGCGTAAGAGATTGTCCACATAGGAGTACTGTGCGGGATTATGAGTAACCCTGCGTTTGAGTCTTGCGAATAGAGCTTGATAAGTCTTTTTTCCTTGCTTATGCTAGGATGTTGGCGACGATGCGGGAACGTCGAGGAGGCAAGAGGAGCCTTCTGGAAGCAGTGCGACTGCTCCGGGCCTCGTGAATGTGGGCATGTCCCCGGCTGATTTCTGTCGCATGCTAGGGGAAGCAATGGTAGCGGCCCAAGCTGGAGCGATGCCATGGGTTCCGACACCGGTGGTGCAAGTTGCGACTCCTGTTACTCCGGCGGCTACGCCGGCTACACCGGATGTCGAAGTGAGGCAAGCAGAGCCAATAGCGGAGAGAGCTATTCCGATGGGTGATCGATTCATGAAATACTTCTTGAGTTTCCACCCTCCGACATTCAAGGGAGTTGGCACTCCAACGGATGCCGAGGATTGGCTTTCGAGGATCCAGGAACTCTTGAAGGCAGCTGAGACCCCAGAGGAGAGGCAGTCTCACTATGCGAGTTTCATGTTAGAGGGCGATGCGAAGTTGTGGTGGGTGAACCATAACGGTCGCCATTTTGTTGGGCGTGTTCCGTCCATGGAGGAGTTCGGGAACGCTTTCCTCAAGCGTTATATTCCGGCTTCGACAAGGTTAGCACTGCAGTGGCAGTTTCTGCATTTGGTGCAGCGGGAGAAGACAGTGGATGAATATCTGCAAGAGTTCACTCGGTTGGGTCGTTATGCGGGAACGACTATGACAGATGATGAAGAGAGAGATAACTTCTTCTATCAAGGGTTGAGAGAAAATTTAAGGCAACCACTCATAGCCTTGAAGAATGCGGGATTCAATGAATTGGTCGAAGCCGCTCGCACACTGGAGAGCGACTTGGAGCGAACCCAAAGGCGAAAGGGTGTTGCTGCAAAGCAGAGAGAAGGAAAGACTTCTCAGTCCCAATCTCAGTGGAAGTCTGAGGGAAACCGATACAAGAAGAAACCCCGTCCTAATAGGACTGGGGAGAGAAGTGGCGCACCCTCAAGAGATTTTCGATTCAAAGGTCCGTTGGCTTGTTACCAGTGTGGCAAGGTGGGTAACATTAGTCGGTTTTGTACCGAGGGCGGAGCTGAGCCAGAGCCGAGACAGGAACAATCGGTGCGTTCGGGTCACGGTGTTGCAGAGAAGGGGAAAGCGGCAGAGTCGAGTGCTTCGCGGTTCCCTCCAGTGCAGCCTAGAGCCTATAATCTTGGGCAGCAGCAAGCGATACGTCAACCTGAGGTGGTGACAGGTACGAAAAGTTTAAGTTTTCGTTTGTTACTATAATGTAGGTTGCGGCCTTTTATGTTTATTTTTGCACGTGGTTAAGTTTCGTGCTAGTTTCGGGCTACCCCTCTTGAGTGTTGTTCGACACGGGGGCGTCACACTCTTTTCTTGCGGAAAGTTAAATCCGGAAGATTGGTGCTGAGTCCGTAGAGGCAGAAGTGAAGCTAAGTGTGCGTATGCCGAATGGGTCTTTCATGACTACCATGAGGAAGGGACACATTGTGATGCAAATTGGCGATTATGATTTCGTTTTGGTAGCAGCGATTCTGCCACTAGCCGAATTCGACGTTATCTTAGGGATGGACTGGCTTGCCGCGCAGCGAGCTAGTATCGATTGCCAGTTGAAGGTGGTAACCCTGAGAGGAGGAGGTAGAGCAGAGGTCAAGTTCGAAGGCCTAAGCGGAGTTGCTTGCTCCCTGATTTCCGCCGTGCAAATGAGGCGTGTGGTAAACCAAGGAGACGAGGCGTTTTTGGCTTTGTTGGAGACTCACTCCACAAAGTTGGCCATTGGAGAAGTTCCGGTGGTGGAAGAATTTGAGGACGTATTCCCCGAGGAGCTTCCGGGAGCACCCCCTCAGCGTGAGATCGATTTTTCGATCGAGTTGGTACCGGGTGCGAGGTCGGTGTCGCGTCCTCCGTTTAGGATGGCACCAAAGAATCTGGCCGAGTTAAAGGTTCAGTTGCAGGAGTTGTTAGAGCAAGGGTACATTAGGCCTAGCTCTTCGTCGTGGAGCGCGCCGGTATTGTTTGTGAAGAAGAAAGACGGAAGTATGCGGTTGTGTATCGACTACCGTGAATTGAATAAATTGACCGTTAAGAATAAATATCTGATTCCGTGAATCGATGATTTATTCAACCAGTTAGTAGGGTCGGTGGTGTACTCCAAGTTAGACTTGAAGTCGGGGTACTACCAGTTGAAGATTCGAGAAGAGGACATCGCTAAGACAGCGTTTGGGACTCGGTATGGCCATTACGAGTTTTCGGTGATGCCGTTCGGACTGACGAACGCGCCATCTGTCTTCATGGAGCTGATGAACCGGGTTTTTCGACCGTTTCTAGATTCGTTCGTGGTGGTGTTTATTGATGACATTTTGGTGTACTCAAAAACAGAGGCAGAGCATGAGTCTCACTTGAGGCTGGTATTGCAGACTCTAAGGGAGAATCAGCTTTATGTTAAGTTCTCAAAATGCGAGTTTTGGATCGAGAAGGTGGCTTTCTTGGGTCACGTAATTAGTGGAGATGGGGTGGCAGTAGATCCAGCGAAGATTGAAGCCATTAGGGATTGGCCTGGATTGAGAACCGTGGCGGAAGTCCGGAGCTTCCTTGGACTAGCCGGTTATTACAGAAGGTTCGTGGAGAACTTTTCGCGGATGGCGCGTTGCCCCTCACCACTCTCACTCACAAGGACCAAAGGTTCGTATGGACACCATAGTGTGCCCGTGCATTTGAGAATTTGAAGGAAATGTTGATGTCTGCTCCAATCCTTAGTCTTCCTAGTGGGACGGAAGGATTTCAGATTTTCAGCGACGCGTCAGGTTGCGGGTTGGGTTGCGTGCTGGTGCAGCACGGCAAAGTGATATCGTATGGGTCAAGGCAGTTAAAGACTCATGAGAGGAACTATCCCGTCCATGATCTAGAGTTGGCGGCGGTAATTTTTGCGCTAAAATTGTGGCGGCACTACGTTTATGGTGCGAAGGTGGAGATCTTCACGGATCACAAGAGCTTGAGATATCTCCTGGACCAGAAGGATTTGAATATGCGTCAGAGTAGATGGGTCGAGTTCCTTGGGGACTACGACGTGGAGATTCAGTATACGCCGGGTAAAGCCAACGTGGTGGCGGATGCCTTGAGTAGGAAGTACTCCGGGCAAGGTAATTGGATGGCGGCGCATGATGAGCGTTTGATACGAGACTTGGAGTCCCTGGATATTTCTTGTTTGGCAAGAGGCGAGTCTGGCGTGGCTCGTCTGAACTGGATGGAAATGCAGTATGACATAACGGATCGAATCTGAGAGGCGACGAGCGCAGATGAAGAGAGCCAACAGTGGGCGTTGGAGGCTCAACAAAGCGAAG
This sequence comes from Dactylorhiza incarnata, assembly GCA_033032865.1. Taxonomy (NCBI): domain Eukaryota; kingdom Viridiplantae; phylum Streptophyta; class Magnoliopsida; order Asparagales; family Orchidaceae; genus Dactylorhiza; species Dactylorhiza incarnata. The sequence goes on along the minus strand of JAWHQI010000503.1, from coordinate 141,705 downwards.
GCACGACTTTGGAGATGGTTGGTGGGATTCTGAAGAGAGGCGGAAGGATCTGTATTCCGCATTTTGGCAAGCTTCCCGGTAGAGTCATCGATGAATGTGGCATAGTACTGAGAGCCACTAATAGAGTGCACCTTTGAAGGTCCCCACACATCTGTATGAATAAGATCCAGCTTGTTTGGTTTCAGAGTTCTCTTTCCTTTTGAAAACTTACTTTCTTTTGCTTTCCAAAGACACATCCTTCACAGAAAGGTAGGTCAACTGAGGATAGTCCTTATAGCTTTCCTTTTGAAACCAACATCTTCATGCCCTTCTCACTCATGTGCCCAAGTCGCTGGTGCCAAACACTAGCATCAACCTTTGATGTGGCAACACTGATATTTCCTTCAGTAGATATCAGATAGAGGGTGCCCTCTCTCTTTCCCTTCGCCATGACCATGGATCCCTTGCTAATCTTCCATGAATCACTACCAAACATAGTGATGCACCCTTCATCAGAAAGTTGACTCACCAATACAAGATTTCTAGCCAACTTGGGAACATGTCTCACATCTTTTAATTTCAAGATAGACCCATCAGCAAGACATATGTTCACTTCCCCCCTTCCAACTATCTCACATGGCTCATCATCACCCAGATAAACTTTGCCAAAGTTTCCCTTCTCATAGCTTAAGAAAGACTGACGGTTGGAGGTGACATGAAACGATGCACCTGAATCAAGAACCCATGAATCACATCTCGTTGTACATGAAAGGACTAAGGCATCATCGGATGATTCATCCTGCATAGTCAGATTCACCGACTCCTTATCTCCCTTCTCTTTTTCTTTCTTCGGATCCTTGCAATCGCGCTTCACATGACCTTTCTTTTGGCAGTTCCAACATAACAATGCACCTCTTGATTGACTTCTCTTGGACTTAGATCGTCCCTTCCATTTGGTGTCACCTTTTTTTGAAGACCTTCCTCGTTCTCCAACATTAAGGGCACCACCGGAACTGCTGCCAGTTGAGTTGTTCCTTCTCCTTGTGTCCTCACTCAAGAGAACACCGACCACATCCTCAAATTTTAAGGGATTGGACCCAGATGAGTTGCTAACTTCCATAACAAGACTATCCCAACTGTCAGGTAGGCTTAACAAAATCAACACAGCTAACATCTCATTCTCAAATGTCAGTCCAACTGATTCTAACTGACCCGTGATAGCATTGAAGTCATTCAAATGCTCAGTCATAGATTTTCCTTCAGTCTTCTGCATATTCAGTAACCGTCTCATAAGGAATACCTTGTTTGATGCAGAGGGTTTTTCATACATTCGCATCAGAGCCGGCATGACATCTTCGGTAGTCTTCTCCTTGGATATGTTGAAGGCTACGAATGACGACAAAGTGAGTCTAATCGCCCCAAGAGCTTTGCGATCCAACACCTCCCACTTCTTGTCGTCCATGTCTTCTGACTTTTCTTTCTTCCCTCCAAGGGGCAAATAGAGATCCCGCTGATACAGATAGTCATCCATCTGCATTTTCCAAAACCCAAAGTTCTTCCCATCGAACTTGTCAAATTTCACCTTCCCCTCTTCCATTGTTGGCTGACTGCTCCCACTCAAACTGAGTACCCGCAAATCCTTTCACTGATCTTAGAGCTGATTGTTTCAAAGATTGTGATAATAGAGGATATGGAGCGGACCGATGGTGGTCACCTACCGCACTAGACCGCAAACCCGAATAAATCAATCGTTCGTCCTGAACCTAGCTCTGATACCACTTTGTTAGGATTGCGGGTAAATCAAAGCAACGCTAATCGCAGTGGCAAACACAATTTCACAATTTGTTTTATATTAACAAGCTTGGGAAACCCTCATGGGGAATAAAACCCAAGCATAACCTGCCACCACAATAATACAATGCAATAATAAAGAGAGGACTACGTGCTCCGCTTGACCCTCTACCGAACAATACTATGAAGCACCCCTACATACACTCATCACAGAGACTAATGAGCTTTGATTAGCCACTACTTGGCTAATACCTCAAAGCTCCCCTAGAATGCAAAGGAAATACAAAAGTAGGTGTAGGGATAGAGAGGGAGCGAAACCTCGACTACTGATTGTAGCCGGAAGTGGGAAAAAACACCAAGGAGAGAGATCTTTCCTCCTTCAAAAAGAAAGGGACGGAGTTGTTGGATCTTACGGCGCCCTTAGAGGGGGGGGGGGGGGGGGGGCGTGAATAAGGGTTTTATGGAATTTTTAAATATTAATTAAATTTATCAAAGTTTGTGATCAGAGTTTAGGAATATTTTATAAGAAAATATATTTTGATATCTCAGAAAAGATTGTATTGAAGATTCCTTTTTAAACAAGAGAACAAAACTTTTTTGATAATTGTTGCTAATGCCTGGCGTTAAGTGTTAACGCTGGGCGTTAGCTCTCCAGAAAATATTCCTTAGCACAAAAAGATTGCTGCAGTGATTTTACTTATGAAATCTTAAATGAAATACAATTCCAGAAAATCAGAGATGATGAAAACCATTATTGTATTTCAAAGATAATTACCAAATGTTAATTTTAATACTTTAATGAAATATAAATTAAAATATTCTTGAAGAGGAAATAAAATCAATTGAATAGAACATTAAAAGACATGATTTTATTTCATAATAAATTGAATACACAAATGTTTAATTTCTATAACGCTAGAAATCAAGGCGAGAATATGTAAAAACACTTTTTGTTCTTTCATCGGTCCTTCTCCCAAGGACCGGTTGACTATAGCATATCTATCCACAGATAAGACCTCTAGCCACCCCCTAGATCTACCCTTGACCTAGTCTCCACGCACAAGGCGGCGAATTACCCCCTAAGCCGCACAAGGACCTAGTCGCCAACAACCGCGACAAATTACCCACGGAATCCTTCCCGGAATCCGACGTTCTCCCCGAATGATTTCTCCACACAAATTACAAAAGGAAAACAGTAAAAGATTACAAGATAAGTAAAGATAAACTCCCCAAGAAATTCTGAAGGTGAAGACGAAGGCGATGTAGATGTTGGCGTTCTTGAAACGATCGTCCTTCGTATGGAATATGCGTTGCAGACCTTCTCCTTCAAAATCCTCTTTAGATCTTCATGATAGCCCAAGGGAGATCTCTTAATTGTTGTACACGAGCCTCTCTTAAAATTATTGGAATTCTGGAATCCTCTCTCAAGGAATGAGAGGGGTTGTACTTCAAATAGCCTCGGGAGCTAACGCGTGGAGTTAAGAATTAACGCCAGCGTTAGTGAACGTGCACTGTCATGGCTGAAATCGCGCAACCGTCAAGATCATGGCAGTTTGTGGATTTTCGTCGAACAACATCTTATTTCGTCGAACGTCAACAAATTTCGTCGAACAGAATCTCATTTCGTCGAACGCAATATCGTCGACCGCCATTTTCGTCGAACGTCGTCAAATTTCATCGAACGGACTTTCATTTCGTCGAATGTCATCAATTTTTGTCGAACAGAAGTTCATTTCGTCGAACGTCATCAAATTTCGTCGAACGCAATGTCGTCGAGCGAAATCCCATTTTGTCAACCGCAATTTTCGTCGACCGGAACCTCATTTCGTCGAACGAAAATTCGCCGACCGGCATCTCATTTCGTCGAATGGCTAGCGCCCAGCGTTAAGACCTAACGTCTGGCGTTGTCTCTGGCTTCTCAACGGATTCATTCTCGATGACATTTCTTCTCGATGGAAGTTAACGTGGGGCGTTAACAACTAACGCGGGGCGTTAGCTCTCTTTCAGAGAGTCATCTCCATTCAGTATACTACTCATAAGGATGTGTAGCTATAGTTCCTGTACAACCTGCACACTATAAACACACAAAATACAAGATCAAATACAACACGGTATTTGTTATTCTCACAACAAGACAAGCGGAACATAGGGTCCAACAGGAGTGCTCCAGAATCCCGAGAGCTTCAGATATCCACTCGGTCGGCTACTCAACGAACACAGTCGCCGCAAGCCCTCCACGAACACAGTCGTCGCAAGCCCTCCACGAACACAATCACCGGCTCCTTCACTGCCGTTGACGCCATTGCCTCCTGAGCCACCTCCCGATCTTACTCCAGAACACATCCAAGTCGTTCCCCTATTCTCGTTGCTCCTCTCTCGACGCTCCTCTCTCGATCGGGATCCAAAAAATGGAGCCAGCCCGTCCGCTCCTTGCGGGAAAAGGGAAGGGAAACCCTAGACCGGTTCAAGTGAACCGGTCCAGATCAGGACCACCAAAAAATAACACTCTGTTAAAACACAAGGCGGAGATTTGCGAAGAGCTCATCCCTTACTTCAAGTGGGAGATCAAAGGAAAGTGTTCCCTAGCTGCAGTTCAATAGATATGTGAATCCCTTGGTATTCTGAAAGTGATGAAAAAAGTAGTATGCTTTTTGAGGAAGGATATCTCTGATTACCACACCAACAGCATAAAATCCGGTCTTGTCTGAGAGCTCACTTCCGTATCAGCTAAAAGCATAAAGCCACCTTAATAAGTTAATCAAGCAAAAGGTGATGGGATTGTTTTGGATAACTTTTTCTATGCTTTTGGACTTCATTTGCTAGGAAATCAACACATGTGTTGGCTTCTCTTGAGCGGTTACTCCATGTTTAACCGCCCGGTGTTACTGCCTTGGGATGTCTTGGGTGGTTACTCATGGTGTAACCGCCCCTGCTTGGAGAGATACTTTAGTCTGGGCGGTTACTCTGGGTGTAACCGCCCATACCTATTCGTAGTATAATACGGGCGGTTACTAGGGGTGTAACCGCCAAAGCTATCTGTAATTGGTCAGCTGTATTTATTCTTACATCGCTAATTGTATATTCTCTCACCTCATCTGTTCTATATAAAGAGGTTCTCATGTAATATTCAGATTTTTTGTAAATAAAATATTCAGTTATTTTCAATTTTCACATGGTATCAGAGATAATGATCTTGTGACTGTGCTCTATGTCTTGGTGTTTGCATGTGTTGCCTGTATGTATGCTTGTAAACGTTGCTGCCCCTCGTGCCATCTTGCGGACATCGCGGTACCTTGCCGCCCGCCCTCCTAGTTTTTCATTGTGCGGTTTCAGACCTATTTGCCCGCCAGCCTTCTGGCACAGTGGACTTTGGTTTGTCACGCCCATTATCTAGCTTGTTTGGTATCCATGTTTACACGATCTATGCGGACATTGGTTATTTATAACCGCTCGCTCTAGCTCGGGGTTTGTGCGGACTCCAGTTGTCTACCCACCCGCAAGTTTCTTCTGAGACTTGCTCCCATGTGCGAACTCTGAGTTCGCTTCTGCCATGTCTTCTCTGCACCTTAGAGTGGTCTCTTCTCTAGCTTGTGCGGTTTCTGGTACCTAAATCGGCCTTCTTTATGTATACTGCCGCAACTTCTCCTACTCCAATCCCTACCAGTACTCCCACTATTTTGAACAACTGCTCTAGCAATCTTGGGACTGCGTCTAAATTAACCGCGTCGAATTACCCTGATTTGAGTGTCTCATTTACCTTTTCTTTGCGATCTCAGCGCAAACGACATCATCTGACTGACGATCCTCCTCCTTCTAGCTCTACTGCCTATGACGATCGGGATGCTAATGATGCTCTGGTTCGCACTTGGCTCGCTAACAGTCTTTCGGATGAGTGTTTAACCATCATTCTGTTGGATCTGCGACCAACCTTAAAGGGGGGGTGAATAAGGTTTTTAGTGATTACTATAGGTTTTATACCTTTCTGCAGCAGGAATACATTTTCTAGAAGCTAGCGCGGGGTGGTAGGTTTACCGCCTGCGCTACCAACAGAAACTGTATTCTTGGCATACAAAAGATCGTTTCAGAGTGTGCACGACAAAGATGTCGGGAATTAGTAGGCGTCACATGCAATTGTAAATCAAAACAGGAGATATCAAATTCATTATAATCTTAAGGTTATGTTTACAATTACAAAACTAGATCTCAATGAAGTAGGAGATCGAAGACGATGAATAGAAATTTCTTTTTGATTTTATACCGACCCTCCCCCTGAGGACCGGTCGGCTCTCTCCCTTCTCCCCGAAGGTCTCCGATCCGGTCTCTAACCTTCTCCCCAAAGGCCTTTGAGCTTGTTGTCACAAAAATTGTACCTTCAGAACTCATACTACAAAGAGATGGGGGGAAACTGTGGAGTATCGGTTACTCGGGCTAGAGGGTGCTAAAAATGAGGGTTGCTGAGCAATGAGGTCTGACTGCCCGCATCTGGAACTCTTGTCACGGTTGATCTGATTGATGAAAAGAGATTACAAAGGAGTCTAAAACTGGTCAGGAAAAGAGATAGGAAAGAGACTGAATTCGAGACTGTTTATACATGTCATAAGTTGGAGGCTCGAATCAAAACTCTCTTTCCTATCTATTTTCCTGACCTTTTTTAGACTCCTCTGTAATCTCTTTTCATCAATCAGATCACCCGCGACAATAGTTTCCATTGCGGGCAGTCAGACCTCATTGCTCAGCAACCCTCTTTTTTAGCACCCTCTAGCCCGAGTAACCGACATTCCACAATTTTCCTCCATCTCTTTGTAGTGTGAGTTTGGAGGTACAATTGTTGTGCAAACAGAACGAACACGCGACCTTCAGATCAGATTGTTAGGCGAATCCAGCGGCCGAATAAGATGTAAGACCATGAGAACCAACAGTGTCCGCTCGCCAGCAGTCATCCCTGTTCGAGCAGTGTGACCTCTGTAGAAGCCTTGAACTTCGTCTCGAGCTCCTCCTTGAATAGTCTCATCAAGAGTCCGCCCAGGCCCAGCAAGAGTCCGCTCGGAAGCTGGAGGTAATGAATTAGGCCTTAGCAGCAATCTCCCATTGGTTAGCTCCTCAGACCGCTCTGACTGCTACCTCAGGTACTCCAGTCGGCGGTCAAATGCCTGACCGCGTGGTCCCTCAGCCCGAAGCTCCTCTGTGATCTCAGTCTGAAGCTAGAGATCATGTCTCATCGTGATTTCTTCAGAGCAACAGCTCAGGGGACTCCAGCCCGAGTGCTAAATTTTCAGGAGAATTATGTTTATCCTCCAACTACTATTGTTGCCTTTCCTTCTACTCTTTCCGATGTTGTTGAAGCAGAAGAGATATCTCCCTTTACATATAGAGTTTGTTGGGAACTCATTCCCAATGGCTTCAGAGAGACCCGACTTCCTATGTTCACTGGGGAGAGTGATTTGGTCTCTCATCTCTAGGCTTTCGAGTCAGCTGTCGCTCTGAGATCTCTCTCAGATACGACGAGGTGTAAACTCCTGATCAACCTCTTTTGATGGGCAAATATGGGATTGGTTCCCAAGCAACCTCCCATGTCCATCACTTGCTTTGTCGTTCTTAGGCAAGAGCTTCTCTGGAGGTTTGCAACCTCCAGAAAAGGAAGAGTGGCCCTGCAGCCCTCTTTCGAATCAAGCAAGTAGAAAGCGACTTTAGCTCGCTTCGTGGATCTCTTTCAAAAAGAGATCCTCAGGATCAAGGATGTTGATCCCTCACTATATATGGTGGCCTTAGTCAATGGCCTCCAGGAAGGCCCCCTCAAATTCGAGGTCACCCCCCGAGAGCCTAGCTCTTATCAAGAGTTGATCAGTATCGCTAACCGTTTCATATAAGGGGAGATCAGTAACCCCACCTATGTCTCAAATTTGACATCAAGAGCCAGCTAGAAAGGCTCTACTGATTTTTTTCGCTGCTCAACAGCCGGCGAAACCTCCTCGCCAAGAGTTCCAACCTCCTGCTCAAAGAGGAAGGAACGTTCGTCACCATCATCCATACCAAGGTCATCAGCAGTTCCAACAAAAGGAACTTCTGCTGGCCACCCCAGTCACTCCAGCTCTCCAATTAGCACCAGTCAACCAGATCCAATTCTGTCACCCACCTCTTCCAGCTTTGTCACAACCTTATTTTAATGATTCCCTAGAATCTTTCATCGAGCTGAACCTGCCCATGAGCGAGGTCATTCAGATTCTCCAAAAGGCCAGCTCCTATGCAATCTGAGCTTAAGTCTAAAACCTCTCCCTTTACTATGAACATCATAAGGAGAGAGGTGACCTAACAGAGAATTGTCGAGCTCTCCGCATGCTGGTGGAGAAGCTTCTAAATGAAGGAAAATTGCAGGACCTAGTCTTGAAAGGTGATTCTGCAAATGCTTCAACCTCCAAGAGCAAAAAAGTAGCAGAAGATCATTGGGAGTGTGAGGAAGTAGTTGATGTTGGCCTCATTGGAACCATCGGTTATCAAAATGAGTGCATAGAGGCTAATGATGAAGGTACCTTGGGCTACCTCTTTTGCATTCATGGAGGATCAGGACTTGAATCTTCCCGAAAAGCTAGCTTTTCAAGAGTACCGATCAGAGGTCGTTGTGACCTCCTCTTCCGCTCCTGTTAGGGGGATAGTCACCTTCGGGCAAGATGATCTTCCTCCAACCGACAATCCTTTCAATGATGTTGTTGTCATTAAGGCGGTGATCAAGAACTATACGGTGGAAAGAATTTTGATCGACACCGAAAGTTCAGTAAACCTCCTCTTCAAGCTAGCGTATGAGGCCCTAAAGATTGGAAAGACTCTCCTTTCCACTGAAGGGCCACTTTATGACATTTCTGAAGAGAAGGAGGTAAAAGGAAGTGTCACACTCTTAGTGACACTCGATGGGATCACAAAGCCGGTTCACTTTATAGTCGTTGAAGTTTTAAATAGCTACAACGCTATCTTTGGAATGTCGATCCTTAATGAATACCAAGCATTGGTCTCCACTTTCCACCTAGCTGTCAAGTTCACTCTCAACGGAAAGTAATATCGAATCAGGAGCGACCCCAAGAAGGCTCGAGAATGCTATGTAAAGACGGTCAATATGACTGAATCTTCTCCTCCAAAGATGTTTGAGACCTCTCCAGCGCGTCAAGGTACTGATCATGTTGAAGCTGTAGAAGAAACAACAGAGAATGATGCTAGAGAAGAAACTCGCCTAGAACCTGCCCAGGTGACTCAAGTTGTTCCAATTGATGAAGAAGATTGAAGTAAGAAGTTCTCTATCAATGTCAAGCTGTCTGAAGAAGAGAAGGGCCATCTTATCTCTTGCCTCCTAAAAAACCTGGATGTCTTTGCATGGTCAACAGATACTAGGTCAGGAGTCGATCCTGATGTCGTTTGCCACCACCTCAACATCGACCCAAACTTATGAAGTGGAAGATATATCCCACACTTGGAATGGAGATGACCTGAAGCATTTTTTTCTCTTTACAATTTTGTCATTACATCTTATATTATGTTGATGTACCTACTTGTACCTTTTCCCCATACTTTGTAAAGGAAGTGTCGAGATAGATCACTTACAAGGCTAAATCCTACCAAGCGAGATATCGACGGATCCTACTTTTTGCCCCCGCGACTTGAAGCTTGAGATGTAAAACCTACAATGACCACAGATAGCGGGGAGATTTTGTATCTGTGTAGTAGTAGCTCGCCAAGCTCATACGGTGGATCTTTAGGATGTCGTGTCCTTGCTGACATCTGACACACCTCTGCATCAAGAGAGGTCTAGTGAATGCCTAGCTCTGTCATGCATTTTAGGACATCATTACAGCTTTGTTGATCTCTCTGAGGAAAGCAATGTCGGTCGCTTTTTTGCACGACACCTGCCCTATTGCTCATCTTGGCTAGCGACCTTCGAACAATCATTGGTTTAAGGATATCCAAGTTTTGTGAAATAGGCAACCATGAGCATTTGTGATCGCCGCCTGAGCCGGGGAGTGGCTAGGAATTCTGACTGATGAGGTCATTTTCTCTTTGGGTGTTACAACTTTGATGATCTCTCTAAGGAAAGCAACGTCGGTCGCTTTTCTGCATGACACATGCCCTATTGATCATCTTGGTCTGTACACCTCTTCTCTTCTTGACCGCCAAGGTCGCTCTTCTTCCTAGGTTTCTACAACTTTGATGATCTCTCTGAGGAAAGCAATGTCGGTCGCTTTTCAGCACCACACATTCTCTATTGCTCATCTCTGTCTGTACACCTCTTCTCTTCTTGACCACCAAGGTCGCTCATTTTCTTAGGATGCTGCAGTTTTGATGATCTCTCTGAGGAAAGCAATGATGGTCGCTTTTCAGCACCACAGCTACCCTATTGATCATCTTGGTCTGTACACCTCTTCTCTTCTTGATTGTCAGGGTCGCTATCTATCTATTCTATTAAGGGGTAGTCTAGAGCATTTAAGATCTCGCTTGTGTTTTTCTGATATTTGTTCTATTAAGGGGCGGTCTAGAGCATTTAAGACCCCCGCCTGAGCTTTTCTGCTAGCTATTCTATTAAGGGGCAGTCTGGAGCATCTAAGATCACCACCTATGCTTTTCTGATATCTATTCTATTAAGGAGCGGTCTGGACCATCTAAGACCGTCGCCTGTGCTTTTCGGCAATCTATTCTATTAAAGGGAGGTCTGGAGCATCTAAGACCGCCGCTTGTGATTTTCTAATATCTATTCTATTAAGGGGCGGTCTGGAACATCTAAGACCGCCGCCTGTGCTTTTCTGATATTTGTTCTATTAAGGGGCGGTCTGGAGCATTTAAGACTGCCGCTTGTGTTTTTCTGATATCCATTCTATTAAGGGCCGGTCTAGAACATTTAAGACCACCGCCTGTGTTTTTCTGATATTTGTTCTATTAAGGGGCAGTCTTGAGCATTTAAGATCATCGCCTATATTTTTTTTTATTTGTTCTATTAAGGGGCAGTCTGGAGCATTTAAGATCGACGCATGTGGTTTCCTTATACACAATCTATTAAGGGGCAGTTTGGAGCATCTGAGACCGCCGCATGTACTTCTTGATCTAAATATCGTATTAAGGAATGTACTGGAACATCTAGGGTCTTCACCTATAGTTGTAATATTAAGCTTTTCATAAAATGCCCCAGGTACTGAAGATCACTGTCTATAAGCAATTATCATCAAAATTATTATCAAGATTATCTATATTTTTATGAGGAAGCGGTCTCAAGTGTTTGAGATCGGCTCTTTTGAATTGTTATGAGATAAGACAATCTAGTACTTCAGAGATCGTTATCTTTGGTTATCTCTTATTTTTCAAGCTGGAGGGATTTTTGTTATATGCCCGAAAGATTGTCGATCTCTCTTATGCAGTTGATGATTCTAGCTCAATCACTTCAAAGCCTGTGATCGAATATATATGTTGCTTCTTTGGAATACATGACCGCATATATTGAAGACATATGTTCTCTTATTCAAGATCTAGTGGTCAATTTATATGTCATGAGATCGATCCCATCTTATGAGTTATAATGTGATCGCGTAGTATGAGCAAACCAACAAATATGAGATCGATAGATTCATATTCATTATAAGTAGTAAGTGCATTCATTCTCAGAAAACACAGAAAACAGACAAAGAGGTACACAAAATTTTCTTCATTTCATTTTTATAAGCACAAAAGTCGCGTGGTCTCAAAACGACCGGTGATTACAATTCTAACAAATAAAGAAAAATCATCTAAAATCAGTCTTTATTGGTCGCTCTTTGATCTCTTTGGTGACCGCTCTGCTGATGAGGATTCAGTCTCGTCTAAGGACTACTTTGAGCTTCTACGCGGGACCCGAGATCCAGAGCTTAAGACTGCAACCGAACTCAAGTCATCACCTAGAGCATATTGACTCCCGCTCAACTTTGTTGGCTCGCTCTCCTTATTCCCCCTTTTGCGGTCTCTCCTTCTTCAGCACCTTCACCGGTCTCAGAATTGCTGACAGATGCTTTGGTGATCATCCTTGCCATTTCTGGAAACAAGTCCGCGAACTCCACCTCCTGAAATTCAGAAGACAGACTGTTGCATTCTCGTAACCGCAGAATTGTCATATTAGATGCACCTTTAATGTGCTTTAATATCACCTCTCGGAAGGCCGGATTATCTATATTGTAGGCCTCTCCATTTGCTTTATGCAAAAGTAAGTAAATTAGATCGGGCGGTCAAAATGAAAGGAAACCATCAGACCGCGGGTAAGGTTTCTTACTTGTAATCTTTCTTGAAGCGTATCAATATCATGCAGGGTTGTGCGGAGTGATCGCCCTCATTAGGTGGCTCAAGATCGCACTCCAAGCGACCGCTTGCACAAACATATCGGGTAGAATCTCGGGCTCAATGGAGAAAGGCTCCCTGGTGTTGCGCTCGCATACGGCGCGGAAATGACCGCATTAGCGTGCTGAGATAGCTTCCCACTCCATAGTGGATGAACAGTGGACACCTTCACACTTTTCCCCTTCTCATTCTACTTGAGAAGGGGTTTTACCTTAATGTCCTTCATTTTCTTGCAGAACCTAGTCAGAGGAAAGGGATCGCTGGCCGAATCGGACTCCTGAGCGGTCTCGTACTTATCTTTCTTGCGATCCCTCTTGAGTCTCATCTCTCGCTGAGTGAGGACCTCTTCCTTCGGTGACATAGGCTTGATCATTGGAACCTCCAAGATCGTTGGAAAGGAAATGAAAGTGTTAGAATATACAAACAAAGGAGAATATTAATGAGACCGCAAATATTTACTTACTCTCTTCAGGGGAGATCTCAGCGACCTCAGGCCAAAGGTCCAAGTAGTGGCGAAGGTCAAGGCGTTCGCCAGCCAGCGAGGCATGGATCTCGCCGATCTCAGGAAGCAAATGAAGGCGGACATAAGAGTTATGGAGTTCGATGGCAGTTGTCCGAGCACCACTGCATAATACTCCAGCACTTCCAAAAATTCTCATGGGAGAGGAAGCATGAGACCGCAATCGAAGTGATCGATTGGGATCACCATCTTATTCTCAACACCAAAGTTTAACGCTTCTTCTTCTCGAGGAAGCCACATGACCACCTGAGTTTGAATCATATATCGCTCTAGAAAAGACATATATTCAGTTTGAGAAAATCTGCAAGGTTTGTCTGCATTGATGAAGGTCTCAGTTGCAGCGGTCAGAACGGACACCATTTCTATAGATCGTTGAGACCGGTGCTTTGGACGCATTCACTAAAGTTTGCATCTTCGATTCTAAACATGGTTATTTATATGATTTCAAGGATAATTTAGTCATGATGACAAAATCAGTGACCGCCCAGCCGACTTCGCAGATCGCCTGACCTGTATACTTGGTGAGAGATAACATCAGCAAAATCGGTCACAAAAAGGACAGATCACATCATATCAAGCAGGTAGTCAAAAAATATGCAAGGAATTGAAGAGAAAAAATAACAGGTAATACATAATCGTAGAGATCGAGGCCACAATAATCAAGAGACCGCATAGGAGGAAAATTAAATGTCAACATATTACAGAATTATTAAATTGTCTAGTATCAAAGTCTCTCAAGACCGACTAAAAGAAAAGATTGGATTTTATCTTCTTGGCTGGCGCTTTATTTCGATGAAGGCCGCAACATCTTGCAATTCGTTAACAACGGTCAGGGTGTCCACGAAACTTTGATGTGCTGACACCGCGGCTCGATGTATCTTAGTAACATCTCTGTCTACCTACTCCAGGGGAACCACGACGATCTCAGAAGTCGGTCTCTCTTCATGATGACCGCTGGGAGCACCCGGACGCAAGGTCATATTGGCAGGACCATCCCTGAAGATACCAACCTCGACGGTCAACGCATCGGTCTTCCCCTTGTAATACTTGACATCTTTTCTGCCTTGCGGAGTTTCTTATAAGGCTCAACGATCATCACCTCATAATATTCAGAGGACGTATGAACTCGATTTGAGTACTCAACCTCCTTGGCGCGCAGCCTTCCCTCACAATCGACGGTCAGAACTCTGAGTTAATCCTCCAACATGTGCTTCTGAGACCGCATGGTTCGAACATCTTCGAAGATAGGCTTGAGAATTTCCATAAACTGCGGTGGATCATCGTCGATTGGGAAATCTCTCTTTCTTTTGGGATCAACCCAGTCTCATCAACATCTGCGGTCAAAAGAAGAACTGTAAACTTGATTATGGCTATTCGGAAAGTAAGACACCAAGCAGATAATATTAGACTTGGAAAGAAAAGAAGGTCGTGATCACACAAGGGATCTTTGACCTCTTTGGTGACCGTAGGATCTGCGGTTAGCAAGAGGCGATCTGATCCTCTAAGGCGCTCAAGGTCCATTCTTTTCAATTCTCTTTTCTGCGATCTTTCTCCCTCTTTTCTTCTCTTTTTAAATCTTCATTACTAATAAGGCTGTCATTTATTTGGATGATGACGATCTCGCGTTAGTCCTTTGGAGATGGAGGCCTGAAAGCAAGCAAGGGAAGTGAATTTGGCGGTCTCACAATCACCTTAGCCTTACCTGTTTGGAGAGTGGAAACAGCTTCTGCGCGGTCTGTCGCTGCCTTTATCAGCTTGGCATCTTGATCAGCAGAAAGCATTGTTAAGTCAACGATCATCGCAACTTTCTCTTTCTCAAGTTGATGCTACTTCTCTTCAGCTTTCTCCTTCTCCTCCCCGGTCTCTTTCTTTTTCCCCTTCTCATCTCTGGCCTTCTTCTTCTTCCCCTCATCAGCTTTCTTCTCCTCTTCCAGTTTCTTCTCCTTCTTCTCATTCTTTCTCTTCTCCTCCGCGATCAACTCTTTCGTCTTTTCTTCCTCTTCTCTTTTTCTCTTCTCTTCCTCTTTTTTCTTCCTCTCCTCCTCCCCCACTTTCTTCTTCTCTTCCTTTTTCTTTTCTTCTCCTCCTCTTCACCTTGTTTTCCTCTTTTCTTCCTCTTCCTTTTTCTGCTTTTCCTCCTCCATTCCCTTCTTCTTTTATTCCTCTGCTTTTGTATTTTTCTTGATCTTCCTCTTCTCCTCTGTGATCTCTTGAAGCTGCTCAGATTCAAAATCGATCTCCTCCGAGATCGAACAAGAAAGACTATTAGAAGAGAGATCGTCAAGATATGATATCAGCTCGGGATCCTCCCTCCTCGAAGGCTTCGAGACAGCAAGAGAAGGAATGATATCGGTCCGGTCACCTACCTTTGCAGATGCATCCTCAAGAGAATGCCTGAGATTGCCTTCTTCATGCAGAATTGCTGGGTTGACCGAATCGGTCTTGGTGGTCAATTCCTCATCTTCAATTTTCTTCCTTTGCTTAATATTTTTTGTGGAGGAGCTTGTCTCCTTCCTTTTCTTTATTTTTGCAGCCTCCTGCTGCTCCGCGATCTGTTACCTGAGCCTATCAGTCGAGGACTTCTGTTGCTGCATCCTGGCCTTAATAGCTTCGGTATAAGTAGTTTGACTAGACTGAATGATGGTTTGACCAAGAACTTCCACCGATTTCTCGTAATCGAAGGTGATCATAACCTTAGGAACTTTCAGCTTGACCGAATCTAAAGAGGTGGTCGTCACATCGACTTGGTTCGAGACTGGCGAGGCCACTCCACCTTTTATTGCAAGTTCCTGATTCTCCTTCGCAGAAGTATCAGCGATCTCCTTGCCTGAAGCCTCTACTTTGACTATTACTCTGGAGGGCTTGACCGCGACAGTTTTCTTGGAGGTCGTCGAAGCTTTGCCATGAGTATTCTTCTTTGAAGCAGGACATCTAGGCGAAAATAGAGTTTTCGCCTCCTTATCGAAGGCCAACATCAAATCCATTTCCGATTTCACAACGATCTGAAGAGGTGTGATCGTAAAAGAGACTAGCTCACAATTTCTTCCAGAAAGTTCTAAATTCTGAAATCTCCAAGCAGTATTTATAGCCTTTCTAGCATTGAAAGAGGTCGCGATCTCCGCGGTCAAAGCAAATATTTCTGAAGTTCCAGCAAAATTGAAAATGTGTAGGGATAAGGTTTGCTCGGAAGTCCGCGACCTCAGTTTTTTGATCAAGGTTACCGGCCCCGACGATCACAGGTTTTGGAGACCGCCCAGACCGCCCGTCCGGTCTTCAGTAGATTCTCCAAGGCACAGACAACCTGCCTCCAGCACAACCGCATGACCAAGCGGTTTGGGGTTTTCTCTCCTTTTTGCTATTTGCACTGCATGTATCCTCTCTTCCCTGCCCCGGTTCTCCTGTACCCCGGGCAGCCAATTATTTTTAGACCTGCCCATTTGGGCAGGACCTCACGTCTACATATAGAGGGGAGGAGGTACCAAACAAGGTACTTTTGATTCGAGCCTCTCTTATGACAAGTATAAGCGGTCTCGAATTCAGTCTCTTTCTCATCTCTTTTCCTGACCTGTTTTAGACTCCTGTGTAATCTCTTTTCATCAATCAGATCACACGTGACAAGAGTTCCCGTTGCGGGCAGTCAGGCCTCGTTGCTCAACAACCCTCCTTTTTAGCACCCTCTAGCCTGAGTAACCGACACTCCATAGTTTCCCCTCATCTCTTTGTAGTGTGAGTTTTGGAGGTACAATTTTTATGCCAACATAGCCCTTGCTAGACCTCCCCGGTTTAGACGCCCTCACGGAGGAATTACGCACAAAATCCTCCCCAGAATCCGATGACCTCCCCGATCAATTTCCTCCACACACAAAGTAGTCAAAATATAAAAATAGAAGAGAGAAAATAATCAATGTAAAACAAATGCTCCCTAAAAATATTGTTATCAAGAGATGGTGACCGATCAGCGCTTGTGATTCTCATTTCTCGGGCGCTCGATCATCTTCAGATTATTGTTCCCGTATGCGCTTTGCCAGAGTTATTCTTCTTTGAACAAGGAGGTGTACTTTCTCTCTTTCCCTCTCTTAAGATGGTGGCTCCTAGCTCTAGAGACGGATTATAAATCCTACTTCGTGTCTCATGACTCAAGAGTGAAAATCGCTTTTATGTAGAGTTTAAGTAAGCTACCGCCTGCGGTAAGGTTACCACGTGTCGGTAGGCTCCGTATTCGCGATATCTCCCAGTTGTTCTGCTCCATGTAAGGAAGGCGGTAGAGCTTTCTTTTTAGTCGTCTGTTAGCGCAGAGCGGTAGTGCAAGCGCGACGCGTAGGAGTGCTTGATTAGGCATGTGCACTGCTGGTCATCAGCAAATAAGGAAGGCAGTGACTCTTTCCTTGCAAACCATGGTTACCCAAGTGGTATAAGCTACTACGATGTGGTAGTACATTTCCTTCTATAAATTCCACCACGCTCCCGCGTTAAGTAATCAGATCGCTGGCGAGGACTTTTAGGTAACGCGGCGTGTTAGCAGTAGCGCGCGGCAGTAGTAGAGAGGTCTGGTCTCATTGATATGGCCTTCCAGTCGACATGAAGTGTCAAGACGATACTGTGCTCTTCAAGACAGTATTGCTAGCGCCGACGTCCGGCGGTATCGTTAGGGCCGACGTTAGTGCCTTCAAGTCGACATATGTGCTCTAACTGGCATACACAGTCTTCCAGTCGATATACTTTATCACGTCGATATCAGCCTTCAATTCGATATATTTTTAGTTGACATGACTAGCGTTCGGCGTTAGGTCTAGCGCTCGTCAATAACCATGCATGTACTGTCTCGACGATATCTTCTCTCTAGTCGCCATAAGCTTTCAGGATGACATGCTCCTTCTAGTCGATATACTCGTCTGACTGACAAAGCTAACGACATCAGTACAGTTAGCGCCCAGTGGTAACTCACACAGATTGGAGTTCTTGTACGACTTCACACCTGTAAACTGCACATTATACCCAAAACATATATGATCAAATACAACTTGGAATTTGTTATTATCAAACCTGAGAGATGCAGAACGCATGTTCCAACAAACTCCCCATTTTGGTAATAGCAAATCCCATTCATGAGATATAAATCAGGATAAAACATTGCATAGTGTAATAGTATAAACGTTTAACATGAACATGTTAAGTTAACAGGATTAAACGTGGAGGTGAAAATCTCATTCTTTCCCTTAGTGTGTGACTTCTCCTATATATGTGCTCCCCAATCGATGTGCACAATATCTCCCACTATAAGTGTTATTCTAGAGGAATGACTAAGAGCACACCTAGAGGGTTGTGAATAGTTTGTTAGGTGATTTATCAGATCTTTTAGAAATAAAATCACAGAATAAGCAAACACAGCAGAACACACGGAGATTTATAGTAGTTCCCCAAGAATTGGGTACATCCACTTTCCCCACACCTTTCAAGCAGATGGCTTGACAAGGAAAAACTCCTCCAAGAACTCAGAACTCACACAGAGTTCCTATCTCAGTCTTTTACAATACAAGACCTACACTCAGATCTACAAATAGATCATACCTCCGATCACAAAGATCTTACACTCAGATCAAAAAGATCTTACTCTCAGATCACAACTATACAACCATCATATTTGTCGAGCTGACGTGGCCTGGAGTAGCTAGGGGGCGCAGTCGATCGACCCGTCGGAAATCATCTAGACCGAAAAGAGAAAGCCGGGGGGGGGCAGACTTCCTTGGACGAGTGGACCTTGGGTCCACTCGCCCAAGGCCCGGGGTGAGTGGACCATTGGTCCACTCGCCCGAGTGGTGTGTGTGTGTGTGTGGGGGGGGGGGGGGGGCGAGTGGACCTAGGGTCCACTCACCCAAGGGTGTGGGCGAGTGGACCTATGGTCCACTCACCCCAGGCACCTGGGCGAGTGGACTAAGGGTCCACTCGCCCGGAGGGTTGAGTGGACAATGAGGTCCACTTGCCCAGTCAGGGTGGTGGACCTCGGTCCACTCATTCGACCCCCGGCAAGCGGGGAGTGGACGTCTCATTCTCCACTCGCCCCTCCTCCAATTCTGGTCGTCCAGGTTCGTGGTTGAGTTGCGGATAGTAGAATTTTGGCTATCCGCGGCCCAATTTTGGGAAGTCTATAAATAGACCCCCATGGGCACCTTGGGAAGGGTTGGACTCTCTTCTCCCTCGCGTGTATCTTGTGAGCAAGCACTACCCCCCCCCCCCCCCCCCCCCCTTCCTCCTTTGTCAGTGAAGGTTGGTGATGAGGTGATCCATAGTGCCCTCCTAGGTGCCCAGGCTCAGCATTAGCTTGGGAGGGGAGGTTCTTTGTGAGCT
The DNA here is from genome assembly GCA_033032865.1 of Dactylorhiza incarnata. Lineage (NCBI taxonomy): Eukaryota > Viridiplantae > Streptophyta > Magnoliopsida > Asparagales > Orchidaceae > Dactylorhiza > Dactylorhiza incarnata. Next base: position 122,735 of record JAWHQI010000503.1, on the reverse strand, counting down.
TCTGGGTGTGTAGTGGGACCTCCACACTGCAGCTTGAGGGGTTCATTTTTGGACTCAAGTGTTCTTCAAGGGCAAGGTCTTTTGGTTCTTAGCAACTAGTCAAGGGTTTTAGCTCGGGTCAAGTAAGGGTTAGCTGCATCCCCCTTTCGAACGTCGAGACTAGTTCTCTGGTTTCATCATTCTGGTGCGGTGAGCGTGTAAGCAGCTAGTTCAGAGAGATCTGAGCAAGTCTCATGGCTGGAAATGATGAGTTGGGGGACTCACCCCCTCCCAGTGAGTACGTAAAGAAAGGTGACTTTGAGGAGTTCAGGAAGTCGATCCTGGAGCTCTTGCGGGTTAAACTCCCCCCTCCGAGCGAGTGCTCGATTCCACCTGCACCTGTGCTCACCTCACCATCTCTGATGGAGACAGAGCAAGCATGTCGACAAGGGAAGGGGCTAGCCTCAGAGGAATGTTTGAGCCTCCAAGCGTGAGTGCTTTTCAACAGCGCTTCTGGGACCGGCTACCCCGGAGAGGAGGTAGGGAGAACCCCTTCGACTCGCCAGGGAGGAGGGGGGAGTCCCTTCTGCGAGCTGATTACCTCATCTCTAGTTCCAGACGGGTTCAGTGAACCTGACATGTCTTACTACACTGACAAGGATGATCCTCTCCAACACCTCCAGTGGTTTGAAGACATGGTCTCGATCAGGCAGATGACAGACTCTTTCAGGTGTAAGCTCTTCGCCGTCACTTTCAAGGGAAAGGCGAGAGATTAGTTCCACCAGCTCCCATCAGGTTCTATCTACAGCTTTGAGGACCTCCATCAAATCTTCTTGCTGAGGTTCTCCACCTCGAAGAAGAGGAGGAAGGGGCGGAGGCCCTGTTCCAAATTCGGCAAAGGCAGGGAGAGATGTTGGGAAGCTACGTGGATCGATTCCAAGAAGAAGTCCTCCTCGTCAATGAGGTGCCCAGGCACACCCTGCAGTTGGCCTTTACCCTCGGGCTACAGCAGGGGATGTTCAGGATGAGCCTGACTCGAGACCCCCCTCTATCCTTCGAGGGGCTAATGGAGCGAGCTGTTCGAGAAATCGAGTGCGAGGCCACCAACCATGAGTTCATGGGAAATTTAGCCAAGTGGACGGAGGAGGAGAAGAAGGAAGAAAAGAAAGAGCAAGGAGGGAAGAGGAAGGAGGAAGCAAGAAATCAGGGGGACCAGGGACCCCCTGTTGTGCAGGAGCAAGGCAGGGGGTTTCAACCATCCGTCGCCCGACCAACCTTGAGGCCTCCAGGAGGACCCCCTCAAGGCCAAGGAAGAGGCCATTTCCAAGGGAGAGGAAACTTTCAGGGGGGCAGGGATGGTTCAACCCAGCAGGGTGACAGCCGGACCCAAGGCCATTGCAACCCTAACCCCTGCAGACCATGATGATTGGACGAAAAAGAGGAAATGAGAAGAGGTGTTGCGCAGGGAAGGAAGCAAGGATGATGGCATTGTCGTACTGTGACTTCCATTAGCAGGAGGGTCACGCGACATCCACATGCCCAAAGTTTCTGGAGGTAGGGGAAGGAAGAAGAACCCCGACAGAGAGGAGGCAGCTTTACCTTAAAGGACCAGGAGGAAGCTGAGGATATGGAGGAAGTGATGAAGGAGATGGCCAAGGTACATGTGTCCGAGTAAGCGCAAGGAAGCGCATTGTAATAGTATGTAATATATTTATAATGTATCGAAAGTAGTTAAAGATAGCACCTAGGTCAAATCCTCGACTAGAGACCACTCGCCCGGGCTTGTTGATGTCGGTCGCTGGGAGGCTCATCGGGTAGATTCATTTTGGTTCGAGTCCTCGACTGGAGACCACTCGCCCAGGCTTGTTGATGTCGGTCGTTGGGAGGCTTGTCAGGTAGATTTGTTTTAGGTCGAATCCTCGACTGGAGACCACTCGCCCAGGCTTGTTGATGCCGGTCGCTGGGAGGCTCGTCAGGTAGATTCATTTTGGTTCGAGTCCTCGACTGGATACCACTCGCCCGGGCTTATTGATGCTGGTCGCTGGGAGGCTCGTCAGGTAGATTCGTTTTAGGTCGAGTCCTTGACTGGAGACCACTCGCCCAGGCTTGTTGATGCCGGTCGCTGGGAGGCTCATCGTATAGATTGTTTTTAGGTCGAGTCCTCAACTGGAGACCACTCGCCCGGGCTTGTTGATGTCGGTCGTTGGGAGGCTCGTCGGGTAGAATTGTTTGGTTTGGTAAGGCTCCGAGAAAAGAAGTCGGTCTGGGGATGTGTTGAGTTCCTCCGCCTCCAGGTGGGCTAAGCCCCTAGGAAGTGTTGAAGTTCTCCACCCTCAGTTGTTCTGGGTCAATTCTCAGTTCCCTCCATCTCAGGTTGAGTTCGACTCACCGAGAGATGTTGAGTCCCTTCCATCTCAGGTTGAGTTCGACTCAACTAGAGATGTTGAGTTTCCCTCCATCTCAGGTTGAGTTCAACTCGCCGAGAGATGTTGAGTCCCTTCCATCTCAGGTTGAGTTTGACTTAACTAAAGATGTTGAGCTCCCCTCCATCTCAGGTTGAGTTCGACTCAACTAGAGATGTTGAGTTCCCTCCATCTCAGGTTGAGTTCGGCTCTACTAGAGATGTTGAGTCCCCTCCATCTCAGGTTTAGTTCGACTCGCCGAGAGATGTTAAGTCCCTTCCATCTCAGGTTGAGTTTGACTCAACTAGAGATGTTGAGTTCCCTCCATCTCAGGTTGAGTTCGGCTCGACTAGAGATGTTGAGTTCCTTCCACCTCAGGTCGAGTTCGGCTCGACTAGAGGTGTTGAGTTTTCCTCCACCTCAGGTCGAGTTTAGCTCGACCAAAGGTGTTGAGCTTTCTCCACCTCCAGTTGAGCTTGGCTCACAATAGGGTTGTTAAGTGGAGAAAGGTTCGCTTTCCACCTCAGGTCGAGTTCAGCTCGACTAGAGGTGTTGAGTTTTCCTCCACCTCAGGTCGAGTTTAGCTCGACCAAAGATGTTGAGCTTTCTCCACCTCCAGTTGAGCTTGGCTAACAAGAGGGTTGTTAAGTGGAGAAAGGTTCGCCTTTCGCCTCACGTTATGTTCAGCTGAAAAGCTCGGCAAGAGTAACCCGTTGGTAGAGCCCTCCGTGGATTATTCTAAAGCCCCACATACTCGTCAAATAGGTGGGTTGGACTTTCTTTTTGAGCTTGAGACAAGATCGAAAAGAGCGGGGATTGTGTACAACCCTCATATTTGTCGAGCTGACGTGGCCCGGTGCAGCTAGGGGGCGCAGTCGATCGACCCGTCGGAGGTCGTCTATACCGAAAAGAGAAAGCCCGAGGTGGCAAACTTCCTTGGACGAGTGGTCCACTCGCCCAAGGCCCCGGGCGAGTGGACCATTGGTCCACTGCCCGAGTGGACCATTGGTCCACTCGCCCGAGTGGGGGGTGGGGGGGGGGGGGGGGCGAGTGGACCTAGGGTCCACTCTCCCAAGGGTGTGGGCGAGTGGACCTATGGTCCACTCGCCCCAGGCAGCTGGGCCAGTGGACCAAGGGTCCACTCGCCCGGAGGGTTGAGTGGACCGTGAGGTCCACTCACCCAGTCAGGGTGGTGGACCTTGGTCCACTCACCCAGTCAGGGTGGTGGACCTTGGTCCACTCATTCGACCCCCCGACAAGGGGGGAGTGGACATCTCGTTCTCCACTCGCCCCTCCTCCAGTTTTGGTCGTTCAGGTTCGTGGTTGAGCTGCGAATAGTAGAATTTTGGCTATCCGCAGCCCAATTTTGAGAAGTCTATAAATAGACCCCCATGAGCACCGTGGGAAGGGTTGGACTCTCCTCTCCCTCGCATGTATCTTGTGAGCAAGCACTACCCCCCCCCCCCCCCCCCCCCTCCTCCTTTATCAGTGAAGGTTGGTGGTGAGGTGATCCATAGTGCCCTCCTAGGTGCCTAGGCTCAGCATTGGCTTGGGAGGGTAAGTTCTTTGTGAGCTTCCGGGTGTGTGGTGGGACCTCCACGCTGCAGCTTGAGGGGTTCGTCTTTGGACTCAAGTGTTCTTCAAGGGCAAAGTCTTTCGATTCTTAGCAACTGGTCAAGGGTTCTAGATCGGGTCAAGTAAGGGTTAGCTGCATCCCCCCTTCGAACGTCGAGACCAGTTCTCTGGTTTCAACAACAACAATCTTACTCTCATATCACAAAGATCTTACCTCAGATTCACACAGGAATCCTACACTTAGGTCACAAAATTTTTACAGAACTGTTTATAGAAATACAGTTTTTACAAAAATAGACTCAAAAAAGATTAAGACATGGATCTCGAGTCTTCAATAGAAACCTAACAGTCGACTTCTTCTTCCTTGATTGATGGTAGTATATAACTTGTAAGAGTAGATCTGGATCAAGGAAATGAAAACAGTAATCCTTTTTAGTTGATAGAAAATTGAAGACTTCTTCGGGATCAAAATCAATAGTACTCTTGAGAAATGAAAAGGATTTGCTCTTGAGAGATAGCAGAATAATTGACTTAAGGAATTTGCTCTCGAATTCTTATTCTGCAGATCATTAGCAGCAACAAAAAGAGTCTTTCTCCTTTTATAGAGTTGCATATTTGAAAAGGAAATGCCAGAGATCAAGGGATCTGATAATTATCACTGAATTTGAATTTTCAAATATGATCAGAAAAAGAATATACATATTTGACTTAATGTGGAATATTCCTCTAATAATAATAATGATGATCAGAAAAGGAATACACAGATCTGACTTAATTTGGAATGTTCCTCCAATAGTAATAATTAAGAAATTGATTCCATAAGCATTCCTCCAACGGTTTTAATTCATTAAGGAATCCCATAGGGGTACCCTTGAAGTGCGCTTTGATTTGTGTGAAGAGATTGGAAATATATTAATGATACGCACTTTGCAATTACTTAGAACAAATTTGAATAATTTGAAGTCTGTCCAGTCGACATGAAGATCATCCCGTCGATCGACATTAATCCAGTCGATTCCCTGTCTAGTCGACTTGCAAAATAGGTGGTTTGTCTAGTCGATTTTTCTTTGTAAGAAAATAAGTAAACTCGGAATAGATAGTCTGTCTAGTCAATTTTTCATGTCGACTCATCTTCCTGATGATACTATTGGTTCAATCGATAGACCGTACCATCGATTTTGACTTAACAATAATCTGATTTTCTTTGCTTCCTGAATTCAGTAAATCTCCTTGATTTTCCAAGTAGAGTCTTCAAGATAAATGCCAGTATGTAATTAATCATATACTTTAAATCATATATCATGAGTAAGTACTTGGTCTAAGTGACCCTAAGCAACATTCATATATTTGATCATTCATGGATTAAAGGTACCTGTCTCAAGCATAATCAAGGATGCATCGAACACATTAAGTTTATTATTATGTTAATGCTTTTCTTCAAATCAGGAATCTTGGGGATCAAATTCCCAACAATCTTCCCTTATTTGAAGAAGTCAGAAGCTCACTTAATAATAAGTTTTATAAATAAAAGAGAAATCAAATATATATAGAACCACAAATGAGCAATCTAATAGATATTAAAAAGCTAGTGTTCAAAGGCTTAAGATGAAGTTTTAAATATAATCACAAAGTCCACATTTTATTCACCCTGTTTTAATCACTTTCACCAGCAGCCTTCCTCTTCTGCCTAGAGAAATAATTCCCATGGATTTAGTATCTGGGAGGGACTGGGTCCTGAGAGTTGTTCTTCTAATGTAGCCTTCTTTTGACTTCCTGATCTTGATGTTTCTTCATTTCATTTGTACTGTAGAACCTTTCAATGTATAAGCCTTTGCTCCCAAAGTCATACCAGGTGGAGAGAATTATTTCTTTGGAAATGGGACTCCACTCTTCATATCCAGGCATATGCTTGATTTCCTCTCTTCTCTTTTGTCTGGCATGCCACTCTTCTTTAGTGGGGATTGTTTTTCTCTTTTGAGAGGGACCTGCTTCCATTCTAGGAGGGCTGAGAGAGTAATGTTCAGGAGGAACATACACTTATTCATCATGATACTGATGATCACGAGGCTCATAACTCAACCCTGGTAGATTCATAATAACCCTTACTTCATTTGCAACCCAGACAACTTGATCTGCTCCAGACTATCTGCTCCAGACTTCCCAAGGTTTTCCTCCCCCTTTCTGACTTCCTCAGATAGGTGGGAACACATTTCATCTATACAATCAGATAATTTCTTATGGAGATAATTTACTCCATTTGAGATATGGTTCTTGGTCTCTAGGAGATGAGCATCCAAGACCTAATTCTCCTTAGCAATTGTTTCATGAAGTATCGTTCCATTTTCTAGGATATGATTATCAATAGTCTAGAAGGCACCTTCCAAATTTTCAGAGGTTATATATTGATTTCTGATTATATCATCCATCTTTCTGTTGGCATCCTGTAATTTCCCAGCAGTGTAATCTATTGCAGTAGATGCTCTGTCAAAGAACCGGTAGGACTGAGTGCTCATATGATTGACATCTTTCTGCAACTCTGTGAATTTCTTCTGATCTCAAAGATTGTACATATTTGTCAACGTAGACTTCAATGTGTTTTCTCTGGTTGTCAAGGAGGAGGTGGATTTGACTAAGTAGGGAGGTGTAGGAGAATTCAGGGATATGGCTGGATGGGATGCTATGTGCTTCTTCAGATGGTGGAGGGCTTGGTGTATATGTTCCAAAATCTATATCTTCAGATAGGAAGTCAGGAGCATCTGACTTGGATGTTTTGATGTTGATGGCTCACATACAGCTGCTTTACCTTTATATAGTACAACTTCCTTTCCTGTGAAGACATATTCCTTGTCATGCACTGGTGAAGGTGCTAGCTAGCTCAGGAATCTTTGAAGAAAGTTCTTGGACATAGTCCCTCAGCTGGGACCCCCTCCCTCACAGTCATCATCTTCCTGAGATTCAATCACTTATGTTCCCTCAATGGAATCTGAGAGGATAACAACTTCAACAGTGGAGATGATCTTCTCTTCATCAATTATCCCCAACTTCCTCAGGGTAGACTTTCTCAACTTTAGCTATAACTGCAACTGTCTCAGGAGTGCCTACTGTCATGGGTTGTTCCCCTGATGGTATGTCAATCTCTTCTTCAAGAACAACAGTAGGAGAGGGGATATTCACTGTATGTTCACTAGATTCACCAATGACCTCTGTGGCATCTGGTGTAGTGGAGGATATCATGGGTGCTGCATACTCCCTCTCAGGAGAATGGGGGGCTAAGAGAGAAACATTTTCTTTCTTCTTCTTTGCAGGGCTTTCTCCTCTGCTTCTGGCAGGGTGGGGAACATATTATTCCCATCTTTTGATAATGTTGAGGTAAACATTTTTAAGGTAATGAATGGGCATCACCAGGCTGGGATCTATTTCTGATGGCAGACTCAGAGAAAGATAAAGGGATATGATCCTGCCAAAGTTTGGATTGTTCAAACTTTGTACTATTTTCTCAAAGAGTACCTTACTTCAGTCAGTTTTCTTCGCTAAGATGATTCTGGTCATTACAAAGAACATGTCTTTGGAGATTCTGTCAAAAGATCCTGGTTTGCAGATGAGGGCTTTGCCGACGATATTAGCCAATAACTTTCTTTGAGAATTCATTTTCATTCCATGGAGGGAGACTTTGGTTTCTTCAATATACTCACAGTATTCTAGAGCCGAGTCTATGTCTTCCTCAGTGACTGGCTCTTCATCTTCATCTTCTTCCAACAGTGGAAGTTGGAGATAATGGCCCAGACTGCGTGCAGATATTCTAATTGCTCTCCTTCCCACACTGCTTTTTATTTGGGAACTACTAGAACCTATCTTAGCGTTCTGATAGAATTCAAGAACTTCTCGATTGAAGATTAGAGAGGTTCAGAAAGAAGAAATCCCAATCCAGATGCAACAATAAGCCAAATTACATTCTGAATTTCATCATTGGCAGAGTCGAAGCTGTTACTGACATGCAAGTTCACTTCCAATATTCACTGAGATTTTGCTTGAGAGATCGGACTTTGGCGCCATTGCAGAGAACGAAGAGCATGCGATCGATGGGAGAGAGTGATGTTGCAGGGCGATGAGTAGTAAATTATACGTATTTTAAGTATAGTTTTAATTAAAATTTTAAATTTTCTATGTAAATTAATTAATAAATTATTTGTTTTATTATTTTCTTAACTAACATAGATTTATTTTTTGTTTTGCAGCTTTTTGTATTTTTTTTGTTAGGTCACACCCTCGTCCACGCCCGTGACCAAGGGCATGTCAACTTAAAACACCAAAAACTCTGCTCCCGACCAATTTCAGAGCAAGTCATAAAAATGATCAAGTCACGCCCTTGGTCACGCCCTCGGTCACACCCGTGACCGAAGCCATGTAGCATGTCACGCCCGTGTTCCCCCAGCCTTCCACCTGGACATGCCAGCTATCACGCCCCAGATGTTGTTGTCGTTACCGACCAAGGTCGCGCTAGTGACATGTTGATCACGCCCATGTTCAGCCACCTCTCCTGTCAAAATCTTCTGAAATCATCCAGAAGGCCAGTTGTTTTGACCTCTCGAGCAAGCTGAAGATTGCACACCCTCGGTCATGCCCGTGACCAAGCACGTGCACTTCAAATTTTCTCCTATAAATACGAACCGACCCCCAACCTTTTTTTCTCTCTTACACAGCCCACTTGGGCTCTTATCTTGTATATATTTTTTTGTATTTTAAGGTTTTAATTTTAATATTTCGTATTTTTTTAAAATGTCTTGTAATTTTATTTTCTAGTTTAGATTTCATTTTATTTCTTGTAATTCCCTTTTTTATGGCAATAAATAACTTAATTTCAATTTCTAGCAGTTTCATTTCCAGCAATTTTCTTTTCGTAGCTTAGTTTCATTTCATGCAATTTTATTTCTTGCAATAGCTTATATTTTAACTAACGTAATTTCCTTTGTTGCCCGCGTGACAGACGACAATTTCCTTTTCATAGATAGATTTTAATTCCGTAATTTCTTTTCTTGCAAATTTTCTTTTTTGCACTTTTATTTCATGTAAATTATTTAGTTCTTGTTTATAACTAGCTTTGATTCGAATTTATCCGTCCCCCATATTTTCTTTCTTATCTTCCTTCGATTTATTCCTGAAATAAACGTATCGAGTTCATATTCCGGTTGTGAATTTCGACAGTTATTTTCGCATTCTAGCTAGCCGAGAGGCTCGTCCATACGAATCGATCACTCGGGAATAAAAAGAGTTGAATGCAACCCTCAAGAGAGAATGACATAAATCTTCGTGATATGAGTGAAATCCTATAGCGGGATTCACCTCGTAAAGCGAGTATTAGAGGTTTTTGATTATAGAACGAGAGTTTGATCGTTCAGCCTAATCTCGGGTGGGTGTATTCCTCGAGAGAGGTGCGTTCATAATTCGGGAATTCTCGCGGTCAAGTTTTAGATTAGAACCGGATGATAAGTTTTCGTTTATTTTCATTTCAGAGCGCATTTCATTCAAGCTTTTGTTTTCTTATTTACTTTAGTTTTAATTATATTTTATTCGCGTTTTCTCTGATAGAATAATAGTCAATTATCTCGAAGTAGAACTATTCGACATACCCTGGTTTTTTATACGACCTTGATATGTTTCGTATCCTATGCTACAAGCAATAGGTGTGCTTGCCTTTATCGTTAATTTTTATTATCATGGGGTATGCAGTTTGTGATTAAATCATATATCTATTCTTAAGCCGTTCTTAAACCCTAGATTTAATATATATAAGGAAGCTCAAGAGGCGCGTACCCGATTTGACAATATTGCCTAATTTCAAGAGCCTAAATATTGACTTTTAATTAATAACCAGAAAAATAGACTCTTTGAAAATTTCTGATTTCAATAGGCACCAAGTTAGGTCGATTAGATATTGTTCCCATCCACAGGCGGAACTAAGCAGAGACACCCCGGGCACGTGCCCGGGTGTGATTTCTGATTTTTTTTTGCAGCCCCTAGCTCTGTGCCTCTGTCCCTAAGCATAAAAACAAGTTTCAAAGAAAAAGGCTAGTCATAGCAATATGTCTTATTAGCCAAGCTCTGCACTCCTTTCCGCTTCCTGCTTTCCCCTCCCTTCCAGACCAATCACATAACATTTTATGAAAGAGGATATCAGAGCATCGTCTTCCATAAAGAGTCTCTTTGGCAAGCGTCCTCTGTTTAATTGGATTGCAAAGTTTTCCATGCCTCTGAGTAGAATTTTGTTCCTCTGTTTTCATTTGCTTTTCTCAAGTTTCATTCTATGCTTGCATTTAGATTTTTGTTCCGGTTTTTGGGAACTACACTAAATATGGGGAGATTTTCTTCACGGTGGTTTTCTTTTGAAGAGACTTATGAGTTATGAGGGAATTGTGATGTGTTTCACATTGTTTTCTTCTCGATATAACGATATATGGAGAAGAAATAATTACAAGTGTTAATTAATGGCAATATTGAAGTAGCTTGAGGCCTCCAGATTAACCATGATCGGAGCCCACATGCACTGAGGTTTGGAGGCTGGGAAGGGGGAAAGGCAACCCCGTACACCAAGTGTTGTGAGGAGGTGCTCTACAGTTATTATTTTTCAATTTTACATTTAATCCATCCACTATTTTTAAGTTTAGTTATCAGTTTCGAGTCTTTGGACTAGCTTTTTTCTGCAATTTTTTGGAATTTGCCCCAATTTACTTCAAAAAATTTAAATGAAAACTATTATTTTTTATCTTAATTTTATATTGTTCTGATAACAATTTGTTCACTATTAAGTATTTATGTTTATTTATTAAGTGTGCCCGGGCAGAGTAAAATTTCTAGTTCCGCCACTATTCCCATCGATTATCTTCTAAAGAGGAATTTTGACCTTGCACACTTCAAGTAAAATATTAGATTAACATATATGATTGCCAGATTCTTGACCTTCACATGATATTAAAAATTAATCTAAATTCAACATGCCAAGTTCAATTTTAAATTGAGTGAATTTCATTTCATCTAAGGGGATTTGTGAAAATGTCAGCCACTTGTCTATCCGTTAGAACAAATTCTAGACAAATATCTTCTTTTTCAACATGCTCCCTGATGAAATGCTACATGATTTCAACGTGTTTTGTTCTGTTGTGGGAGACTGGATTTTTTGTTATAGATATAGCACTAGAAGAATCACAGTAAAGAGTTGTCTTCTTAATATGAACATCATATTCTTTCAATTGATGTTGTATCCATAAAAAAATTGATGTTGTATCCATAACAATTGTGCACAGCAACTTCCAGCAGAGATATATTATGATTCAACAGTAGAAATAGAAACACTAGTTTGATTTTTACTACTCTATGAAATTAACCTTCTGCCTAGAAATTGACATGTTCTAGAAGTACTCTTTCTATCTTCCTTGCATCCTGCAAAATCTACATCTGAAAATTCGGTTAGCTAAAAACCACTGATTTTAAGGTATCATAAACCAAGATTGGGTGTACCCTTTAGGTATCTCAGAATCCTTTTAGCAAGGTGTAGTGAGATTCCTTGGGGTTCACTTGGTATCTGGCACAAACACATGTAAAAAATATGATGTATAGTCTACTGGCAACGAGATAGAGTAGGGAGTCAATGATGCATCTGTACATGGTCTCATCAAAAGGGTTCCCTTTCTCATCCTTGTCCAGAGATACATTTGTTCCCATTAGAATCTTCATTGAGGTTGCACTCTACATGCTAAATTTCTTAATGAGCTCTTTGGCAAATTTGGTCTGAGAAATAAAGATTCCCTCCTTAGATTGTTTAACCTGGAGACTCAAAAAGTATTTTAGCTCTCTCATACTACTAATTTCAATCTTCCCTTGCATAAGGTTAGCAAAACCTTTACAGAGGTTGTCATCTGTAGAGCCAAAGATTATGTCATCAACATAGATTTGAACCAGCAATATCTTGCCTTTGATTTCCCTAAGAAATAGTGTTTTATCTATCTTTCCTCTTGAAATTTTGTTTTCAAGGAGAAAGGTAAACAAGGTCTCATACCAAGATCTGCGCGATTGCTTTAGACCATAAAGTGTTTTCTTAAGAAAATAAACATGATAAGGGTAAGTTGAGTTGATAAAACCTGGAGGTTGCTCTACATAAACCTCTTCTTTCAAATCACTATTGAGAAAGACAGATTTCACATCCATCTGGTAAACCTTAAATCTTTTGTGAGCTGCATAAGCAAGGAAAAGCATGATTGCTTCTAGCCTTGCGACAGGTGCAAAGGTTTGATCATAATCAATTCATTCTTCCTGCTTATATCCTTTAGCAACCAATCTGGCCTTGTTCTTGATGATGACCCCTTGCTCATCCAGTTTGTTTCTGAACACCCACTTAGTTCCAATTATATTGTGACCATGTGGTTTTGGAACCAATTTACAGACCTTGCATCTCTTGAATTGATTCAATTCCTCTTGTATAGCCAAAATCCAGAATGGATCTTTGTTGGCATCTTCAAACTTCTTTGGTTCTTCATGTGAGAGGAAGCTCAGGATTAGTGCTTCATTCATTGAGCTACTTCTAGTTTGTACACCTTGATTGATATTATCAATAATTTGATCAGGTGGGTGGTTTCTTTGAAACTTGGTGGCAGTGGTCAGTATTCTATTGTTTGCTGAAATCTCTTCAACTGGGGGTTTTGCTTCTTGCACTTCAATTGGTTGATTGTCTTCATCTGCGGAATCATCATCTTGATTTTCTACTCCCCCTGCATCTATTCCCACGGAATGTGAGGATGGAGGTTCCTTTTCTTCTTCTGAGAGTTTGAAGCTAGAACCTGTGACAAAAATTCTAGAAGGCTCTTCAAGTATCATGCTAGATTAATCAAAGACCACATTAATAAATTCTTCAATAGTTTTGGAGTGAATTAAATATATCATGCAAGCTCTGCTATGATGGTTATATCCAACAAAGATACCTTCAAATCATTTCTCAGCAAACTGTGTCAAGTGAAGCTTCCCATTGTTTAGGGCATAACAGTTACTTCCCAAAATCTTGAAGTAGGCTAAGGTTGGCTTCCTGCCCTTCAAAAGTTCATAGGGAGTCTTATTATGACTTTTGTTGATTATTGCTCTATTTTGCACATGACAAGCTTTATTGACTGCCTAATCCCAGAAATATTCTGGTAGTGAGGAGTCACTCGGCATTGATCTCTTTTCCTCAATGAAAATTCTATTCTTTCTCTCTGCAACTCCATTTAATTGTGGAGTTCTTGGAGAGGAAAACTCCTATGAGATACCTAGACTCTCACCAACCTTTGTCATTGCTCCAGACTAAAATTCTGTTCCATGACCACTTCTGATTTTGACCACTGAACAGTTAAGTTCATTCTGAATTTGTTTGACAAATATAGTAAAGACTTCTAGGGTATCTGAGTTTTGTTTAAGAAAGAACACTCATGCAAATCTAGAGTAATCATCTACAATCACAAATGTATAAGACTTACCCCCTATACTGTGAATTGACCTTGGGCCAAACAAGTCCATGTGCAACATGCATAAACATCTAGTGGAATCCTCCAAACCAATTGACTTAAATGAGGCCTTTGTTTTCTTCCCCATTTGGCAAGCATGGCAAGGACCTGCTTATGCACAATTCCACTTGGGACCATCTCTAACCAAGTTTTCTGATAGAATATTATAATGGATTTATAATTTATATGAGCTAGTCTCTTATTCCATTTGATACAAAGAGATGTCATACTAGTTGTCATTAAACAGATAGGAGAATGTAAGCTAGAACAAAGGAAATTAAGACAATACACATTCCCACTCCTAGTACCAGTAAGAATAACTTCAGAATTTTCAGTATTCTTAATGAGTCACTTATCCATGTGGAAAACAACCACATAGTCAAGATCACAAAGTTGACATATGCTTATCAGATTGTGTTGCAATCCTTCCACATAAGCTACCCTTGAGATGGTAATTATGTCATTGGTAATTTTACCATAACCTTTTGTCTTCCCTCTGTTAGATCCCCCAAATATAACTTTAGGATCATCTTCTATAGGAGCGAATTCCTTCAAAGGGCTTCTTGTTTCGGTCATGTGCCTGGAAAATCCACTGTCCAAATACCAGATATGAGTTTTATTGGTCTTAGGACATACCTGCAAAAATAAACATTTCTTCTTATGTACCCAAAACTGGTTGGGTCCTAGATTTCTGTTAGTCCTCAAGAACACACTAGATTTACCTGCTCCAGGATGTGCAGAATGGGACTTAAAGAGATTGTTTGTTAGCTTGGCATTGATTGCCCTTGGAACTGTTGGGTTGAACCAACAATCAATTGCAAAGTGGTCAATCTTGCCACAACACCAATATTCAAACTTATTGTATCTCCTTTTCTTGCTTTCAGAAGGAACATGGTTCCTTTGTGTGTGTGCAAAATGATATTTAAAGGAGATTGAATGTGACTCATTGCACTGCATATGATTGTGGTATTGACTCACCGCATTGCCTTTGAAGTCAGTCTTCTTTAAAGACGTCTTCCCCTTACCAAATACAAGGAATCCATGTTTTCTCATGATGATCTCTTCATGAGGTTCCTTTAATGCACTTGGCACATCCTTGGTTCCACTTATGGAGCACTCATTTTTGAGGTGTCCATAAATGGATTCCTGATCGTACTTGTTGGAGGGTGAAATCACCTTCCTAAAGTTTATCTTCATATCCATAGGTTTGTCTAGTTTACCTTTCTTAAGGTATCATGGGCCTCTTTTATGAATGGAGCAAAACCCGTCAATTAGGGGAAGAATAGTCTTAGGTTTGGAGTAGCTGGCTACAATCTTTCTTTCAATAAGAAGTTTGCCTTCCAAATCTTTGATTTTCTTATCCCTAGATATCAGGGCACTAGATTGATTTATAACTTTCTTTAGAGATTTAACCTCTCTGGTTAGGACTTTGCACAACTCCTTGATGTCAATCAAAGTCTTCAGAGTTTTCCCAAACTTACTTATTAGTTCAAGATTAGAGCTTGCATTGTAGTCCTTCTTCAGTTGGCAAAATTCTGCATTGTCCAGAGTTAGCCTTTCAGCCTTCTCAGAAATGTCAGAGTTTCTTGCCTTAAGAGATGAGATCTCTTCAGCTTGCTCCTTCCAAAGCGTCTTGATTCTTAAGAGCTTCAAACAACTCTCTATATTGATCTAATAAGTCACCTTCATATTCATCTGCTGAGGAGAAATTTGCCTCAGAATCAATATCTGAAATAGACAAGGAAGATTTGATGGGTACTTGTGCAGAGAGAGAATTCTCCTACTCTTCTTCTTCACTTATGGCCATAGATGCCATATAATCTTCTTCTTCTGATGAGGAGGAGCTGCTCTCATCATCACTCAGGGTTTTGCACTTCTTATCCAAAAAGCTCTTTTCCCTGAAAGCCTTTTTCTCTTCAGGTTTTCTACTGTCTCTTCTTTTGGAGGGACATTCAGCTATCATATGGCCAAATTTCCTGCATCAATAAAAGGTAGTTTTAGTGGAAGAATGTTTATTATGTTTAGAATCATACTTGTCCCCTTTTCCCTTTGGGGGATTATAGTTTCTCCTTGAGTTTAAAGAGGATGGATGTTTTCCCTTCTCTTTCCTTCTTCTTCTGAGAATCTTCATGATATATTTGGAGAATAGAGTGAGCTCCCCATCAAACAGTCATGTGATGGTGGAGCTGGTCTCAGATTCTTCAGCTTCTGATTCTTTGTTCTTATTGGAATTGTCAGCTTTGAGAGCCACTGATCTTTCCTTATTATTTGGCCTATTGTCATCTTCTTCAGCTTTCATGGTGTTTCGTTGTAGTTCATAAGAGAGGAGTTTCCCAAACAAGTTTTGGGGTTCCATGTTACTCATATTTCCTACCTCTCTTATGGCACAGATTTTAGTGTCTCATTCTTTATAGAGGGACCTCGGGAATTTTTCATTAAGCTAATAATTTGAGAGCTTCCATCCATAGGTTCTCAGGCCATTCACAATTCTAAAGATATTTTCATAACACTCAGAGATATAATCCTTCTTATCATGTCTGAATGCCTTATATTCTTGGTTCAGGAGGCATTTTCTGTCATCTCTGACTTCAGCAGTTCCTTCCATGTAGACTACAATAGAGTCCCACATTTTATTGGCAGATTTGCAGTGTACTTGATTCTGGAATGTAAAATCATCAATAACACTTACCAGAATGTTTTGCCCCTCTTATCCATGGTAACAAGTACTATTTCATCTTTATTCATATCAGCATATTTCTTGGGAATAGGAGCTTCAGTTCTGGAAGATAAAGTGCTCATAGGAATGAATGGACCATCTTCAATAGTCATGAAGATCCTTGGGTCAGATTCTTCCGTATAAAGTTTCACCCTTTCCTTCCATATAACAAAGTTTTCCTTTCTACATATAGGCAACTTC
This sequence comes from Dactylorhiza incarnata, assembly GCA_033032865.1. NCBI lineage: Eukaryota > Viridiplantae > Streptophyta > Magnoliopsida > Asparagales > Orchidaceae > Dactylorhiza > Dactylorhiza incarnata. Next base: position 106,338 of record JAWHQI010000503.1, on the reverse strand, counting down.
ATTGAACTGAGTTCCTTGCAATTTCTCCAGTCATGGTGTGAATACAGATCAATCCTTAATAGATCCGGTTCCTTAGCTGTAAGGCTATTTAGAACTCAACCTAGCTCTGATACCAATTGTTATTCTAGAGGAATGACAAAGATCACACCTAGATGGGGTGAATAGTGTGATGGGTGATTTGTCAGATCTTCTAGAAATAAAATCAGAGAACAAGCAAACACAGCAAAGCACAGAGATTTATAGTGGTTCCCCAAGAATTTGGTACATCCATTTTCCCCACACCTTTCAAGCAGTGTGCTTGACAAGACAAAACTCCTCCAAAAACTCAGAACTCACACAGAGCTCATACCTCAGTCTTTTATAATACAAGACCTACACTCAGATCTACAAATAGATCCTACCTCAGATCACAAAGATCTTACACTCAGATCACAAAGATCTTACTCTCAGATCAAAAAGATCTTACTCTCAGATCACAAAGATCTTACTCTCAAATCACAAATATCTTACCTCAGATTCACACAGGAATCCTACACTCAGATCACAAAGATCTTACATAACTGTTTATAGAAATACAATTTTTACAAGAATAGACTCAAAAAGATTAAGACATGGATCTTGAGTCTTCAATAAAAACCTAGCAGTAGGCTTCTTCTTCCTTGATTAATGGTAGTATATAACTTATAAGAATAGATCTGGATCAAGGAAATGAGCAACAGTAAGGAAATGGCAGCAATATGAAGAGCCACTGATCCTTTTAGTTGATAAAAAATTGAAGACTTCTTCAGGATCAGAATCAATAGTACTCTTGAGAAATGAAAATGATTAGCTCTTAAGAGATAGCAGAATAATTGACTTAAGAGAAATTTGTTGTCAAATTCTTATTCTACAGATCATTAGCAGCAATATGAAGAGTCTTTCTCCTTTTATAGAGGTGCATATTTGAAAAGGAAATGGCAGAGATCAAGGGATGTGATAATTATCACTGAATTTGAATTTTTAAATATGATCAGAAAAGGAATATACAGATTTGACTTAATGTGGAATATTCCACCAATAGTAATAATGATCAGAAAAGGAATACACAGATCTGACTTAATTTGGAATGTTCCTCCAATAGTAAGAATTAAGTAATTAATTCCATAAGCATTCCTCCAACTGTTTTAATTCATTAAGGAATTCCATAGGAGTACCCTTGAAGTGCGCCTTGATTTGCGTGAAGAGATTGGAAATATATTAATGACACGCGCTCTGCAATTACTTAGAACAAATCTGAATAATTTGAAGTCTGTCCAGTCGACATGAAGATCATCCCGTCGATCGATATTAATCCAGTTGATTCCTTGTCTAGTCGACTTGCATAATAAGTGGTCTGTCTAGTCGATTTTTTCTTGTAAGAAAATAAGTAAACTTAGAATAGATAGTTTGTCTAGTCGATTTTTCCTGTCGACTCATCTTCCCGTCGATACTTTGGTTCAATCGACAGACCATCCCATCAATTTTGACTTAACAATAATCTGATTTTCTCTACTTCCTGAATTCAATAAATCTCCTTGATTTTTCCAAGTAGAGTCTTAAAGATAAATGCCAGTAAGTAATTAATCATATACTTTAGATCATATATCATGAGTAAGTACTTGGTCTAAGTGACCCTAAGCAACATTCATATATTTGATCATTCATGGATTAAAGGTGCATGTCTTAAGCATAATCAAGGATGCATCAAACATATTGAGTTTATTATTATGTTAATGCTTTTCTTCAAATCAGGAATCTTGGGGATCAAATTCCCAACAACAAGCGATCTCCCCTAGATTGACTAGTGTGTGACTGACTAGTGCGTGACTAGTACTCATGAATAGGTTAAGTTAACAGGATTAAATGTGGAGGTGTAAATCTCATTCTTGCCCTTAGTGGTATGACTCTCCTATATATGTGCTCCCCTTATCGATGTGCACAATATCTCCCACTACAAGTGATCTCCCCTGGATTGACTAGTGTGTGATTAGTACTCATGAAATCTTATTGTGTGACTAGTACTCATGAACTCTCACTCGCCCCCCCCCCCTGATATTAACAAAAAGGATGAGTATGATCTCCTTCGTAAAAAGAATATGGGAGATGCAGCAGATCAAAAATGAAAACACAACATACACAGAAAGATAATCATGGTAATGATAGGGGTACCCAAAAATAAAGTCAGAGAATTTAAATGCATGGTGTATATCATGTAGGAATCAAAATACCACTTATTATGAACAACACATGTTATACCACTTGTTATAAAAAAAAAGCTTTGGACAATGCACACGAATCTAATTACACAAGATTTTTCGTACAATATTATGAGATTTATGGAGTTAATACATAGAAATATTGCGTGTGACATGAATAACAATCGTGAATTTGATAAGTTGTGTGGTAGACATGTACAACAGTTTTAGTTCAATTCTTATGCATGTAAGTGTTAGATAAAGCAATGAGACGTGTAAGTGTAGCAGCAATAGAAATATCACTAAGAGAATTTTACATGAATACATATTATATCTCAAAAAAAATTGATATGCTAACACAAGAGTAATAAAGTGATAAATCATGTCACGTTTTAATCTACACAATACCTAGATTAGAACTATCGCACTAACCTATTTTTCTGGTCTTTGCACATGATCAATAAGATCCATATAACCAAGATGTTCATCCACACAATGCTCATTGCGGCTTATTAGGAGTGAGAAGTGATTGAGGGGTATCCTTGTGAACTGTATTGATAGCATAGTATTTTTATAATTGTGCTTACTATCAATTTTATAATTTTATTGTTCATACAAGGTCCCCGAATCTATCAAAATCTACTCCTATAGGCAGATACACTTTAACTTGTATACAAAAACCATTACAATATAATTTTGGCTCAAAATTCTAATCCATATATTTGGAAGATGAACATCGTGATATTGATTGATCAAGTCATGCCTAGCGTGTTACTCACAATATCACGAGTTACAACATGTAAGCTGGAAATTTCTACTGCAATGCAATCTTTAAAGATGTGTGTATCGTGAGATGTCATTGTCTTACCTAATTCCTCACACATACTAGAGGCATATAACTTACACCACATATATATCTAGTAGCACTCAAGCACTAAGACCAATAGATTGAGACACAACATGATAAGTGCATACAATGTAATCAATAATCAACAATCCTAAATCAGAACATTATAGGTAATCTATATGTTTTAGGATCAGGTGATGCATGTCCCAAGCCTAGCTGTTTTATCAGTTTTTTTTTTCATTTTAGTTTGTGATTTAAACACTGCAAAACAACAACAACTGAAATCAAATGACAATCAAAGTGCAACGAAATTCAAAAACATGTTTTTTAAGTTTTAAGTTTTTTATTTTATTTTTCAAACTTTGAAGCAAAAATCCAAAATAAATAAACAAAAATGAGAATATAGTAGCAGAAAATAGATAAAAGAAAAATCAGATGAACCATCGAAGGTTGCCATGAAAAATAGCTACCGGCGGCGGCAAGGTAACATTTGGCGGTATCTCACAGAGTTTTGATTTTTGAGTAAACAGCCCAGATTTTGTGATTTTTCGCTTTCAATTTTTCTCAATTATGTTTTCTCGTTGTACGACCTATCTAATGCAGCGAAAAAATCAGAGAAAAGTATTGAAAGTGCACAGTTAACCTCACTAGAATTCTCTATAGGGAGGGTGAATAGAGATTTAAAAATACTTTGTGCAAAGTTAACAAATATATATATGTGTAATAATCACAGATTTAAGCTTCCCACATACACCAACAAGAATTAAGTAAATAAAGAAAGATATAGCAAAATGAAAATCACAGCACAACACAAAGAAATATAGTGGTTCCCCAAACTTTGGGTAGTCCACTCTTCTACCCCCTTGGTAGGAATTCACTATCTTGTACTGAGTCATTTGATAAGGAGACTCTTAGAACCAGCCTGAGTCTTTTGATAAGGAGACTCTTAGAACCAGTACAAGTGAATTTTTTGAAGAGAGATTCTAAAAACTCTTTTACACTGTTTGAAAATGAAATAAGAGTAAGAAGAAGAAGTAGAAGAAAAACAATTGAAACAAGAAAGAATCGTCTTCCTAGCAAGAAGATTAGAAGCACAAGTATAGTGAATGAAATCTCTCTTCTATTATGAGAAGGAGATTGTAAGCATTTCTCTTTATCAATGAGAGCTTTCAGAAATTGCAGCAGCAGTATAGCTTCAGAAGAAGGAGAAGAAGAGGGCTTGTTGTTTGCTGCAGCACACTTTTACTTTTCTCAGTTTTTTCTCACTTTTCTCTTGGGAGCTTTGCCTCTATTTCAAATGTATGGAGTGGATCACTTCTTGTTCTTCTCTGCCGACTTCCCTCTTATTTATAGCTATGTTTATTCAAAGAATACTATAGGAGAATAATCAATTAGCAGTTAGAGAAATGGTAAGAGAGGAAAGATTCCATAATCAATATTTCTGTAGAAGGAAAGAGATCATTTTGATTTCAAATAATATCCATAATAAGCTTAATCAATTTAGCCAAGAATCAATTAGAAGGAAAGACTGATTCAGAATGGCTAAGAGAATAATATAATTCCATAAGAATCAGATCTACAGAAAGAAGGAAAGAGATCTGGCGTGTTTTGAATTTGATATAGAAATCGACGTACGTCGATTACTATTCGACGGAAGCGTCGATTTCAGACTGGCTGGACGCCGAGAGGAGAATATGGAAGTTGCGTCGACTAAGGTACGTCGACTTCACTAGATACGTCGACTAGAAGTCAGAGTTACGTCGACATAGGTTACGTCGAAATCTGTTTAGAGTTACTTCGACTCATTCTGAGAGGAACATCGACTACACTTCGACGTTGCGTCAAATACTATTCGACGCATATTTACTTAGACTAATTTTTCATTCTTAGAATTTATATTCTACTCATTTTTAGGGGCTAAGATAAATCATTTCCCCAACAATCTCCCCATATTTTTCTTAACCCTATTCAGGGAGAAATTATACCAGCTTTTAATCAACACAGCAAGGCATTTATATAGAAAAGAAATATGTTAAGTAATCAGAAGAAAATAGAATCATATACACAGACTTCTTAATCAGTATTTCAGCATGGAGGAAAGAGTATATCAACATTGTTCAACACATCACTCAGGAGGAGTAGGAGGAGTTTTTCTTTTCCTAGTGAATACTAAAGTTTTTAGAGAAGTGGGTTGCTCCTTCTCAGTAACAGGTGATTCACTTGGCTCCCCCTGAGTCACAACAGTTTGCTCCCCCTGAGATGGAACTTCCTTTTCTTTTACTTCTGCCTCTTCAGTTTCTTTCTCAGCTCCAGCTTCAGTTATGTCAGCATTTGGCTCCCCCTGAGCTTCAACTTCTTTTTCAACATTAGTTTCCTTTTCAACTTCTCTCTCTGCTCTGCTAGCCTTCCCTTGAAATAGGACTACTTGTTGTGTAGCTTCTCTTGCTATAGAGAGTACATCTATTATCTGGTCCTCAGTATGTAGCTCTGGTACTGATTCATTCTCAATTGTCTTAAGCAGTGCAAAACTGTCAGATTTTGAAGTAGGAAGGGACTTGTGTGAGAGAGATTTATGACTTGAGAGCTGCTCTTCATCTAATTTCTCCCCCTTCTTGACCTTCTTAGCCAAGGAGGTTAAGAAAGACTTGGTCACTTTAGAGGAAGAGACAAAGGACTTCAAGCTTTGCACAGAGGCATTAACCCCATCTATTTGGGTATGCATGTGCATGATGGAGGAGTGAAGTTGGGAGCAGTGTCCATCCAGCATTTCTTGAAATTTTTGGGCTGCTGACTGGATACACTGGGTGATGAGAGTTTTAGTGGATGGAGATGGTTCAAGGTGTGTTGGAGTAGGAGATAATGGTGGAGGTGGAGGTGATGAAGGTGGAGAGAGGACTGTATCATTGTGATGAGGTGAGTTTGATGGAGGAGGTGGAGGAATAGAGGAGGGTTGAGCAGGTGTATGTGAAGATGTAGGTAGGATAGGAGTTGTGATGTTAGTAGAGACTATTGGTGTGGATGATGTTGGGGGTTAAGATAGAAAGTTTTTGAAGAATAGCTGTGTCCTGTATTTAAGTTGCTCTGAGGTTTTATGCGTCGATATTTATTCGACGTATGTTGAGAGTTGCGTCGATATGTATTCGGCGCTTTCTCTAGATTGCGTTGATCTGGAATTGATGCATGGAAGTAGTTGCGTCGATTATAAGTCGACGTAATGTTATTCATGCGTCGATTTGAGGTCAAAGCATCTAAGTGATTGTGTCGAGTAGAATTCGACGTACTATCATTCATGCGTCGATATAAAGTCAACGCAATTTTATCTTCACAGATTTTATTTTTCCCTTTTTCTGATTGGAGTTTTGTTTTTTTATAACTCGTTTCTTTTGGCATAGTTGCCTTCTCAGAGGTAGTTTGAGAGTCTTCTTCTTAATGGTATGATGATGATTCATTAAGGTGGTATATCTCTTTGAAGGTGAGGTCTTCTGTATTTTGTGAGTCTTCTTCTAAGTTTGTTGATTTGATGGGTTTAGTGAATTTACAAGGCTCATCCAAGCAGGTTTGGTAGATGGTATTGAACTAGTTGAAGGATCAGCCCCTAACCCCAGCTTCTTATGTCTGATTATTTGTTTTTCAGTGATTTCTTTAAGTGTTTGGCTTCTAACTTTTATAGATTCTTCAAAAGCTTTTGCCTGGGATACCTTATTCTTAAGGAGTTGATTTTCTATTTTAGCACTATTTATTTCCTTTTCTGTTTTATAGATTTTACACCTTAGTTCATAATTTTTTGAACATGTATCTTCTAGTTTTCTCATATTAATTTGTTCTTTTAGATCATTAATTTCTTGTTTAGCCTTTAGTTGATCTAAACAGAGTCTTTCAAAATCATTTTTAAAATCATCACATAGAAAATCTATTTCATCAAAAATGCTTACCTCATCCTTATCCTCAGATTCCTCTATGAGAATAAGGCTATTTGCTTTTGCTGTTGAAGAGATGCTTCCTTTTGATCCTGTTTCACTCCATGATTCAGCAACACATTCTTCTTCTGTGCTTCCAAGAGCCATTAAGCATAGGTCTTCTTGCTTAGACTCTTCATTGTCACTTTTAGATGAAGTGCTGTCTTCAGAATCTGTCTCACTCCAAGCTTCTGCAATGAAGCCTCTTTCTTTCTTCTTCCCTTTCTTCTTGAGATCTTTCTTTTTCAGATTTTCTTTTTCTCAGTATTTTCTGGACATTCTGGAGCAATATGTCCAGTTTTCCTGCAGGAATAACAAACAATATTTTTAGAAGGAGTCTTATCATACCTTGGTTTTGACTCTCTCCTTCTAGACCCATCTGGACTGACCCATTTCTTGAATTTTCTTGCCAGGAGGCTGAATAGTTCTTCTTCAGTAACAGAGGTTTCTTCTTCTGTTGCTTCTAATGCAATGTTTCTATCTTTTGAAGAGGTTGGAGTGTTTTCCCTTCTTTCCTTCTCTTCTCTGGTTTTCAGTAGTTTCTCATAGGATTTAAGTTTTCCTAAGAGAGCATCTGTTGAGATTTCCTTTTGTCCTCTTGTATCTCTTATTGCCCATATTCTTGAGTCCCATGAACTTGGGAGACTCATTAATATTTTGTCATTGATCTCTGTGAGAGAGATCTCTCTGTCCAAGTTTCTTAATTGATTGATGATCAGACTGAATATGTCATACATCTCAGATATACTTTCTTCATTCTTCTTTTGGAAGTTTTCATATTGGGAGATCAATAGAGCCTTCCTATCTTTCCTTTCATCAGCACTTCCTTCTACCAACTTTGTAAGAGCCTCCCAGATTTCTTTGGCTGATTCACAGTCAACAATCCTTTGAAAGATTTCATCTGAGAGGGTTGAGACAAGAATGTTCACAGCTTTTGCATCACATGCTTTTGCCTTTTTCTCATCATCTGTCCACTCAGCCCTTGAGACAAGTGTTTATGTCACTTTACCACTTGAGTCCTTCCTATAGGGCTTTGGAGCACATGTCAAAATAACATTAAACAAATCTTCATCAATAGAATTCATATAGATCCTAATTCTTGTTTTCCAAAGTGCAAACTTTTCAAGATTGCACATTGGTGGTCTGGTGGAAGCATAATCTTTGATTTGTGCCATGTGAAAAATAGTTTTTAGAAATATATATATATATATGAGGTGGGATCTTTTTGATCAAGGAGTTACCCCTTTTTGATCAACCTCGCTCTGATACCAATTGAAAGTGCACAGTTAACCTCACTAGAATTCTCTAGAGGGGGGGGGGGGGGGTGAATAGAGATTTAAAAATACTTTGTGCAAAGTTAACAAATATATATATGTGTAATAATCACAGATTTAAGCTTCCCACATACACCAACAAGAATTAAGTAAATAAAGAAAGAAATAGAAAAATGAAAATCACAGCACAACACAAAGAAATATAGTGGTTCCCCAAACTTTGGGTAGTCCACTCTTCTACCCCCTTGGTGGGAATTCGTTATCTTGTACTGAGTCTTTTGATAAGGAGACTCTTAGAACTAGCCTGAGTCTTTTGATAAGGAGACTCTTAGAACCAGTACAACTGAATTTTTTGAAGAGAGATTCTAAAAACTCTTTTACACTGTTTGAAAATAAAATAAGAGTAAGAAGAAGAAGTAGAAGAAAAACAATTGAAACAAGAAAGAATCTTCTTCCTAGCAAGAAGATTAGAAGCACAAGTATAATGAATGAAATCTCTCTTCTATTGTGAGAAGGAGATTGTAAGTCTTTCTCTTTATCAATGAGAGCTTTCAAAAATTGCAGCAGCAGTATAGCTTCAGAAGAAGGAGAAGAAGATGGCTTGTTGTTTGCTGCAGCACACTTTCACTTTTCTCAGTTTTTCTCACTTTTCTCTTGGGAGTTTTTCCTCTATTACAAATGTATGGAGTGGATCACTTCTTATTCTTCTCTGCCGACTTCCCTCTTATTTATAGCTCTGTTTATTCAAAGAATACTATAGGAGAATAATCAATTAGCAGTTAGAGAAATGGTAAGAGAGGAAAGATTCCATAATCAATATTTCTGTAGAAGGAAAGAGATCATTTTGATTTCAAATAATATCCATAATAAGCTTAATCAATTTAGCCAAGAATCAATTAGAAGGAAAGACTTATTCAGAATGGCTATAAGAGAATAATATAATTCCATAAGAATCATATCTACAGAAAGAAGGAAAGAGATCTGGCGTGTTTTGAATTTGATATAGAAATCGACGTACGTCGATTACTATTTGACGGAAGCGTCGATTTCAGACTGGCTGGACGTCGAGAGGAGAATATGGAAGTTGCGTCGACTAAGGTACGTCGACTTCACTAGATACGTCGACTAGAAGTCAGAGTTACGTCGACATAGGTTACGTCGAAATCTGTTTAGAGTTACTTCGACTCATTCTGAGAGGAACGTCGACTACACTTCGACGTTGCGTCGAATACTATTCGACGCATATTTACTTAGACTAATTTTTCATTCTTAGAATTTATATTCTACTCATTTTTAGGGGTTAAGATAAATCATTTCCCCAACAAGTATGAAAAGTTGTAGATATTAGAAATTAACTCATGGGATCCGAAACCCCAAATTCTAATCGAAAAAAAGAAAAGCGTGTGTCACGAAGGGGTTTTATGAAGATGTCAAAAAGCTGATCATTTGTGTCAATAAAGCTTACTCTTACGTTCTCCTTTTTGATGTGGTCACTTATGAAGTGATGACGAACATCAATGTGTTTCTGCGAGAGTGATGTGCCAGATTATTCGTTAAGTCTATGACACTCTTGTTGTCACACTTAAGTTCAACGTTTTTAAATAATAGTCCAAAGTCTTCTAACGTTTATGACATCCAAAGTGCTTGTTTCCAACAACTTCCTAGGGCTATGTACTCGGCCTCGGCATTAGAGAGGGCAACATAATTCTGTTTCATACTCGACCATGAAACAAGTGTCGGTCCTAGGAAGTGATAAGGCCCACTAGTGCTTTTACGATCAAGGGAAGATCCAGCATAATCCGAGTCGGAATATCCATGGAGCGTGAATGTATTTGTGTGTGGATGCCATAGAACAAGATTTTGTGTGCCAATAATATACCTACAGATATGTTTAACAACTTTAAATTGAGATTCTTTAGGATTCGCTTGATATCTAGCGCATAGGTATACCGCAAACATAATGTCGGGTCTAGACGCACTAAAGTACAATAGTGATTTGATCATTCCTCTAAATACTGTTTGATCTACCGAGATGTCACTTATCTTTTCCTAATTTGATTGGTGCGCTTATTGAGTCTTAGTGTGTTTCAAATTCTCAAAGCCAAATTGTTTAAGCATACCTTTCACATATTTGGTTTGACAAATAAAAATCCCGTCTAGTCTTTAAGAAATCTGAAATCCTAGGAAATATGTCAATTCACCCACTAAGCTCTTTTCAAATTCACTTCATCACTTCTACAATTTCATTACACAAGTTTTCATTAGTGGCACCAAAGATTATATCGTCAACATAAATTTGTAAAATTTCTAAATCATGACCACTATGCTTTACAAATAATGTGGTATCCGCACTACCCATCATAAACCCATTTTTTAAAAGAAAAGTTGTTAGCCAATCGTACCATGAATGAGGTGCTTGCTTTAATTCGTATAAGACTTTCACTAGTTTGTACACATGATTTGGATGTTCGCTATTCTTAAAACTGGGTGGTTTCTCAACATACACCTCATCTTTAATGTATCCATTTAGAAACGCACTTGACGTTCATTCGATATAATTTAATTTATTTAAAACTAGCAAATGCCAAAAACATCCTAATGGTCTCAAGACGTGCAACAGGTGCAAAAGACTCCTCGAAATCAATTCCCTTTATTTGTGAGTATCCCCGAACAACCAACCTAGTCTTATTACCTGTTATCCTATAATCACGATCAAGCTTGTTTTTATAAATCCATTTTAATCCTATGACCGGATGGTTACTAGGATGCTCAACTAAAGTCCACACTTTATTCCGCTCAAATTGAAGTAGTTCCCCGTTCATTGCAATAAACCAAGATTCATCATTTGATGCTTCAGAAATACTCTTGGGTTCAATTTCAGATACAAAACATAAGTTTGAGAAAAATTCATGTAATGATGAATAAGTTATTATCCCATGTGAAGGTTCTCTAATTACTAATTCTCGTGGATGTTGCTTCATAAATTTAGTGTGCTTGGAGGTTTATACCCTTCATCATTTTTTATTCCATCTTCTTCTTCCTCTCATTTAGTAATCTTCTCCCCTATCGGGTGCTCATCATCAACTTCACTTGATTCAGAGTTTTTATTTAGAGCGTTTTCATCAAAGTGCACATGTACCAATTATTCAACAACCAAAATTCGTTTATTATATACCATATAGGCATGATTACTGGGAGAGTATCCTAAAATGATGCCTACATTGGATTTCTCATCAAATTTTCCTAATTTATCTTTGGTGCTTAAAATGAAACATGGACAACTGAAGACTTTGAAATTGGACAGTCTAGGTTTCTTATCAAAGTATAAATTGTACAACCTTGTATTCTCCGAGTGGATCCCCGAGGCCCAAGGTGTCAATAGGACCAATATCTTTTGAGAGGCACTGACCCAGGTAAGGGGGCAGGTGAGCCGTCGGACGGGCTCAGGACCGAGGGGAGCAGCCCCAGATTATCCCAAAGAGGGGGGCGAGCAGGGGAGAGGAGAGGCCTCCCGGGCTCGCCCAGCCCAAGGAGGGCAGAGGGGGTGAGCCGGAGAGGGGCCAACCCCCGGGCTCGCCCCGCCCCAGCAAGGGGGCGAGCCGGAGAGGTGCCAGCCCCCGGGCTCGCCCCGCCCTTACAAGGGGGCGAGCCGGAGAGGGGCCAGCCCCCGAGCTCGCCCCGCCCCAGCAAGGGGGCGAGCCGAAGAGGGGCCAGCCCCCAGGCTCGCCCCGCCCCAGCAAGGGGGCGAGCCGGAGAGGGGCCATCCCACGGGCTCGCCCCGCCCCAGCAAGGGGGCGAGCCGGAGAGGGGCCGCCTCCCGGTCTCGCCCCGCCCAAGCAGGGGGCGAGCCGGAGAGGCGGGCGGCCTCCCGTTCGCCCAACCTAGTGAGGGGGGCGACCAAGGGAGGCGACCTACCCCCTCTCGCCCAGCCCCAAGGAGAGGGGGAGGTCTGCGTTTAGCGCCTTGGAATGACGGGATTTGGCTGTTGGAAGGCCAAACTTGAGGGTATTTTCGTAATCTCGTAGGCCAGAATGTGCCTATTGACAGACCAAGTCCAGAAATCTATAAATAGGACCAAGGGGGCACCATTTGGAGGGATCTCTCATTTTGGCTTCTCTCTCCCCAAGTCTCTTGTGTGGGTGAAGAGAGACTCCAAAGGTGCCCCAAGCTCAACATTGGCCTGGGAGGGGAAGTGCTCTAAGATCTTTCGGGTGTGTAGTGGGATCTCCTCCCTGAGCCCTTGGTCTAGTTCCTAGTTTCCTAAGTCTTCGGCCTAGTGCTCTCCCTTGAGAGAAGTTGGTGTGAGGTCACCCCCTCTTTTGGGGACCCCGAACTCCACAGAGACCAAGTCTTGTTCTCAAGTCTTGGTTTCAACATTAATCATATGATGAATGCCTTAAGATTAGGTGAAGCATGGTCCAGTTCATTACATGGCATGCAGTATTGACCGCTTCATCGCAAAAATACCTAGGTAAGTTGTACTCGGCTAGCATGATTCGCTACTCCATTTTGTTGTGGAGTGTGTGGAGCAGAAAACTCATGCCGGATTCCTAGATTGTTACAAAAATGTGTAAAGTTTTCAATTTTAAACTCTCCCCCATGATCTGTCCTCATGCATTTTATTTTTAATTCCATTTCATTTTAGATTCGAGTGCACGGGGTGGAGAATTCATGAAATGCATCAGGCTTAGAATCTAGAAAGATTGTCCAATAAAATCGACAGTAATCATCTATTAGAACATATGTATATTATTTACCTCCTAGACTGCATGTACTAATTGGACCGAAAAGATCCACGTGAATCAATTGTAGTGGTCTATGAGTGGTAATGTCGAGTTTGCTTTTAAAAGATGATTTTGTGAACTTGCCCTTTTGGCATGGAGAGCATAAAGAAGTCAAACTACCATTTAGTTGTGGAAGACTATGAATTAGCTTTTCTTTTGATAGCTTAACTATGAGTTTACTTCCAGAATATCCAAGTCTCCAATGCCAAAGTTCTAGCTTCTCATTTTACGCAACTAAACACTTTAGATTATAGGAAAATAGGTCATCAAACATGATTGTATACATGTTGTGTTTTCTAGGTGCGGTCAGCAATACAATATTCATCTTAGCATCTAAATTTTGCATGTATTTGTAGTGGTTTTAAATAACATGTTTAAACCCTTATCACATAATTAGCTAATGAAAATCAAATTATGTTTTAAACCATCTACATACAATACATTTGAAATGGAGAAGCGTGTATTACCTATAATGTCGACTCCTATAATTCTTCCATTTTGTTTTTCTCCAAAGGTCACCATGCCTCCTTTCTTCTTCCTTGTCCTTCGCCTGCCAACACACCTAAAAAGAGGATGAGGGTAAATATCTGGTTACCCAAGTTGTTCCACCCATCGTGTAGGTATAATACTTTGGTACCCAGATTTGTGTTTCTTTCTTTAGACCTTTCTTCATGCATGATTCAAACATGTGATCAAACCTTTTGCATTTAGCACATTTGGTGTAAGCGGTGGATGTCGCCCTTTGCGTTCTGGTTGGGCTCATGATGGAAGAAGGAGACGAGCTTCCAGAGCTATCAGATTTACTTTTCTTTTTCGAATTTTGATTTTTCTTGTTTGCTGGAGAGCAGATACCGTCGGCTGTAGAACTAGCGCTTGACGATAACGGTACGTTATTGTAGACCAACTCAAATTTTCTAGATCCCTGACACTACACTCCCAGCAGCGTATTCAGTGATTTCTGGCCAATCTCAAATTTTTGGATGGCACAGTTCAGATCATGGATCCTAGCTTTCAAAGCGTTATTTTCCATGATGAGCGTCATGCACCAGTTTGCAAACTGTTTTTACCATCTTCAATGCGACCAAGAGAAATCTGAAGCTTTTTTTCCAAATTCTTCCTCTCTTTAGTATGAGTTTTGATTGAGGATAAAACCTTGGAGAGGCTTTCTTTTAGCTCTTTAATTGTGGCCACCGAGTGAGTGCACTCTTGGCATTCGATTTTCAATTTTCACATTTTTCAGTTCGTTAGATAAACCTTTTAAATACTTTTTCATTTGCTTATTTTCATACTTTAAAAGGCTATTTTTACTAGTAAATTATCTAACTTATTACACATACTTTCATATAAATCATATAGTTCGTCATAAGTAGGAGGGGTTACTCAGTGTCGTTATGGACATTGGATTCACTGTCAGACTCGCTTTGGTGTGTCTCCATGAGGCACGGATTCACCTCCTCCTCACTACTCGAGCTAGAGATGCTTGACTCGTCAGATGATGTATCGTCCCAAGCGACGCCTTCAGCACCTTCTTCTTCTTATCCTTGCCCCGGCTCTTCTTCTCCTTTTCTTCCTTCAAAAACTTTGGACACTCTCTGTTGATGTGTCTTGATTTATGATAGTGGAAGCACTACGGGATGGACTTTTCTTCTTTACTTTCCATCATCTTGGACAACTTATTCCAGTTCCTCTTTCCTTCAGCACCCTTCTTCAGGAAATTTCTGAATTTTCCTTGCCTCTTTGGATTTCTTATGAATTTCTTAAACTCTCGAACGTAGAGGCTCTCCACATCATTAGTCTCTTCCGCCACTTCCTTTTCCTTGCCCGTTTTTACTGCAAGAGTCTTCTTCTTGGTCTCCCTTGGATATTCCTCAGCATGTATTTTCAGTTCTAGCTCATGGGCCTTCAGATTTCCAATGATGCTATCTATTTTCAGTTCACTGATATTATGTGACTCGGCGATGGCGGTCATCTTTGGATTGAATCGTGGAGGAAGGGTGTAACATCCCAACTTTTATTGGGCCACTAGGACCCTAGATGACCCAATAAAAGTGACCAGATCACCTATAGGGTACCATATAATCTAGTTGGTAACCCGTATAGTATATTAAGCATTCCTGCTCTAAATTGAGTTCGGTCAGTTGTGTTAGACTCGTCTAGTCGATACGAGTGCAATGGAACTCATTTCGTTCCAAGGCCATTTGGAGAAAGTGACCATTTGAGTATCATAACGCGCCACGGTGACGTCATTTTAGTATATTGAGCTTTCGTACTATAAATTGAGTTCTGTCAGTTGTATTAGACTCGTATAGTCAATACGAGTGCAACAGAACTCATTTTGTTATATTCCGAGGTCAATTGGAGAAAGTGACCATTTGAGTATCATTATACGTCCCAACGATGTCGTTTTAGTATATTGATCATTTGTGCTCCAAATTGAGTTCTGTCAGTTGCATTAAACTCGTCTATTCAATATGAGTGCAACAGAACTTGTTTCATTCCGTTCCAAGGTCATTTGGAGAAACTGACCATTTGAGTATCATAACGCATCACGATGACGCCATTTTAGTATATTGAGCATACGTGCTCTGAATTGAGTTCGGTCAGTTGCACTAGACTCGTCTAGTCGATACGAGTGCAACGGAACTCATTTCGTTCCGTTCCGAGGTCATTTGGAGAAAGTGACCATTTGAGTATCATAACACGTCACGTGGCGCTGTTTTAGTATATTGAGCATTCGAGATCCGAATTTAGTTCTGTCAGTTGCATTAGACTCGTCTAGTCGATACGAGTGCAACAAAACTCATTTCGTTCTATTCCGAGGTCATTTGGAGAAAGTGTCTATTTCAGTATCATAACGCATCGCGATGATGTCATTTTAGTATATCGAGCATACATGCTTCAAATTAAGTTTAATAAGTTGCATTACACTCATCTAGTCGATATGAGTGCAACGAAACTCGTTTCGTTCCAATCCGAGGTAATATGGAGAATATGACCATTTTGAGTATCATTGTGCGTCACTATGACAACATTTTGTATATTGAGCATATGAACTCGGAATTGGCCTCAGTTAGTTGCATTTGACTCGTATGGTCAATATTGTTGGATCGGTAGGCGCCCTTAGAGGGGGGTGAATAAGGGTTTTAAAAACTTATATTATATTTTGATATACTTGCTTATGATAAGAGATCAAAATAGTGATTTTGAATAAAAATCTAAATTGTTTTATAATAAAGGAGAGGATAGTAAACAATTTAGAAAAATGAAGATCAAATCAATTTTATTACACAAAGATAGACATGATTATTATTAATAAAATTGATTACAAAATTAGATTTCAATGACACTAGAAATCAAAGCGAAATATGAAAGACTCTTTTTGGTTTCTATACCGACTCGTATCCCCACAAACCGGTTGGCTTTAGCCGATCCTTCCCCGGATACGGCCTCAAGACGCTCTAGCCAACCCTTCCCCGGATATAGCCTCGAGCACCCCCTAGACCTAACCTAGATCTAGTCGCCAACACGAGGCAAATTTCTGCCCTAAGTCCTACCCAGACCTATTCGCCAACACGAGCCGAATTTACTACACGATTTAAAAAGAGATGGATAAATGAAATAACAACAATATAAAAACTCCCTATATGGATCTCTTGGAGAAGTGGACGAAGGCCCGCAGAGTACGATCGTAGTCGATGCGGTCTTTCGTCACGATGATGACGCGTGTTGAAATCTTCTCCACGGATCTCCTTAGGCCTTTATGGATTTGTGGGAGTATCTCTTTGAACCTTCCTCTCTATGTTGTGGCACGAAGCTCTAGAATTTTGGATCTCAAGAGGATAAAGAAGACGGATCCAAGGGGTCCATTTTATAGTCTTAGCGCTAGCGCCTGCGCTAGCGCTACCGCCAGCGCTATCCCATATTAGGACATATTCTGCGCGGCAGAATCTTCAATCCGAGGAAACATTTCTCTCTTGCCTTCTGTGATCCGCGCTACCGTCTGCGCTATCGGCTACCGCCAGGCGCTATCTCCTTCTATTTGTGCTCTCGAAATTGCGTTATTAATCGCTAGCGTCGGGCGCTAGGTGCTACCGCCGGCGCTAGTGGGAATGTTGGATTTGATGGCTCAAATTTGGGGGAAACCTTCTTATGTAATCCTTGAGTCATATGGACTTGTTTTCCTGCACACTTAAGCACACAAGATCAAATACACATAGGATTTGCTATTCTCAAACCTAGGAGATGCGGAAGACCATGTTCCAACAAACTCCCCCTTTTGATAATAACAAATCCATTAATGATAAATAAGAGCATTAATATATAAGCATGATGAAACTTACTCGTGTGTGTGTGAGATTGATGACTTAGGATAATTATCGATTTTAGCATTTAGAATTGCTCCCCCTAAATACATGCTCCCCCTAAGTGAATGCTCCCCTAATATGTAAGCTATCATCTTTAATTAATCAAGTTAGTTTTTCATGTTGATAGCGGATTTTATTTATCATGGAAGATCTCCCCTTTTTGTTATTGGCAAAAGTGGGTAAGGAAGCAAAACACAGAGAAGTTTTGATTAGAAGATAAAGGCATGATCGAGCTTTTTAGAGAGAATGAAATGATAAGGAGTTTTAGAATAATTTTTATAGAGACAGATCAGAGTTTTAGCTTAAAGATGAACAATATAACATTTGCCAAGTAATCCATATTATAATGTTAGTTTTCTCTTTTATATAAGAGTTTTAGGCATAAAAAGGTAATGATTTCCAAATAACCAATCTACCCAGACAATATATCAACACCCTAGCCCCATACTAAGTGACGGATGGGCATAAGGAGCTGCATACATGCAGTAGGTTGGGGTGTTAGTCCCATATGCAAACATTAGAAAAAAAACTCATCTCAGCACCCTTTCCCCCCAGTGCCTCGCAAGGCCCCACTGGAACCCTCCCCGGTTAAGGACAAGACATGACTAGAGATAAGGTTATCTAATGTCTACAATCCTACACCCCCTCTATGGTGAGATATGTAATCATGAATAATAGTTATTGGAAACATTAATCATTTAATTCTAATGATACGTTCATAGCCTATGGGTTTATATTTTTATTTGAATTTTTTAAGGAAAAAAGTCACAGAGCTAATTTGAAATCCATTAATAAATCAGAGTTTGAGTATTACAATATTCTTGTTTAAAGAAACCAATACAAAGTTTACCAAGCAAGTCTACCACTTGTTGAAATAAATGAATGTTAAGATTCAAGTGAGGATGCACACAAAATAAAAGACTTTAAATAAGCATGAAAGTGCAAGGTAAAACAATTATATGGTTATGATGCGGAAGACTTATCGAAATACAAGAAACATCTTATTGTAATCAATGATGATCCATAAAAAGATATATGAGTTAAATTTCATAAAGAAGATGTTTTTGTAAATTATTGTTCAATTAAAATTTTTAAGTTTAACAATAAAGTAACCAAGCATGAAATAATGCTATCAAAAAGAGATTACTACAATGTTGTTTTAATTCACAATTTCAAAACATACCAAACATTGTAGAAAGCATGCTAGGTTAACTAGTGCATTTCATAAATAAAGAGTAGTATAGAATTAGCATTAGGATCCAATACTCATGAGAAGAAGTGTTATGGAAGATAATGATGTGCACCTAAGTGTATTTTTGAGTAGAGTAAACAAATGTTTTAATCAAAAATACAAGAGATATGTAAAGTAAAAGCCAAATAAAACACAAATAATTTTACTTCCACAAACTTCAATGCACAAACAAAATGTACAACTATTTCGTCACATGTCACTTTATTTTATGATTTTTGTTTTGTACAAAGTTCTCCGAATACACTTGTTTTGCAAACCAATATAATTTATGAAAATATAACCACTTTTCTTAACTTTTAAAAGTGCAAACAAAGGTTGTGTAGGTAAGATACTTGTGCAGTTTTAATTCATTGCACTAATACAAAACATACACAAGCATTCTTAGATTAAACACATATGTAGACAATGCCAAAATAAGTGAGTGAATAAATATCATTATCAAACATAAAACATTTACTCATACTTAGAGGCATGCTAAGCCTGGTTCTACACAACTTGTACAATATAATTTATGCACATGAGTTTAGAAGTACCAAGGCATGATAAAGACAATGTTCAAAGTAGTTTGAAAATATGAATCACAACATTGTAGAAAGTCTTAAATGATAGAAGAAATTATGCTTGATTTTCTCAATAAAGTTCATACAGTATTTTTGATAGTTTTGCGAAATAATTTTAATTTAAAGTTTGAACTCATAAGATTGATCTTGGACTTCCCGAGGTCTACCCTGTGAGAGGTTCGCCCGGTACTAGGAGTTGTGATGAGATGATAGCCCAAATCTCCCTTTCGCAAGATACATGTAAGTAGAAAATGTAAGTTCAAAAAAATACTTGTTCATACTTGTTTTTGTTTTGTATTTTTGTATTTGATTTTTGCATATAGAAATCAAACAAATAACCAAAGAAATGAAGAGAAATTTTTTTTTTGTAATTTGGTTTTTTTTTATTTTTCAAAAATCAATTATAGGCATGGATGCAAACATGAGTAGTACATATAAAATAATATATTTTTATTGATTTTACATAATTTAAAATTTCAGAAAATCTAACACCTGAGCTAGCACTGGCGTTAGATCCTAGCGCCTGCGTTAGCTCACAGAGAGTGCTTATTTTAATCATTTGACCTAGATTTTCTTTGATTTCACTTCCGATTTTGTCTAATTATGTTTGTGCAATGTAAGGTCTGTCTAATGAAGTGAAGAGATGAGGAGGAATCGCAAAAAGTTGCGGAAGTTAAATTTTTAGAACATTACTCCATATTCAATAAAGCTCTATATTCATTAAACCTTAATGCTTGAGTTTTGCACAACCATTTAAGCATAATATTATAGGATATGCAAACAAAGAAGACATGTTTGAACAAAATAGATATGCTCTAATTAGGTGCCAATATTTTGAGACTAAGGCAATGCCAAAGTATGATAGTGTTTTAACTTATTGACCTAGAATGAAGTGAAGTTTCTATTTGATTTGATCCTATTGATATCAAGATGATTCTAAGATCTAAGCTTAAAATAAATCACAATACACATATAATACATCAACCATGGTAAACAATTATAATCTCAATTGTTATCATATAATTCATATACATGTGATAGAGATAGTTGCTTTTAGATGAATTTTTTTATATGAATTATGATATATGATTTTTAGAGAATTTTATCAAAGGACATCAATAGATCATGGTGGTGCGAGTGACATTAGTATTTAAGACAATTAATCTTTCAATATGTCTTTTGTGATTTTCTTTATAATTTAGATAAATATCTCATAACAAATTTAGAGTTTGATTCATATGGATAATATAAGATTTTTAGAAGCAATGAATATAAGAATAAAAGATAAGTCATCAAAATAAAATATGATTTTGAATTTTGATCAATTTGATTTATAAACTCATTTAAGTTAAGAGATAAGATCATATTTCCTATAATATATAAGATGACTATAACATGATAGCTTACAAAATAAGAAAACAAAAAGAAAAATAGAAAGACATTAAAGCATATCATGAAGTAGAAAATTTGTATATTTTATTTTTGAAAATATTCTACTTCATGCATTTGGTGATACCTAATGAATAAGAGATTTAGGTATCCAAAGGGGACCAAGTGTGGTGGTTCCTTTGGGTACCCAAATATAAAGTGTAGGTTTGTGGGTAGTTAGTGATGAATGGGTCCTTTCATGTGAAGTTAATGTTTCATTTTTAATTTTGGGCCTCCATTCAAACTTTGGTTTAGTGTTATTCTTATATGTGAAATTTCCATTGTGATAATCTTTATATTGATGATTATGATTGTAATGATTATTAAAAGTGTTGTTCATAGGAAATTTGTGTAGTTTTATTTTTAAGCTGGGAGAAACATGATTTTGTAAATAATGGTGATTTTGATTTTGATTTACAAATCCTTTATGTTCCTTACTCCCATGATTAAACTTAGTTAAGATGTTCATATTCATATTCAACTTGTTTTTAGATATAGTTTGATATTGTGAATTTGTATTTACAATTTTCATAAGCAAGTTAATTTTTTATTTTAATTCATCATTCTTGATCTTTAGATTATGCCTAACTTTATTATAAGCTATTGCACTATTTTTAAGAGTAGAAACAATAGAGTCAATATGATTTTGATAGTCATTTCTAAATTTCTCAAATGTTTCGTCCATCTCTTCGATCTCAATTTTATAATTTTGGCATGTAGCACAATCACTTTTCAAAGATGAATTTTCTAAAAATAATTTTTCATTATGTTCTTTTACACAAATAATTTCCTTTTCAAGTTCCTTAAATTTTTCCTTAATATAATTACAATCAAAACAAGGTTTTGTATTTTCAATTGAAGTGATATGGGTAAAGCTAGGTAAATCAGAATTTGATTCTACTTTAACTTTTGCTTTTAAATCTTTATTTTCTAAGCGCAAATTTTTATTAGTAATTTTCAATTTCTTGATCTTACGTTTAGCCATTTTTAGTATATTGAAACTAGAGATAAAAGTTATCGCATAAGAGGAAGAATTGGACTTTCTTACAGTGCTATTGAAAGAGGCAGAATGTGAGCATGAAGTTCCTTGGTCATCTTTTAGGCCTTCCTCCATCATAGATGAATTTTTATTTTCTTTTTCTCTTGATGTATTGCTCTCTTTTTCTAAGTTGATTTCCATGATCTCCATGGTTTTGCTATGAAAGAGATCTTCTTGAATAATGGTGGATGCTTGTATGTCCTTCTCCTCCTGTGTTTGTTCCATACCCGCGAGAGAAAGATCATACATTTTTTCAAGAAATTTCCATACTTTGTATGCACTAGAAAAATAATATATTAATTTGAAAACATCATTTGATAGACCACAAAATAAATAGTGTTTGGCTTTTGCATTTAGATGACGTTCCTTTTTATTTGATTCATCTGCTGGTCTTACTATTGCTAGATTCCATGCTTCTATATCTAAAATTTTAATAAACATTTCCATTAAAATTTTCCACCATTTATAATTTGTCCCTTTAAATAAATGTGGTGCTAGTGATTTTTCTTCTTCATAAAAATTTGCCCCACTAGTAGAAGCGGGATCATGAGACGCCATTATTCCCGATTGTTAATCCGTTTGGAATAACCTAGCTCTGATACCACTTGTTGGATCGGTAGGCGCCCTTAGAGGGGGGGTGAATAAGGGTTTTAAAAACTTATATTATATTTTGATATACTTGCTTATGACATGAGATCAAAATAGTGATTTTGAATAAAGATCTAAATTGTTTTATAATGAAGGAGAGGATAGTAAACAATTTAGAGAAATGAAGATCAAATCAATTTTATTACAAAAAGATAGACATGATTATTATTAATAAAATTGATTACAAAATTAGATTTCAATGACGCTAGAAATCAAAGCGAAATATGAAAGACTCTTTTTGTTTTCTATACCGACTCGTATCCCCACAAACCAGTTGGCTTTAGCCGATCCTTCCCCGGATACGACCTCAAGCCGCTCTAGCTAACCATTCCCCGGATATGGCCTCGAGCACCCCCTAGATCTAGTCGCCAACACGAGGCAAATTTCTACCCTAAGTCCTACCCAGACCTATTCACCAACACGAGGCGAATTTACTACACGATTTAAAAAGAGATGGATAAATGAAATAACAACATTATAAAAACTCCATATATGGATCTCTTGGAGAAGTGGACGAAGGCCCGCAGAGTATGATCGTAGTCGATGCGGTCTTTCATCACGATGATGACGCGTGTTGAAATCTTCTCCACGGATCTCCTTAGGCCTTTATGGATTTGTGGGAGTATCTCTCTGAACCTTCCTCTCTATGTTGTGGCACGAAGCTCTGGAATTTTGGATCTCAAGAGGATGAAGAATACGGATCCAAGGGGTCCATTTTATAGTCTTAGCGCTAGCGCCTGCGCTAGCGCTACCGTCGGCGCTATCCCATATTAGGACATATTCTGCGCGGCAGAATCTTCAATCCGAGGAAACATTTCTCTCTTGCCTTCTGTGCTCCGCGCTACCGCCTGCACTATCGGCTACCGGCAGGCGCTATCTCCTTCTATATGTGCTCCCGGAATTGCGCTATTCATCGCTAGCGTCGGGCGCTAGGTGCTTCCGCCGGCGCTAGTGGGAATGTTGGATTTGATGGCTCAAATTTGGGGGCAACCTTCTTATGTAATCCTTGAGTCATATGGATTTTGTTTTCCTGCACACTTAAACACACAAGATCAAATACACATAGGATTTGTTATTCTCAAACCTAGGAGATGCGGAAGACCATGTTCAAACAAATATGAGAGCAAGTAACTCGTTACGCTCAATTCTGATGTTGTTTGATCAACTTGGTCAAATCAAATGGTGCATCGAAAAATGTGTACACACAAATATTGCTTCAATTCCCTGACATTAATTCGTCACTTGATGACTTGGACCTACTTTGACCTTGACCCATATGGGGACCCACCCTATGGTTGGCTTTGGTCAAACTCATGTAAGATGCAATTTTCTTAAAAGGATCTAATTCCAATAGTACCCCCCACCCCACCCCACTTGAAGCCCACTTGCCAAGGCCACATTTGGGTCTACTTTAAGCCATAATGGGCCCTAGGTTCAGCCAAGACAAATCTTGGGCCAATTTAGCCATCCCCGACCTCTGCCCGAACCCCACCTCGTCGGAGAAACCCCACCCGAGCCTATCACCACTTCTGCCACCTCCCATGGTCAATTAACCAGGAGGCACCAGAAGGACCTCTAGTGAGGTGGGACCACCTCCTCTCCTCCCTCCCTTTCTTTTCGGATGAGCTACATGTAACCCCCGGCCGCTGGGGCTCCGCCGTCACCCGACGTCATTTTGAGCCAAGGTGACGACTATGCACGGGCAGCCTTCCCGAGGCCTTTAATCCCTCTGGAAAAGCCCGGCCTCGTCGGAGAGGGGGCATACGACCCTCTTCAGGAGTGGAAATGGTGGTGGCATCACCGGAAGAGGGAGATCTGGCGTTGCCCGAGCTTTAGCTTCCTGTAACAAGGATCTACAGCGTGTGTCGGCGGCTCCAGGCTGCCAGACCACCGCAGGAAGGATCAATGGCCCCCGACGAGTTGGTCAGGGCGGCGGCGCGGAGAACCGGCATCCCACCGACTGTGGGGCGGCCCCGCAAGCTTCCCGCCAACAGGATGCTACAACTGCCGTCTGATCCAAGTCAAGGATCAGACGGTGTTGATGTTTAGCCCCACATCAGATCCACGCCTGATCCATTGTGGGGGAGCTCAAGTAAAAGCCTCTGCCTGGCTCAATCTCAGTCGCAGGGATCGATTTACGATCTGCTATCCGCACCACATTTCTTAACAGGGGCTTCTTGATTTTTTTTGGGCATGATAGGTAGCTCAAATGAGAAAACTTAAAACATGAAAATTGTTCATCCTGGCAAGGACTGCCTACAGTAAATAATTCATATTTATTGGAAAAGTCTACAAACTTTTTGAAATTAAAATACAATGATATTCTTTATTTTTTATTTATGAGAGATCCTTAGGTTGCTTGTAAATTCAAGAGAAAATTTGTGAAGCTGTACATGATCGTTATAACAATCCCAGGGAAAATCAGCTCGTTTAAAACTGCTAGATTTTTATCTAAAGTTGATTAGAGGATGACACACAGCCCATGAAAAATAATGAGATTTTATTATGCATTCATGGTATTTTTATTGATTTAAATGAGGTAGAAATTTCTATTTTAAAAATATCAGAGGTCTTTAATCTTGGTATAAAAAAATCTAAGAAAATCTCTGGATGACAGTGGGTTTGATGATTTATTGAAAGGTAATATATTTTTGAGAGATTAATTGTGTTCTCTTCATTATTTTAAATATTCCAGAGAGCTCCTATTTGGTGAATTGAGTCTGATAAAATTATATAAGCCTCCTTATGTTAGTATAAACCCTCAATCAAAATTTGACAATTTTTGAATTAGCAAAAGTATTTTTGGTATATTAATATATGGGTTTATTCGAGGCGAATAATTTATCGGAGGTCAAACCAAGCTTAAAATGATTTGAGAAAATTATGGGGATTATGTTAATTAGGGCAAATCCAACATCTGGTTTAAGTTTCTTAAATTTCTGACTTTTTTTTGTATTTATTGAATAAAAGAAGTTTAAATCAGAAGAATTAATATTGATCATAATACAAGAACTTGATTCGCCCCGACGCAAGCAATTGAGGTTAATGATCTCATGTTAAACCTCTTGCGGAGAATTGAAGTCTTGTTGTTTAAATCAGGTGATTATAATTAGAAGACTTGGAATTATAATGAAGCTCTTACAGATCAACGCAAATTCGATAAGTTGCCATAATAAGTGCAACTAAAGTAATTATTAGATTCAAATAAACTGGCGGACCCTAACACAGTAAAATACTAAAAACTCGCCGCAGAATTGTAAACTTGCCTCCTTGGAACGGAGAAGCCTCCTATGAACGGAGTGGCCTCCTAAGAATGGAGAGGAGAATTGAACTTGCCTCCTAGAATAGAGATGGAACTGCATAAATGAACTATTTCTTTTTCTGTTCTTCAGTATTTTCAGTTATTGCACTTCATTTCAGTACTGCTCTTACTTCAGTTCGGTATTTTGTTTACTGTAGTTCATTTCAGTATTCAATTTCTGTACTTTATTTACAGCAATATTTCATTACCGCACATAATTACTGCAATTTACTACTTCTTTTATTTCCGCACCTTTATTTCGGGTCCCGCTATGATAAGCGATTTTTATTGGTTGAACATTAGTTATGGTTAACTTGGAGTTGAGGTATTCCTTAAAGGCTAGCCCAAAATAATGAGCTCCCTCGATCGCCACGCTCCTTGTCAAAAATTGAGCGGTATGATCAAGTTACATGTAAGACGCCTGCCTGCCTGAATTATTTCCTGTCAAGTAGGGCAAGCCGCTGCAGAATAGAAAGGTGCCAGCTGTTTACTTTATTGAAATGTTTGTAAATTACTTGCTCTGAAAAGTGGCGAGTTGGCCATGCCCATAGACCATTCATGGTACAGGAAGGTTGACGACTCTAGGCAACATGGAGAAGTGCACCCCGGGAGCTCGGTCGTATTTCATGCCCCACTGGGTCTCTCTGCATGTTGGCCGGATATTAATTATCGCCAGATGTCAACCACATCCGGGAGCACACCTTGATGTACATTGGGGCCTGGGTAGTGTAGTATGACCACACCCAGAACTGGCTGGACCGGCTACTGTCACCGATGGTTATATCGGTGAGGCCCGCAGGGTTCGCTACCCCGCTGAAATAGAAGGGGTCAAACTATGTCGACATAGGGGGTTGTTGCAGGTTATGAACACCTGCGTGATTGCACGCTAGCTAGTAGAGCATAAATATAATTGTTTAAATAATTGTTGCATTTCAGTTATTACTGCTATGTTTTTTGAGTTTGCCCCTAGCTTGTTTTCTGTTATATATATGTGTGTATTGCTGCTAATAACATTGTTTCGGCTATTGCGATTATAGAGGCTCACTCTCATCACCAAGCCTTATGGATCTTGGAGAGAAGGTGTGAATCCACTAGTCTTATGACTAACATGTCGTTATACACCATTTTTAGGAGATGGAGCAGCGCGAGGCCCAGTCGCAGCGTGAGAGCGTACCTGCTATAGAGCCCGCTCGAGTTGACGCACCCGTCTTATCTCTGGACTGTAGAGACACGAGCCTATAGTACTTAGAAGCAGCGAGAGTAGAATGTAGTTTTGTTTAGCCTTGTTAGGGCTTGATGTATAAACAGTTGGTTTCTGATTTGCTTCCACGTAATTGATCTGATGTGGTGTGTTCCATAGCCTGACAAGATGATCAATCTACGCTTGGAGAGTGGGTCAGTTGCCACTTGGAAGGCATAGGGTGGTCGTCTTGGGCAGTAAGGCCCATCTCTGAACCATCCTGGTTGCAGTTGGGGGAGGGGGTCTTACAATGGGATAATAGGATCTTCCTCACCAGGTCTCCATACGGGAAAATTTTTCCGAGAGATCTCGAGGCATTGACGATTTTTGTGAAGCGAGTGTATATTCTGTCCACCTCCTCGTCGACCTCTATGTGGAACTGTTCATATTCAGATTCTAGTCTGAACAGCTTCAAATCCTTTACTCGTGAGGTACCCTCATGCGTTTGTTCCAATAAACACCAAATATCATATGCAATTTCACAATTTCAGATTCTATTGAATTTTGTTTTATCTAGCGCACAGAATAGAGAATTCATGGCTTTAGCATTATTGGTACACTTTAGCTTATCTGTGTCATCCACTTATCTTTCGGATTTGTTAGTGTTTGTTCTCATACCGTGACAGTAGGTGTAGTGTATTTTGATTCAACTATGACCCATACGTCCATGATTTGAGTCATCAAAAATATTTTCATGCGCATTCTTTAGTGACCATAGTCACTTCCCATAAATAGTGAGGGTCTACTCACTCCTTGTCCATCATGGAAGGCATGATTGAAGTTGGTCATCTTTATTCAGGATTTTAATCTTCTTTGAAGTAACCTTCGAGGGGGGAGAATAAGGTTTTCAACGATTAGTGCAGTTTTTAAAACTTTTTGTAGTAGGAATACGCTTTCTGGAAGCTAGCATGAGGCGGTAGGGTTACCATCTGCGGTATCAACAGAAACGTATTCTTGGCATATATAAGATCATTTCAGAGTGCGCACGACAAAGACGTTAGGAATCAGTAGGAGTCACATGCAATTGTAAATCAAAACAAGAGATATCAAATTTATTTTAATCTTAATGTTATGTTTACAATTACAAAATAGATCTCCATGACGTAGGAGATCGAAGACGATGAATATAAATTCCTTTTGGTTTCTATTCCGACCCCCCCCCCCCCTGAGGATCGGCTGGCTCTCTCCCTTCTCTTCGAAGGTCTTCAAGTCGGCTCTCTCCCTTCTCCCTGAAGGTTTTCGAGCCCTTGTTAGACTGCGTCGCACTAGGTTTTTTTCATTTTTGCCTCCTTGCTCCCCCCCAGTCCTTTCGTTCAAAACATTTTGCCCGCTGTCCTTCAGTCTCTAGAACCTACCGCCAGCGGTCGGTGCTACCTCCCCGCGACAGCTCACAGTGATGAGCATGGTCATCTGCCTTTTATCATCATTCAGTGTATGTCGGTACTTGTACGACATGCACACTATAAACACACAAAAAGACTAGATCAAATACATAACAGTATTTGTTATTCACAAACCAAGAGATGCAGAACGCATGTTCTAACATTGCTCACCCTGTTGATCGTGGCCGCGGTGGTAGCTTTGGTGGTCGGGAACTTAGCAGACACCTTTGCTCCCATTGTGGGCGAAGCGGACACACTATGGATCATTGCTTTACCAAGTATCCTCACCTTCGCTCACAAGAGATTGAGGCCCCTCTTGCCTCCAAGCATTCTGCTTCCATTGCCACCTTTTCAGGTATCGTACATGTTGTCACTTAGGGTAAGTGGATCATTGACTCAAGTACCACCAATCATATAACAGGAAATCAACTTCTGTTTTCTCAGTTGGAGAAACATAGTCGGTCACCATCGGTTTTGATTGCGGATGAATCCCCATCAATCTCCTGTGTGAGGGATGTAAAGAAAACAGGGTGTGCCGAGACGAGAAATTCGAAAGAAATCAAAACACAAAACACAGATCAATCACAGAAGACACACAGATTTTCAGAGGTTCACCCCAATCCGGGCTACGTCCCCTATCCCCTTCCTCTTCTCTTAGTTCTATTCACCAAGACGGATTACAGCTTACATGGTTACAAGATTCAAAACCGATCCTACCTCACTTAACCCTCTTCCGACAAGAACAGAGGAACCGCCGCCAAGGAACACCGCACAAAAACATTGTTGCACTCTCTTAGGCTTTTGGGCTTAACCCTAAATCAGGGTTACACACTCTTTAAATAGGGCGCCAAACTGGACTCAGAACCACATCCGCTGAGACGGTTCAACAGCATCTGCTAAGATGGCACAGCAACATCCATTGAGACGGCATGTATATCCGCTTAGATGGTCCAGCACCATCCGCTGAGATGGCATGTATAACCACTGAGACGGTCCAGCCACATCCGCTGAGACGGCTTGTTCTTAAGGGCTCGTTCGTCGAACGCATGCGGAGTTCGACGAACCCTTCTCCGTTCGTCGAACGCCGTTCAACGAACTCTCCTCCGTTCGTCGAACACCGTTCGACGAACCCTGTCCATAAGTGTTCTCCAACTCCAACATTCTCCCACTTGGTGAACATCTTCCTCCGACGAGAGCTGCTCCTCCAACCTTCTTCTTCAACCCTAAGGCCGTTGCACACCACTGAAATTTAGCAACAGGAACCGCCTTGGTAAGAAAACCAGAGCTGTTCTCCATCGTGTCCACCTTCTCCAGTTGAACTACCTTCTTCTCCACCCTCTCCTCCGTTCGTCGAACCAAAGACCTGTATTCTAACGAAGTCATGAAGCAATTACAATATTGTGAAAAATAAAGCATACATGTGCACACAAATTCGGTATTGTGTCTTATTGTTCGCAATAGGAAAATTCGGGAATGCAAAATATAGAAGTGGTAGATATGCGGGATGGCTTCTTTGCTCCGCTCCTTTATCTTCCTACATTAGGCTTTTGCAGTGTCTTTGAGAGTGGTGTCTTGCCCAGGGTGCGACTGTTATAGGTAACAAGTCGAGCTGCTTCTTGATGCCCCCGAACGACACATATTCCTCCATGAGTGATGAATTTCATCGCTAGATGCAGGATGGAAGGGATTACCTTGAACAAAGTCTGGAGTGGACGACCGAAGATGATGTTTTATGCTGAGCTGGAGTCGACAACCACAAACTGGATGTTGTGTGTAACTTGCTTAGAGAACTCGCCTAAGGTGACCGGAAGAGTGATCGCTCCCTATACCTTGATGGAGCTATTATCAAAGCCATACAATGGTCTTGTCATCGGCTTGAGATCTTCCCTTGCAATCTTCATGTTACGGAGGGTGGATGTGAACAGGACGTCCACCGAACTCCCACTATCAATGAGTATCCTCTTAAACTTGAAGCAGGGGTTGTCGATGCCTACGTTGACGATGAGAGGGTCTTGGTGGGGTAGACGCATTCCCTCCAGATCTTCATTCCCAAAGCTAATATCAGCGCTTTGCCACACCTTCTGGCTTTCAGAAACCTTCTCCAGTTGGGTAAGGGAAAGAACTTGGGTAGGAGAGAAGGGCGACCCAACTATGATTTCCGCTTCCCTCACCATTGGTCTGCCCCCTGTACACCCTGGTGCGCGGGAGGTTGATCTCTTCCTGGATGAGGCGGCGCGGGCCTGTTCAGCACTTGGTTATGCAGGAACCTCCTGAGGTGTCCTTGTCAGATGAGGCGCTCGATTTCCTCTTTCAGCCAAGCGTATTCCTCGGTACTGCGCTCATGCCTGTGATGAAAATCACAGTATAGCGTATGATCTCCCTTGTTCAGGTGGAGCGGCTTAGGCCTTCGAAGTGCGTCGGAGTCTTGAATGGTCATTAACACGTTTGACCGGTTGGTGTTCAGGACATAAAGTTTTGGAATTGGCGAGGGCCTTGATCCGATCGGGGGTTGTCCTGGAGCTCGCTATTCCTCTTAGGAGCTGGTGGCGATGGCTACTGCCCCCTTTTCCTTTTCAAGCTCCCCTCGAACTTCTGTCAGTGTGCTTTGATTGCTTCATCAGCCACAATCTACGCCTCAACCCAGTGTATGAGGTTGGCATAGCTAGACACAGTCTCCCGCATCAGTGAGTAAAATCCACTAGGGAGGAGTATCCCGAGGAAAACTCTACGCAGAAGCTCATGGTCAACTCCCAGAATCTGCCGTACCTCAGGGTTAAGCGGCAAAGTCCTTAAGTGTCTCCCCCTCATTCTGAAGGATCCATGAGAGGTGAGATGGGTCACTTATGATTCGGCGGTTAGCTATGAATTAGTCGGTGAATTATCATGTTGACTCCGCGAAGCTGCTGATTTCTCCTTCCTTCAGGGAGTGGAACTAGGTGCGCACCTGCCCCTTTAGAGCTGCCGGGAACACTTGACACAAGAGTTGATTGGGAGCATTGTAGATGTGCACGATCATGGCAAAGTGCTTGACATGCTCCAGTGGGTCATCCATCCCGTCGAAATTCTCAAAATTAGGCAGCTTAAACTCGTTTAGAATTGGGTGCGCCAGAACATGAGGAGCCATCGGAGAATTGCGACGAAAGGGACATTGTGTGCTCGCGACGCGGTGCCCTCCATGTCTGTATTCTTCCTCAATCATATTTTTCACTTCCTCGCGAGTGAGTCTTCGATCGACCTGGCCGATATCCACTTCCATTGGGCGAGGATTGAGTTGCGCTCGCCTGGGAAGCTCTTCTGGGCGTAGAGCTGTCTGCATCAGACAATTCATCTGCAGAGGGATTGTCAAGGTGGGCAGCGCCTTCCAACAAGATGCGGCCCGAGGCGAGCGACGACCGTCCACCTTGGGCAACAACAAGGTTGGGAGGATTAGAGGTTCCCAAGTCTCGCATGAGGGTGAACACCTCAGCTTGGCGCTCCTCCATCGAGCGCACACGCTCCTCCACAGAAGTTGATGGCTCGGCGACGGCTCTCTCGAGAAGTGGAGCGTTACTTGCGGGAGAGTTGGTCGGGGCCAGATCGATACGCTCCTTCGAAGCTGCCCCGTTAGTAGTGTGAGTGCTCCTTCTTGCCATTGTCATTGGTTGGGGCGCTTGCACATAGCAAACATCCTCTTTAGATGTCCCTTGGAGAGTTAAGAACAGTTTATCACAAACGGTGTCAAACTGTTGCGGGTCGCCTAACGCTACCCAGTCTAAAAGAATCGAACCGTCTTAGCTCGAGAGTGAGCCAAGCAGACAAAAATTTAAAAGAGAACCAACAACGAAGACGACAAGACTTTGTACGTGGAGAAATCCGGAAAGAGAAAAAACCACGGGGTCGGTTCGGTGCTGGTCAAATCCACTAATTTGTTTGAGATTATATGTGTTAGAATCTTCGAGAGGGTAACATGTCACCGCCCCGATTACAAGTACCTGAAGGTGAAAAAGAAGCAAAATCTTCCTTGGTGCTTGCAGGAGCGGCTTCTAGAGTAGGCACTGGAGCAGACGCTGTGTAGAGTGAAGTCCACACTTGAGCGAGAGAGCGAGAGGTCGTGCAGAGTGAACACTTGAGCAAAGGGAACACTTGAGCATGCAGAGTTGTAAGTTTCCGCTGGAAAACTTCAGAGCTATCTCTTCTCTTTTTGGTTTTTGTTCTCAAAATGAAGACATATGCGCATTTTTATAGTTTTTCTCAGGGGTGCATTGGCAATTGTGCCCTCTTGGAATTCAAGCTAACGGATGAGCGTGTGTGTGGGACGCTTGTCACGCGCGTGCGAGAGTGTTCGTCGTGCGAGCGCACGCAACCCCCGATTGTGCTTGTCTTTGGGCTTGGTGGGTACCTGGCTCGGAGGCGCTCCCACTTGGCCTACTTTCGCGGTTCAATCGAAGTCCCAACTGGCTTGACTTGAACAACTTAAGGGGAACCCCATCAAAAGAAAAAAATATAATAATTTCATATCAACTATGATCCTGATTCTGATTAATCAGATTCATTATTGGGTCGGAGATGACCCGATACGAAAGCGATTCGGATCGAAGTTGAGAAACCTGAAATCCATTTCCACAACTAATAGCATTGAATAAAGTCCATGCGGCGTCCCGTATAAAAGCTTATCGGACCGGTGCGTCTTCCCTCAGTATTTTGGCACTTAACACCCTCTAATTAGAGGGGTTTGGCACATTGCACCCTAAAATTTATTTTTTGGCACTTTGCACCCCACAATCTAATTAGCATAGCACTTTGCACCCTCTTTTTATTTCAGCCATTTTTTTTAATTTTAAAAAATACTTTATAATGAACAGTAGGGGTATATTAGGCATTTGAACATCTCCTGTCTCCCGCGAGCTCCAGGAAACCTTCTCCCCGGCGATCTGTCCCTGACAACCTCTCTCCCCGGAGCATATGTCAGGTTCATATTTGACGCGGGCACGTGTTCTATTGGCTGGCGCCAAAGCCGCCAATGGCATCTCATGGACTACCCCTGCTGCTCCGCACCCATGCAGTGTCCCCTGCTCTTTTGTGTCAGTCAAAACCAAGCTTCTCAGGGTGGGTGGTATATGATTATTGGCTTCAGAAGGTAATACGAAAAAAATGTTTGCATCCAAAACTCAAGAAGATCACAAAGAACTAAATCAAAACACATAAAACTAAATGATATCATAGAGAACTCAACGTATTCACAATGAACTTAAGCAGATCACATAAAACTAGGAAAATCATGTAGAACTCGAGCTTAATCAGACCTGGCAATCTTCTCCTTCCTCTGTTAGGCAACCTTCTCTGTTCCGTCCAGGTGGGAGTAGATCAGCCTTCTCTGTTCGGTTGCTAGACGAGCTCAAGAAGGAGGAGATCCCATTAAGGGCAGATGACATTGGCTGTTGGTCAAGATCGTGAAGAAGGTGATCCAACTGAGAGGCAATGACCTTTTTTCAAAACAAAACAACAAGTACATCAGCGCCCGTCGATGGATGGGAATGGGAATGTCCAATAGTACAAGCGGAGGCGGATGAAGCATCGTTCTCGTTCGGAGCTAAGACGAGAGAGCGAAGCTGAAAATGCTGGTAAGTATACCCATCGATCATTGCTCCGAGGGTTTCTGATATGAGGATGATGGGGAGAGAAGTCGCCGGGACGAGAGATCGCCGACGAGAAGGTTCGCCTAGAGCTTGCAGGAGACGGGAGACGCTCAAATACCTAAAATATACCTGCCATTCATTATAAAGTTATTTTTTGAATTTAAAAATAGCTGAAATAAAAAGAGGGTGCAAAGTGCTCAACTAATGAGATTGTGGGGTGCAAAGTGCCAAAAAATAAATTTTAGGGTGCAATGTGCCAAACCCCTCTAATTAGAGGGTGTTAAATGCCAAAATTCCATCTTCCCTCCTACGTTTCTTATATTTGAATTTTGAACGAAGCTTCGTTTTTCTTGATCGTATCTCGACTCTTTCAATCTGGAAAAAGAAAACTCCGGGACTGCCTGAAACCCTATAAACTCTTCCCTTCAGGACGATGTCATCTGCCCACTTCCTCATGGATGACCGGGACCTTGACGATGCTGAGCTCTGGGACGTGATCGATTCTGCGGCCGCCGCCAGATCCCGCCGGATCGCTCTCTCCATCAAGAACTCCTCTCCAGCATCACATCCCTATATCGCGCCCTCGAAGCTCTTCCAAAGCGCGAAGAGCTATCTCGATTCGGCAGATGCGGAATCTAGGGTTCCATCTGACGGAGAGGTCGTGCAGGAGGACCGATGGCCTCTCACAAGGCCGCAGAAGATAGCGAGGTTCGTTGAACCAGCGGCGAGTGGAGATCACAATAAGATGTTGGTCTTCCGGCATCCGTCTCGAACTCCGGTGGTGTCATCGCCATCGCCATCCCCATCGTACCCGTCCCCGGTTCCTGGTAAATTCAAAGTGAAGGAGGTGAGTCCGATTATCGAAAGCCCAAGGACGAATTGTTGGAGGGGAGATGAGAAGGAGAACAGCACGCATTGCTTGTCCGGAGGCTTCCCTTCAGTGTCGTTATTCAAACAGTATCAGAATGCAGCAATGGCGGTGATTCAATGCTCCTTTATTTATGTTCATCTCATTGGGTGTTTTTTTATAAAAATTTCCCGTTGCCCTAACTTTGAGCATATGCTGTATTTTGCTGCTTTATCATGATAAGTACATTAGTTAAGCTTACTGATTCATTTAATGTATGCAATGGAGGCTTCATTAGTAAGGAAGAGATGGTGGGTGGGAAACTTAGCCATGAAAATAATTATCATTAATAAATAGCATGTTAACTTAAATATATAAATTAAAAGTCAGGGTTTAGCTCATGCACAAATTTTGTTGCATTTAACTCGAGATGAGGCTTAGTAGTTACTTATTTGCTCGTATAATGTAACTAGCTATTATACGAAGTGATTTTATTTTCAGAGTTTCATTAATCTGAATAAGAAGGTGATGGCTTTGAATCTCTTTGATATTGTATGTTTGTATGGAAGGTTAACTGAGAGCAAGATATGAAGAGAGAGAGAGAGAGAATAAGATGCATATTGTATGGAAGGTTTGGTTGAGAGTGAAGACGGGTACATGATACAAGATTCATGATTTGAAAAATTAGGATACAAAATATGATTTTCAAAATTTTGACTTAGTTAAATAAAAGTACCTATCAATATGAAGAAATGTATAACAACTAATTAATAAAAGATAACATTCAATGTTCTAATCTTTTGAATAATTTTTGTATTAAATACTTGTAATTTTAGAATAATCATATTCTAAATATCTCTATATTCTCTATTAATAATTGTAAGTTGAACATTACGGGCCTCCCGTAATATGTCGGTAGCTTGCCAGAGATGACTGGAGATGGTTGAGATGCAAGGGGAGTCGCCAAAGGGAGTCGAGCTCAACCTACAAGATGCGGTGAGGGAGCCTGGTTCAACCTCACGATGCCTTAGAGTGGGTATCGTTTATGGATAAGAGAGAGAAAAGGAAGAGATAAAATTAAGAATCTGGAAATATAAGTTAGATGACACACACCCGGAATAATTAGAAAAACACCTTTACAGAAAAATAAAGGCCAATCCATTCATAGCAACCTCTAAGCAACGAAAATGACATGACATTAATTAAACATACAAAATAACAAATAATTGATCTTCTGGGCCCATAATATCTGATTCGTCCTTCATTTTGAGTTTTTTTCAAGCTCAGAGAAGGGTATAGAAATTTGCTACGCGGTTTATACGGTTCCTTGATTTCTCTCAGAAGAGCTCCTTGTAACGTGCTTTCGTAGCTGGGCTTCATGGAGAGGAGAGCCTCCATCACGCTTACTGATGATGCAAATGGTAGTGATGCTGTTAGGGTATTTTCTTGCGTAGAGGAGAAAACAATGTACCCTGATGGATATGGAAGATGGGTGCCCATGGAATGGTGGTCACATTGATCTGGAGCCAAGGTTGTTAGGATCGAGATCCTAGGTGAGATCATTTCGAGGTTGGATTGGATCGGATCGTAGGATCGGATCGAGGATTGTAAGATCCTACAACATTCATAAATTAAGATTAAAAATATAAAATTGAATTTCGTATCATCCAATTACATGCTCAATTAACAAAAAATTAATAAATTGAGCAGTATGTGAATAATTATATTAAAAAAATTTGAATAACTAAATCAAAAGGATAATATCATACTAAGTTCACTTTCAGTTTCAGGTAGGTCACCCAATGTCTACAAATAATAAAAACAAATCTGGACTGATGGATTGGTGGAAGCCTAGAAACAGGAAGATGAACCCAGACTGCTGGATTGCTCGTACGCTGGAAAAAGGAAGCTTGAATTGCTTGTATACTGGATTTCTAACCGCTAGATTACTCACACGCTAGAAAGGAAGAGAAGACGTCGACCTGAAAGTTAGAAGCAGGAAGCCACTGGATTATCAACTATTGGATTGCTCATACGCAAAAATATAAGATAGGACACTTACACCACTTGAAATGAAACCTGGTAAGGAAGGAAAAGGAAAACATTGTCTGAACTGGAAGCGACCGAAGACGTCGCTCTTGACCTCCGTTTGTAGTTGGCAATCGACACTTGGGATACGGTAAAGCAGCATGATATGATTCTGTGATGGGTATGGGGGCGGGATTGGGATAAGGTTAAAAAATGGGTTATGGGCGTTGGACTGGTTGAATGGGGTCGGGATAGGGTTGGATATGTTTCTAGTTCCTTTTGGCCGGACCGGTAGAATCAGATCGGGATCGCGATCCTAAAGATCCTAAGATCCGGATCGCGATCCCAGTCGTAGATGTGCCGATTTAGATCCTAGGTAAGATCCGAATCGATTTACAAAATCTAGATCGTAGGATCGCGATCCTGATAACCATGTCTGGAGCGTAAGTGCTTGTTGGGGAGAGACCACCAAAAGTAATAGATGGAGAGTGGCAGGTGGAACGAGTGGCGCAGTAACGGGTGGAACAACAGTTGGGCATGCAAAAACTGTTGATGTGTTCGGGTTGTGGTCATCCGTTTGAGGTGCCTCAGCCAACATTGTCTGCTTTCATTCGGTAGGTCGTAATTTTTTGACAGCTTTGAGCTACTCCCCGTATTTTTTAAGTAAGGACAATAATTGTTCACAATTGGAGGTGACGTTGCTTTTTGTTGCGGGGAGCCATGGGTTTGTTGGGAGGAGAGTGGATACTTAGTGTGTCTTCGTAAACCTGAGGACGAGAGTGCGCGACGTCCACCCGACGTGTGAAAGAAAACTCAGTGTTGTTATGTTGCAACATTATGAATTGCATGCCCCCCAAAGAGGCGATGCAGACTCAGAAGTCATTTTGGGGACAAATTTCTTTATTTAAATTAATTATCGAATTATTGTTATAATTAATTAAAATAATTTCTCTTTTTTAACTAAATCAATAAATAAATTGATTAATCAAATAATTAAATGAATTAATCAAGCAATGATGGTGTTGGGCTCGAGACAACAAGCATGCGTGCAGTCTGTATAGGAAGTCATGCTTACTGTCGTGGGGCTCGAAGTTGAAGCAAGCAAAACCCAACATTAATCTAAGCTTTGATAATGTGTGGAGTCATGAAACTGTACTAGGTGCTGCTTGAGGAGTCCAGTCGGCGCGAATCAGAGTGGAATCAACGTAGACTGGCTTTGTGTCGAAGTCGATGGCTAGGTGAAGTTGGAGTCAACGAAATCGGAGGAATTAGAGTGGAATCGAAGTCGACGAGCTTTGCTTCGATTGAGATTTTGAATCACTGGGCAGTGGTCGTGCTACAACAAGGACGTGGAAGGAGCAATGTTTGAGATTCACTTCTTCAACAGGTAGGTTGGTTAGGTATTATAATCAGTGAGGGTGTTGGAATTTGATATCAATATGTTACGGGTCTCTCTTAATGTGTGTAGCTTACCAAAGAGGTGGAGCGGGTGGCGGAGATGTTAGAGGTGCAAGAGGAGTCGTCCAAAGGGAGTCAACCTCAGCCTATGGGATGCGGCGATGGGACCGAGCTCAATCTCACGATGCCCTAACGTAGTAATTGTTTAAGGTTAGGGCAGTGAAGAGGGAGAGAACTAAAAAAAGGGAAATGTGATTACATCATGCTTACCATTTCCCTTGCCTAAAGGGCTTTTAAATAAAAGTTAGATGATACATATCCAAATAAATTACACAAATATCCCTACAGGAAACAACGACAAGACATTAATTAAACTTATAAAATAATGGATAATTTATTGTTTGAGATCATAATATTGTAACTCGCTAATCTTATTCTAGAGGTCTCTACATTTTGTATTAAGTACTTATAATTATAGGATACTCGTGTTCTAGAGATTTCTATAAACTTTATAAATTATGCCACGTGAATCATTCGAGGTTTTTATCCCAAATACTAATATATCGTATCATTGTATAAGAGCAAATGAGTGCATAATCTCACAGAAGTAGTTATTCTCGTGTTCCTTGTGCCTATTCACAGTTCCATCTATCGACGAATGAGCAACTTCCAAACTAACGATACTGATTCCTCCCATCTCCCAGCGTCCTCATATTGCCGCTGCCACAATTTAAATTGTCACATTTTTTTTCTAGACTAACACCTTCCTCTCCTTAGCCATTTGGGAAGATCAATCTACTCCACTGCTGAAGCAACTTGAGACATGTATTCTGCAAACAGAAAACATCCTCGATACTTCTACCCAATCAACATCAGTCTTGCACTTTGTTGCACTTTGTTGCAACAATTCCATATTAACCTGCATTGAATTTTTTTTCCTGCATTCGTATCCAATATTTCTTGTGTTTTGTCTCATCTTAAGTGGCCAAACTTAGTTCTCAAACTATCATGCTTAACACTAATGAACCCAACAAATCCCTTATAATTCGTAACACCAACAATTCCATCAAACGTACTCCCACCAATTATTTATACTGGAAACTTCAAATGGAAATTCTTATCTGCTATGGCCTCTATAAATACATTGATGTCTCACATCCAATACCTTTGCTACCAACACCAAAAGTAATATCATCACTACCAACCCAGACTATCTCATGTGGCTACGACAAGATAAACTCATCTTTGGCCCTCTTGTCGTCTCACTGAACTTTAATTTCCTAATGCCAAACTTTCTCGGAACATGATAAGTTCTTGCTATTACCTGTGCTAAATCTTATGGTAGGCACATCAGACATATTAAATAATAACTCAAACTCGCCAGTCGCCACCAAGGGAACCCAAAACATTTACGAGTATATGCAGTTTGTCAAAACTCATGCTAATGATGTAAACTAACCATCACAGTTGTTGATTATGCTTCTTAGGATACCAATCAATCAAATCACGCCTTCATCATAAATCTCCACAGGCTTCTCCACTAAATCTAACTCCCTGTTGAGATAAAGTGGGCACCATTCTTAAGAAGATTCACAAATACCCAAATAACATCATTACCCATTTTTTATTTTGGCAAGCAAAGCACAAAGTCCATAGATATATCGTTTAACCTATGTTTCAGAATAACAAAGGCTTCACAAGTCTTTACGAGCTCAGAGAAAGCTATGGATCACGAAGATCTTATTTCAAGAAAAATCTTAAATGGCCTTGATGATGATTATAGCCCTCTCATCAATGGTCATGAAATTATCATCTCTTTTGAAGACCTTCATAGAAAGCTAATCAACAAAGAATACAAGGTACTCATTTGCAAGGTGATGTAGTTCTCTGGGGTCCGCTATGACGAGTGTGAGGAGTGCGAGTCGATATAACGTTGTTAGTAAGCTTGCAGCTGACCCACATTTTTTGCTCTATTGTTACTTATTGCATGAGTTTAGCCAATAGGAATGTTAAACGGGGGAGGGGCAGACCAAAAAAGACTTGGAATGCAACTATAAGGAAAGACATGATGTACTTAATTATTAGTGAGATTATGACTAAAGATAGGGCGCAAGGGCAACAAAGGATCCATATAGCCGACCCCACTATGGTGGGATAAAGGCTCGAGTGTTTTTGTTATTGTTTATTGTACTTATTGTATGACATATTACGCAAAACGAAGTATAACCGCTCGAATGAAGAAAAATAAATCTATACAATATTATTTATAAATATATGTATATTCTTGTTGCGGTCCACTCAAGGCTCCGGTAGATCGGACTAGATTGGACCGTAACAGTTTGGCGCCGTCTGTGGGAATCGAGTTCCCCCAAATCTTGAAGAAGACTCTGAAGACAGTATCCGTTGCACAACGGTACTCGTGACTAGAGATCATGGCAGGAAAAGCCATCCGCACAAGTGAAGAATCAATCCCCGGGGGGGGCATGCTGATTTGGCTCCCCTCCACTCGCTTATCAGCAAACCCGAAGGAGAGCTCTCCAGTACGAATGCCCAAGACCGTGTGGCCCGTCCTGACAGAAGTCCAGAAACTCAGTATCACCGCAACCGCCCTGAAGCGACAGGCCATGAGCCTGCAGATGGGAGGCTCACACGTGAAGAAGTCTGTCACATAATTTTTGAAGAGCACGAACGAGCAACACAGCGCGCCGCTTTGGCCCCTCGCCCTCTCCATTGTCGCTCACCATTTGTACCTGAGGTTCTGGCACATCCAATCCCCCTTGGCTTGAAGCTCCCAAAGATTGAGACATACGACAGAGCGAGCGACCCATCGGAGCACGTCAGACACTTCGCGATCATGATGCAACTCTGTAATGCCACAGATTCACTGCTGTGTCAGGCATTCCCGACAACTTTGAAAGGACAGGCTCGCACCTGGTTCCTATCCTTGGGGGAGGGAGAAATCAGGGATTTCGCAGAGCTGACTCAACAATTCACAGACCAGTTCATCGCTAGCCGACGGATAGTTAAAGATCCCTCCCACCTGTCCGGGATCCGTCAAAGCGAAGGGGAAACCCTTAAAGATTTCTTCCGTCGTTTCACCGCTGAGGCACGACAAATTCCTGGAGCAAAACCAGAGCTCCTGCAAGGGTTTTTACTCGCAGGGCTCCACCTTGGTGGCTTCCACTCTGCATTAATACGGGAGACTGTACCCAGCTACCCCGATCTCGTTCAACGGATCGACGCCCAGATCACCGCCGACGAAGCAATCGAAGCACATAAACAACAGTTTGACAGAGGCATGAAAAGGCAAAGGGAACAAGAGGCTTCATCAGCCTTCGGGAGGAGCAATGAACGTCACGTCAATCCACAACCTCGGCAGCGCCAGAGAAACACGCCCCTCAATACCTCCAGAACAAACATACTTTACGTAATCCAAGATAAGGTGACGCTTCATAGGCCTAAGTCGATCGCTCCAAACAAAGGAAACCAATCACAATACCGTGAGTTCCACCGCGGACGCGGGCATGACACGGAAGATTGCACAAAGCTAAAGAAGGAAATCGAACGTCTTATTCGACAAGGACTTCTGAAAAGATTCTTGTGAAGCAAAACATTAAATCGGTTGACGACACTTGGGCAAGCGAGAGATCGGCCGCCCGCTTGCCTGGAAAGACTGGGGGGCAACCCCTACAAGTAATCACACCAGGAGAAAGCTCCCTCCCTGTTCACCAAGTTGTACTTGCGCCTCCTCTCCTTCATGTCGGCTTTATCAGCATTCAATAAAGACGTGTGATTTAACTTCTACACGTGGTTCCTGCGAATTACTTTCTGATTTCATTAACTTCATATGTTTCAGATAACATAGTTTCAATAGGTAAGGTCGCCAGACCTCCGCCTGCCATCGTCAGGGTCCTGCCCCCCTTGACGATCGGTCCCTGCCAAGTTACAATAGGTAAGGTCGCCAGACCTCTGC
This sequence comes from Dactylorhiza incarnata, assembly GCA_033032865.1. Taxonomy (NCBI): domain Eukaryota; kingdom Viridiplantae; phylum Streptophyta; class Magnoliopsida; order Asparagales; family Orchidaceae; genus Dactylorhiza; species Dactylorhiza incarnata. The sequence continues at coordinate 64,189 of JAWHQI010000503.1, read as the reverse complement.
CTGCCATCGTCAGGGGCCTGCCCCCTTGACGATCGGTCCCTGCCAAGTTACAATAGGTAAGGTCGCCAGACCTCCGCCTGCCATCGTCAGGGGCCTGCCCCCCTTGACGATCGGTCCCTGCCAAGTTTCAATAGGTAAGGTCGCCAGACCTCCGCCTGCCATCGTCAGGGGCCTGCCCCCCTTGACGATCGGTCCCCGCCAAGTTACAATAGGTAAGATCGCCAGACCTCCGCCTGCCATCGTCAGGGGCCTGCCCCCCTTGACGATCGGTCCCTGCCAAGTTTCAATAGGTAAGGTCGCCAGACCTCCGCCTGCCATCGTCAGGGGCCTGCCCCCCTTGACGATCGGTCCCCGCCAAGCTACAATAGGTAAGGTCGCCAGACCTCCGCCTGCCATCGTCAGGGGCCTGCCCCCCTTGATGATCGGTCCCTGCCAAGTTTCAATAGGTAAGGTCGCCAGACCTCCGCCTTCCATCATCAGGGGCCTGCCCCCCTTTGACGATCGATCCCGGCCAAGTTTCAATAGGTAAGGTCGCCAGACCTCTGCTTGCCATCGTCAGGGGCTTGCCCCCTTGACGATCGATCCCTGTCAAGTTACAATAGGTAAGGTCGCCAGACCTCCGCCTGCCATCGTCAGGGGCATGCCCCCCTTGATGATCGGCCAAGCAAAGTTACAATGGGTCTGCCCTTCTACCCGCAGTAGGTTGCAGCGTCGCCATGGCCTGCCCCCTCGCGCTCACAAACGGTTCGAAGCGTCTGCCTTTCACTGCGACTATCAATGACATCCCCTAGGTCGGTAACGTGAACCTCTCACTACTCGGCTCGAATCGCCCTCCATTCACCCACGTAGTAAGTTCCAGCACCACCTGTGTCTCGTCCTCCAAACGCCAACATCTAAGAAGAAAAATGCAGTTGACCGCGCAAGATGGTTACAACACCACAAATGCTTAACCATCATCACAAGCAAGTGCTCAAGGCTGGAATAGTAAACAAACACTCAAGCAACGCTCAAGGAGCTACCAAAGCTCTGTAAGCAAAGTACCAAGCTGCTGCACAATGCAAATGTGCAAAGAAACGATAAAGACGGAGCCATGCCTCATCCATATCAACACCAGTCTCCCTCTCACCCTCGAAGAGACCTCCGACATCAAGCTCAGATATATCTCAGCAATGCGACAACACCGCCGTACAGGGGAACTTCACTCCCGGACTTGCAGGTATCTCATACCTTCACTTTCAAACATCAACATGCTCCACAACTAATGAGGAGCGCCACTACATAAACTACCCCTGAGGACAATGCCTCGCTCCCTGAAAGGCCAAGGAGTCGCCCGAGTCTTCACGAGCAAAGGCTTGTAGGTATGAGCCACATCACACAGGTGCGCTCCCCGCGCGCTCACCACATGTGGGCGCCACTCCTACATCCGCACAGCATGCGAGCGCACCTTCCTCACACCGCTCCGCTACAGGAAGTCCTTTCCGAGACTCTTCAAGCACCTCCTTCCATACCACGTTGCTGACTCCACCACAATCGCCACAACTATTTCGCACAAAAAGTCCCCGCACCTCTCTCGCCCCGGCTCTGAACTTCGGGGACTTGTGGGGCAAATGATAGGGTTTCCTTGAAGGCGCTAACCGCACCCCATTCATGGGTGTGCGGTTATCCAAAGAAATCCCACTAGCCCCGTAACCACCCAACATGGGGGTGCAAATAGTAAAATTCTGCATCATGTGGTGCAAATAGTAAAATCCTCCAACATGGGGGTGCAAATAGTAAAATCCTCCAACATGGGGGTGCAAATAGTAAATTCCTCCATCATGGAGTGCAAATAGTAAAATCCTCCAACATGGGGGTGCAAATAGTAAAATCTCACATCATAGGGTGCAAATAGTAAAACCCCCATCATGGAGTGCAAATAGTAAAATCCTCCAACATGGGGGTGCAAATAGTAAAATCTCACATCATGGGGTGCAAATAGTAAAACCCCCCATCATGGAGTGCAAATAGTAAAATCCTCCAACATGTGGGTGCAAATAGTAAAATCCCACATCATGGGGGTGCAAATAGTAAAATCTCCCATTATGGGGTGCAAATAGTAAAATCCTTCAACATGTGGGTGTAAATAGTAAAATCCTCCAACATGTGGGTGTAAATAGTAAAATCCTCCAACATGGGGGTGCAAATAGTAAAATCCTTCAATACGGTCTGCGTATAGCAAATAATATGGTTATGGTGTGCGCATAACCATATCCGTCATATGAATACATATCACCGCAAAACTATACAAACTGGTGTGTGCGTAGCTATATTCATGATAAGTGTGCGTATAACACATAAATTGGTTATGGTGTGCTGGTAGCCGCATAACCACCATAACTATCCTAACCACACATTTAATCACGAAAGTGTCACCCTCAAAAACTATAAATAGAACCCCAAGGCTTCTCTTTTTTCGATCATCTTCTTCTCCTCCATCTTTCCCCCCCTTTTGAGACTTTCTCTCTCTCCAGCCGGGAAAATCCTCCTACGGATTTTCTCTCTCCTCCTTCCTTGCGCGCTCACAAGCGCGCCTCCTCCTTGCGCGCTCACAAGCGCGCGTCCTCCTTATTAAGGGTGTGCACAGAAAACCGAAACCGACCAAACCGACCCGAACCGACCCAAACCGAATCGAATTTGGACCGAACCGATCAGTTCGGTTTCGGTTTTGGGGGGCTGAAAACCGAGCCTATTCGGTTCGGTTTCGGTTTATAGGGTCGATAAACCGAAAAAAACCGAACCGATTATAAGTTTGGACTTGGAGTTTGTTCCGTCGTATTTAAACATGAGGTTGTGAGCATTGAGTTTGAAGTTGAACCCAAAATAACGAGACCATATAATATCACTTATCTTATCATAAGTTTGTAACAATTACCCGAGCGTGAACGAGTAAATTAAATATGTTGTACTTATTTATTTTTATTTTAAACTAATACTTGAACTTATTGTATTAATTGTACAAGTTAATCTAAATGTTATTGTGTTTTTTCAATTTCTCTTCAATGTTGATGAACTGCTTTCTAAATTTACTATTAGAAAATCACTTAGACAAACATTAACATTTATTTTGGGGGATAATATGTTTTAGGTTTACCGAAAAACCGAACCGATGTTAAAAAACGAACCAAACCGAACCGAACCGAACCGATCCATTTCGGTTCGGTTTCGGTTTTGGGTGTGTAAAAACCGAGCCTATTCGGTTCGGTTTCGGTTTTATCTAAAACCGAACCGAACCGAACCGCTTGCAGGCCTACTCCTTGCGCGCTCACAAGCGCGCCTCCTCCTTGCGCGCTCACAAGCGCGCCTCCTCCTTGCGCGCTCACAAGCGCGCCTCCTCCTTGCGCGCTCACAAGCGCGCCACCTCCTTGCGCGCTCACAAGCGCGCCTCCTCCTTGCGCGCTCACAAGCGCGCCTCCTCCTTGCGCGCTCACAAGCGCGCCTCCTCCTTGCGCGCTCACAAGCGCGCCTCCTCCTTGCGCGCTCACAAGCGCGCCTCCTCCTTGCGCGCTCACAAGCGTGCGTCCTCCTTGCGCGCTCACCAGCGTGTGTCCTCCTTGCGCGCCTCCTCCTTGCACGCTCACAAGCGCGCCTCCTCATTGCGCGCTCCAAGCGCGCCTCCGTGCGCTCCGCTTTCAAGACCGCTCCAAGCGCGCCACCGTGCGCTCCGCTCTCAAGACCACTCCAAGCGCGCCTCCGTGCGCTCCGCTCTCAAGACGATCCAAGCGCGCCTCCGTGCGCTCCGCTCTCAAGACCGCTCCAAGCGCGCCTCCGTGCGCTCTGCTCTCAAGATCGCTCCAAGCGCGCCTCCGTGCGCTCCGCTCTCAAGACCGCTCCAAGCACGCCTCCGTGCGCTCCGCTCTCAAGACCGCTCCAAGCGCGCCTCCGCGCGCTCCGCTCTCAAGACCGCTCCAAGCGCGCCTCCGTGCGCTCCGCTCTGAAGACTGCTCCAAAAGCGCCTCTGCGCGCTCCGCTCTCAAGACCGTCCAAGCATAACCCCGCGTACTCAGCAACAAGCACTCCGCGCACTCAAGAACAAACGCTCCAGCCTCCAGCAAGAATAGCACTCCAAACTCCTCTCGCGCAGCAGGAGACAACCGACAGAGACAAAGACGCACAGAGCACATCGATCCAACCTTCAAGCTGCAGTCAAAACCTCTAGAGCGCTTAGAGCGCAGCATCCCCCTCTGCATCAGAGAAAAGTCTTAGCTCCAGGAGCGGTGGCTTGTCACCCTCCGAGTATCTCTCTCTCAACAATTGTAACGAGAGGCGGCCTGTCGCCCTCGAGTTCTTTAAAGTAGCTTTGTACAACAACCAACAAATAGTGGAGGTTTCGACCGGCACAGACCCGGCCGCGTGGTTTTTCACCCAGTTGACGGGTTTTCCACGTTAAAAAAATTGTCTTGTTAGCTTTCTCTTTTTCTGTGATTGTTTGCGCGCTCAAACGCTCCCGGGCTAAGACGGTCCAATCTAGTCCGATCTACCGGAGCCTTGAGTGGACCGCAACAATTCTGCTTATATATATATTTTATAAATATATACTTACAATATTATAATATGTATAAAATAACTCTAGAATTATCACAAGTTGGCTACTGGCATAATGATTGGAAATTGAATTTATTTCTCTAAAGTCCCCGGTTTGAATCCTCATAGCGGACCTTCTCGCGGGCATCCACTAAAAAGACGGGCTGCTCATTTACAAAATGAGACAAAATTATAAGTACAAGAAGTGGAGAGGACCGGCGAGTACTCTTGAATGATTAGCGAGTACCACTGAACGACATGAGAGCTATGGTTTCCTTTTTTCTCATCTCCTTAGGTAATATTTGTATGTTACCACAAATATGTTGAGTCCTCTCAATGATGCATCGTTGGAGTTGCCAATGAAGAATATTTTCAATATTAAAATAATTTGATATTTTAAAATATTCTTGAACATGTACTTTTTTATAGAGACCATTAGAGGCACCTGTTAGGCGTTGTGAGAGTTTAGTCACTATGCATGTTAAACGGGAGAGGGGTAGACCAATAAAGACTTGGAATGAGACTATAAGGAAAGACATGCTGTACTTATGCATTAGTGAGATTATGACTAAAGATAGGGCACAATGGCGACAAAGGATCTATATAGCCGACCCCACTATAGTGGGATAAAGGCTTGAGTGTTGTTGTATGTACTTTTTTTTATAGAAATTCTCACTGTTTTGCGCCTCCATACCTAAGAAATTCTGTCTTTGATTGGGGAAATTTGTCTTTATAAAAACTTTTTTAGTATACAGAAGTTTGATCTTTATGACGCTATGATCGTAGACAATAAAAATCAAATCTTTTCGTTTTCTATACCAACTCTTCCCAAGAACTGGTTGGCCATAGCCAATCCACCCTCAGATTTGCTTCACACCCGCTAGACCTACACCTCAGATTTGTTGCATGTATTGCAAACAAATAGTTACTGGGGGAATTACCTGCTTCATAGACCACTTGAGGGGGTAAAGGGCAATGTTAGGGTAAAGGGCAATGTTAGGCCATGCTCTCTGGTATCATTTGGTGCGAAGGGAAAAGTTGAGGGATCCCACAAGTTCCCAAAAAATATAAATATTGACTTTCAAGTTAACGTATCTGTGCTCAGTCGAGGTTAACAAAGAAAGTTGCTTATCAAAATGATATTACTCATTCTCATTTCACCAAGCTTTAATCTATGTATAATAAGTGATGAATTAAACAAAAAAATAATAATTAAAGTTATTAAGAGGATTAAAAACAACCGGGGTGTGTGAAGAATCAGAGTTCCAAGTGCTTATTACAGAATTGAAAACATGCAAAAAATAAAAAGGATAATGTAAAAAAATACCTTGGTTGCCTCCCAAGAAGTGCTTGTTGAATGTTTTCGCAAGACAGATGAAGGATTTAAGATTGTAGGAGTTCATTACCACTACAGACTCCGAAAGTTTCGGCATTGAGGTCTCATTTGTCGAAGAAGACCTGAGCCAATCCACATGGCCTCTTTGATGAACGTCAGCGATTATCAGTCCGCAGGCATCGCGATAAGTCCTTTGCCCTACTACAGGTGCCGCGGCATCCCAATCATTCTCACCATAAGATCGTCCCATGAAGGTAGTGACGGAGGCAACTCTCCACCACTTCCTAGCATAGCCCTCAAATAGTGTGACGGCCAGAGTGACCGTCATGCTCATGGTGGCACTTCATTCCGATCAGAAGCTCCTGAACCATATCCAACCACTCCTCACTCTCCTCAGTTTGTGAATGATTGATTATATATCTTTGCATGTCTTTCATCATGGTTCATGATTCTAGGATTATCAATTGGCTATCTTAATAAATTGAATGATTATTTATTTTTATGCTTCTTAGTTTCATGAAAATTATGTTGCAAATATTTTCTTAATACATGTTTTTATTTGAGTCACTAACACTCACAAACATCAACCACAAATAATCCCATTGCGCCCTCAAATCCATTCAAAAATCTGTATCAAATGACACCCTCAAACAAATACTCGCAGAAGGATCTACTACTACACCCAAAACAATCATTCTACGACCGTTTGACAATGCCCTATGTTCCAAATATTATACCCATCTTCTCATCCACTGCATCCTTCTCATCAACCTCGTACTTCTACATATTGGCCTCATCCTCGTGCCAACCTAGCTACTGCCACAACTTTTGATAACACTAGATGGCTTCTTGATAGGGAAGCTTCACGTCATGTAATTTGTTATCTAAGTAATCTTAGACTTCATGATTCTTATGACGTCTAATGGCACGCGAGGAAGAACGCGGATTGATTTTGTTGGAAGAGTATGATCGAAGCCAAGGATAACATAGGTATCCAAAGCATTTAGTCTAGTTAGGTGGTTTTCCAAACAATTTGGCCATGGAGAGAAGTTGGAGGAAAAATGTTGGTAGTTGATTGATGAGATAGACATCAGTACTGAATACATACATCCAATAGAATTGATACACAGAGGCATGTGAGAGAATAGATAGGTTGGTTTCAACAACTTGATAGTGATGGCTTTCAGAATAACCATTGTATTCTGAAGTATAAGAGAGAGATGTAGAAATGCTAAGAGTGCCGAGAAAATGAATAGAGATTGATTCTACCCTCTATTTTCAGTATAAAAGGTGATAATTTTGTGATTAAAAATTTTCTGGCAAGTGCTTTTCTAGAATACTACTTTTACTTAAAGTGCTTACATTTGTCTTGAACCCATATCCTTTTCCCTTTGTCAAATTTATCATGCCTCTTTCCGTACATGATTACACGCTCATCTGTCTATTTCACCTCTAAAATCTCTTCACTGATGTCCATCTGCATCTCCTCTTCCAGTCATTCCAAGACATCGACAATAACGACCTTCATCACCCATGCTTCCCCTGCTTTGTACATTCCTCCAACTATCATTACACCTGACCCCCCAAATCCACATTTTTTTTCATCTTGAATCTACCGCCACCACTTCAAAACCATCTCCTCGGGTCATCATCACTAGATTCAAAATTAATATTCACAAACCCATTACCAAACTCGACATCACAGTCTCTAGCATCCCTTCATGAATATAAACATCCTCTATTACTCAGGCCATCAAGTATTTATTTGATTATTCTGTTGACAAGTAAAAAGTTTGTTTTGTTCTAAAAAAATTATCAGCGCTCCAGCATTGACTACCATTTATGTGCATGTTCGGTTCCATTTTCTTTGCACAAGCTCTGTTTTTGTCAAACAAAATATTGCTTCCTAAGTAACTTCGCGTCATGAGTTTGGTTATAAGCTTACTTTTCTCAAATTCCACACCTTTGGTTAGTTGTTCGCTCCAAAACTCCATTTTTATAAATTATGCTCCTTAAAGCTTTTCGGCATCCTGATTATTTATGCGAAGTTGGTTTTTCAATATTGCCTCTAAAATCATGTTTTCAAGTCCGGTGCAAACAAAGGTCATTACAATGACCCTCATCGATGTCATCAATGATCGTGATGCTATCAGTTATCATCTCTTTCAAAAATCTTCATGAAAAGCTAATGAACAAAAAACATTTGTGCCACCAACACTCACATATCTTCCATATTTCAAACACAGTTAATCCAACAGACAGATCCATTCAAAGAATCATATTAATCAACACCCAGATAGATACGCCGCGCCTACATATGGATCCACTATGAACACCTGAAACAATCGTTCAATGGCTTGACCATACCTTAGACGCTGTTTGTTTGGGTGTTTTTTCTCGGTTGCGTTTTTGGAAAAACGCAAATAGTATTTTGTCGGTTTGAGCAGCCTCCATTTGGAATCATTAATCCCCCAAAATACCATTTTATACCTGATTTCAACTGTAGAGAAGGAGCTCCATTCAATAACACTGTTTTATATTCAGCATTAACTTCAACCATCCACCCAAACAAGCCCTTAGTCGTTGTCAATAGTATTGTGCTCAAATTTACACCGCTCAACAATGCCTTGTGCTTTGCAACTATATATGTCTGGTTATCCACTGTATCCTTCTAGTCAACCTCGTTGTTTTGCAACCTAGCCTTACCTTCATGCTCAACTTCTGATAACACTAAGGCTCTATTTGGCTCAGCTGCATCGACTGGAGAAGTAGTGGTAGAAAAATCTGTTGTTTTGCAGAGTGGTGGAGAAATCAGTGAAACTGTTTGGAAGAATAGTGTTTGCAATGCTATTTCATAAGGAGAAATTATTTAACCTATTTGACAAAACAGCTCTGCGGTGCAACTGAAAATTCTTTAAGAAACTGAAACTCTATTGCCTACTGTGAAACTGAAATTTCTTTACTTTTTCTGAACAAAATGGATTCTATAACTATTTCTTTACATCATCTAAAAACTCTATGCTATCATAATGAAATTTCTATACAATTTTTTGTCTAATTAACTGGATTCATGGATGTTTGGCTCCACGTTTACTGGATTCTAAAACCAGAGTTAATAGAATATACCAATGAAATTCAAAGTTAAGAGCCCTAGTCAGGAACTTGCAATCATAAGAAAAGATTTTAGGAAATCATTTCTAAAATTATGAACCATACAAGTACTTATTTCATAAGAAAAGAACAGAACCAATAATTCAAAATAAAAAATGCATATTAAAAAAAACCTGTACAACAATCAACACTCAATGTACAGAACTGCAGAAAGTTTTGAGGAGAAGAAATAAGAAGAATAACCTGTGTGCAGGAAACGAGAAGATAATGAACATGCTTCCTCTCCCTGTGTGCATGAACTTGCAATATAACAACCTTAGCTCCATTATTAATTAGAGTGAAACAAGAAGAATATTTCATCCAGAACGTACTAATTGAAAAATAAACAAGGGAAGGAGGTTTTCCATTAGAGGCGAGGAACGAGTAACATGCTTGGAGGGCGGGAGTGGCTTCAAGCTACAGATTGCGAACACTCGGAGAAGATCTTGCAGAGATCTGGGCTCCGCCGATGCGTTGAGGAAAAAGCGAGCGAAACACTAGGGGACGTGCGAGGAAGGCTGCGATCGACATCAGCGACGGGAAGGTCTGCTAGTTGCGCGGTGTGAGAGTCGTGAAAACTTTTCACGACTCGAAAACGCGTAAAAACCGTCAGCGAGGGCTTCTCCCTCTATTGCACCTGTTTTCACTGTTTGGCGGGGCAGTGGAAAAATTCACGAGACACCGCTACAAAAACGTGGAGCCAAATAGAGCCTAAATGGTGTATTGATAATGGAGCTTCATATCATGTCATTACAAATCTAATTAATCTTAGACCTCATGATCCTTGTGTCATGTAACAAAATTGTGATAGGTGACGGTACGGCTCTTCCCATTACTCATGCTTGTTCAATATCTCTTTCCACTCCACTTGCATTTTCATTAAATATTATTTGTGTTTTCATACCATGCAAACGAATCTTATATCTATATCAAAGTTTTGTCAAACCAATAGAAATTCCATTGAATTCGTGCTGTCAGCATAGAAATTCCATTGAATTCGTGCTGTCAGCTTTACTTGTGAAAAATGTCCTCACATGGGCAAGCAACCCTTATGAGAAGTCGCATTACAGATGGTGTGTACGAGTGACCGAGTCCATCTACCAAAATTTCTTCAATAGTAGTTTTCTCTACTGTCACGATTTCTCTATCGATGTGACATCACATTGGATTGGCTCCAATACTAAGACTGCAATAGTTAACTCAAACTCTTATGTAATTTCTTTGCCAAATATCACATACTTAAAGCTTATTCTTTTCCCAACACCAGTATATGAAATGTCTCCTTGCCCTAACATACATGAACAATGTTAAACCCACTGCCACATCTCTTTTAACCTCACTTACACTTAATTCTAGCTCAAAACTTTCAAATCCATCAGGGCATCTCACTATAGTTGGTTGCTTTCCATAAATTGTTTACATAATAAATAAACTCTCTTAGTTCATGCATCAGTCACTGACCATTAGATAGTTATCAAGCGTCTATTTCTCCTTTCTGTGAGATTATAAATAATGGGATTATTCTTTATATTCACTCCCATCTATCTCTGAAATAAGATGAATTCACCTCCGCCAGTGTATATCTTATTTATCTTGGACAATTTTCTATTTCTTGGAGTTTTACAGAGCGACGCATTGTTGCTTGCTCATCTACTAAAAATGAATACATGTCTGTCGCAGCTACCACTACAAAGTTTTGTTGGCTTTGCTCTCTACTCAATGGTCTTGTTATAACTTGTAACTCTCACATAATATCAAATAATTTGTTGTGACAGCATTGGTGCATTGGATCTTTGCTCCAATCTGATCTTTCACTTTAGATTGGAACATGTTACTATGGACTATCACTTAATCCATGAACAAGTTTATAGTGGAGTTCTTTATGTACCACATGTATTTTCTATTGATTAACTAGCAGAGCTCTCATCAATCCTCTCAGTAGGCTTGTTTTCATCAAATCAAGGGCAATATTGAACTCTCCTCCAGGAGTTTCATCTTATGGTATATTAACAGGAGATAGCATTAAATGCTATAATATTTAAATAACCTATGTACTAAATATAATTCTGGAATAATCTTATTCTAGAGATCTTTATATTTTATATTTAATACTTGTAACTTTAGAATAATCCTTATCTAGATTCTCTACATTTTGTACTAAAACATGTAACTCTAGAATAATCTTACTCTAGAGGTCTCTATAGGTTGTATAAATACCAGCTTATGCTAATGAATTTTGTAGAGATTTGGGGAAAAAATCTTGTGAATTAACTCAGGTCAAAAGGCCTATTTATAAAAAGATGCCCCATTACAAAGTAAAATGCGAAGCAAACAAAAATAAATAATTATTCACAAAAATGACACATTATGCAATACCACTATTCACTTCCTCCGTAATGTGAATAGCAAATCATTATAAAGTCCATAGGAGAAGAGAGTGCCACTCACAATAAAGTGTCATTGGAGAAGATATTGGCACACCAAGTTCTACCAAGAGGCTTGTAAGCAATGTGAGTGCATAGTTCGCTAGGACCATCGATCGCTATTTGGCCTCATTCATAGAACGAGCAACATAGATTGCTTCTTACTCTTCCATTCTTAGATCGGCAATCTTCTACAGATTCGACATAATCCATATCAAAATAGGCCACATGAGAGAGTATATGAGGTCTGCTATATTAGACCAAGGCCTGGAGCTTGCTTTAGATACCAAAGGATATACTCAATTGTCTGTAAATCAGAAATTCACAAAACATGCATGAACTAGCTCACGACACCCAAAACAAAGGAGATATTAGGCTATGTGACCATTAAGTACATCATCTTCCCCACAAACTGACGATAATCCTCAGGATTGGGTAATAAATGATCCGAACTAGAGACAATAAAAACGAGCTTAACATTTCCTTCATAGGTATCTCAATATGTCTACATCCCAAATATTCAACATCAAATCTGTGAAATATTTTCTTTGGGAGTGAAGCAAGGAATCACCGCGGTTGAGCTTGTTGATACCCAATATGTAGGTAACATGACCAAGATCTTTTGTTTTAAAATGATTGGTCAGGTGAAGTTTGATCTTAAAAATTCCTTCAGTGCCGTGAAAATAATGATGTCATAAACAAGAATGATCATGGAGCCCTCTGATGCGTAATCAATGCCTAAGTAACGAGAAGTGCCAATGCCCTAAACCACTTGACGGAATTTGTCTAACTAAGCTCAAGGAAATTGCTTGAGACCATATGGAGATTTGTTAAGTAAACGGACAAGAGATGCCCCTTCCTCCACCAATTAATAATTGCATATTTAGGTGGCTACTGCATGTACACCAGTCAATAAATCACCATTGAGAAAGACTTTTTTGATATCCAATTGATTCAGTTTCAATCGGCAATGCACAATTAAGATGATCAAGACCCAGTGGTATTCAGTTTGATAACCAATGATATGGTATCCATAATTTAGTCTCTGCTGCTAGTAAATCCATGACATAAGTGCACTTTGTGGCACTCAATCAGACCACATGGCTTGTGTTTCACTTTAGACACCTGATAAAAACTAACATGAAAATGGCATGAAAGCAACACACTTGATTTTATGTACTATTGACCTTGAGCTTGTATTTCTTTGTCCATCAACGCGCACCATCATGGATGTTGTAGTGCCTTATAAACAAAAGAGGATGTGGTGAATGCAGCAAGAGAAATATAACATATCAGTGTAGGTGAGGAGCCATGCTGTAAAATGAAACGAAGTTCGACATATGATGAGTAATGCCAGAATGCTTACCTTTGGGAAGAACAAAAAGATCCTTTAGCCTAAAAGTGTCAATAGTAGATGGAATTGGAGGGAGAGCTCCACAGTGGACTAAGGAAAAAAGGTGTTTACCCACTGAATATGAATAGAAGTGGAGGTAGTGGGAAAAATGGTAGATCTTTGAGAAACGGCATGTAAAAGACTGAAGCCTACACTGCATGCATCAATTTTCTACTGTAGAAACACAATCACAAACACTGCATGAGTAACTAAGTGCGAAAGCGAAAGTAGAGCAAACACACCAAAACTAACAATGTATACAATATACATAGTCCATAATGTATAAAAAATGTACATGTACATGAGTTTATGGTCTCGCGCATACAGACATACACCTAAACAAGATCACTAAGAGTTAATAGCAAAAGAGGGGTACAAAACACCCACTCTGATAAACGCGAGTCTCTCCAAATCTACAATAGTAAGATCAGCTCCGCAAGCTCCAATTCATCACCACGACTAGCATGAGGGTGATAAATCAATGTCACCGTTAATTAGACACTAAGCGATCACAACCTCCTCCCTTTAGCATCCTATATGCCTAAGTTATTAAAGGCGCAAGGCGCACCGAGGCTCAAAGGGGTCCTGGAGCCTACGCGCAAGGCGCAGGCGCGCGCGCCTGAGGCACGTGAGGCGCAAAAATGAATTTGGTGCTCAATTCACTGAAAATTAGTGAATAATTCATTGAAAATCAGCGAATTTGGCATCCAATTCACTGATTTTCAGTGAATTGGACACCCAATTTACTGAAAATCGGTGAATTGGATGCCCAAGTGTGCCTAGGTGTGCCTCAGGTGCGTCTTAGATAATGTTTTTGCCCACCTCCCAAAAAACATGTTGAAGAAACACCTTGAAAGGCCCAGGCGCGTCTTTGGTGCACCTGGGAGCTGGTAAGGCGTGCCTGGCCGCGCCTGGGGCACCTCGCCCGCCTTTGCTTTGCAGTGACGAGGGCCGGTGCGCCTGGTGCGTCCGGCACCTCAGGCGCGCCTTGATAACATAGCTATATGCTCAAGGGTATGGTTGACAATATGAACAAAGATGTTGGAGAGTTAGCACCATAATATATGTAAATCATATAGTATGTGCGACCAAGACAACATGACCAATAACATATCAAAACATATGACGGCTTTTGAGGGAAAGAGTGATAGAATGAGCCTACGAGAAGTAGTTGGTGCCATCCAGTTTCATGGTGGTTGAGGAGTACCGTGGTAATGGGTTGAACGGACGGATTCCAAAGCAGACATCGGGGTGGACGCAACACAACCATCAGAGGGCGTATTCAGAGAATCAACACTCCCATTCATAGCAATCCAAGAATATAAATCACAAGATTGATGAAATTAAGAGAAGGGGCGCAGGTCTAGGGTTTTCTCATAGAAAGAGAAGAAACCGAAGATGATCTCGGTAATGGGACCAAGCGGAAGAAGAGAAGAAGGTATAGGTATGAGGAGGAAGAACCATCCTCTCAAGAAAGAAGAATTAGATGCCAGAAACAAGGGATTCAAGCTCTCATAACAACGACGCCCGTAAGCAGCGAACGGGACAACATGAGCGGGAGAGATGCTGGAGAGCGGGATAAGAGGCGCTGGCGAGAAGGAAGCGAGTGACGAGGTGCTGGCTAGCGCTGGCGAGCGAGTGACGAGGTGCTGGCTAGCGCTGGCGAGCGAGAGAAGAGGCCCTGGCGAATGACAAGGCACTGACAAGCGCGGGCGAGGGCGAGCGCTGGACGGGTTGGTGGAGCTGAACGCGAGAACGGGCCGAGCGGAACACACGATTAGGGTAGCTTTGATACCATATTTGAAATCAGAATAATTGATTATTTCATTTATATGCTACACTTCTTAATATATAGGAGCATAGTTATTAGGTGCGCTGAGGCGCCGGGCGCACCAGGCGCACCGGGCGCACTGGGCCTCGCCTCTGCAAAGCACAGGCAGGCGAGGTGCCTCAGGCGCGCCCAGGCGCATCTTAGGCGCGCCTCGGTGCGCGCCTTACCAGCTCCCAGGAGCACCAAAGGCGCGTCTGGGCCTTTCAAGGGCTTTTCTTCAACCTGATTACTGATTTTTTTTGGAGGTGGGCAAAATCATGATCTCATGGTTAGATTACATGATTTCTTATATGTATCTACCATCTAGTGAGAGAAGTTGCACCGTAATGGTAAAATTACAACGTAAAATCGTCTGATGAAGAATAACAATGTAAAATCAATGTGATTGCAGCAAGTTGCAACACTTGCACTTATAATGGTAAATATTTGTAAAACAAAATCTAAAAAGTAGCTTTTAGAGTTGTGATATATGCAATTCTAGTGTGTTGATATGATGGTAGATTTATTTTACGTGTTTTTGTATTTAATAAATTGTATTTTCTCTTTTTTTTTGCGCCTCACTTGCCTCAGGCGCGCGCCTAGGCTCCAGGACCCCTTTGCGCCTCGGCTCCAGGACCCCTTTGCGCCTCGGCTTCAGGACCCTTTTGCGCCTCGGCTTCAGGACCCCTTTGCGCCTCGGTGCGCCTTGCGCCTTTAATAACTTAGTATAGAAGTGAGAATACAAGGAAATACAATAGAGCATATAAAAGAAAATATCAAAATAATTCACAAACTCCAACATTATTAGCTATTTAGCAGAAGACTTAATCATCGGATTATACATTTTAGCGGAAGACTAATTACCGCTAGTATCACAAAAACCTACACATTGAACTATATGAACAAAAGTTGAATACTAATATGTAAACATGTAGTTAAGCCGCACTATATTATACCAAATATGGTTCTAACAATAATGAACGAAAAATGATATTGATATATCATATATGTAAAAGAATGTGACTTTGTGGCTGAGACCCCATGAGCATGCACCACGTGGCCCAAGTAAGTCATGATGTCCGTGCTGAATGAACACTTAGTGGCCTTTAGAATGAGGAGGTGTTGGCGAATCAGGAAGATGGTGTGAAGGTGCCTTAAGTGATCGACTCATGTCTCATTGTACACCAACGATCGTCAAAAAATACTATCACAAATTTATGTAGCAGGGACTGGAATACCTTATCCATTAAAGCTTGGAAGGTGGAGGGGGAATTCGTGAGCCTGAATGACATGACCAAGAACTCAAAGTGGCAGTTAGGTCTTAAATGCAGCCTTCTCCACATGTGCATGGGCCATGCGCATCTGATGATAACCCGAATACAGATCCAACTTGGAGAAGAACTGAGCTCCATGCAAATCATCCATAAGTTCCTCCACCACTGGTATGAGAACTTGTCCTTTACTGTTTCGCATTCAGCTCCATGCAATCCATGCAGAAGCACCACGTGCCTTCCTTTTTGTGTACCAAGAGGACTGGCGAAGAGAAAGGAGATATGTTGCACTGAATAATCCATTGTTGTAGCATAGCGTTGCACTGACATTCAATGTCGTCCTTTTGAAGGAAGGGATAACGGTATGGGGCCTTAGGTGTACTGCCACAGGCATCGTGCCCGACACAAGACATATGTGGTGGTCCTGGCCGCGGATTGGTGGAATCCCGTTGACAGTGTAAATGTGTCGCCAAATTCTGGTAGGAGCTGATGGGGGTGGGTTGCGGAAGCCGGTTATAGAGTTCCCCACAAATGGAAGGAAGAGATCCCCATCATCGTTGAGTGCTCGTGCCACTCGATCGGTTGAGAGCCATGGTACCAGCGCATAGTGAGACGGTCGAAATCCCAAGTTAGTGGTCCTACAGTTCGTAGCCATCATACGCCCAGTACCACCTCAAACACTTGGAGATCCACGACGAGGAGGTCGACCTGGGAGTGGTGCTCCACCACGATAGGGACCCGGCGGGCGGAGGCAGATGCCAGGACACACCATTTAGTCTCCGTTGTCCACCGACACATGCACACAACTACGAGGCATCATTGCGGCGACATGACTAATGAAGCTATGACTGCTTCCCGAATCAATAAGCGCGAGCAAGGTCTGTCCCCCGAGAGTGAAGAGCATCTGGATCATATGACCATCCTGAGGGCTCCAAATGGCGTGAAGGGAAATCTCTGGATCCTTTGTGTCCTCTTCCTCATCATCAACATCAAAGGGGTCATTCACTTCCACCCAGAAGAGACGTTTGCACTGATATCCTGGTCTGAACTAGTCGTCGCAATTGAAACATAGGCCCTTGGAACGACAATTGGTCATCTTGGAGATGGAGAGTCTACGACGGAAAGGGGCAGCTCTAATCTGACCCCTTGGAAGGTCTGGAAAGTGTTGGAGGCCCTGTGGTGCTGCTTCCATGGAAGGGCCCGATCATGTTCCATCAACCACCTTGGGGCTGGTTTAAGAGCAGGCGCTTCTCACAAACCCATGCTAGAATCATTGCAGTGGTGAGGTCTGGTGGTGCTTGGAATTCCACATCGAGACGTAAGCGTTCATGTACGCCCGCCGTGAAGATGGGGACTTGTTGCTCGAGACTCACCAAAAGAGCGCGAGCTAACAATCCCTAGAACCACTCCAAGTACTCGCTAATGTGCCTCGTTTGCTTGAGGGGGATGAGGTCGCTGAGCTGGGAACCACGCAGTGGAGGGACGAAGCAGAGAGTGCAAGAGGCTTTGAGCTCATCCCATGTCAAATGTGGTCGTTCCCGTTGAAATTGAGTGAACCATAGTTGAGCGGGAACTAGTAAGTGAAAGGAGGCGACGTCGAGCCTTTCCTCCCATGGAATTCGTTGATTGGAGAAGAAGAGTTTGCAGCTTGTGAGCCAAGCAGGGGGTCCTCCTGGCCTTCAAAAATAGGAAAATCCATTTTGACGTAGCGAGAGATGCCACTCCTTTCCAGTCGCGGGCTAGCCTCGTAGCGTTGGTGGCCGGGTGGTAGATGAAGGGATTAAACCGGAGGTAACCCGCTATGGAAGTTGCATGGAGTCGAGTCGGGCGTTGAGGACATCCATCTTCCTGTTGAATGGTGGCCATCATGGCCTAGAATATCTCCATGAACTGGGTCAAGGTGACCCCACCCTCATCCATTGATTTGGAAGGTGCGTGAAGGAACGCGGAAGGGGAAGAAGGCCCGAAGTGAGCATGGAATCAGCGCTGATGGTGGGCGCAAAAGCCACGGGAATGGCGGAGCCTGACCGGGGGGGGGGGGGGTAGAAGTCGCGGGAGGACCGAAGATGAGAGTGCAAGAGGCATTGAACTCATCCTATGTCAAATGTGGTCGTTGAAGTTGAGTAAACCATAGTTGAGCAGGACACATTAGGAGAAAGGAGGCGACACCGAGCCTTTCCTCCCATGGCATTCGTTGGTTGGCGAAGAAGAGTTCGCAGCGGGTGAGCCAAGCAAGGGGGTCCTCGCGAGGGACACCGCTCCCTTTCGACTGCGGGCTAGCCGGCTCGTAGTGTTGGTGGTTGGGTGGTAGATCAATGGAGGAACCGAAGGTAACCCGCTATGGAAGCTGCATGGAGTCAAGCTAGGCGTTGAGGGCATCCATCTTGCTGTTGTTGGTGTCCATCATGGCCTGGAACATCTCCATTACCTGGGTCAAGGTGGCTCCGCCCTCCTCCATAGATGTGGTAGGTTGTTGGAAGGTACGCAGAAGGGGAAGAAGTCCCAGAGTGAGTGCCGAATCAACGCAGATGATGGGCGCGGAAGTAGCGGGAATGGCAGAGCCGGTGGTCGGCAGTGGAGGCAATTGATTGTCGGCGCCGTCTTAACCTTGCTCTGATACCAAGTTGTTGTGGACTCCCGATTGGGGTCAGGTGTTAGGGAGGACGAGGGAGAAGTCCCGTAAGGGATTGAAATCCCCCTTCTTAGAACCCGGAGGAGCTATGATGGAGGAGGGGCTTGATCCAAAGGGAGGGGGATCCACGAGAGCAGGCGTCTTTGGTTTGGAGGGGAGATCGGTGGATATTCGACCTGCATGGTAAAACGTCGAGTATACGGGAGAGGGATTAGGGAACAAAAAATGGAGAGAGAGAAAGGAAGAGAGATATATATATTAGGATAATATTTTGCTTGCTCCCAAAATGAGTCCAACACTCCTTTAACTAAGGAGGGTCATCATAGTTCATGAGCCCCTCACTTGTGCCATACTACAAGTGAGATAAAAACATGCAAAGGTAAAAATACGATCAGATAACGTGTGATCACTCCTTAGTGGCTTGCGCGCGACATAGATAAGTTCGCCCCTAGCGTGGATCCATAATAGATTCAAGGTGGAGAAGGGGAGACAAGGAGTGTTTTGGCTGTGGCAGGGAGTTGCGGTTATGGGGAGGGGTTTTAGAGTGGTCGGATGTAGATAGAGGGGAATCTTAGGGTTGGCGGCAGGGTTCTTAGGGCTGGATGGTGGGTGCAAGTCTGAAAAAACAAGAAAATGTAGGATACAATTTACAAGCCAAGGAGTCGGCACCTTCGTGCAGTCAACACCGCAGAAGATCCTTGGAAGAAAATCTCTAAAATCTGAAATGCCCTCGACGGCTGCCCCTATCTTCTTATTTATAATAAAACTGATTAGGGCGACCAAACATGAAGGACTATGATTGACCGCTTATGATGGTGCCCGATCTCACAAAATAATGCATAAAAATAATAAAACATGATACATAGAAATATGTGAACAGCATTCCGGACACATCTGTGGGTTTGGATCGTCGATCATGTCAAAATCTCCTATGTGAGTATGTCACGACCCGTCTCGACAAGAGTCAGAGCGCACTTCGGGCGGGCCGTGATGCCACAGGCATGAGCGAACAGGAACCCATGCCTGCTAAGGCGGAAACAGATTTACTACAATAGTTTTGAATTCATTACTTTGAAAAGAATTTAGTATATCTTATAAGTATGCGGAAGCCACAATGAAAGGTTAAAACTATGCATTTTCATTAAAATCAGATGTCATACATTATACTGAGATGATGAACATGAAATGAGTTACAATAGTAAAATGCTATAAGTAAAATGATCTGATACAAGCAAGAACACCCTAAGAGTTGTCCACAATACCAGAGAAAATGGCTGACAATAACTAATACAAGAAAAGTAGATCCAACAGTACTGAAACAAAATACATAGAACCTGCTGACACAGTAATCAAAATAGAACCTCCAAGCAAAATGCAGCTGAACGAAGAAAACTCAGGGAGCAAACGGCGCGGTCACGAACCCTAAGGCAAATCCAAACAGAAGAAAAATGCCTCAGAACAAGAAAATAATAGTAAACAAGCTGTAATTTTAGGTACATGCAGAAATAAATCTAAAGTACCGATTAACTCTTGAAACAGGCTAGTGAAACAGGCAGATAACTGAAACAAGCTGAAACTATCTAGAAATATTAGCCTACTCCGGAGTATAGCCTAAACAAGTATTTTACAACGACATAAGCGGTTATCTATGAAATGCGTAGGTGTTTATAGTGGGCACACATGGTTCACACTCAAGTCCAAGTGTAAGGCTTACCAGAATAAGGGTATTCCATGCTCACCGTGACCATGCAAGCAAGACGTTGCACCACCTAAAACCTAGTTTCCATGATTCGCTTATGACACTCAAGACCTAAGGGTTTCATGTTTTTCCGAGGAGATTCCCATCACAACGCGACATGCTCGCGAGTGATAGTTCTTAGGCTATCAGATATTGATGATAATTTAGAATACCAGTAAAAACAAATTAAATTCTTGTTTGCAAGCGAGAGGGAATTTCTCCACTTGCCTTAAGGTGAAGCAGGAACTACTAGCGGCAGCTAGGCGGCGCAAGCAAAGTCAAAGGCACTATTGAACCTGTTCAGGAATAATCGCAGGCAATATTTGATACATGACAACAGAAAACCATACGCTAGCAAGGCGGTTATTTTGCAAAAAAACTAACTCAAGAGCAGGTTAGCAATTTACCTCCCTCAAGGATGAGGGGAGCGGAGATTCCTCGGCGGATCGGGGCCCTGGCGGTGCTTGAGTGACAGAAACCCTAAATCAGAGGGGGTTTCAGAGATTCCACCACCAACACGACGAGCGGTACCGGAGAAATAATCATAAGAATGCAAAATTAGCCGATTAGACGACGCATATGCGAAGGATTGACGTAAATTCGACGATTAGGGCACAAAGCCAACACGCAAAAATTATTAAATCTCTGAATCGAGGGATGGGGAGGCGTTCTTACCCAAGGGAACCGTATCCGGGCTCAAAAATCCGAGTGGAGGGCGAATCGAGAAACCATAGATGTCCCCCTCGCAAATCGCCGGCCAAGACGGAGAGGAAGAGGGATAAATGGCTGCTGCCCTTGGAGAAGAGGAGGTTACCAGCCCCTTTGGAGGAGGAGGAAATGGCCCGGAGAAGGAGGCGGTTGCGGAGTCGCTGGCGTCGACCTAAGCGGGAAGCGGCGGCCACGACAGGAGGAGAAGGCGCAGGAGGGGTCGGCGGCGGCGGCTGGAGGCGCTGGAGGGGGCGTCGGCGGCGGCTGGAGGCGCTTGAGGGAGCGTCGGCGGCGGCTGGAGGCGTTGGAGGGAGCGTCGGGAGAGGAATAGGGTTGCGGGCTTTGCGGCTGAGGCGGGATCGAGCGGGGGTTTGCGGGATTTAGAAAGAACCGGGGGGGGGGGGGCTCGGCTAGGCTTAATAATAATAAGGGAGGGAGGGAAAATCCTTATTATTATTATTATTATTAAGCTTTTAAAATAGGGTTGTTACAATCTCCCCTACTTAGAAAGTTTCGTCCCGAAACTTCTGAGAATTCTCTTACGGCGAAAATTAGGATGACATTCATTCCAACAAGGTTGCAATTCAAGTCAAGAGAACTAACTGAAAAGGCACTTAAATAGAGAGAGGAACAAGAGCGGAGACATACCGGGATCAAGAGAAAAGATGCGGATACTTGCTACGCATGTCAGCCTCGAGCTCCCAAGTGAACTCCTCAGACTTGCCATGCATCCAAAGTACCTTCACCATAGGAATGGTCCTCTTTCGAAGCTTGCGCTCTTGATATTCCACTATCTTGGCGGGCTCAATCGGATAAGACAGATTAGCTTCAGGAACCACCGGAATTTCCTCCAGAACACGAGTAGGATCATGGATGTATTTTCGGAGCTGACTAACATGGAAAACATCATGAACACCGGACAACGAATCTGGCAACTCCAAACGATAAGCAGATCCTCCAACACGCTCTGAGATGGTGTACGGCCCCACAAATCTCAGGCTGAGCTTATGATGGCGACCAAACCGTTTCACCCCAGGAGTAGGAGAAACCTTCAAGAACACCCGATCACCTACTGCAAACTCCAACGGACGGCGGCGATGATTAGCATACTTCCTCTGTCTCTCAATGGCACGACTGAGCTGAAGACGAGTCTTCTTGGTGGCTTCTTCCATTTCCTGAAGTAACTCAGGGCCCAACACCACCTTCTCACCAACTTCTGACCAATAGAGAGGAGTTCTACAACGACGCCCATACAACGCTTCGAAAGGGGCCATCTTGAGGCTCTCCTGATAGCTATTGTTGTAGGCGAACTCAACCAACGGTAGGTGCTCATCCCAAGCTCCCTTGAAGTCCAGAATATAACACCTAAGCATGTCTTCAAGAATCTGATTAACCCTTTCGGTCTGCCCATCGGTAGTTGGATGATAAGCGGTGCTCAAGTTGAGCTCGGTACCCAAAGCTTGCTGAAAACCCTTCCAAAAGTGCGAAACAAACCTCGAGTCACGATCAGAGACAATCCGCAGAGGAATCCCATGAAGTCTAACTATCTCAGAGACAGATCCGGGCCATCTTTTCAGTAGAGTGACCTTCCTTGTACGGGATGAAGTGAGCCACCTTCGTCATGCGGTCCACTATGACCCAAATCGCATCATGCCCTCTCGGAGTACGGGGCAAACCCGTGATGAAGTCCATAGAGACATCTTCCCACTTCCATTCGGGGATAGGCAAGGGCTGCAAAAGACCACCAGGACGCTGACGCTGAGCTTTCACCTTCTGGCACGTCAGACATCGAGAGATGAAACGGGCTATATAATTCTTCATACCAGGCCACCAAACGATTTGCTTCAAGTCATGATACATTTTATTATTGCCTGGATGACCAGATGTGCGAGACTCGTGAGCTTCCCGGCAAATACTATCGAGCAATTCAGGAACATCAGGAATGCAGAGGCGGCCTCGAAAACGCAGCACATCGTCAGAGATAGAGAAATCCGGGAGAGTCCCAAGTTCAACATGTCGGCGGATGCGCTGGAGTGCGGGGTCAGATGGCTGTAAATCCTTCACCTGCTCTACCCATAACGGAACGGGAACCTCTTCATGACCTTCTGGCGCGATGGATATATCCATCCGATCGAGGTCATCAATCAAGGCTGCTAGAATAGCTGACATGGGTGTGCAAGCGGCTACGGAAGCATGCCGGCTCAACGCATCTGCCACTGAATTGGCTTTACCAGGAACATACGTGAGCTGCAAGTCATAATCTGCCACGAACTCGAGCCAACGCCTCTGACGAAGATTGAGGTCCTTCTGAACAAAGATGTACTTTAAACTCTGGTGGTCGGTGAAAAAGTGACACTTCACGCCATAGAGATAATGACGCCAAAGCTTCAGAGCAAACACCACCGCAGCAAACTCCAGATCATGAGTGGGGTAGTTGCGTTCGTGAACCTTCAACTGCCTCGACCCATAAGCAATAACACGATCATCCTGCATCAGGACACAACCCAAACCAACTCCGGAAGCATCAGTGTAAACTGAAAAGTCCAACCCTTCTGTCGGAAGAGCTAAAACGGGTGCTGAACACAGACGTTGCTTCAACTCAGAAAAGGACTGCTCGCACTGATCTGACCACTCGAATCTAGCATGCTTTTGAGTTAGTCGAGTCAGGGGGGCAGTAAGAGAGGAAAAACCCTTGACGAAGCGTCGGTAATAGCCAGCCAAACCAAGGAAACTGCGGATCTCGGTAGGGGTAGAAGGTCGCTTCCAGTCCATAACTGCGGAAATCTTGGCAGGATCAACAGAAAGTCCATCCCCTGAAATGACGTGGCCTAAGAAGGCAACACGATCCAGCCAGAACTCACATTTTGCCAACTTTGCATAAAGCTGATGCTGACGAAGGGTGGAGAGAGCGAGTCTAAGATGCGCTGCATGCTCCTCACGGGTCTTGGAGTAGACCAAGATATCATCAATGAAGACGATGATGAACTTGTCCAGGTACTCACGAAAGACACGCTTCATCATGTCCATGAATGCAGAAGGGGCGTTAGTCAACCCGAAAGACATCACCAAAAATTCGAAATGACCATACCGAGTCCGGAAGGCCGTCCTGGGGACGTCGGAGTCCTTGATCTTCAGCTGATGGTAACCCGATCTGAGATCTATCTTTGAAAAGACTGTACTGCCCTTAAGCTGATCGAATAAATCATCCACCCGCGGAAGGGGGTACTTATTCTTGATGGTCACCTTATTAAGATCTCGGTAGTCGATACACAATCTCATGGATCCATCCTTCTTTTTCACGAAGAGTACAGGGGCTCCCCAAGGTGACGAGCTAGGGCGAATGTACCCACGCTCAAGCAATTCGTCTAACTGCGTTCTGAGTTCTTCTAGCTCACGCGGTGCCATGCGGTAAGGAGCTTTAGATATGGGGCGCGTCCCAGGCTCTACATCAATACAGAACTCCACATCACGATCAGGAGGCATCCCAGGCAATTCGGCGGGGAACACGTCAGGAAACTCCGAAGCAACAGAAATAGACTCGAGTTTAGGAGAGATAGCATCCGAGTGCGAAGCATAAACGAAGCAGACAGAACATCCTTGGCTAAGAAGGCGAGTGGCGCGCACAGCAGAGATTACCTTCAGGTGGCTGCGGGTCTGAACATGAACGCTGTATTCATTGCCATTAATGCTGAGATTGACCCTCTTCGCCACACAGTCCAGCTTTGCTCGATGCGCGACCAACCAATTCATTCCCAGGATTACGTCGAACTCTGTCATATCCAGAACTATGAGGTCAGCGACGACTTGCAATTCTCCAAGCAGGATCGGGCAATTGAGAACGCCTCTGGTTGAGAGATGCAGATAACCGGGTACAGAAATCTCAAAAGGAACCTCAAGTGGCGAAGTATGCCAACTATAAAGGTCCACGATGCGGCGGGCGATAAAAGAGTGCGATGCACCGGAGTCAAATAAGATTTGCATCCACTTATTCTTGACCCTAAAACTTCCTAAAAAGGAAAACATAACGCATAACAAGTTTGTTCGACTAAGGCAAGTCAGATTCAAGAATGCAGAAAAATTTAAAATTCTACACAAAACGTACCAGAGATGACGTCGGTAGATGCGAGCGCCTCGCCCTGAGTGACGACGTTCAGCACAGCTCTGCCCTGAGCTCCGGGGATAACTTGCAAAGGTTGAGCGGGGATCGGGCTATCCTTTATGGGACAGTCAAACATGCGGTGCCCAACCTGCCCACATTTGAAACAGGCCTTCTGCTTGCGGCGGCAGTCCTTTACCAAGTGGCCCGATCTCTTGCAGAAAGCACAGACGGAGGCAGCAGAGGCAAGTGTCATCTGAGGTTGCTGCGCAGGAGCAACCATCTTCTGCTTCTTCAGGAGGGAGCGGCAGACTTGGGCGACATGGCCCACCTTGTGGCAGAAGGCACACACCTCTTTGGACCTGGGGCCTTGCTGCTGAGCTGGAGCATCCTTGCGCTTGAGGTCGGATGCGGCGTCATTGCTTGTTCCATGCTGGGCTTTCTTGGCAGAACGATCCAACTCAATAGCTTCCACCTGCAAGGCGGCTCCCACGGTCTCCGCGTAGGTGGTGGCGCCATGAGCTACCACAAGCTGACGGAAGTCATGATGGAGCCCCTTCACGAAACGGCTGATCTTTTTGTCTTCATCCGGCACGAACTCCGGAGCAAGGAGGGAAAGGCGGGAGAACTCTCTTGCGTACTCGGTCACTGTCCTACCAGTCTGCTGAAGGGACAGGAACTTCTCAGCTAACTTGTCCCGTTCCACGGAAGAGAGGAAGTTCTCCATAAGAGCATCCTTGAACTGTCTCCAAGATAAGGTGGCAGAATCAGGGAGGCTGCGGCGCTGGAGCCACCAAGTATAAGCATCCTCGGACAATTGATAGGCCGCAAGGAGGACCTTCTGGGTCTCGGGAACTCCAGCATACTCAAAATGCTTCTCCATCTGGGAGATCCATTCAGTGATCACGAAGAAGTCTCGATTGCCATCGAAAGACGGCGGATTCAGCCTCTTGAATGCAAGAGTATCTGCCATTGCCACTGGCGGGGCAGGCAGGCTTGCCACGAGCGGGGGAACCAAGGTGACGGCAGGCGAGCCGGTCCCAGAATCAGTTGCAGGAGGGGTGCCTCCAGGAAGGGCAGTAGTTTTCGTAACTCCAGCTGTCCCTGCACTGCCGGAACCAAGGGCTGGGTCAGGAGTTTGACGATCCTCTTCCAGACGGGTGAGACGTTCCAGAATCTGCCTCATCAGCTGGGCAGTGACATCTCCAGATGTTCCTCCCGCTGAAGAGGTAGCCCGCTTGCGTTGCGATCGCTTCGAAGCCATCTAGAAAGAAACACAAAAAAGTCAAGTAAGAGAAACAGTCAGGCTAAGCTTAGAGGATTGAGACTACAGGTTCTAGCATTCTATTACTGTTGAATACGTAAATCATGTAATAGTTACAGCATTTTCAGTGGACAACTCTAGGTGGTAGTCATGCAAGTGCAAATGCGACGATAAGATCGCGTGCGATAGAAGAATGATTTGAAAAAAAATCCATGTGTGTACAATCTTCATCTGTTGCTCTTAGCTTAACACTCGTGCAATGAGTTATGTCATGCATGCAATGTATTTATGCCTACAATGCATCCTTAAGTATGTTCATGAATGGATACGCATGCCATGTTAAGCGCCCATATCACTTAACATGTCACGCGCATGATGATTCTAATGCCCGCGCACTTGAAAATATTAAACCGCCCATACAATTTAATATTCGCAAGCGGTGTATATCCTAGTGGAAATTCATATGCATATAAATGTTAAGTTTGCCCATACTCCCTTAACATTTGTATGCATACTACTCATGCTTATGAGTGAGTGTGTGCGTGTTTCAGCCTCGAACAACAGACAACGACAAAGTGAGTGAGGAAATGATGCATGCACGTATATTTACATAATAGATTTCAAAATATATAAATTTTTTAAAATATTTTATCTTTAGATGCCGAAACCTAGCTCTGATACCAACTGTCACGACCCGTCTCGATAAGAGTCAGAGCGCACTTCGGGCGGGCCGTGATGCCACAGACATGAGCGAACAGGAACCCATGCCTGCTAAGGCGGAAACAGATTTACTACAATAGTTTTGAATTCATTACTTTGAAAAGAATTTAGTATATCTTATAAGTATGCGGAAGCCACAATGAAAGGTTAAAACTATGCATTTTCATTAAAATCAGATGTCATACATTATACTGAGATGATGAACATGAAATGAGTTACAATAGTAAAATGCTATAAGTAAAATGATCTGATACAAGCAAGAACACCCTAAGAGTTGTCCACAATACCAGAGAAAATGGCTGACAATAACTAATACAAGAAAAGTAGATCCAACAGTACTGAAACAAAATACATAGAACCTGCTGACACAGTAATCAAAATAGAACCTCCAAGCAAAATGCAGCTGAACGAAGAAAACTCAGGGAGCAAACGGCGCGGTCACGAACCCTAAGGCAAATCCAAACAGAAGAAAAATGCCTCAGAACAAGAAAATAATAGTAAACAAGCTGTAATTTTAGGTACATGCAGAAATAAATCTAAAGTACCGATTAACTCTTGAAACAGGCTAGTGAAACAGGCAGATAACTGAAACAAGCTGAAACTATCTAGAAATATTAGCCTACTCCGGAGTATAGCCTAAACAAGTATTTTACAACGACATAAGCGGTTATCTATGAAATGCGTAGGTGTTTATAGTGGGCACACATGGTTCACACTCAAGTCCAAGTGTAAGGCTTACCAGAATAAGGGTATTCCATGCTCACCGTGACCATGCAAGCAAGACGTTGCACCACCTAAAACCTAGTTTCCATGATTCGCTTATGACACTCAAGACCTAAGGGTTTCATGTTTTTCCGAGGAGATTCCCATCACAACGCGACATGCTCGCGAGTGATAGTTCTTAGGTTATCAGATATTGATGATAATTTAGAATACCAGTAAAAACAAATTAAATTCTTGTTTGCAAGCGAGAGGGAATTTCTCCACTTGCCTTAAGGTGAAGCAGGAACTACTAGCGGCAGCTAGGCGGCGCAAGCAAAGTCAAAGGCACTATTGAACCTGTTCAGGAATAATCGCAGGCAATATTTGATACATGACAACAGAAAACCATACGCTAGCAAGGCGGTTATTTTGCAAAAAAACTAACTCAAGAGCAGGTTAGCAATTTACCTCCCTCAAGGATGAGGGGAGCGGAGATTCCTCGGCGGATCGGGGCCCTGGCGGTGCTTGAGTGACAGAAACCCTAAATCGGAGGGGGTTTCAGAGATTCCACCACCAACACGACGAGCGGTACCGGAGAAATAATCATAAGAATGCAAAATTAGCCGATTAGACGACGCATATGCGAAGGATTGACGTAAATTCGACGATTAGGGCACAAAGCCAACACGCAAAAATTATTAAATCTCTGAATCGAGGGATGGGGAGGCGTTCTTACCCAAGGGAACCGTATCCGGGCTCAAAAATCCGAGTGGAGGGCGAATCGAGAAACCATAGATGTCCCCCTCGCAAATCGCCGGCCAAGACGGAGAGGAAGAGGGATAAATGGCTGCTGCCCTTGGAGAAGAGGAGGTTACCAGCCCCTTTGGAGGAGGAGGAAATGGCCCGGAGAAGGAGGCGGTTGCGGAGTCGCTGGCGTCGACCTAAGCGGGAAGCGGCGGCCACGACAGGAGGAGAAGGCGCAGGAGGGGTCGGCGGCGGCGGCTGGAGGCGCTGGAGGGGGCGTCGGCGGCGGCTGGAGGCGCTTGAGGGAGCGTCGGCGGCGGCTGGAGGCGTTGGAGGGAGCGTCGGGAGAGGAATAGGGTTGCGGGCTTTGCGGCTGAGGCGGGATCGAGCGGGGGTTTGCGGGATTTAGAAAGAACCGGGGGGGGGGGGGGGGGGGGGGGGGGGGGGGGGGGCTCGGCTAGGCTTAATAATAATAAGGGAGGGAGGGAAAATCCTTATTATTATTATTATTATTAAGCTTTTAAAATAGGGTTGTTACAATCTCCCCTACTTAGAAAGTTTCGTCCCGAAACTTCTGAGAATTCTCTTACGGCGAAAATTAGGATGACATTCATTCCAACAAGGTTGCAATTCAAGTCAAGAGAACTAACTGAAAAGGCACTTAAATAGAGAGAGGAACAAGAGCGGAGACATACCGGGATCAAGAGAAAAGATGCGGATACTTGCTACGCATGTCAGCCTCGAGCTCCCAAGTGAACTCCTCAGACTTGCCATGCATCCAAAGTACCTTCACCATAGGAATGGTCCTCTTTCGAAGCTTGCGCTCTTGATATTCCACTATCTTGGCGGGCTCAATCGGATAAGACAGATTAGCTTCAGGAACCACCGGAATTTCCTCCAGAACACGAGTAGGATCATGGATGTATTTTCGGAGCTGACTAACATGGAAAACATCATGAACACCGGACAACGAATCTGGCAACTCCAAACGATAAGCAGATCCTCCAACACGCTCTGAGATGGTGTACGGCCCCACAAATCTCAGGCTGAGCTTATGATGGCGACCAAACCGTTTCACCCCAGGAGTAGGAGAAACCTTCAAGAACACCCGATCACCTACTGCAAACTCCAACGGACGGCGGCGATGATTAGCATACTTCCTCTGTCTCTCAATGGCACGACTGAGCTGAAGACGAGTCTTCTTGGTGGCTTCTTCCATTTCCTGAAGTAACTCAGGGCCCAACACCACCTTCTCACCAACTTCTGACCAATAGAGAGGAGTTCTACAACGACGCCCATACAACGCTTCGAAAGGGGCCATCTTGAGGCTCTCCTGATAGCTATTGTTGTAGGCGAACTCAACCAACGGTAGGTGCTCATCCCAAGCTCCCTTGAAGTCCAGAATATAACACCTAAGCATGTCTTCAAGAATCTGATTAACCCTTTCGGTCTGCCCATCGGTAGTTGGATGATAAGCGGTGCTCAAGTTGAGCTCGGTACCCAAAGCTTGCTGAAAACCCTTCCAAAAGTGCGAAACAAACCTCGAGTCACGATCAGAGACAATCCGCAGAGGAATCCCATGAAGTCTAACTATCTCAGAGACAGATCCGGGCCATCTTTTCAGTAGAGTGACCTTCCTTGTACGGGATGAAGTGAGCCACCTTCGTCATGCGGTCCACTATGACCCAAATCGCATCATGCCCTCTCGGAGTACGGGGCAAACCCGTGATGAAGTCCATAGAGACATCTTCCCACTTCCATTCGGGGATAGGCAAGGGCTGCAAAAGACCACCAGGACGCTGACGCTGAGCTTTCACCTTCTGGCACGTCAGACATCGAGAGATGAAACGGGCTATATAATTCTTCATACCAGGCCACCAAACGATTTGCTTCAAGTCATGATACATTTTATTATTGCCTGGATGACCAGATGTGCGAGACTCGTGAGCTTCCCGGCAAATACTATCGAGCAATTCAGGAACATCAGGAATGCAGAGGCGGCCTCGAAAACGCAGCACATCGTCAGAGATAGAGAAATCCGGGAGAGTCCCAAGTTCAACATGTCGGCGGATGCGCTGGAGTGCGGGGTCAGATGGCTGTAAATCCTTCACCTGCTCTACCCATAACGGAACGGGAACCTCTTCATGACCTTCTGGCGCGATGGATATATCCATCCGATCGAGGTCATCAATCAAGGCTGCTAGAATAGCTGACATGGGTGTGCAAGCGGCTACGGAAGCATGCCGGCTCAACGCATCTGCCACTGAATTGGCTTTACCAGGAACATACGTGAGCTGCAAGTCATAATCTGCCACGAACTCGAGCCAACGCCTCTGACGAAGATTGAGGTCCTTCTGAACAAAGATGTACTTTAAACTCTGGTGGTCGGTGAAAAAGTGACACTTCACGCCATAGAGATAATGACGCCAAAGCTTCAGAGCAAACACCACCGCAGCAAACTCCAGATCATGAGTGGGGTAGTTGCGTTCGTGAACCTTCAACTGCCTCGACCCATAAGCAATAACACGATCATCCTGCATCAGGACACAACCCAAACCAACTCCGGAAGCATCAGTGTAAACTGAAAAGTCCAACCCTTCTGTCGGAAGAGCTAAAACGGGTGCTGAACACAGACGTGCTTCAACTCAGAAAAGGACTGCTCGCACTGATCTGACCACTCGAATCTAGCATGCTTTTGAGTTAGTCGAGTCAGGGGGGCAGTAAGAGAGGAAAAACCCTTGACGAAGCGTCGGTAATAGCCAGCCAAACCAAGGAAACTGCGGATCTCGGTAGGGGTAGAAGGTCGCTTCCAGTCCATAACTGCGGAAATCTTGGCAGGATCAACAGAAAGTCCATCCCCTGAAATGACGTGGCCTAAGAAGGCAACACGATCCAGCCAGAACTCACATTTTGCCAACTTTGCATAAAGCTGATGCTGACGAAGGGTGGAGAGAGCGAGTCTAAGATGCGCTGCATGCTCCTCACGGGTCTTGGAGTAGACCAAGATATCATCAATGAAGACGATGATGAACTTGTCCAGGTACTCACGAAAGACACGGTTCATCATGTCCATGAATGCAGAAGGGGCGTTAGTCAACCCGAAAGACATCACCAAAAATTCGAAATGACCATACCGAGTCCGGAAGGCCGTCCTGGGGACGTCGGAGTCCTTGATCTTCAGCTGATGGTAACCCGATCTGAGATCTATCTTTGAAAAGACTGTACTGCCCTTAAGCTGATCGAATAAATCATCCACCCGCGGAAGGGGGTACTTATTCTTGATGGTCACCTTATTAAGATCTCGGTAGTCGATACACAATCTCATGGATCCATCCTTCTTTTTCACGAAGAGTACAGGGGCTCCCCAAGGTGACGAGCTAGGGCGAATGTACCCACGCTCAAGCAATTCGTCTAACTGCGTTCTGAGTTCTTCTAGCTCACGCGGTGCCATGCGGTAAGGAGCTTTAGATATGGGGCGCGTCCCAGGCTCTACATCAATACAGAACTCCACATCACGATCAGGAGGCATCCCAGGCAATTCGGCGGGGAACACGTCAGGAAACTCCGAAGCAACAGAAATAGACTCGAGTTTAGGAGAGATAGCATCCGAGTGCGAAGCATAAACGAAGCAGACAGAACATCCTTGGCTAAGAAGGCGAGTGGCGCGCACAGCAGAGATTACCTTCAGGTGGCTGCGGGTCTGAACATGAACGCTGTATTCATTGCCATTAATGCTGAGATTGACCCTCTTCGCCACACAGTCCAGCTTTGCTCGATGCGCGACCAACCAATTCATTCCCAGGATTACGTCGAACTCTGTCATATCCAGAACTATGAGGTCAGCGACGACTTGCAATTCTCCAAGCAGGATCGGGCAATTGAGAACGCCTCTGGTTGAGAGATGCAGATAACCGGGTACAGAAATCTCAAAAGGAACCTCAAGTGGCGAAGTATGCCAACTATAAAGGTCCACGATGCGGCGGGCGATAAAAGAGTGCGATGCACCGGAGTCAAATAAGATTTGCATCCACTTATTCTTGACCCTAAAACTTCCTAAAAAGGAAAACATAACGCATAACAAGTTTGTTCGACTAAGGCAAGTCAGATTCAAGAATGCAGAAAAATTTAAAATTCTACACAAAACGTACCAGAGATGACGTCGGTAGATGCGAGCGCCTCGCCCTGAGTGACGACGTTCAGCACAGCTCTGCCCTGAGCTCCGGGGATAACTTGCAAAGGTTGAGCGGGGATCGGGCTATCCTTTATGGGACAGTCAAACATGCGGTGCCCAACCTGCCCACATTTGAAACAGGCCTTCTGCTTGCGGCGGCAGTCCTTTACCAAGTGGCCCGATCTCTTGCAGAAAGCACAGACGGAGGCAGCAGAGGCAAGTGTCATCTGAGGTTGCTGCGCAGGAGCAACCATCTTCTGCTTCTTCAGGAGGGAGCGGCAGACTTGGGCGACATGGCCCACCTTGTGGCATAAGGCACACACCTCTTTGGACCTGGGGCCTTGCTGCTGAGCTGGAGCATCCTTGCGCTTGAGGTCGGATGCGGCGTCATTGCTTGTTCCATGCTGGGCTTTCTTGGCAGAACGATCCAACTCAATAGCTTCCACCTGCAAGGCGGCTCCCACGGTCTCCGCGTAGGTGGTGGCGCCATGAGCTACCACAAGCTGACGGAAGTCATGATGGAGCCCCTTCACGAAACGGCTGATCTTTTTGTCTTCATCCGGCACGAACTCCGGAGCAAGGAGGGAAAGGCGGGAGAACTCTCTTGCGTACTCGGTCACTGTCCTACCAGTCTGCTGAAGGGACAGGAACTTCTCAGCTAACTTGTCCCGTTCCACGGAAGAGAGGAAGTTCTCCATAAGAGCATCCTTGAACTGTCTCCAAGATAAGGTGGCAGAATCAGGGAGGCTGCGGCGCTGGAGCCACCAAGTATAAGCATCCTCGGACAATTGATAGGCCGCAAGGAGGACCTTCTGGGTCTCGGGAACTCCAGCATACTCAAAATGCTTCTCCATCTGGGAGATCCATTCAGTGATCACGAAGAAGTCTCGATTGCCATCGAAAGACGGCGGATTCAGCCTCTTGAATGCAAGAGTATCTGCCACTGGCGGGGCAGGCAGGCTTGCCACGAGCGGGGGAACCAAGGTGACGGCAGGCGAGCCGGTCCCAGAATCAGTTGCAGGAGGGGTGCCTCCAGGAAGGGCAGTAGTTTTCGTAACTCCAGCTGTCCCTGCACTGCCGGAACCAAGGGCTGGGTCAGGAGTTTGACGATCCTCTTCCAGACGGGTGAGACGTTCCAGAATCTGCCTCATCAGCTGGGCAGTGACATCTCCAGATGTTCCTCCCGCTGAAGAGGTAGCCCGCTTGCGTTGCGATCGCTTCGAAGCCATCTAGAAAGAAACACAAAAGAGTCAAGTAAGAGAAACAGTCAGGCTAAGCTTAGAGGATTGAGACTACAGGTTCTAGCATTCTATTACTGTTGAATACGTAAATCATGTAATAGTTACAGCATTTTCAGTGGACAACTCTAGGTGGTAGTCATGCAAGTGCAAATGCGACGATAAGATCGCGTGCGATAGAAGAATGATTTGAAAAAAAATCCATGTGTGTACAATCGTCATCTGTTGCTCTTAGCTTAACACTCGTGCAATGAGTTATGTCATGCATGCAATGTATTTATGCCTACAATGCATCCTTAAGTATGTTCATGAATGGATACGCATGCCATGTTAAGCGCCCATATCACTTAACATGTCACGCGCATGATGATTCTAATGCCCGCGCACTTGAAAATATTAAACCGCCCATACAATTTAATATTCGCAAGCGGTGTATATCCTAGTGGAAATTCATATGCATATAAATGTTAAGTTTGCCCATACTCCCTTAACATTTGTATGCATACTACTCATGCTTATGAGTGAGTGTGTGCGTGTTTCAGCCTCGAACAACAGACAACGACAAAGTGAGTGAGGAAATGATGCATGCACGTATATTTACATAATAGATTTCAAAATATATAAATTTTTTAAAATATTTTATCTTTAGATGCCGAAACCTAGCTCTGATACCAACTGTCACGACCCGTCTCGACAAGAGTCAGAGCGCACTTCGGGCGGGCCGTGATGCCACAGACATGAGCGAACAGGAACCCATGCCTGCTAAGGCGGAAACAGATTTACTACAATAGTTTTGAATTCATTACTTTGAAAAGAATTTAGTATATCTTATAAGTATGCGGAAGCCACAATGAAAGGTTAAAACTATGCATTTTCATTAAAATCAGATGTCATACATTATACTGAGATGATGAACATGAAATGAGTTACAATAGTAAAATGCTATAAGTAAAATGATCTGATACAAGCAAGAACGCCCTAAGAGTTGTCCACAATACCAGAGAAAATGGCTGACAATAACTAATACAAGAAAAGTAGATCCAACAGTACTGAAACAAAATACATAGAACCTGCTGACACAGTAATCAAAATAGAACCTCCAAGCAAAATGCAGCTGAACGAAGAAAACTCAGGGAGCAAACGGCGCGGTCACGAACCCTAAGGCAAATCCAAACAGAAGAAAAATGCCTCAGAACAAGAAAATAATAGTAAACAAGCTGTAATTTTAGGTACATGCAGAAATAAATCTAAAGTACCGATTAACTCTTGAAACAGGCTAGTGAAACAGGCAGATAACTGAAACAAGCTGAAACTATCTAGAAATATTAGCCTACTCCGGAGTATAGCCTAAACAAGTATTTTACAACGACATAAGCGGTTATCTATGAAATGCGTAGGTGTTTATAGTGGGCACACATGGTTCACACTCAAGTCCAAGTGTAAGGCTTACCAGAATAAGGGTATTCCATGCTCACCGTGACCATGCAAGCAAGACGTTGCACCACCTAAAACCTAGTTTCCATGATTCGCTTATGACACTCAAGACCTAAGGGTTTCATGTTTTTCCGAGGAGATTCCCATCACAACGCGACATGCTCGCGAGTGATAGTTCTTAGGCTATCAGATATTGATGATAATTTAGAATACCAGTAAAAACAAATTAAATTCTTGTTTGCAAGCGAGAGGGAATTTCTCCACTTGCCTTAAGGTGAAGCAGGAACTACTAGCGGCAGCTAGGCGGCGCAAGCAAAGTCAAAGGCACTATTGAACCTGTTCAGGAATAATCGCAGGCAATATTTGATACATGACAACAGAAAACCATACGCTAGCAAGGCGGTTATTTTGCAAAAAAAACTAACTCAAGAGCAGGTTAGCAATTTACCTCCCTCAAGGATGAGGGGAGCGGAGATTCCTCGGCGGATCGGGGCCCTGGCGGTGCTTGAGTGACAGAAACCCTAAATCGGAGGGGGTTTCAGAGATTCCACCACCAACACGACGAGCGGTACCGGAGAAATAATCATAAGAATGCAAAATTAGCCGATTAGACGACGCATATGCGAAGGATTGACGTAAATTCGACGATTAGGGCACAAAGCCAACACGCAAAAATTATTAAATCTCTGAATCGAGGGATGGGGAGGCGTTCTTACCCAAGGGAACCGTATCCGGGCTCAAAAATCCGAGTGGAGGGCGAATCGAGAAACCCTAGATGTCCCCCTCGCAAATCGCCGGCCAAGACGGAGAGGAAGAGGGATAAATAGCTGCTGCCCTTGGAGAAGAGGAGGTTACCAGCCCCTTTGGAGGAGGAGGAAATGGCCCGGAGAAGAAGGAGGCGGTTGCGGAGTCGCTGGCGTCGACCTAGGCGGGAAGCGGCGGCCACGACAGGAGGAGAAGGCGCAGGAGGGGTCGTCGGCGGCGGCTGGAGGGGGCGTCGGCGGCGGCTGGAGGCGCTGGAGGGAGCGTCGGGAGAGGAATAGGGTTGCGGGCTTTGCGGCTGAGGCGGGATCGAGCGGGGGTTTGCGGGATTTAGAAAGAACCGGGGGGGGGGGGGGGGGGGGGGGCTCGGCTAGGCTTAATAATAATAAGGGAGGGAGGGAAAATCCTTATTATTATTATTATTATTAAGCTTTTAAAATAGGATTGTTACAGAGTAGGCATAAGTGGGCCCATTGTGCAGCCACCCACATGCGATGAGTGTTCCCCATCAACATCTCTTCTAGGTTTTCCATCATAGACCGCCACTAGGATTACCATTAAAAAGGAAAGGAGAGAACCATCTATGCAATCCTATGTCGACCCGTGACAAAAACCATTTCATTGGCATCTAACTTATCTTTGTTTGATTGTTCTCAACGCACGCGATGATGCAACAGCACAATCTAATGTGCACAGTATTTCTTAGCAGTTGAAGGCAAGGTAGAGAATTTAATGGTTTAGAGATATCTAAAAATGAATGCTGGAGGGTTTAGGAGTTTTATGGGGACTGAATTGAAGCATGACATATTGATGATTTATAAATATTGTACTCTCGGTTGTTAAGTTATTGACGATGCTGATAATGATAGTTATGGAAACTTATGGCCACTCAAGACTATAGTTGGATGAGGCGAAACTACCTAATCTACCTTTTGTCATTTAGGTTTCAAAATGACCATTATTTGTGAGATAATATTTGGAAAAATATTGTAAATCTAACTTTGATTGAAGTAGTTTGAAGTCATGCAATCTGGCAATGAATGATGTACTTCTGTTTTCTTGTGTGCAGATTCTAGAGAAAACTGATTACACACTGATACGTGGTAACCCATTTATCAAGAAATCAGGTAGAAGTTTTTATTCACATTTGTTTCTAAGAAGCATTGATCAATATCAATCCATAGTGAATCATATCAATTCTATAATCAGGCTGGCGGAAAATATCATTCTTCTTCAACCTTTCATTTGAAATAAGGGACAAAGTTATTGAGTATGATGACAAACGGAATGTTATTCGATCCGAGTTTTTGGTTCGCGCTTTCATGCAGTATGCCCATTTCCCAATGCCAATTTAGCTTTTCCAATAATTTTGTTAACTTTACTGTTTAAGCTCGAGATTTTTTTTAATCCTGATTTTAGGGGAGGCAGATTTTCAGATGGATGGGGTTCTTGTGAACTTAGGGAGAAACATTTTAATAAGCCAAATCATGATATTCCTAGCACAGCAGAAACAAGGGCTAAAAATAAAGCATGTCAAGTAAGTTTTTCAAATAATCCTCCTTATTTAAAAGTTAGGCCGATCTGTATTTTCGCATTATGTTTTAAATATTCTTATTCCTTTCTTAAATTTGTGTTCAGATTTTTTTCTTAATTGATGTTTCTTCTCCTATAGGAACTATCTACCCCTCAGTAACATTCTTTTCCTTCTTGAAAAAATAGAGTAAATCACCATAATTATCCCCAGATTATATTGAGGGTGTATTATTTTGGCCCAATGGCTTTTATTTCCCACAAATTTAGTTCCTGAACTTATCCGGAGGAAGTTGCTCACTTGAGGGCATATATGAGATATTCCAGATACCTCATGTGGAGCCTTTCGTTGTTTTTTGTAATAATAATGATTGAAGGACCAAACAAATACCCTTGGATAAATTGACGGATCAAATTGGTGAGAAGAAAAATATGGTGCCAAGATAACATGCCCTTGAAAGTTTGGGGATAATTTCAATTATTTTCTCTCTGAAAATGGGAGAAGATAACCTGCAAGCAAGGTCCTTCTCCACGTTGTAAAGTTCAACTAAGAGTGCCTTTTCCCTATGTTTTTTATTAGGATGTCAGTATTGGACATAATGAAGATAAAGATAAAAAATGGAGATTATGGACCCAACTCACAAGCGATCAAATTTCAATAGAAGTAAATGACGAATGAATTTGCATATCAGTTGTCTCAACTACATTTCTACTGGACTATGTGACGTAGGACAAATCTACAGGTGATAGACGTGTGATGGTCTAACCCTATATGCAATGCAGACAAGCACGAACAAATGTCAATAGCTCTACTACCAACTCTGTGATGAAATATGCAATCCAATGAATAAGAGGCTTGCAACGTAAACCTAACAATGATGCAAATGCAATGCTGCAATCCACTCATGCAATTAATTACGACAAGTAATTAATTAAATAACAGAACTTTAAAGCTCATACAAATATTGACAATTTATTGCAAATATTTCAAATAAGATAAACTAACAACCATTACAAACTATTGGGAGTGTGTAAAACGAAGAGAAGACGAGTCTGTGCCGCACTCAATGAAAGATACAAGCCAGAATCAATTAGAGTCAAGTATAACTAGAAATAAAATGGTGTATCCATACAAATGTAGATAAATTTGAAAATAAATATGGAACTCACCTAGTAGAGGGTTATCTGTGTTGGAATGGAGATTCGGTGTTCATAGATGCAGTGGGGGCTGTCTGGAGGGGTAGAGGCCGTTGCAGATTGATATTCAGGATTGGTGTGGGATTTTTTAGGCGGGTTTAGTTTGGGAGGGGTTGCGCGGCTCAATCAGATGTGTATGGAGTTTGGCGGAATCAGGTGAAGGGTTGTAGAGATGGCTGGAAGCTCAAAGAGGGGTGGTTGGAGGCTTGGTCGACGATGACAGAGTGTTGGGGATGTGGGAAAGGGCTATGGAGGTGGAGGCGGGGCTACTGGAGGTCGGAGAGAGTTGTGAAGGTGGAATAGGGGAAGTTAGAGGGTGGAGGATGTGATCGGTTGGAGATTTTCTCATGGAGGGATAAGCGGCTAGAGGTCTACTTGATGAGGGGATCGGCGAATGGAGGTCGGGGATGACACATCAGAGGCGGTGGAGGACGGCGGGGCTGTTTCCGGCACCGGTGGCGGCGAGGAAGACATGTTGAGTCGACACTACTGAAATCGTCGGGCTTCAGAACCCGACGTGAGGGATCGCGCAGCTCTTGAATAGAAAACCGTTGATGCCTAAACTTAAAGTTCCAATATCATATACATCGAGGAGGATTTAAGGTAAATATATCTAATGGCTATGATCGAGCCATCAGATTATTTATCATAATTCTCAAAGTATAGCTCGAAAAAAATACAAAAGAAAAACAAGAATTCGAGTTGATAGCAATTACGGTCTCTGATCATCCATCTGACGATCCAACAAATATCGATCCAGTAAAACCTCAAATAGTGTGCGATTGATCTCCATCATTCTCCCCGGCTCAGAAGCATTTATCTCCGAAAAATGGAGACTGGCATGCTCCTGATGCAGGCTAGACAAGAATGAAAACAATTGCACGAACTCTGACGTCTCAATCACGGGAGCTCCATGTAGGTGGTGTCTGCAGAAAGGTCGTTGTCAACTGAAATTGCCGAGGGTCCCATGCACGAAGTATGTCGCCGTATAGGTGAACAATGTGGGATGCAATGGAGGATGGAGGTAGGGCAAGGCTATGGCAGAGGTAGGAGCTAAAGCTGAACGGGAAGGTTGAAGGACCCCAAAACTAGGTGGGCACACATCCGTAATCAATTCCACTACATTGAATATATGATGACAGTGCATGCACCTATTCGCCTAGCACTCATATTCATAATTGTTCTCAATGGGAACCTCTCAAATAATGTGTCAAGTATCACCCAATCTTCTTTTTTTAACATTTGTTTTCTCATACGATTACTCGAGCAAGTTTTAAAATATTCATTATTTAATATAACTTTACGTTAGAGTATTATATGCAAAACATGCAACAAATGCAAATGTTGAGCAACCGACCTAATGAACTGACAAAGTGCAGGCTCTATATAACAGTGGATATCTCTAAGAATGGGTGGTTTATCCAATGGTTCTTTCAGTCAAGTGTGCGACGAACTCCCAAATGAGTGTCGATGTCTATCAGGGAATGTGGCTCGTCAGGAGGTTCATTTGGCGGTGTATAGAAGAAAATGTTGCGAATACAACGATCACCAGAAAGAATATCTGGGATAGGCGGATGGAGGTCGACTTGATGAGGAGATCAGTGGATGGAGGTCGGGAAGGCACACCAGAGGCGATGGAGGGCGGCGGGATTGGCTTTGGCATCAACGCCGATGATGAGGTATACCTGTGGAGTTGGCACCACAAGAATCGCCGTGCTTCTCTCAAAATATAGCAAACATCGCTTAGCAACACAAAGCCTACCATCAATTCAACCATCAAGAACCACTAACCAATAACCACTAGGTATCCCATTGAAGGTGGTTGATTAAACAAACCTGCAATCCCTTCTACCAATCTACCAACGAGATTCGTCAGCTATCCTCATTAGGGTATGATTCATCAATCAACTACCAAGTCTCACTACAAAGACTGCGACTTCACAATTGGATGCCACCAAAATGAAGACACATTTCCAACATGTCATTCATACTAACCCGTAGTAAAATCACTAACCACGACTATCACCAAGGAATGGCAAACCTGAAACAACCATTGGTCTAATTTTGTCCCAAAGACCATGGAACTTTAAGTCTAACTCAATAATATATTTATATTATCCATTTGACAATTGCGATCATAAACTCGCTCCAGCAATTTTATCCCTGTGTTGATAAATCAGCCCAACCGATAAATAAGCATGATATCAAACAACAAGGCATATCATTAGCATATCGTGTGTTGATCGTCGTATTGATAATCTCATTAAATTGTGAATGAAAACAAACACTGCTGATCTGGTCCACCCGACCTACTCGACTTTATCACAGTATGCCTAGGCCAGGAAGTGTGAATACTTGCAGCGACCTTACATACCATATTCAAAATGTTTTAGAACCGGTAAACTCAGAAGCTCTTGAAAATTTTATCCCGAACTCTCAGAATTTTTTTATTTAATTACAACCGCAACAACACTCAAGCCTTTATCCCACCATAGTGGGGTCGGCTATATGGATCCTTTGTCGCCATTGCGCCCTATCTGTAATCATAGTCTCACTAATGGCCAAGTGTTATGCCCCCGCATGCGTTACGGTTCGCGGGGCATAAATATTTTCGGCGACCAAAGGAGCACGCGCAAAGCAACGGGGCTGAACCATCTGGTTCAGCCCCCAATCATTAAAAGGGCCGAAGGGGGGCTGAACTAACCTGGTTTAGCCCCCACATGAGGGGGCCGGCTGCCCCCCTCCTTCCCCGGGTATTAATAGGCCCGGGGATCCTCCTTGGCGGCTATCAAATATTATCTTCAGGTATTCTCTTCTTCCTCTCCCCAAACCCTAATTTCTCCTCTTCTCCATAGCCTCTCTCTAGATCTCTCTCTCCCCAAGCAAGTTCATAACATTTGGTATCAGAGCATCCTTCCTGTGACCATGGTGGCGCGCTCCGAGGCCGAGAACGCGCGCTTGGCTGTCAGAGGAGAACTACGTAGGATTGGCGGACACGGTGGCGGCGATCAAAGAACAAATCAAATCCTCCACAAAAAATCTGGAAGAACGATGGGATGCCCGCCTAGAGGAGATCAAATCCCTCCTCACACGAGGCCTAAGAGGGAAACAAATCAGCCACGAGGGATCCGACGGAGAGCCCTCTCACGCACAGCAGCCGCTGACTGTTTACGGCGCCAATCGTGCTCCTGCGCACGGATCGGAGGGCGAGGGGTCCAAAGGACCTGGAAATCTGCCACAGTTGCTCGCAGAGGCTTCAGAAGGGACG
This sequence comes from Dactylorhiza incarnata, assembly GCA_033032865.1. Lineage (NCBI taxonomy): Eukaryota > Viridiplantae > Streptophyta > Magnoliopsida > Asparagales > Orchidaceae > Dactylorhiza > Dactylorhiza incarnata. Next base: position 22,042 of record JAWHQI010000503.1, on the reverse strand, counting down.
TCTGGGGTTTTGCTCCGACAGCAGGTGGGGGCTGGGGTACCGACGGAAGCCGCCCGATCCTGAACAGGTCGGTGGATCCAACGATAGGTGCGGGCAGCCCAGCGGCCAATCCGACCGCCTATCCTCCCTACGGGGGACCTATTCGACTGCCCGGAGACCCCCCGGCATGCCGCGCCGTTCCCTCGACTTTATGGGGTTCCGGGCACTCCGATCGGGGGTGTTGCTGGAATTTTGCCACTACCAAGGACCTACGGATCTTCTACGGGGTTCGGAAATGGACCTCAGGTCCACGAGCACCCTCCACCGATCCCATAGCATGGAGGGGGACAACGCATGGGAGAAGGTAGGGGTGGCAACCTTTACCCGACTTTCAGGGGCCTCCCCACGGGCCGATGCACCAAAGACGACCGTATGTGCCAGGACAAGAGGCAGGGGAACACGGACGGGGAAACCAACGGGCCTACATGCAACCAAAAAGAACCCGGATGAATTTTCCGAGGTTAGAGGGGACGGGGATGCGTTGGAATGGGTGCAAAGGCCGAATTATTCTTCAATTACCAGGAGATTCCCGAGGAACAGTGGGTACAGTTGGCGACCTTCCATCTGGAAGACGACGCCTATCAGTGGACCAAATGGTTCCAACGTGGCCGTGATTACGCCCCATGGACGGAGTTCGTGGAAGCTTTCTCCGCACGTTTCGGACCACTGGAGTATGAAGACGTCGAGGCAACACTGCAGAAGCTTCGACAGAGGGGAACGGTGACGGAGTACTGCACTGAGTTCGAACGGCTGCCCGATCGGGTCAATTGGGAAGAGAAGACACTCCTGAGTTGTTTTGTATTTGTCCTGAAGGATTTCCTGCGGGACGAGGTCCACGCCTACATGCCTCGCAGTTTGAGTCATGCCATTAGCCTGCCGCGGATACAGGAGGAGCGCTTCAACCGCCAACGAAACCGGGCCACGACAAGAGCCCCGATAGCCCCAGTGACGGGTCGAAGGGAGCTACCACCGACAGTTAGATCGACGGTGAAGAGACTTACTTGGCCTGAGCTGCAGGCAAGGAAGGAGAAGGGTCTGTGTTTCAACTGTGATGAGAAGTTCGCCCCGGGACATCGATGCCAGAAGGTCCAGGTTTTTATGCTGAGAGAGGAGGACGACGAGGAGGATCCTGTCAGCCTTGAGGAGGAGGACGGATTGGACTTAGCGGAGTTTGGGGTCTCCATACAGGCCATGGAGGGGTGCATGACACCTCTTACGTTGCGCATCACTGGGAGGATTGGCAGGGAGTGGTTGACCATTCTGATCGATAGTGGGAGCACCCACAACTTCATCAACCCCGCGGCGGCACTGAATTCGGGGCATACAATTGACAGGGAGGCCGCTTTTCAGGTTATGGTGACCGATGACAGCAAGTTGAAGTGTGAAGGGGTGCTGAAGGGAGTAGAGTTGCGAATGCAGGGGTACGTGTGCCACACCGACGTCTACCTCCTGCCGATTAGAGTATCCGATATGGTCCTTGGGGTGCAGTGGCTCCGCCAGTTGAGACGGGTGACCACGGATTGGGATCGGATGACGCTCGAGTTTACTCAGCAGGGGACGGACAATTGCTTGCACGACATACGGTCACCACCACTTAAAGAGATCTCTCTACGGAGCTTACAGAGATTGGGGAGCAGGGCAGCACGATGGTCATGGTACTAGGAGTGGCGGTCTGTGGGCCAGGCACCCCTGAGGAGCCCGAGCAGATACAAGCCTTATTGACACAGTTCGAGGATGTTTTCCAGGAGTCGCACTCTCTTCCTCCCTCGAGGTTTCGTGACCACCAGATCCAGTTGTAAGCGGGGGCGGATCCTACAAACATCCGACCATATCGCTATCCTCATATTCAGAAAGCAGAGATAGAGCGCAGTGTACGCGAGATGCTAGCTACCAGCGTCATACGGCCCAGCACCAGTGCTTTCTCGTCACCGATCTTACTGGTGAAGAAAAAGGATGGCTCATGGAGATTCTGTGTCGACTACTGTGGGCTGAACAGCTCAACCATCAAGGACAAGTTTCCCATTCCGATGATTGAAGAATTACTAGATGAACTACATGGAGCGAGCCTCTTCACCAAACTGGATCTCCGATCCGGTTACCATTAGATTCAGATGAAGGAGGAGGATATTCACAAGACGGCGTTCCGCACCCATGACGGTCACTACGAGTTCTTGGTGATGCCGTTCGGTCTGGCCAACACCCTATCTACCTTTCAGGCGGTGATGAACGAGATTTTCTGACCACTTCTACGCCGCTATGTGTTGGTTTTCTTTGATGACATATTGATCTACAATAAGAGCTGGGGAGACCATCTGGAGCATGTCCGACACGTACTCACTATACTGCGGGAGCACCAACTTTATGCCAAGCGGTCCAAGTGCTCGTTCGGGCAGACCGAGGTCGAGTATTTGGACCACCTGGTGTCTGCTCATGGGGTCCAGGCCGACCCAAAGAAGATCGCTAGCATGGTGACGTGGCCTCAACCCACGACGATACGGGCCTTACGGGGCTTCTTCGGGCTGACGAGGTATTACCGCCGTTTCGTGAAGGACTACAGGAAGATCGCACGACCCCTCACTCAGTTGTTGCAGAAGGGTGCTTTTCAGTGGCACGCAGAGGCGGAGGATGCTTTTCAGGCCTTGAAAAAGGCCATGACCACTACTCCGGTGCTGACACTTCCAGATTTCTCCAAGGAGTTCGTCGTGGAGACAAACGCATCAGGGGTTGGGATTCGAGCGGTCCTGATGCAGGCTCTGTTGTGGATATCCTCCGACATGGCCGACATGTTGTGGATATACTCTGGCTTTCTTCCTTGCTCAAGTCGTCATCGACTTCAATTATGCATGTTCTTTAAATTATGGACTAAAGGTTCCTTATCTTCCATTGTCATTGACAACTTCCCGACTTTCTGCTTCCTTTTACTTTATTTCACGCGTTATACCGTTATTACTTATGTAGCACAAAATGTTTATATTAGTTTGATAAATTTAGGAGTTCAATAAATATCAAATTATTAATATATTAGTAGATATAAATTAAAGAAAATGATTAAATTTATATATAATTACACATACAAATAATTAAATATTAAACCCCATATATGAAATATCCCCGATATATCCCCCGACATATTAAAACCGACATGAAAAACCTAAACCGACGTATCCCCGATATCCGACATCTACAACCTTGGATACAGGAGGGTCGACCATTGGCCTATTTCAGCAAGGCGTTGACACAAGGACGCTGGGGCTTTCCACGTACGAAAAGGAGATGTTGGTCATACTCCACGCGGTCGCCATGTGGCAGCCTTACTTTCTGGGGCGCCACTTCCAGATCCGCACGGACCATCAGAGCTTAAAACATTTCCTCAAACAGCGGTTGACATCCCCACTACAACAAAAGTGGTTGACAAAGTTGTTGGGATACGATTACGAGATCGCCTACAAACAAGGGAAGGAAAATGTGGTGGCCGACGCATTATCATGCATATCAGAGAGCTCACTGTCCCACGTTTCAGGACCGGTGATCGAGTCATTGGATGAGATACAGGCAGAGGTACACCTGGACCCCGAGCTCCGAGCCATTGTGGAGGCACTTCAGCAGGGACATACTACGGAGGCCGACTACCACTTACAGGGTGAGAGGCTCTACTACCAGGGTCGGATAGTCATTCCCGCCACGTCGTCGCGGCGTACTATCATGATGCAGGAGTTTCACGCGTCCCCGACAGGCGGTCATGCCGGTATTCTCCGGACACTGCAGCGGGTCCGGGTTAATGTGTTTTGGAAGGGCATGCGACGGGATGTCCAACAGTTTGTGCGGGAGTGCGAGGTTTGCCAACGACAGAAGTACGAGACAACATCACCCACATGACTGCTTACCCCGCTAGAGATTCCACACCAGATTTGGGAGACTGTCTCCATGGATTTCATCGACGGTCTGCCCAAGTCTCAGGGGAAGTCCTTCATCCTTGTGGTGGTGGACAAGCTCTCCAAATACGGGCATTTCCTAGCTTTGAGCCATCCATACACGGGGAAGACAGTGGTTGAGTTGTTTGCCCGGGAGATCGTGCGACTCCACAGAATTCCACGCTCTATCATATCAGACAGAGACCCAGCGTTTGTGAGCAAATTCTGGAAGGAGCTTTTTCGGCTACAGGGCACCACACTGCGCTATGAGCACGACCAACCACCCCCAGACCGACGGGCAGACGGAGGTCCTCAACAGGGGGTTGAGACTTACTTACGGTGCTTCGTGATGGATGAACCGCACACGTGGATCCGTTGGTTACATTGGGCGGTAGTACTGCTATAACACGTCCTTTCATACGGTCAGCAAGCTCACCCCTTTTGAGGTGGTGTACGGCAGACCACCTCCCACGTTGCGTTCTTATGAGCCAGACATCACCGCTCTTCCGGCCGTCGATGCGGACGTTACATGATCGGGATCAGAACTTATCGTTACTTCGGGACAACTTACGGGCCGCACAGGAGCGCATGAAGGTCCAGACAGACAAACACCGCACTGAGCGGGAATTTGCGGTGAGCGACGAGGTCTTCCTCAAGCTCCAACCGTATCGACAACTATCAGTCTCTCGGCGGTCCAATCAGAAGCTGGCACCACGGTTCTATGGGCCGTTCCGCTTTCTCCATCGAGTGGGTCCAGAAGCTTACACCCTGGCATTACCAGAGGGCTCTTGCATTCACCCGACATTTCATTTGTCCGTGCTTAAAAAGAAGATCGGGGATTCAGTTCAGGCCAGTTCTACCCTCCCAGATGCCACCAGTAGCGGTGAATTGAGGCCTTCACCGGAGGCCATCCTTTTGACCAAGTGGAAAAAACGGGGCACGGAGTACCGACCAGAGGTTCTCGTCAAATGGAAACATATGGCGGAGGTTCATAATTCTTGGGTCGACTTGTTGGAGTTCCGTAAGAGGTTCCCAGATTTCCACCTTGAGGACAAGCTGGTTTTTGATGGGGAGGGGAATGTTATGCCCCCGCATGCGTTACAGTTCGCGGGGCATAAATATTCTCGGCGACCATAGGAGCACGCACAAAGCAACGGGGTTGAATCATCCGGTTCAGCCCCCAATCATTAAAAGGGCCGAAGGGGGGCTGGACCAACCCGGTTCAGCCCCCACATGAGGGGGCCGGCCGGTCCCCTCCTTCCCCGGGTATTAATAGGCTCGGGGATCCTCCTTGGCGGCTATCAAAGATTATCTTCAGGTATTCTCTTTTTCCTCTCCCCAACCCTAATTTCTCCTCTTCTCTGTAGCCTCTCTCTAGATCTCTCTTTCTCCCCAAGCAAGTTCATAACACTAAGTACATCATGTCTTTCCTTATAGTTTCATTCTAAATCTTCTTTGGTCCACCCCTCCCCCGTTTAACATGCCTAGTGATGAAGGATGCATTGCAGACGGCAACAACGCGACTGGAGGATCGCCCGACGAGACCGGAATCGAGTGGCTAGAAAAGATCGACCCGCTTTGGAAGCCCCGGGTCGTTTAATTATTTCCGTAGCATATGTTGTTTTTCTTTTTATCGTGGCATGTCTATGTTTGCACTTTTATTTCGGTGTGCCATTAGCGGGTGTGCTAATAGCGGTGTTCTCCCCTCCTAGTATAAAGGGCGGAATATGTTATGTTGTATTCAGTTTTTGGAAGATTAAGAATTCGGATTGCCCTAGCCGCTTCCGTCCTCCCCCTCTCCGTGCGAGAGCTGGCCCGTCCGGAAGGACTCCGCAACCCCGTCTTGGTGATTCCTACGTCAGTTGGTATCAGAGGGCTCCTCGTCGACTTCTACGCTCGACGATTGCATTCCCCGTCCGTCCGTCTCCTCGTGCGGTATCGCCGGACCGGAGGACTTCCGCCAGCTTCGACGCACTCCCCATCTCCGCCTCCGTGTTCCGCACGGACGAACCAGACCGACCGAGCCCGCTCCGTCGGCGTTTCCTACGCCTGTCTCGGACCGCTCAGGGTTTCTCGCCTCTCTCCTTCGTCGACACCGGCCCTCTTCCGCCGATGGGTGACTGTTATGGGCCGGGCTCTGGGACTCTGGGCCACCAAGTGTTACTCCCGCTCCCGCCCCCGAAGTCTAGTCCCTCCCATAACAGGGCCGCGGCCCACACACCCCAACCCGTCTCCTCAACCAGTTTAATTGAGGCGGGTTATTGAGGCTGGGATTCGATCCCCAGACCTCCTTGATAAGGAGCCTTGAACACGGCTCTCATCACCAACTGAGCCGCGGCTCAGTTGGTGATGAGAGCCGTGTTGAAGGCTCCTTATCAAGGAGGTCTGGGGATCGAATCCCAGCCTCAACAACCCGCCTCAATTAAACTGGTTGAGGAGACGGGTTGGGGTGTGTGGGCCGCGGCCCTGTTATGGGAGGGACTAGACTTCGGGGGCGGGAGCGGGAGTAACACTTGGTGGCCCAGAGTCCCAGAGCCCCGGAGCCCGGCCCATAACATAAATCAGTTGGTGATGAGAGCCGTGTTGAAGGCTCCTTATCAAGGAGGTCTGGGGATCGAATCCCAGCCTCAACAACCCGCCTCAATTAAACTGGTTGAGGAGACGGGTTGGGGTGTGTGGGCCGCGACCCTGTTATGGGAGGGACTAGACTTCGGGGGCGGGAGCGGGAGTATCACTTGGTGGCCCAGAGTCCCAGAGCCCCGGAGCCCGGCCCATAACATATTCGGATGGTTCAGCCCGGTCTTTTCCCGGTTTCGTCGTTCGGCCGTTGGGCGTAATTGTAACCACGGAATCGGAGATCCTCCGGGGGCATAACATTCCCCTCCCCATCAAGAAGCAGCTTGTCCTCAAGCTGGAAGTCTGGAAAGTGCTCGCGGAACTCCAAGAAGTCAACCCAAGAATTATGAGCCTCTGATAGGGTCTTCCATTTAATCAGCACCTCGGGCGGTATTCCGTGCCCCCGCTTCTTCCATCTGGACAGCAGGATGTCCTCCGGACTAGGCCTCAACTCGCCGGTAGTCGTTGCCGCAGGTAGAAAAGGAGTAACAGTAACTGTGGCCCCCAACTTCTTCTTCAGAAGAGAGACATGAAATGTAGGATGTATGCGAGACCCCTCCGGCAGAGCAAGGGTATAGGCAACCGGTCCCACCCTGTGAGTAATGGGAAAGGGACCATAATACCGCGGAGCTAGCTTCTGGTTGGCCCGCCGGGCCACGGAGAGTTGTCTGTACGGCTGAAGACGAAGAAAAACCTCATCCCCGACTTGGAACTCCCGCTCAGTCCGATGCTTGTCTGCTTGCACCTTCATTCGGGTCTGGGCGGAGAGAAGATTATCCCGCAGGATAGCTAATGTCTGATCTCGATCGCGCAAAGCCCGGTCCACCGCCGGAAGAGCTGTACTGCCTGGCTCATAAGAGCGTAAGGATGGTGGCGGCCTCCCATAAACAATCTCAAAAGGAGTAATGCGGCTAGCTGTGTGGAACGAAGTATTATAGCAATACTCCGCCCAATGGAGCCAACGAGTCCAAGAGCGTGGCTCATCAGTGACAAAACAACGGAGGTAAGTCTCTACCCCTCTGTTCAAGACCTCCGTCTGCCCATCGGTCTGTGGGTGATTCGCCGTACTCATACGAAGCCGAGTGCCCTGTAATCGGAAAAGCTCCTGCCAAAAGTTGCTGATGAAGACGGGATCGCGGTCGGAGATAATCGAACGAGGAACACCATGTAAGCGAACCACCTCCCGGGCGAAAAGCTCAGCAACCGTCTCGGCGGAGTACGGATGACTGAGAGCTAAGAAATGCCCATACTTGGAGAGCTTGTCCACAACCACCAAAATCACCGATTTGCCCTGCGATCGTGGCAAGCCCTCAATGAAATCCATAGAAACTGTCTCCCACACATGCTGCGGAATCTCCAACGGGGTAAGCAGCCCTGCTGGCGATGTGGTCTCGTACTTCTGACGCTGGCAGGTCTCGCACTGCTGCACGAACCTCTGGGCGTCCTTGCGAAGCCCCCTCCAATAGACATTGGCCCGAAGGCGCTGTAAGGTGCGAAGCACGCCGGCATGTCCTCCGGTTGGAGATGAATGGAACTCCTGTAGCATGACTTCCTTCCAAGCGGACGTAGCCGGGATCACCACCCTTCCCTGATAGTATAAGTGTCCTCCCATCAGTTGGTAGCCGGGGGGCGACGGTTGGCCTTGCCGTAAAGCCTCCAAAATCGGGCCAAACTCCGGATCCGCTGCTATATCGGCCTGTATGTCATCCAGAGACTCAATCAGCGGCCCAGAGATCTGAAGGACCGTGCTCTCTGGTAGCCGGGATAAAGCATCGGCAACAACATTTTCCTTCCCCTGTTTGTACACAATCTCATAGTCATATCCCAGCAGCCTAGTCAGCCACTTCTGTTGTAGCGGGAAGCCAACCGTTGTTCCAAGAAATGCTTCAAGCTCTGATGATCCGTGCGAACCTTGAAATGATGGCCCAGCAGATAAGGTCGCCACAGAGTCACCGCATGAAGGATCGCCAGCATTTCCTTCTCGTAGGTGGAAAGGCCCAAAGTCTGAGGGGCCAAGGCCTTGCTGCAGTAAGCCAGAGGCCTCCCCTCCTGCATCAGCACTGCTCCAATCCCAACCCCCGAAGCGTCTGTCTCCAAAACAAACTCCTTGCTGAAATCAGGCAAAGCTAACACCGGTGTAGTCGTCATGGCCGCCTTGAGAGCGGAGAAAGCCTGCTCCGCCTCCTCATGTCAGGTGAAGGATTCCTTATGCAGGAGCTGGGTAAGGGTCGGGCCAGTTTCCCATACCTTAAAAACCGCCGATAATACCCCGTGAGGCCCAGGAAGCCTCTAAGTGCCCCGCACCGTAGTAGGCCGTGGCCAGGTAACCATGCTCTCTATCTTCCGGGGGTCAGTGCGCACCCCCTGCACCGAAACTAGGTGACCCAAGTACACCTCCGGTTGTCCAAACGAACACTTCGACTGCTTGGCATAGAACTGATGCCGTCGAAGAATGGATAGAACCTCTGCCACATGCTCCAGATGCTCCGCCCAACTGCGGCTGTAGATCAGAATATCATCGAAAATACGAGAACCGACTGTCGAAGGAGTGGCCGGAAGGTCTCGTTCATAACCGCCTGGAAGGTAGATGGGGCGTTGGAGAGGCCGAAAGGCATCACCAAGAACTCGTAGTGCCCATCGTGTGTGCGAAACGCCGTCTTGTGGATATCTTCGGACTTCATCCGAATCTGGTGGTAACCCGACCGTAAATCCAGCTTGGTGAAAAGACATGCTCCATGAAGTTCATCCAGAAGCTCCTCTATCATTGGAATAGGAAACTTATCCTTGATTGTGGACTCGTTCAGATTGCGATAGGCCACACAGAACCGCCATGAACCGTCCTTCTTCTTCACCAGTATAATAGGTGAGGAGAAGGCACTGGTACTCGCCCGTATAATGCCCGCTGCTAGCATCTCTTTCACACTTCGTTCGATCTCTGCCTTCTGAATATACGGGTACCGATAAGGCCTGACATTCGGGGGTGCCGCCCCCTCCTTCAACTGGATACCATGTTCCCTGGACCTGGCCGGTGGTAGGCCACGAGGCTCCTAGAACACATCCTCGTACTGGGCCAGAAGCGCCCGAATCTCCTGCGGAATGGGCGGGGGGTCTGTCTCTGATGTCTCCACCCCCACCAGCATAGCCATGGGTGAACCCTGAACCTCCAGTCGCTGCAAACTCCTCAGAGATATCTCCTTCAGGGGTGAAGAACGAATCCCCCGTAGGCAATACTCCTTTCCCAACTGTGAAAACTCCATGGTAAGATGCACCCAATCCGTAGTCACCCGCTGCAGCTGCCGAAGCCACTGAACCCCCAGTACCATGTCGGAGCCCCTGATCGGCAGTAAATACAAGTCTGTGTGGCACACGTAGCTCTGCATCCTGATCTCCACCCCTTTCATGACCCCCTCGCACCTCAGTTTGCTGCCATCCGCAACCACGACCTGGAAAGCCGCATCAGTATCGATCGCCTGTCCCACCTTCGAAGCAACCGACGGGTTGATAAAATTGCGGGTACTCCTACTATCTATCAGTATGGTGACCCGTTCCTTGCCGACCAATCCTGAGAACCTGAGGGTCACTGGGGCGGATCCCCCCTCCATGGCCTGTAAAGAGACCCCAAACTCCGTCAGATCGAGTGCCTCAAGGTCGACACCCTCTAGCGGTTCCTCCTCCTCCTCCTCTTCTTCCCTCAGCATGAAGACCTGAATCTTCTGACAAGTGTGACCCCGTGTGTACTTCTCATCACAATTGAAGCACAGGCCCTTCTCCCTTCGCGCCTGCATCTCTGGCCAGGTCAATTTCGTAACTGTGGGCCGAATGGTGGGAGGTGGCTCCCTCCGTCCCGCTGTAGGAGCCGCGGGTGGCTTGACCGCTGTCCGGGTCCTCTGCCTGTTGTAACGCTCCTCCTGTATCCGAGCGATGCTTATAGCATGACTCAAGCTGCGTGGCAAATACGCGTGGACCTCGTCGCGCAAGTGGTCCTTCAATCCCGATATGAAACAACTGAGCATCGTCTGCTCTCCCCAAGTGACCCGGTTGGCCAACCTCTCGAACTCTGTCCGATACTCTGCCACGGTCCCCCTCTGTCGCAGCTTTTGTAACGTGGCCTCTACGTCCTCATACTCCAAAGGCCCAAACCGAGAGGAGAAGGCCTCAATGAACTGTGCCCAAGGGGCGTATGTCCTGCCCCTCAAGAACCACTTCGTACACTGGTATGCGTCGTCCTCCAGGTGGAACGCCGCCAGTTGCACCCACTGCGCCTCAGGGATCTCTTGATAATTAAAGAACAATTCCGCCTTCTGGATCCACTCCAGCGCATCTCCTCCCCTAAATTTGGGAAAATTCATCCTGGTCAGCTTCGGCTGCATGTAGGGGCGCTGATGCACTCCACCAAATCCACCCCCATCCTGCCCCTGAAGCTCCGGACCTCCCTGCTGCACCCCCTGATTCCACATCGGGGGTCTCACCTGTCCACCCTGATTCCCCATCTGCGGTCTCACCGGCCCCGTCTGGCCGTTTCCGTACCCCAGATTGGGATGTGTTGCTTGTTGTGGATGAACAACTCCCGCCGTCCCCCCGAGAGGGATCGCATTCGCTCCGGTGGGCCGAAACAACCCGAAACCCTGGTGTTGTGGTCTCCACGGCTGTCCTGGATGTTGACCGGCCCCCATTGGGCTCCCCCTCCATGTCCGGCACCTCCTCTGTTCCGCTGCAGCCCGGCCGCTCCCTGCGATTGAGGGATAGTCCCCCAATTCACAGCCGCTCCTCCTGCTAGTCGCAGCAGCCCGGAACTGCCCTGCATAGGGATTTCCAGGCTCCATCCCCCTGTAGCAGCACCGCCGGCCAGCCCAGGAGGTACCCCGCCTCCTCCCGTGGTCGGATGGGGATTTTCGACCCATCCTGGGCCGGAATAGGGGCCGACGACCCCTGCTGGGAGGCCCCAGGCTTCCGCCGCCCGGCTAGGGCCGGCTGTGAAGCCGTGCGGCCCTAGCTGGGTGTCCGGACCCCAGCCGCTGGTTCCCCAAGCCTCCGGATGACTGTGCAGTGGCCGGCCCCCTTGGGTTAGGGTTCCGGCGGTCGTTTCGTCTCCCGGTTCGTCTCCTCCGGCGATTTCTCCTCCGAACCCTCCTCCATGGGGGATATTTGACGCGTCGATGTCGGAGCCGTCACCGGACGTCCCTTTTCCTTTCAGATTTTGCAAAAGGAGGGATTTTAACTCCTCCATCTTCGAATCGAAGCGTTCTTCCATAGTTTTTTGAGAGTTCTTCAAGTTTTCTTCGAACGTCGCTACCGAATCCGCCAAACGACTTAATTTTCCTCAATCGCTGCCAAACGTGCCATCTCCGCCTCCGTGCGTGTCACCATAGTCGCAGGAAGGAAGCTCTGATACCAAATGTTATGCTACCGCTAGGTTTTCTATGAAGAGAAAGAAGAACAATTGAAAGACGGCTAGGGTTTGCAAGAAGGAAAGGAAAATACCTTGAAAGATTATTGCATAACTCCAAAAGAGGTGGAGTGGGGTATTTAAGGGACCCCACTCCACAAGGGGGCCGGCCGGTCCCCATAGGGCTGAACCAAGTGTGGTTCAGCCCATCTCTTTTTAATTGATTAGTTGCGGGCTGAACCGGATGGTTCAGCCCTGTCTTTTCCCGGTGCGTCGTTCGGCCGTCGGGCGTACTTGTAACCACGGAATCGGAGATCCTCCGGGGGCATAATAGTGACGCGCCGCGGGACGACGTCGCCCTTTGGGCAGCCATCAATGGTATCACGGCCCAACTCGCACCTTCACCGCCGCCCTCGGCGACCTACAGTCGGGCCGCCCACAGCAACCGCGCCCCGCCGACCCTCCAGCGGCTCCCTCGGACCCCTATTTTGGGCGGCAATACCGCCGCGGTCGCGTGCCTCCAGCAGCCCCGACCCTCAATCCGGCCCTCTCTTCGTCCAGTTCCTGACGATCTCCCCGGCGGCGGCAGCCCTCCACGTGGGGGTGCCCCTCAACCCCAGTACCAAACGGGGTACCGCCTGCGGGCTGACATTCCCCACTTTCATGGCAACCTGGGCATCGAAGACTTCCTCGATTGGCTTTCGGAAGTCGAACGTTTCTTTGAAATGGCGGAGATCGACAACCGCCGCCAAGTGAAGATGTCGCCTACCGCCTTAAATCCGGTGCGGCCGTATGGTGGGACCAACTTCAACTCAACCGCAACCGCCAAGGCAAGGCGCCAGTTCGCACGTGGCTGAAAATGAAGAAGTTTGTTGCGGAATCGGTTCCTTCCGCCCGACTACGACCAGCACTTATTCCAGTTCTACCAGAGTTGTTCTCAGGGGACTCGTACTGTGACAGAGTACCTAGCAGAGATCAGCCGACTCGCGGACCGCAACGGCCTCACAGAGACAGACGGCCAACGTGTTACTCGTTTCCTACACGGGCTGCGACCCTCCCTACGGGAGAAGATCGGCTTGCATGTTCTGCGCACGGTGGATGAGGCTTACAACATGGCCCTCAAGGCTGAACAAATGGAGAAGACAGCCATCCCCCTACACCGCACGACCTCTCGCCGCCCTTGGACGGACGCGTCGGGTTCTAACAACCGGGACACCACCGACAAGGAGATTGTGGATCGGGTGCCGGCCTCCTCGTCCGCACCAAAGGGTCGGGCACCTGACCGAGCACCGACAGGCACATGTTTCAAGTGTCACCAACCGGGCCATTTCGCCAACCGATGCCCCCTGCTTCGCCAACCCGTCCACACTGTCGCACCGGACGAAGAGGGAGAGGATGACATCGGAGAGGCCGATGAAGTGATTGATGGTTATGACGAGGAGGGCGAGTTCGCCGCTTGCGTGGTTCATCGTCTACTTCTCACACCACGGGTGGACGAACACGTCCAACGGAACAATATTTTTCGGAGCTACTGCACCATCAAGGGGAAGATCTGCGACATACTGATTGACAATTGCAGTTGCGAGAACTTTGTGGCAACCCGGCTGGTCTCCTATTTACAGCTAACGACGGAGCCTCATCCCCACCCATATTCCATCGGTTGGATTCAGCGCGGCCCGTCAGTTCGGGTCACCCACCGCTCTCATGTTCCTATTGCCATTGGGAAGCATTACCGGGCCGATGTTTTGTGCGGACGAGGAGGCCGGCACCCGTCGTGATGGTTCGGAACTCGTGCAGCAACGCATGCACGTCTGGCGGTGCGGCTTCTGCCTCCTGCTCACGAGTGGTGTACAACCCGTAGGAGACAAGTGCCACCTCTCGGGTTCTAACAACCGGGACACCACCGACAAGGAGATTGTGGATCGGGTGCCGGCCTCCTCGTCCGCACCAAAGGGTCGGGCACCTGACCGAGCACCGACAGGCACATGTTTCAAGTGTCACCAACCGGGCCATTTCGCCAACCGATGCCCCCTGCTTCGCCAACCCGTCCACACTGTCGCACCGGACGAAGAGGGAGAGGATGACATCGGAGAGGCCGATGAAGTGATTGATGGTTATGACGAGGAGGGCGAGTTCGCCGCTTGCGTGGTTCATCGTCTACTTCTCACACCACGGGTGGACGAACACGTCCAACGGAACAATATTTTTCGGAGCTACTGCACCATCAAGGGGAAGATCTGCGACATACTGATTGACAATTGCAGTTGCGAGAACTTTGTGGCAACCCGGCTGGTCTCCTATTTACAGCTAACGACGGAGCCTCATCCCCACCCATATTCCATCGGTTGGATTCAGCGCGGCCCGTCAGTTCGGGTCACCCACCGCTCTCATGTTCCTATTGCCATTGGGAAGCATTACCGGGCCGATGTTTTGTGCGACGTCGTGGAGATGGATGTCAGCCACCTACTCTTGGGGCGGCCGTGGCAATATGACACAGATGTTTGTTACAAGGCCCGCGAGAATGTTGTCACCTTCACTTGGGCCGGCAAGAAGACACAAATCATTGCCCGGGTCGGAGGGAAACCCGAAGTCAGCCCACCGTCCGATAGGGAGCGTAGCCTGTTGGTGATGGCCGAGGACGCTTCTATGTTTGAGCGGGACGTGGCAGAAGCTAAGGAAGTGGTGGCACTTGTCTCCTACGGGTTGTACACCACTCGTGAGCAGGAGGCAGAAGCCGCACCGCCAGACGTGCATGCGTTGCTGCACGAGTTCCGAACCATCACGACGGACGACTTGCCTGACCGTCCTCCTCCTCTTCGGGATATCCAGCATCAGATCGACCTCATTCCAGGAGCTAGCCTTCCGAATTTACCGCACTACCGCATGAGCCCCAAGGAGCACGCCATCTTGCGTGAGAAGGTGGAAGAATTGTTGAAGAAGGGATTCATTTCGGAGAGTCTCAGCCCCTGCGGAGTCCCGGCCCTCTTGGTCCCTAAAAAGGATGGTTCATGGCGCATGTGCGTCGACAGTCGCGCGATCAACGGATCACGATCAAGTACTCTTTCCCATTCCTCGACTTGATGACATGCTAGACATGTTAGATGGTTTCCAGTTCTTCTCCAAGATAGATCTACGCAGCGGGTACCACCAAATCCGCATCAAGCCAGGTGACGAGTGGAAGACGACGTTCAAAACGCCGGGCGGCCTCTTCGAGTGGAAGGTAATGCCTTTTGGATTATCTAACGCTCCAAGTACTTTTATGCGCCTCATGACACAGGTACTGCGACCTTTTCTGGGAAAGTCGGTCGTCGTCTATTTTGACGGCATCTTGATCTTCAGCAAGAGCCGGGCAGATCATCTCTCCCATCTTCGGGCTGTTTTGGAGGTGCTGGCGGCGCACCAACTGTTCATTCACCTCAAAAAGTGTATCTTCCTCGCTCCGCGGCTGACATTTTTGGGCTTCATTGTGGGCGCGGATGGCATCCGGGTTGATGAAGAAAAGATCCAGGCGATCCGAGATTGGCCGGCTCCCACCTCTCTAACGGAGTTGCGCTCATTCCACGGTTTGGCCACCTTCTATCGGCGGTTCATCCGAGATTTCAGCACCATTACCGCTCCCATGACCGACTGTTTGAAGAAGGGGCGGTTCCTTTGGGGCGACGAGGCACAACGCTCCTTCGACTTGATCAAGCAGAAGCTTAGCTCGGCCCCAGTCTTGGCACTACCCAGCTTTGAAAAACTCTTTGAGGTGCAGTGTGATGCCAGTGGCATTGGTATAGGGGCTGTCCTCTCCCAGGACAAGCGCCCCGTGGCGTTTTTCAGCGAAAAATTAAGTGAAGCTCGACGGAAATGGGCCGCCTATGATCAGGAGTTCTATGCGGTCGTACGGGCTCTCAAGCATTGGGAACACTACTTACTGCACAAGGAGTTCATCTTGTCCACAGACCACCGGGCTCTCAAGTTCATCAACAGTCAGAAACGCATGGATGGAATGCACCTTCGTTGGACCACATATCTCCAGCGGTTTCCATATATCATCCAGCACAAGCCGGGAACGGCCAATGTCGTCGCCGACGCACTTAGCCGACGCAGTTGTCTGTTGGCGACTATGCACCACGAGATCATCGGGTTTGATACTCTCGTCGACTTGTATGCCGAGGACGTTGACTTCCACGAGATTTGGCGCGCCTGTTCCTTAGGCGGCTCGCATCAAGGTTTCCTATTACTCGACGGGTTCCTGCTTAAAGACAACCGCCTGTGTATTCCTCGCATTTCCTTACGGGAGAAGCTCATTCGTGATTTGCATGGTGGCGGGTTGAGTGGACACCTGGGCCGAGACAAAACACTTGCCAGCCTCCAAGAGCGTTACTTCTGGCCGCAACTATCGAAGGACGTGGGGAACTTCGTTCGAAAGTGTTATGTGTGTCAACAGTACGAGGGACACGCCCACAACACCGGGCTTTATACTCCCCTCCCGGTTCCCACCAGCGCTTGGGAAGATCTCTCTATGGATTTCGTCTTGGGTCTCCCGCGCACGCAACGCGGGGTCGATTCCGTGTTTGTAGTGGTGGATCGCTTCTCTAAGATGGCCCATTTTCTCCCTTGTCGCAAGACGTCCGACGCTTCTCACATCGCACGCCTCTTTTCCGGGAGGTGGTTCGTTTGCATGGCGTGCCAACCACTATCACATCGGACCGCGACCCTAAATTTCTCGGCCACTTTTGGACAATGCTGTGGAAGATGTTCGACACCTCTCTTCAGTTTAGTAGCTCCGCCCACCCTCAAACTGACGGTCAAACCAAGGTTGTGAACAAGACCTTGGGGAACCTCGTTCGTTGCATTTGCCAAGATCGCCCGAAGCAATGGGATCACGCACTCGCGCAGGCTGAATTTGCTTACAACAACACAGTGCACAGCTCTACCGGTCGCTCGCCCTTCTCCATTGTCTATACCAAGGTTCTCCGGCATGCATTCGATCTCGCCCTCCTTCCGGCAGCTCCTCCTTCCGCGGCCCAGTTAGCGGAAGAAACCCGCGACATCCAAGCTGATGCCCGGCTCAAGCTGCTTGAGTCTAACGCCAAATACAAGGCTATGGCCGACAAGCACCGGCGCGAGAAGATCTATGCGGTGGGAGACTTGGTGATGGTTTTCCTCCGCAAGGAGAGACTTCCCGCGGGCCACCACCACAAACTCATGCCAAAGAAGTACGGCCCCTTCCCCATCACCCGCAAGATCAATGACAACGCTTATGTGGTGGACCTTCCACCGGACCTCAACATCTCCAAGACCTTCAACGTATGGACTTTGTTTTCCTGCACACTTAAACACACAAGATCAAATACACATAGGATTTGTTATTCTCAAACCTAGGAGATGCAGAAGACCATGTTCCAATAGGGTGGCCTTGCTCGGGGCGGGGGCGTTGTAGGGTGCATCATTGGAGGAGCCGGATGCGTGCGATGGGGGCTGGATGAAGTCTATCCGGGCGTAGAGGGAGGCTACCATCGATTGAAACATCTCCATCAATTGGGTCATGTCACACCACCGTCTTCCATGGTTGCACTCGACGGTAGGGAAGGGCACGATAGGGGCAAGAGCCAGGAATCGCAAGCGGAGAATGAGGGGAGGTTGGTCGAAGGGAGGTCAGATGCAGTCAGTGCGCGTAGAGGTATTTGTGGCTGTTCGCACAACATTGGGACGGAAAATTTGGCAAGCTGGGCGGAAAAGCGCTGTGGCGCGGTTAGTAGTGGGAGAAGATGTCGTCAGTGTCGGCGAGGAGTGGAGTGGCTCTGATACCAAGTTATTGTGTGCTCCGGCTTGAGATCGAGTGATTGGACAGACGATGGAGAAGTCTCTCAAGGGATTTGAGTCCCCCTTCTTGGATGTCGGTGGAGCTATGGTTGCGGAGGAAGAAGAGGCGAGGAATGGCAGTGGCAAGCAGAAGGCGCAATGATTTTCGCTGCTAGGGCTGCGTCGGTTGTGTATTTCACAGGCGTGCATGATACGGGAAAAGGGGGGAGTTGGAGACAGAGGGAATTAGGGAAAGAAAAAGAGAAGAGAGAGAGAGAGAGAGAGAGAGAGAGATTGAAATAATAACTAGTTAATCCATTCTCATGAGTCCAAAGCATGACAAGTAGGTTCAAGACCCTCTCACTTGGGTCATAACACAAGTGAGTTAAAATAGAACGTGCATAAAATTTAAAGCATAATGAGTACGATAACATGCAAATAAAATACGATCAATCCTTTGCGTATTGAACGCGACGCTAATGTATGCCCCAACGTGAGCCCATAATTGAGCGGTCTTGGATTGCTAAGATTTTTATGATTAATTAGACTTCAACATTTGATTTTTTAGAAGCAAAGTTTAATTTGAATCTGATTTCCTTTTGTCGCAATATAGTTAATTCAAAATTAATTTTTAGAATTATTGAACTTCACTAAAATTTAGCAGTACAAGAAGGACGGATGACTCTGTTATTAAGTTGGGTGATCAAGATATTTGCCGCAGCGAGTGCTTTAAATACCTTGGATCGATAGTTCAAAAAGATGGAGGTGTCGATAAAGATGTGATACATAGAATCCAAGCAGGTTGGTTGAAGTGGAGAGACGCGTCAGGGATCTTATGTGATCGTAAAGTACCATTAAAACTTAAAGGGAAGTTTTACCATATTGCATTTAGACCCGCGATGCTCTATAGTTCTGAGTGTTGGGCAGTGAATCGTGTACATGAACAAAAAATGGGAGTTGCGGGATGAGAATGCTTAGGTGGATGCGTGGACACACGGGACTGGATAAAATTAGGAATGAATGTATCAGCGATAAGACAGGAGTGACACCAATTGCAGAGAAGATGCGAGAAGCTCGGTTGAGATGGTTTGGACATGTACAAAGGAGACCATTAGAGGCACCTGTTAGGCGTTGTGAGAGTTTAGTTACTAGACATGCTAAACGGGGGAGGGTAGACCAATGAAGACTTGGAATGAAACTATAAGGAAAGACATGATGTACTTAAGCATTAGTAAGATTATGACTAAAGATAGGGCACACTGGCGACAAAGGATCTATATAGCCGACCCCACTATAGTGGATAAAGGCTTGAGTGTTGTTGTATTAAACTTCACTAAAACTAATTATTCGATCATTTGCATTTAAGTTTAATTCCAATTTTATTATTATTATAATATATATATATATATACATATATATACTAGCATCTTCGAACGGGCTTCGCCCGTCTCGATGCGTCGCCGCGGGCTTCGCCCGCTTGGCATTCAAGCTTCGTCCACCCCCGGCAGACTTCGTCCGCCCCCGGCGGACGAACCCCGGCGGACTTCGTCCGCCCCCGGCGGACTTCGCCCGCCCACAATCCCCCGGCGGGCTTCGCCCTCAGCAGATATTTAAAATTTGAAAGTTTTAAATTTTTATTTATTAGAAATTTTAATAATTATTTAATTACTTATTACATTATAAAATAAAGACCAAATAAAAAAATAAACACCAATGAACCCCGGCGGGCTTCGCCCCCGGCAGATATTTAAAATTTGAAAGTTTTAAAATTTCATTTATTAGACATTTTAATAATTATTTAATTACTTATTACATTATAAAATAAAGACCAAATAAAACAAAATAAACACCAATGAACACCCCGTTTCAGCCTTCTTATTTAATAGAAATTTTAATAATTTTAATAATTATTTAAATACTCATTAAATTATAAAATAAAAAACAAAATAAAAAATAAAATAAACATCAGTGAACAGTTCCGCTTCCCTTTCGTTCCGCCTGCTACACTGCCCACCGTTGCCGCCGCCGGCGAAGTCTCCGGCGGCCTGCCCAGAGCCCACCGGGGTACCCGCCAGGCGTTGTCCGGCGGCTAGCGGGCAGGGCCACCACCGGCTGTGGCCTGCCCGTGAGCTCCAAAACTGGAGCTCACGGGCAGGGCCCCCGCCGGCGGCGGCCCTGCCCGCTCGCTGCCGGAAAAACACCGGAGGGTTCGTCGGAGGTCGGCGAACCCCCTGGTGGGCGCCGGTCAGGCCGCCGGAGGCTCCGTCGGCGGCGGCAGGAGGGAACCAGGGGTGGGCGGAAGTACTGCGCATGGGCGACGGAATTTTTGGAGGAAGTGAATATTGGGTTTTAGATTTGGCTATTTGCAGACCTGATTTTTTCAATCCAACGGCTATTCTTTGAATCTTCTCCATCCAACGGTGCCGATTCCTTTTGTGGTGTGCCTCAAGATATGTATATTGTCTTATATAATAAAGATATATATATATATATGCATGCTCTTTCATGGGTGTGGTATCCAGTATCTGCCTCTGACTGCAGACACCAACTTATTGCATTATTTAACCTACTAATTTAGGGACTACCTGGGTTTCATCCCAATTTTAACTCCAGCTCTAGAATATACACCTTGATACAATTATGCAGACTTTATTTAAACATTTAACCGTAATAAATATTCTCGTGGCTTTTAAATATCAAGTGCTAATAAGTACTATCAGAGTTGTTGGGGGTCGCTCGACGCTCTTATAGACCGGTCGAATTGAACCTTCTCAGCTCGAGAGTGAGCCGAGCGCACAAACAGTAACAGAGAAGACTAACAGCTGTCAAAGGGACTTTTAACGTGGAAAACTCAGAAAGGGTGAAAAACTACGGGGCTGGATCGGTGCCGACCAAGATACAATATTTCTTTGAGTGTTACAAGTAATGAAATTCTCGAGGGTGACAGGCCACCGCTCGCTACAATGAGAGTTTAGTAGAATGCGGAAGTGAAATCTTCAAATCGCCTTCGAAGGAGAGGGAGATTTTCAAGGGCCAAAGTGAGATCTTCGAGTCGCATTCGAAGGAGATCTTTGAAGGGGAATGAGATCTTCAAGGGTCGAGGGCGATCTTCGAGGGAAACTTCGAACACCGAAGGTGAACTCTGAAAGATCTTCGAAGAAGCTCTCTCTAGTGCTGAAGGCAATGCTTCTTCAAATGAAGGCTCTGGGCTCCTTTTATAGCTTTTGACATGGGCAGCTCAGTAATTTCGCCATTGTAATCACCGTAATTACCAGACAGGCGAATCATATTTCTTGATTTGGAGCACACAGATCGCCATTTTTGCGAATATGACGGTTTTGCCCCCCGGGCAGTTTGGGCAGGACTGGTGGCGGCGGTGACGGCAACGAACGCGGCAAGTCCTGCAATCTTTGTGGACACGAGAAGCAAACAAGGTAAACTTTCGCGCTCGCCTGAAAAGAATTCCTCGTGCTCGCCCATGCGACAGTGTTGTGAGCGCGGAGGCGTTGTGAGCATGTCGTGAGCACAGAAGTGTTGTGAGCTAATTGATGCCATTTTGTTTATATTTTTAATCTTGCTTTGACCTCATCTTATGGTGATCCAATTCCATAATGCCGGCTCCCATTTGTGGACTAATTGATTTCATTTTGTTATATCTTTAATATATAATAAATTTTATATATAATATTATGTTTATATAACAGTCATGAATCATGGTAATATTTTTAGGGACATACTCCGTCCCCAAATCTGGGGCGTTTGGGAAGTTTTTGCTCATCTAGACAACAGTATGGGGACAGTTGGCATTTCTTGTAGTATCTCAAACTGATATCTTAGGCGATCATTTTTTTTACTCACCCAAACGAGCAAAAATGACAATGGGCAATTTGGATGGCCCCATCCCCAAATATGGGGGCAGGACCATTCCTCAAAATTTCTCTGAGTCATGACCCAAGAATATCACTATCAGTTTATTTGTCCTTTTTATACTTAAATTTATAAGAATTACGTCCGCAGACTTATCCTTAACAATTCCAACTAGTGCCAACTTGCAAAACTAAACGTTGAATTCAATGGTCAAAATAATAACATTATTGATAATAATAATAATAATAGTATTAATAATGATAATAATAATAATAATAATAGTAATAAAATAGTAGCAGTTGTAGTAGTAATAGTAGGTAAAGTATATTTGACTCATGAAATTCATAGAAAAAACCTATTAAACTCCTGCAATTTTCTGATTAAATTTAGACCCTCTAATTTTTCAATGCATTGAGGTGAACCATATATATTT